>JAGPOW010003685.1:47640590-47738662 GCA_030014935.1 Caiman crocodilus
TGTGGATTCCTTCTCCCAAGGTGCAACACCCTGCATTTGTCTACGTTGAACCCCATCCTATTCTCATCTGCCCACTTTTGTAGTCTGTCTAAATCTAGTCACAGCCTTTCTCTCCCTTCAAGTGTGTCCACCTCGCCCCACATCTTAGTGTCATCAGCAAACTTAGACAGTGTGCTTTTCACCCCCTCTTTCAAGTCACTGATGAAGATGTTGAACCCTGTGCTCTTTAAAACCTACTCTGTTCATTTTCATTTGTTTCTGGAACCATTTATTAATTTACTGAAATAATATATAGTTACCAGTTCCTTTCTCAGTGAACTACATAAAGTAATAAATTGATAACTCTCATGTCTGTGGAACGGCAGAACAGTTTTCCCCAACATCAAAGAAAAAGTATTACAATTCCCCAAAGACTTGTAATACTTTTAAACTATTGTCAGTGAATGTTGCAATACCCTTTTAATAAATTTACATAAAGGTTATATTAAAGCAATAACTGCTAATATTTTGACTCTAATAGATTAAGATGTGAAAGAATACAATAACCTGTAATATGAATAGCAAAGAAAATCTATTTGATTTGATTCAGTTTGAGTTCTGCTATTTGTAAATACGCCATTATCACAATTGTTTATAAAAATAAAGACAGGTATGTTCTCCTAGTACAACTGTTATTCTTGGTATAACAATATTTATTAGTACCTTTTTAATTCATATGTATTGTATCCATTTACAGACTAGATGTCACAACTGAATTAAAACATGTTGTTATGCATACAAACTATAATAATTTCCACTTGACAATAACACAGCTATGACTTTTGGTAACAAATGTTAACCATGGCCCAGATAGACTTTTCAAATGTCAACATGAAGATCTTCTCTCCTCTCTATCAGAAAAAGATATTAGCTGCCTATATATCAGGGATCTGGTTTCCTGATCCCTCTCTGAGGGAGTGTAAAAGCAGTGGGTGTAAAAAAGGCACATTGTCATCCTGGTCCCCATAAAAATTCCCAAGAAAAGAAAATGCCAAATCCTCTCTTACACAGAGCCCTCTTCCCCGAGGATCTAAAAGGTAGACCATTTGGCAGTTCCACATGCAGGGCTCCCAGAAACAAGAATCAATACAGAGGGGAATGGGCCTCCACAGAATAACCTCAGCTTCCTTCAGAAGTTCCTGAATGTCCCAGGTTTTGAGATGAGGCACATGATCATTTCTGATTGGGGTACAGTCAGAGGCACATGGGAGGCTGTAACAGGGAACCCTAGCCCTGTTACTAGAAAGCAGGCCAGCCCCTTTAAGACCAGAACTTTCCAGGCACAGCCTGTTGGCAGGGTAGGGGTTAAAAGCTGAGCCTTGCTGGCTAGTCAGGTGACTGGAAGGGGACACACCAGCACTATAAAAACCCTGGGCTGAGCTGGCTAAAAGCAGGTTGGACTCCTAATGACTCCCAGAGAAGCTGCAGCAGCCCTGCAAAAAGGAGCACAGCAGACAGTGGGAAGCAGAAGCACAGAGCCATGGAAAACATGAGCTGGCAGACTGCCTTCCTTAACTTTATTTTGGTTATAACCCATGGGCTTACTGTTCGTGTTTGACTGGTAATCTGGTAGTTTGTAATTGAGGCTGTAGGGGAGGAGGAAGCCTCATTAACATGTTGGGGCACCATCATAAAAAGCCACAGGGCCCAGTGTGCTAGTGGGTGCAGCTGTACAGGGCCAGGGGCCCAGAGCTGGTTTCAGGAAAACAGGGCTTTGAAGCCAGGTCCTAATGGGTGGATCTAGGCTAGTAGCCCAAGCTATAATAAAGGAACCAAGGCTGAGGAGGCAGAAGACCCAACAACTCAGTGCTCAGGGGCACAGTGTGAAACGGGGGGCTAGAAGGCCTGGTGCCATAGTGAGCACAAAAGGAGGGCCATGAGCTTAGAGAATATTAAGGAGCTAGAGCCTCGAAGTCAAACCCCACCTGGTGGGTTTAGGCAGATAAGCCTAACTAGAGAAAGACAGGGATGAGAAGCCTGTGGTGTCTGAGAACCCCAACATAGAAGTACAAACAACATCTGCGAGGCACGGGGCACATATAGGGGTAGTTGAAGCGTGCAAGAATAGCTCTAGTCATTAAGGCATACAATGGGTAGTCTTCTGCTTGTAAGAACAACTAAACAATATTTACATCAAGACATAACAAGAGAGTAAAGGCAGGACACAGGACAAAACACAAGAGTGAAGTATTAAATGACTTTAAGCGTGCCCCTTACGGGCCACTAGAATACCACTGGGGATGGCAACCGGTTACAGAGACATACTGCACACCACATCAGAAAGATGGATGGTAAGGCACAAATATCAAGTTGCTCAAGGCAGCTATAAGTTACCATATGTGTTTTCCCCTTGCAATATAATGATTATGAGTAGGAAAAACCAAAACAAAAAAGATTGGTAAGGTGGAGAATAGAACCATAGCTGAGTCTGTATGTCTTTGCACATATAATATTTTCCTGCTTTCAAGCCAGTGTTCAGAAGGGTTCCAGGGATGCAAGAATGGAAGAATGAGCACCCCTGCCCTCAGGGGAACCCGGGACACACAAAAAAAGAGAAAAACTTACTCCTTTTAGGACGTTGGAGGGATGAAGACGCATGCTGGGAAGAGACGCCCATGCAGTTTAACAGTCGTGTTTATCTACAGCTGGGGCCGGGTGACATCAGCAGGAGATGCCGCTTTGCGAAGACAAAATCTGGCTCCAAGGATGGGAGAGCAGGAACATCAGAAGCTGAAGGGGCTGCAAGAGTTCCCTGCACCAGGTGCACCCTGCATCAGCGGGGATCGGACAAGCCAATGTGGAGGCAAGTGGTAGTGGCAGCAGGGGCTGCAGGAGGAACCTGCAGCAGCGACAGCTAATGCCAGGACACCAGGCTAGAGGCGGCTCAGGGAAGAGCCAAAGAAAACCCTGGCTGGGGTAGAAGCGCGGAGCCAAGTTCAGGAGACATGCTCATCGAGGGCACTTGACAAAAGGGGGAAAGGAGGGCTGTTGACTCCAACTGTTTCCCCTACTCTTTTCTTTTTTCTTTTCCCTTCACACTCCCCTCCTTCTTCCTTATTTTTGGATTTCCCTTGTGTAAGTTCCCAATCTGCCAGAGTGGATCCCTTGTCTTCTTCTTTGTTATATTTATTTTCCCTACTTAGTGTAGGGTTGCTCATTCTTCTTGTGCTGGGTCCTATGGCTGGAGGTCCCTGCTGGAAAGCATGGATGACGTGAAGATGTGGCAGTGACTGGCAGTGTCCATTAGGACCACCAGGGTATCAGAAGGGACATCTTTGGAGGCATAACATCCAGAGACCTGCTTCGGGTCTGGTTGGAGGCTAGGAAGATCATCCAAAGACAAGAAAGCATAGGAATCTGAGGTGAATATCACCAGAGGGCAAGGCGTACAAAGATCTTGAGGCTCATCATGAGGGTTGGCATCTGGATGGGTGTAGGGGAGCTAGAGCCCAGTGTACATCCACCTTGGGACATGACAACTCTGGAGGTATCCTCAACGGGAACCCTGAAAATCTATCTGAAGTCGTGTCAGGTGAGTGAAGTGATCAAGGACCTCCCCGGGGTTCATACAAAGTTACTTGGCATCCAAGACCAGGCACACGCACCAAGGCGGTGCGGGAGCAGATCATTGAACTGACATGGGCACAGTCTCATTAATATGTTCTGACTTTTCTGTATTTAAAGTCATCACCAATCTTTAGATTATGAAAGTTCTGTCATTTTAATCATGATCTGTTATATGGTGTTTAATGTTCCTCAGGATATGTTTATCATTTCAATGAAGGCCATATTTTACCCCTTTATTTGGTGATAATTATACGAAGGCTTGTGCATTGTCATTCAAACATATGATTTTGAACTGTGTATGATTTTGTACCATTAATATTGAATACATTGTTATCCCTGAAAAAAAGACCTTTGTCCTGTGTCCTTTTTTGTGTAGAGCCCTCTGGCCCATGGATTCAAGAAGTAGCAACGTAAGTCCTTTTCTGTTCTGAAACTCAGGTAATCACATCTTATCCTTGCTAATATTTCTGTCTATGCAAAGTAGGAGCAGTAAAACCACCCCAAAAATTCATTTTATTTCCTTTGCATTGAGAGCATCAGCAGGATATTAAAGATTGTAAAGTAGAGGGAAGTTTCAGTAAAATCAAAAGCAAAACCAGAAATATAAGTAATGGTGAAAAAAGAGTAACAGGAAACAGAAACAGTGGGCGCATCTACATGTTCACATTTACTGCACAGTAACTGAAATTACTGCACAACATGGGCATGCATCTACACATGCACTCCTGTACTGTGCAGTAAGTATGGTGAATTATACCAACTTGTATGTAAATTTCATCCCTGCATCATGCAGGTATCAAATTTATGCCCGATTAGTTGCTGCATGGTAACACGTGTATAGATACCTTACTGTGCAGTAGCAGTAAGTAAATCCAAGTCAGTCCACACACAGTGTTAATGCAGTTTAAAACCTGCACCTGTAGATGCTGGCCTATTCCCACTTACTGTACAGTAATTTACTGTGCAGTAAATTTAAGCCACTGTAAATGCATGTGTCGACATGCCCAGTAAGTACTTCCTTTCTTGTGTGCTGGTAAAGTGAGGAAAATAAAAAGTAAAGACAACCTCCTGGAGATTAGAAAGGGGAGAAAAGAAGAAAAGGAGGATGCAGTTTGAGAAAGGAAAAGCAACCAATCTGAGATGGAGAAGCTTAGTTCACATATCCTCCCCCAGAAGGTAGGATAGGGTGGCACCTTAAACGCTAACCAGTTCAGGGGTATAAGACCTTGTCAGTCTCCAAGGTACCACTACCCTTCCCTACCTTCTGTCTGACTTCAGACTAACATAGTAATCTCTGTATCCTTCCTAGTAATACAAGTATAAGTAGAAATGGCTCCCAGAATTTGGTGGCTGTGACTGAAAAGGGTCTAGACAGTCAGTTTCTCATGGATAGTAAATTACGCTAAAATTAGGGAAAGCTAATTTGGACTTTCTGCGGACTCGTGGTGCTGTGAGGAATCAAAAAGTGTTGATGACTAGGCTGAGACCAGAGGGTGAAATTGGAAACTGCTGGTAGGTAGAGTGTATCAAGGATATTGGAATTTAATTTTTGAAGGAGCCTGGATTTAGAAATTGGCAGCACATTATTGGTTTGTACATTTTTTCCTGGCTATGACCTCAACTTTTTACACTTGGAGCATCATCTCTCCTAATTATGTGCATTTTAGTCTAGAAATCCAGAAATGGCTGCAAAGAAGAAGAAATGGAAAGACTAGACAGGGGCAAAAGAAAACTGACAGTGGTAGAAGTACCAGAAAAAAGTAATTCTTTGGAGTAACAGATCTGCAATGTGGATCAGAAGGAACAAGTCAAATTAAAGAGGAAGATATAGTAAAGAGAAAGAAGGAAAAAATAGGATTATATGAGCCAGAGGAGTATTCTGTTTCTTTTCATTAAGATTCCTGTATTATATTTAAAGGGAATACATTAACACTGTAGTTTATTATCTTTCTCTCAACAGAATGATGTTAAGTATTTTAGACCATAATTGGTTATATTTTATTTCACATTAAATATAGTTAAATCTGTAATGCAAACTGGTACGAGCTAGAAAATTGAAAATTGAGCCTGATTTTTCTTTGCTTTACATGCCCTGTAGGCAACCTAAATACATAAAAGAATGCTTTAAGAGCATTGTCAGCTTTAATTCTGAATTGCCTGATCTCTGACAGTTGGTTAAATACATATTTAAATTATTTAAAAAACATTTATGTACTCATTTAAAATAAGCAGCTTCTTTGCAGCTCTTCAGCCCATCATTTCAATACACATTAATATACTTTTTATTGTTCAGGTCTTTGTAGCATAGGGCGATGTGCTAAATAATGAATTTAGGCCATTTTAAAATGCATGTTTTAATTCACCCCTTAAGAGACAACCCAGCTTATAGATAAAAACACAACATGGTTATATATATTTGCTTAAAAGCTATTTAGGACCATTCTTCCATCTTTTTTTGATATTTAGTCAGGCAGAACTCCCAAGGACACTGCTGCAAGTTTGATTTCAATGAATAAAGAATAATGTGTGGGCAAGGGTGGCATGATTTTACTGTTAGATCCTGTGCATGTGAACAAGGGGAACAGGATGTGATTGTTCATCATGATTATGTACTACTGCATTATCAAAATTACATTGTTTCCCAAATTGAGTATCTAAGACTCTTTAAATATCTTATTTTTAAAATACAGGCAGTCCTCATCTTACAAAGTTTTGAGTTACAATGTTTTTCACTTACAACATTTATAAATTGACACCTGTTTCAACTTTCTGACATCAGTTTTGACTTTACAATGCTTGATCTGACGCCATGCCACACTAGCAAACAAGCTCGCTTTATCACCCATCTCCCTAGAGAACATCTGTCCAACCTTCCTTGGACACTTTCTTTAAGAAAGCAGACACAACTCCAGAAAATCCTGCAGCCAAGACTCCTGAAAAAAACTTCCAGCTGAGAGCCCTTCAAAAAGTCCAGCAAAATCACCTCAAAGAAGTCCTTCCAAATCAATATGATTGCTATTTACAACATAAATACATTAATGTAGCTTTATTATGTATCTATAATTAATTGGGTACAAAATTCTAGGTTATTTTTGGTGAAAATAAGGTATCAGGCCTTGATTCAGGAACTAATCCCCCATTTATAATATTATTTCCTATGGGAAAATCCATTCTGAGTTACATTTCTACTTAGGATGCAGTTTTCAGGAACCAATTGTGACATAAGTCTGAGGATGGCCTGCACTGGAAATATAGGCTAATTATCTACAAGGCCCGGTATGGGTATATTAACATGATTTTGAGATAAGTGACAGATTAATTATTAATGTTAAGACTGACTGATATCATATACCAAGATTTAACTTAGAATGTTTTCTTAGTGCCAAGTTATTTACCACTGAGACTGTGTGTTGCTAACTAATGTTATTGGCTTACTCAGCTTTGAAATACTCAAGAAAAGCTGAAATACTAAAGAAAAATAAGTGTATATATATTTTTCTGGGGTCGGAGCCCAGTTATATTTCCAGTTACTCAGTGAGCTAATTCCTGCTTTCTTTATCCAATCAGCTCATGTAGTCCTTTTCAAGATACAGGCCCCAAATCTGAAATCTTTATTCAAGGGTAAGTATAACTGATGTCAATGAAGTATATGCTGAGTAAAATCTGAGATCCTAAACATAATCTGATCTGTACCTTCCACACCTTTCCCAAATCTCTGTGGTTTCCCTACATACCTCAGTGTCTTTGGAACATTTTCCATAGTTTCACAAATCCACAAAAAAGAAAAATCAAGAAGTGCATGAGTTGTGGGAAGGTTAGTCAAGTCATGAAGAACATCCATACACCAACCCTAAAGAGATCAAGATGGGGAGAAAAGAACCAAAATGTCTTCTCCACCGGTAGTGAAGCCTTTTAAAGGAGTCATTTTGGGGCATTCACTGGCTACAGAAATGTCTGCTATCCCTCTCCTCACAGGGAGAGGGATAACAGGATTGAGGGGAAAACACCAGCTGTGCAGTCCCAGAATGGGTTCTGTGAAGATGGTCCAAACCTCTTGAAGGCTATGTAGCCATGGGAGTGGAGCCCATTTGCTTTTCCATATAATGAGGTTGGATACTTCCACCCTGTTCTTACTAGTGATTAGTGGAAAGAGCAATGTATTTTCTCTTGCCTCTGGCCCCACTTGCTGGGAATTCTTGTGAAAGGCAATACTCAAGTTCCAGACAATTGTTTCAGGATTTTTTACTATCGTTATTACCAGTAAGGGGAAAAGAAGCAGAAACATAAAAAGATCATTTAAAGTAGATTAATCTTACCTGAGAGAGGAAAAATCAAAATAATTAAAACAGCAGAACTCAAAATAAATATGTAAACTGGAGCATCTCATTACCAAATTATGTAATAATTTTCTTTATTATTATTATTTATTTATTATATTTAAAACATTATTTTCTTTAAAGTTCTGTGGTGGCAAACATTAAAATAGCCTATTCAAACCTTTAAAGTAAATTGCATTGAGTAGAGAAGTTGATTGTTGTTAATTGTGAAAAAGAGAAGGTAATTGAAAAGGTTTCTTGTGGTTTGGAAATGCCTTCCAAATATTCATTAAACATTTAAGCGACTAAATTTGCAGAATATGTTCCTGACATTGGCACTGGTTCTGTGGTATTTCTCTCATCAGATGGAAGTACTGTGTGTTATGCAGAGTGCATTCATGCATAAACAATATCATTTTCATAAATTAAAACCTCCCCTGCAGAAGGAACATCTGTGCCTGCCTTTGAATAAAAGATGGTGGCATGTAAGTTGCCCCTTGACTGACTAGAAGAATCCTTATGTTTAAGAGGAAGGCATATAACCAAAAGACATACAAACCTGGGTCAGATATTTCACTTTCTCATAGAAATTGTCACTAAGGGTGTTTATTTTCCCCCTTAGGTTAGTCAGGAATATGCTTAGCTATCATTAATATCTAGAAGAGGTGAATGGAGTACTTGAAAAGTTGTTTTCTGATGGGCAATTCTTTTTTCACATTCAGCAGCAGTTTTCAGATTGGCAAAATAGTACTTTGTATCCAGCTGTACCCTGAGGAAACAGCTGCTGAAAAATGAACGAGCTTCCCTGACAATGAACGTTCAGTGTATTTGTTTTAGGCTGGCAATAAGTATACTGTGATCAGAAATATGACTCTTGGGTGTTTTTTCAACCACCAAGAACTTTAAAAATAGTCAAACCCCTTGATCAAACCTGTCAGGTATTATTTATAGGGAAGAGCTCATTCATCATCTCCGTTGTGTGCTGGAGGACTTAATGGATATTTCAGAGGCATTTCCATGTCTACTCCTTTCGTTTCGCACAGTCTGAGGGAGACCTGTTGATATTTTATTAGGAGAATGTTCCTGCTCATAAGAAGATATATATTACTCTCCAGCGATTTGGGTCAGTTGATTCCTACAGCCCTGGGTGTGCCACTGAATGTTAGGGGTTAAAACAATTCTTGTTTCTTGTTTTGGCAAAGAAAAGCAAGGCTTGGTGAACTGAGAGTCAGAATCATGGCGATGGGTTTAGAAAACTACGTACGGCACAGTGGCTGTGGAGAGGAGGCAGAACACGGCGAAGGGGCGGTGAGGACCAAACGCCAGTCTCCAGGTAGTTCATTCCTAGCCATTATGTCGGTGATGTAGGACAAGTGCCAAGACCCGTTAGACCGCACAGAGCAACTGCATCTAGTGGCTTCTTCCTTTGGGGCCAAACACAGGGTGAGTCTGAATCCTGGCTCGAGAGGGACACACAGAGAAGGCATCTGGAGGAGCCTTTCTCAGGTTAAAAAGGACAGCAGAAAAGCCATTCCCAGGGGGTAATATTTGAGCCACAAATGGTGACTTCTGTCCAAGTGGGGAAGGGGTGAGTTAACTTCTAAAAACTCGCGTTTTGGGCATAAACTAAAAAATCATAATGAGCCAGAGCCTCAATCAATGGTTCACTTGATCTCCATTAGTGCTTGCTGAATCACATTTAAAAGTAAATGTCTACTGTGTATGCTTTCCCAATGAGCAGCAGGGAAATCTGCGGGCAGGAGGAGTTAGGGACAGATGGAACTATTTTCCAAGGTTTATAGACATCTACTCCCAGCTACTCCCAGTCTCAGGTCGACTTTGACGTGCCAAGGAAAAACCACCCTGAGTGAAAGCTAATTGTTCGAGTTCTTCTCCAGAAACAATGTTAACTTTTTTGTCTTTATTGCTATTCTTGGGGGAGGGGTAATGCAACGGGTCGTATGACTCGCAAAGAGCATACAAGAACCAAAAGCAGAAGTTTGAGGACAAAAACTCGAATTCAGGTTTTTTCATATTTAAAAAAATAATATATACGCTGCTGTTCATGTCCCTTCAAATTAAGCAGTCCAAACCGCCAGCCATACAGAAGAGCAGAGTTCGACACTAAATGAAACAAAATGAAAAAGCAATCAAACCAAAGAAAGAACCAAGGACTTTGTTTTTTAGTCCATTTATTCTACAAATAATAAATGTTGCACCTTTCATGAGCTATCGAGTAAAACAAGAATCCCATAGGAATTACTTACACTAAGAAAAAAAAAATCACATTGAAGGAGAAATGCAACATTCGACCAAATGTTCAATACTATGTAGTTGCCAATGCATGAATGTTTTCTAAACTCCCAGTGTGCATTACATCATAATATACAGGATTACAAACAAAATTACAGTACAGATTGATTCCAGTTGACCAGCATTACATTTCAGACAGCACTTATTCTGGACTGCATTGTACATGCAATAGCTATTGTTCTAATTACGGATTAAATGGTATGCATTTGTTTTAAGCTACTGTACTAATTGACTACAATAGGTTATATAGCCCAACTTCAACCGCCTGATTAGTTTTAGGCTCTGATTTCTAATATGAGTATATGACAAACCACCGATTGTGTCAATATGTATAAAATCATGCATTTATATTATTTGGAAACATTACTATCTTCAAGTTCTCTTCAAAATCACGGAATGCAAAGGGATTCAAAGACTAAAAAGAAACAGTGCAAATTGTATGTGATAGTCAAGCAGCTTTTGATTTTAAAAGGGTGTTGGCATTTGCTTATAATATTTATATACAAGTTTGTGCAAGTAATGTGTTGAATTGATATGTTTTAATAGAAAATAAGTCTCTCGTTCTTATAGCCTCTCAAGAACTAAGGATCTGGTTCTTATTGTAGGGGAAAAAAGACTTTCATGGGAAAGAAATTGCCAGGATTGTGCATTTTGTTGACTATTTAAAAAGGAAAGAAGTGCTAAGGCAACATAACTTTTCTAAGCACTTTTCTGCTGGTTTAAATTAGTTAAATTATTTTGTATACATTAGATATAATTCTACCTTTCCGATATGTATAAAAATTGATGAAGCTGCATGGTTTAAAATAGGAAATCCACGTTATAAAAAGTCATTAAAAATTCTGTACAAAATCACAACAAAATAATTCAGCATGGGAAAGGTAACAAGTAGGAAAAATGTTGGTTGAAAAATATAGATTTATATATATTTTGTAATTGGCCCATTACTAGTTTAAAAATTGCATAGATCCTAATTATTGCTTGTGATTTTGTTATCCCGATCAGATAATTAAACTCGATCTGAATTCCCCCCTACACCAAAAATGTACAGTGTAGCTTTAAAGAGCTATTAGAAAATAATACAGAAGGTGAACAAGGATGTGGCATCCCTGTGTCTCCTAAAGGCAGTAACGACAATAAATACATATATCACTCGAAGCCTGGAGTATTTGCACTTCGCAGCAGTGGTACCCAACGGGCTGCCCCTTGTAAACAAGACAGTCACTGGACGCAGTCGATTTGTTTCCTTCTCTCATTCGTGACTGACACTGATGCGTCTCGAAGGGTTAATCGTGAAAGATGGCATTGAGCTGAGCACTCATGACTCGTTCGTGATGGGAATGGCTCTCATAGGGCATAATGTTGTCTATAGGGATCTCACAGCGAGAGGCAGAGCCAGAGAAGATTGATCCGTGGCCTGGAGCTCCTGCCAGGGTAGCTGCGGGGTAGTGCATGGTAAAGGCATAATTTTTATCAAACTCGCTGGAAGGTTCATGTTTGAAAGAGAAGTTCCCATTGATGCTGAGGGGCGGGCTGAGCGGTCCGTCAAAGGAAGGACTGGTGCAATCAGCGAGGTTGCTCTCAAAAAAGGGCTCCAGAGCCGCCCCGTACGAGTGCGGAGGCTTGACGTGGAAGATGTGGGAGCTGTCCATGGTGCCGTAGGGCGGACTGGGAAGACCCGGGGACTGGTAGGGGTAAGGGTGCACTGGGAAGGAAGCACTGGCTGGCTGCATGTGGGGCGGCATGTCCTGGCTCTGCTCGGGGAGGAAAGTCCGGGGGTTGAGTTGGAGGCAGCCGGCTACCAAGTTGGTCGTGGGTTGACTCAAGCCCTTGCAGAGGGTCTGGACGAAAGAGACCAGGTCTGGGCTCTTGCCGGAGCGGAGGATCTCGGAGAGCGCCCAGATATAGTTCTTGGCCAGGCGCAGGGTCTCGATCTTGGAGAGCTTCTGCGTCTTGGAGTAGCAGGGCACCACCTTGCGCAGGTTGTCCAGGGCCGCGTTCAGCCCGTGCATGCGGTTCCGCTCCCGCGCGTTGGCCTTCATGCGCCTCAGCTTGAACCGCTCCATGCGCGCCTTGGTCATCTTCTTCTTCTTGGGGCCCCGCCTCTTGGGCTTCTGCTCGTCGTCTTCCTCCTCTTCCTCCTCCTCCTCCTCCTCTTCCTCCAGGTCGTCGTCCTCCTCCTCCTCGTCCTCGCCGTTCCTCAGCGAGTCCTCTTCAGCCTCGCGGTGCAGGGCTTCGAGGTCCTCCTCTTTCTTGTCCACCTCGTGCTCCTCGTCCTGAGAGCTGAGGCACTCATCCGTCCAGCTCGGTGGCCCCTGAGGCTGGGGCTCCCCCATCAGCCCTCTCTCGCTGTATGATTTGGTCATCTTCAGAGTCCTGCCTTCAGGAGAAGACAAAAGAAAGCCATATTCAGCAGAAAGAAGCGCAGCCCTCCTCCCAGCGCCCTGCCTCCCTCGGCCCGAAAGTGTCTATAGGGAATGAGACACGCGCAGCATGTGTGTGAATATACCTAAGAGGTATACATACACGCGCAGCAATGCCCCAGCGCTGTCCTTTCCTAAGAAGAAGAGAGTAAAACTTTTAATTGCACCCGCGCTTCTCCCTTATAATTAGATTGAATTATGCTCAAACACAATTGCGCCGGGCATATAAATAAATTAAGCAGAAGGAAAAGTGATGGACACGATCGGAGGAGCCTAAGCATTTTTTTAGCATTTGCAGATTTTCTGGGAGGGGGAAAACAAGAAAAAAAAGGTTGCCAACACCGGTAATCCAGCATTTTCTTTGCCTTCCTTGTATCCCCGCAGCCTCACCACAATAACTACGGTCCCCCTTGTGCCACAGCTCTAACGCAGTCTTCAGGGCTGTTCAGAGCCAAGCTGAGCTCTGCTCTCCAGATGGGGGATCAGGTGCCATGCTTTTCCTAACCTGAAGGCTACTCCTTCCTTTTTTAATGTCAGGGTTCTCCAAGTCCTTGCTGCAACCTCTGGGCACTGCAGAAATGAATGAAAGACACTGGCTGGGCAGGACTGGATGAGAGCTCAGGACAGCACACGCTCTTTGGAGACGATTACAACCTCCAAGCAACAAATGAATTGCTTATAATATTTATATACAAGTTTGTGCAAGCATACAAGCAACAAGCAACAAATGAATTTGTTGCCAGGCTGGTAGGAGCTCCTGACGTGTTTGGTGTCTCTGAAACTGTAACAGGTAGCAATTCTGGCAGCTTCTGCCCTGGCTACTCCCTCTTCTCTCTGAAAGTCTCCACCACCTACAGCAACCTCTGACCCAGATTGACAACACTATTGCTAGAGGATTTCTTCCAAGCTCCCTCTGTCCTCTTAGAAAATAATAGTCTTTCCATTCATATCTTTTGATCATCCAAGCCAGCGCGGGTTAGAGTCTGGGGACTGTCTCCCCAGCTTCCATCCCTCCCTTATGTACCACGCAAATGATACGTTGCAAATCAAACGGGAAACGATGCTCAGACCAAACTTCTCCTGGGCTTGAGCTATGGGCACTCTGCTTAAGCAAGCGGAAAAGTTAAGGGCGATTCCGCTTCTCGGCTTTTATTTTGCTCACTAGGTTTCCAGGGGGGAAAAATCACAGCAGGTGAAAACAGCGTCTTGAGCTTCCTGGCACAGGCACCTAGTCCCGCTTCAGGCAGAGCTTCAACCCCCCTGGACCCTACACAACCCTGCTCTATCGCTATCTAGATGCAGCTTCAGGAATTTGCCCTGTCTTCCCTAGGAGAAAGCAGGCTTTAGCGTCGGGGTTATAATTACCTTCTTGCTCAGTGTCTCCTTTGCAGTGATGGTCTCATAACCCTGTTACTTCTGGAGAGCAGTCCTGCGCGAGGGGAGTGGGCTGTGTTTTTTCTAGGGGCTGCGCGCAGGACGCCCAGGTTATATAGCGGGGCTGGTGATGCTGGGGGAGAGGGAGGGGAAGCCGGGATCTGGGCGCTCCTGTTATAGCCGCCAGCGCCTGCGCCCCTGGTGCAGCCGAGCAAACCCCTCCTCCCCCCGCCCCCCTCTCCCCGGCACGCGCCATATGGTCACCCACGTCAGGCAAAGGGCCCCGGCTCCTCACGTGACCTGCCCATTTGTATTCAGCGCCGCTCTCGATTCCATCCCTTTGTGGGCCAAAGAAAGTGGCCATCTGTCGCCAGCCAGAGACTCTGCGGACCTGTTTGTACCCGCAGGAGAGATTAACCCCCTCGCTGCCGGAAGCGCGAGCACTTTCTTGTCGCTCATGCTGTTGCTCTCCCCCTTTTTTTTGGTGGGGGGGCAGGGTTGGGTTTTTTTGTTGCTGTTGTTGTTAAAGAGAAGTGGTGTTAGGTAGCAAGAAGGAGAAGGAGCAGATCCACTGACCCTCTGCACCGGGGGTCGCTCCTAACGCCAGCCAGTGCCTTTGCCCACCGCTCCCCTTCCCTTCCCTCCCCTCCCCTCCCCTTCCCTGCGCCTAGGATGTAGCTGGACTGTTCTCAGTGGTGGAAGGTGACAGAACAAGGAGCAGCGGTCTCAAGTTGCAGCAAGGGAGGTTTAGGGTAGATATTAGGATGAATTTTCACACTAGGAGGGTAGTAAAACACTGGAGTAGGTTACCCAGAGAGGTGGTGGAAGCTCCATCCTTGGAGGTTTTCAGAACTCGGCTAGACGAGACTTTAGTTGGGATGATCTAGTTGGGGATGGTCCTGCTGTGAGCAGGTGGTTGGATTCATTCTAGATGACCTCCTGAGGTCCCTTCCAACCCTAACTTTCTATTATTCGGGGGGGAAAAACTTTCTTACTAGGAGGGTAGTAAAGCAGTGGAAAAGGTTACCCAGAGGGGTGGCGGAATCTAGCAGCACTTTGGGCGCCCCGCTGGAGGCGCCGCTTAACACTTTCCATTCTCTCCTGCTTCTTCCTAGGCGAGGAAGGGGCAGACTGGGCACAGAGCTAATCAACCTGTGAAGATCGTCAGCCCCTGTTCTGAAATGCCCGCGGTATCAGAACCCAGCCCAGTCCACACGCCTCTCAGATCCCCCCTCTCTCACAGCGCATACACGTTTCGATGCCTATCACTGTCCTCCGTTATCACCCTCCTTTTTCCTATAGAAAAGACCATGTGTCAGCTCGGGTGGGCACAGCTTTACGTTATCCGTTACAGTCCGTCCCCTCCTCCGTTCCGTAGTCGCCAAGAATGGAAATCTTGCCATAAAGATATAAAAGAAGCAACTGTGGCGCCCGAATCTGGTAGCAAATCTGCCCGGCAAGTGTCTTCATGAGAAGACTCCTTCTTAGCGATTCACAGTGCAAGAATGATGTGACCAGTGAAGAGGTCTCATTGGTCACAAACTTTGAAAGCCTGTTTAGATGCTTCTTTATGAATCTCAAACTCAAGGGCAACTCTGTAACATGAAGTAAAAAAACAAACAAACAACAAAACAAAACAAAAAACAAACCAGGAACAGTGTTGTGGGCTCGACTTAGCATGAAGAAAGCTAACATGAAAAAAAAAGTAATCGTGTAAAGATCTTTCTATTTAAAAGAACGAAGTTGTTGTGAGTCTCTAAAGGGGTCGACTCTTGATAGCTGGTAATGTTAACAGAATCTGACAGCTCTGTCTATCATTTGGAGTTTGTGATGCTTACTTCCCCCCCCCCCATTTCTGTTTCAAATTAATGCGTTCACTCTTAGGGGAAAAAAATCAATTGTCAACACTGTATTTTAAAAGAACATTTATAGGCAATTACTCGAAAAAATCTTTAAACAGATCACTTGAGTTTGCAAACATTGCCAAATTGGATAGAGATGCATCTTAACAAGGAAGTATCCTGGCTTGCGTGATAACAAGTGGAGCTTTATTACTGGTACACGTTATCCGGGGATTTAATCACTAAAAGGAAAGAAAGAAATAATTTGTTTTGGCGTCATGAGGCTTTAAATAGGAACCCAATAACTGCCTTCCAGAAGCAGATTTGCAAAATGGAGGGGGTTTCCTTTTCTTTTCTAGGCCGAGTTGTTTTTAAAATGTTTTTATCACGTTGATGACCTCCACAGGTAAACAGAATGGAACTGAGAGGCTTTGTCGTCAATATAATCAGGTGTAAAGGATAATTGTCTATGAGCTAATTTTTTAAAATGTGCTGGGTTCTTTCAAGCTGAACGTTTCTGATGTGCAACTTGCACTTGCTGTTTGAAACAGGACAATGCTAATTACTTAACTCCGATTAAGAGACACTGTCTGAACCGGGCCACGTTGCTATTTTGAGGTGTTCTCAAATTACATAGGCGATGCTTTCCTCTGCACATCTGGATATAGAATCTCATATGTCTGTTCATCTAAGGCAAGTCATCTCTGTCCTGGGTCTTACTAGAAACCCACCTAGTAAGACTAAGTCTCTCACTTTGTGTAGCAGCAATTCCCCTCGCAGGACCAGAGCGCTGCAGCATTTGGCTTGGAAGTTGCTGTTGTATTCTATCCTGCTTTCCTTCCTTAGTGAAAACTATGCAGAACAGACAGCCAAACTGAAAGGACATTTAAGGGCCTTTAAGACATCGATGCTCATTAGCTCCTTTAAATAGACAGGGTTTGAGCGTCTGGGTGGGGAGGGAGTGAGGTGCTTTTTTATTTCAGATTCGGGATGGTTTAAGTCATATTTTGATGACCGCGCCAGTCCAGTTGGGCAGCAGGCAGTTTGCAAGCGGGAAAGAAACGAAGTAGCAAAAAGCACAGTGGAAAGAAACCTTAAGAGCTCAATATGAAGGGCCCTCTGAGTGACAGTCGCAAAGAACAGGAAAAACGATTTAAATGCGCCTAACCCACGATCCTGTGATCATGCCCCTGTTTATAGGGAAAAGACGGAAGTTTGCCAAATGCAGCAGGATCAACTAAGGAAGGTGGATGTTTTTGCTGTCTAAGGGGAGAGGGCAAGGCTGCCGAGCAGAGGAGCTGCAGGTCCAGGGTGGGTCTCGGGGCAGGCGGGCGGACTGGACCTCAAGAGCCACGGGCTTGGAAGATCTGCTGAGGATCAAGGCTCTTTCCCTCCATGCCTCTGCCCTTTTCAGTCCCTCTGCGCCTCTCCAACCCAGGTTGCCGCTGTTCCTGCCGTTAGCAGGAACTCTTGCCCTCTCCCTCTGGCTTTCCCCTCTCTCACCTTTGCCTTTTCCTCAAGCTCATTCCCCGCCCTTGGGCTCTGTCTCTCCGGGGTTCCCAGCTTGTGTCCCACCCCCCCCCCCCGTTTAATCTGGTTTTCGCTCTAAGCGTCTCCTCTTGTCTTGCCCCCAGTCTCCTCCTCCTCCATCTGGCTCTTGCCTTCGCTTCTCAGTCCCCTTCTGCATCTTCCCCCGCTCGTTTTCTCCCGGCTTTCCCTTCCTTTTCTTCCTCCTTCTCTCTCTCTCTCTCTCTCTCTTTCTTTCATCAAGCCCTCTCTCCTTCCTCCGCCAGCCTTCTCCCCACCCCCCGGCTTGGGGGATGCTGTCCGCAGAGCGGCACGCGAGCCGCACGCGTTGGCAACAAAAGCCCCTTTCACGGCTCACTGCCCCTATGCAACGTCCCAAAGCTGCTCCCTCCGCCGCCCGCGCCCGGCTCATCTGCCGGCGCCTGCTCCCGGCCTGACGGTTGCTTCAGCAGCAGGGCCAAGCCCGGGCCGAGGGGCACCCAGTGGGAGGAGGGGGCTGGGGCAGACAATGCGGCGGGCCTCGAGTTCTCCAAGCAGCCGCTCTCATCTGCGGCCCTGCCCTGCTGGGCCTGCCCCCGGGGGAGTTTTCTTTCTTTTCTTAAGGATAATTTTAAAAAAAAGGTTCCCCAAGTCCAGAAAGCTGCAGATCTCTCCTATTCCCCCCATTCCCGGGCAGAGGCACGGCCAGCACCGAGCTGCTAACTTCAAGCAAAGAGAGATCTCTCCCGAGCCGGTCAGCCTGGAGCTCTGCAAGCCCAACAGAAGCCACATATCAACACCTGAAAATGCAGCGGGGCGGCGGAGCTAGGGACAGGGGTGGAAATCGATGCTATTCAAATGCCTTCCCGTTATCCGGAGTGCAAAATCCGTCCCGAGGAAATCTCCTGGGTTTGCAGCATTATCTTAATTAAGATAATTGATTCATATTGCACCTGCGAGAGTGGAGGGGGTGGGGGGGAAGATCTCCCCCCCTTCCAAATAGCTTAAAGCTATTGGAGAGAGGAAGCCTTGGTTATAATTTAGGGAGTGATTTACTGTCTCAGCAGCACTCGTGGTCTGGCTTGCGTTTATTTGCATTCTCTGCTTTCTTCCCAAACCAGGAGCGGAATCAAACAAGGCTGAATTACTAGCATTAAAAAAAAGTTTAAATCTATGCTCCCCTCCCCCCCCCACCAAGCTCCGTGGATGGTGCCGCATCCAGCTCATTAAAAAGGACTCAGACGGGCTTTGTATGGCGGTTAGGAGTTTGGAGGCGTCCCTGTGTTTGCCGTAGGTTGATCAAAGGTCTCACACCTGTTTACAGTAGGGTTCGGAAGCAGATTGCAGACCAACTGGGAGCCCGGAGCCAGGTAGCAGACAAAGGCCGGCCTCCCAACAGAAGCGATCGATATACGGGTTGTTTTTTTCAGTCATCGCAGGCTGACTAGAAAGCCTTGTCTTAGCTTCTATTCCAGACAATTGTATGGCCGGCTACAGATGGGGAAGGCTGGGGTGCGAAACCAGTGAGATCAGCACCGCGGACAGCTCCCGCCCCCCTGCCCGGCCTTTCACACAGCCTCTTCCTCCTGCTCGGTTGTCCAAGTCGTCAGCTCTTCAGGGTTACAGGAGCAGTATAAATATCCCCTCAGTTCCAACGCGTGACCTCAGCTCATGTCATCTCATCTCATTCAAAAGCCTGATTCAGATGTATTGCTACATGAGTGCAATGGCAGAATCTCCAAAGGAAATGGTCTTGTCAGATTCCTAGTATCGCTTCTCGGCCTCTTGAAGGCTCAGATCAAGTGTTCTATCTATCTATCTATCTATCTATCTACCTATCTAATACATACACATAATATATTCTATTATATTTTTCTTGCTTTCTTTCTAAAATACACACACATGTGTGTTTTATACACACACTCACACACACACACAATCCATAACTCTACTTTTAAGGGTGGTCTGAGTCAGGCTGGTTCTCTCCGAACCAGGAATCTGACAAGACCATTTCCTATGGAGATTCTATCATTGGACTGATTCTCTCATTGAACTGATGTAACAATACATCTGAATCAAGCTTTTGAATGAGAAGAGATGAGCTAAGGGCACGCCTTGGAATTGAAAGGATGCTTAATATTGCTTCTGTTGCCCTGAAGAGCTTTATTTCTCTCTGTCTCTGTCTCTTTCTCTCTCACATATACACACAGAGTTCACCCCGGAATCCATTAGTATCTAGCCGTGTAGGATTTTTGGAAAGCATTCACAGCTGTTGCTGGAAGCTGATACAAATTCTAAAGGGTCCTTTTCTGCAGGTTTTCCCGTAGGGCTCAGTCTTTTTATTTTATCGAGCTATCTCCCCTTTCCCTCTCCCCACCCAATTAAATACTGTTGCTGTTGTTGTTGGGGTTTTTT
Organism: Caiman crocodilus; assembly: GCA_030014935.1. Taxonomy (NCBI): domain Eukaryota; kingdom Metazoa; phylum Chordata; order Crocodylia; family Alligatoridae; genus Caiman; species Caiman crocodilus. The sequence goes on from JAGPOW010003685.1 coordinate 47,660,385, forward strand.
TTAATTTTATAAATGCAAACTTCTATTTAGTTAATGGAAAATACATCACAACCAGGGTTTAATTACCAGCTCGCTAAATGACTCTTTTGGTCAAGTTCACACAATTATGAAATCACAATAGATTTAAAATATCGTTCAACTTGATTACAAACAAAAAGCAAATCGCAAAAGTGTGCACCACTGAAACGAATATCGGCATGGTATTGTTAGGCCAGCAACCGCCTGGGCTAGAGTTCAAGTTACGCCAGCAGTCTTTGCTATTGGTGTCAAACTACCTCTATTATTAGGAGCGAGGATTCTTACCAGACGGGATTTAGACGCTGTTGTAACTTGAAAATCTAATTGTTTTTGATCCAGGCATTTACCCCTAGAGTCCCACCTTGTTTAAATAAAGTGTTTTCTTCCCCCTTTAACAAACACATTTCCATTTGAATTAAATATTAATAATTTGACCTTTTAGTTCTTTTAACTAATCAAAAGAGAAAAAAAATCCAAATGTAGTTCCTAGTGCCTTGCCCTGGTGTGTCTTTCCGCTTGAATTGGCACTGAGATTAAAGGAGTCAAACTTCCTCTTTCATTGCACTCTCTTTGCACTAATTGCTTATGCAAAAATGCAGATTTGTATTAATTAGTAACTCCGCTGATTAGTTCTGTGGTATTTTCACGTAATAAATCATGCTGCAGACCTGATTTTTGGCACAACCCCAGGTTGTGGCTCAGGATGCAATAAGGTTTCCATATTAAATAAAATCTTAGTCTAAATCTACCTTTTCGTTGCAGGTACAGTGTGTACCACCTGCTATATGCACCTGCCAGGGGAAATTACTTTCTGTCCCTGGCAAGCCTCTTTGCTTTCCTTAATGACGCATCCTTCTTCCCAGGGTGTAGACTTTAAAAAGTGAATCATGAATTATGGTATCAAAGAATTAGATGAATCTGATGTCATGCTAACTTTCACAAAATATACTGCTTAATGTTTTAGAATTCAAACTACATGCACTAAATGTTATACTATACACTATATATACTATATACTATGTACTTACTAGATATATGTGTGTGTGTAGTACATACAGATACTCTTTCTTTCTCCCATCTGTCCATCTATCTAATCTGTCTTTCTATGTTTTTATACAGCACCCATCATCTAGCTGTCTCTCCAAATTACACACACACACACACACACACACATGTGCACACATACGGACACACGTACACTTCTTTCCTTCCCTTCAAGCTGCAGAGGCTGGACTTTGGGCTTTACAATTATTATTGATTGTTATTTGTATGTCATTAGAGCCAGAGACCCCTAGTAGAGATGAGGCTCTATTATATTAAGTACTGCAGGTACATATAGTGAAGGTAAGTCCCTGCCCCAAATTGCTTAAATGCATTAAACTGTCTATAGGGTATACAAAGTTTATCTAAAGGATGATGTGTACTTAGTACATTATACAATCCTTAGAGAAATCTCCCCTAATACATTTTAGCTGCATCATTAGGAGAACTTCCTCCTGTTTATATGTTATGCAGCTATATTATATTGCCTATTGATAACACAGGTCTTGCTTTGCTCAAGGAATTAGTGCAGCACTTCCAATACAAATACTGGGCAGAAAGTTACGCTAGAAAGAGGAGTAAAAGGTTTAGATGGAAAAGACTTGAGGAAGATTCAAGGATCACTTCCTTTTATATAAAATTTTCAGTTATAAATCTTGCTTTCCTTGTTCTTTCCAAGAATTTCATTGACTTCAGTATGACCATTGCCATGAGCAAAGCCTGCAAGATCAGGCCTTTGGCCCTGTCTAAGGAATGCAATAGGACGGAAGAGCAGCAAACACAGGTGCCAGCAGATTATATAAAGCTTTGCTGAGATTAAAATGCTGTCTCAATATGAGTTATTACATATCCTCCAAATAGAAATCTTCTTAGTGTTGGCTTTAAAGGGACTGCTTTTGTTCACCCTTGTTAGAAATATGCATGCTATCTGAATATGTAGCTGAATTCTTAGGGAAAAAAATAGTCCTTTTATAGTCCTCTCCCCTACTTCCCGAAAAGAAAGCAAAAATAAAAACACTCATATTATATTGTACAGAATGTCTGAATTGCTTTCAGAATGACACTACTTATTTTAGATATTCACTGAGAGCAAAACAAGGACAGTTAAATCAATGATCTACTGGAATGGAAAAAGAGATTCAAATAATCATTAAATCTTATTACATAATGCGGCTTTGTTTTTACCTCCCTGACTGAGCTCACACCTGGGTCCATGCTTCAAGTATTCTGCAGTGAGCTGGACTTGATGGAAAAACCTTTGCCCATACTGTATAATATAATCCCCGTACTTGTAAACCAGTTTAGGTCAAATTGAGCTGTTTTTTTCCAAGCACTATAAGTAAAAGGCTTGAAGTGGACATTCTGTATATTACATGTAGTACAATTAAGGTTTAAATAATCCCTAGCACCCCCTTCTCAAACATTCTCACCATCACCACTACCTCCACCACCTGTGACAACCACTAGCATTAGGAACCACAGTGTAGATGTCTATTATCAGGCAGATCTTGATTTTCACAGACTTTTGAGGGTTCTGACACTTTTTAAAACTTTTAAATGCAATCAGATTCAGCTGTGCATCCTTTTATCATCAGCCTAATACACTGATATATAATCTCCAGGTCAATGTATGTATTAGGAAGGAAGGGGTGACAAATGGGCATATAACATGTAAAATTTTGTACATTTGTGATGTAAACAGCCCCTCTATTCACAAACTTTAGTAAGAAAATCTATTGTTCCAGGGATCTTTTCCTAAGTCAACACATGCTTGTGGTCAGTCTTTTATTGACTGAACTTTTAATCAGGCCTCATATTCTCTTTTTTCCCCAGCCTAGGTGTAAGATATATCGCTTATCTTGTCAGTACCTGGTCCAAACATATCCCATAACCTTGCATTGGGCTCCCGTAGGTTATTATTTACATATGGCATAGGCCTGACATGATAGGCATAGGACTAGGAGATATTTGCTTTGTTCCTCCTTGCTAAATCCCCAAGGAAATTTATAGTAAGGGCGAATACAGCCAATGACATAATTTTGGTTAAATAAGGTAACCAAAGGTAAGGCTCCATAATTTTGGTTAAATAAGGTAACCATAAGGTAAGGCTCCATGCTTCTATAACTAGCTTTGGCACCTGATAAGGTGCCAAAGCTAGTTATAGAAGCATGGAGCTATGTAGGATATATTGACAATCTTGCTCAAGTGGAGCTACTTAACTTCAGAGCTCAGGAGCACTGGGGACCTCAAGAAATGCCTCGGAGACACAATACATCTGTATAGCTGCCACTAGATATACAAGATGCATTTGGGACAATACACTAGAGCATCAACATTTTAGTAATGGACCTCAGCTTCCCATTTCTGGACAGAGAAATTTGAAGGCAATAGCTCAGGGGAATTCCCTAGAGAGGAACTGTCAGGCCCAATGTCTTGAACCTAGGGCCGGACAGCACAGCAGTCTATCGAAACCTGCTATCCTTCTTGCTGCTCTCTGAGATTGGATGGGGTGCACCTAAAGCCTTCATCAATGTCCAAGACTGCCTACTCCCTGAGACATAAGTGGGTGGTTCACAATACCTGACTAGCACCTCCCCTATTTAATACCAGGGAGAAGAACAAGAAGTGTCTGGGTAACAGGGTTCTTTTATTCCTAGATCAGTCTGGTAACTCTATTTCTTGATCTCCTAGCATGCTTTTGGATTCTGCCTCCCCCTTGATCTCATCATTCCTGACTTGAATCTCTCCTGTACTCTACTTACTTCCTGTTCCTGCTTTTACTTCCTCTTCCAGAGGGCCATAACATCCAGTTTTGATGTTATGGCCCTCTGATCTCTGCTTGGCTCTCAGGTCTGGCTGCCCATGTTCTCGCACTGACTGAAACTAATGATTAGGGTCTATACTTGTAATGATATGAATACATACATGTTAGGGCTAAATTACTGGGCCAAAGTGTAAGGCAAACTTAATTATCCAATAAATATGTTTTAAAGAGATGTAAAGAGGATTTTAAAAAAACTGAAATACAGACAGGAATCTACCCACTGTCTCTTGGAAACTCTTCTCAAAGTGTAAGACTCCATATTTTACTAGCAAAGATTTGTAGCCAGAATGCCTATAGATGTCCAACCTGTTCAATTAGCCTAACCTGCGTAATGTTGGATTTAAAAGGGAGAAAGACCAGGATTAAAAGATAAGTTGGGAGGAGGGCAAATAGCCTTCATTCCCCAAGGGAGAGCATGAATATAGGCCCTTATAAGAGACCTATTTTGTGTGGTTCCATTGACTGGAACCCTGGAATGGGTGGTAAAACAGCAGGAGAAGATGTGCTTATGATCCCTGGGAGCCTGAGGGCTAGGTTCAGGGATACTAAGAGATGTGGAAAAAATTATATTAAATAAATGAAGTCAGTGTAGCTGAGGAAAGGAGAGAGGACAATAGGTGTTAGTTGCTCTATATAGTACCTCTGGGATGGGACTCAGAGAAGTGCATGGGCCAGGATTCCCTTACCAACACCCAGCAGAGGGTTTACTGAAGATTTAGGGAGAGACTACTGAGTGCTACCTTGATAGGGGAGAAATCAATCAGTGGTATAGAAGAGAAGGCTGAGGAAAGCTGTAGCTCCCCACGCAACAAAGATGTGGAAGAAATGGGAATTGCCTCCAAACAGTAGATCTTGAAGATTTTGGGCCCACGAAGGAATGCGTTGAGCTACTAGCACATTCTTTCCTTTGTGAGTTTCTTTGTTGACCTGGGCAAAGATGAAGGGGGTGCCCAGGGGTCTATCTGAGATACCCAGGGGCTGGAGCCAGGGTGTAGAGCCAGGACAGCTCTTGGGTCCTGGCACATATAGGAGAAGGTGTTCCCAGCAAAGGAGTTAAGCCTTTTGCCTGGCCTCCCTAAAGGTGCCTCTGAAGGTCATGATAAGCAAACAAATAAAACCTCTAATTTGGTAGTGGGGTGGGAGGATCCCCTGTCTTCACCCCCTATGTCTTTCTTCCAAGCACTTATCTTCCAGAAATTAAGAAGCCTAGCTGCTTCAATTTGAGTGCACCCCAGCCTCTGTTATAGCACCCCAACCTCCTAATTAGCACATGGTATGTGTGCCCCCCTCATTCATACCTAATTATGCTATACATGTTCAGGATGCCTTCTTAAGAAATTACTGGATCTCACATACTGTTCTGAGAAGTGATTCCTGTTTAGATACTTTCTGGGCAAGAGAAGAGCATGTCGTGGAATGCAACTGCTCCCTGTCTCTGCCTTGTTCCCTTTCTATCCCATCCACACTTTCTCTTCAATGAAACTTAGCTTGGCTTCTGTGGACTTCTCTGATACTGCTGTGCTTCCTACTTCCACACTTACGCTCCAGTTACCTACCACTATCATGATAAAAAAATACTACTTTGCTCTTGTCCATGCTTCCAGGCCTTTCTTAGTATTCCTTTGGGTATAGACAAAGGTAACAACTTGTATCAGTATCAAAGCATACTAGTACAAGTTATTATAATGCAACTATTAGATCTGCATGATTCTGTAGTATGTAAGTCCAGCAAAACTACTCCAAATTTGACCCTGCTTCATCCAAAGTTAGGGCAAGTGAGTTCACTCCTATTGCTACAGAAGTATCCAGATATAACAGAGATGAATAGCTGCTGTGTGCATGGATGGATATAGGAATTTGTAAAGGGGGGTGCTGGAGATGCCACCAGTGCCTCAGGGGTCTTGTAGCCCCACCACCCCTGTGGACAGACTGAACCACGTCAGCATCTACTGGGGACTTCCTGGAGTGCCTGAAACACTTGAGAGTCCCCCACCACTGCTTTTTGCACCCTCTCTTTTCCATTGCAGGCACCTCCCCTTGCTTCCCATTCCCCTCTCATCTTCTCCTCCAGCAGGGTACAAGAAAGAGTACCCACCTGCTGCTCCTGCGGCAAGAAAGCCCCAGGGTTCCTTCTGCCATGCTCCAGTTGAGGGCTTTGGTAAGAGGCAGAGTAAGGTGCAGGGCTTAGCTAGAGATAGAGGCATATGGGTCTCCCTTTCCAGTGCCTGCTCCTGCAGGGGATACCGAAGGTGTGGGCAGAGAGCAGGACGACCTGGAAGCCCACTGCCACTGCTGTTTCCAACTGTCTCAGGGGCAGGACAGACCTAGGACCACTCCTGCTCTGCTCCAGCTAAGGGCTGTAGAGAATGGCTACACGGGGTGCCAGGCTCAGGAGCAGTGACACAATTGAGTCCCTGCTCTCTTCCCCTCCACCTTGTTTTCCCCACTGGTCTAGGGACTCCATTACCTCTTTTGTGGTTGCATCTACATGAAAAGCTACTGTGCAGTAAAGCCACTTACTGCAGTCATTTAGTACTTGCTTATGTTAAGTACTAAATGACTGCACAGTAACAACTGCAAACTCTACTGCTCATGTAGATGTGGTCTATGTGTGTCATGTGGCTGTGTCCTGGGAATATGACTGTGCTGTGAATATGATTATGTGTTGTGTAGGTATGTAGGTACACCAGTTTATAAAGAGGGAGTCTAGCTTCTTGGAAAAAATATGTGACCTACAAGTAATATTTCAGCCCTATAATTATAGACAGACAGATGGTGTCTTCCACTATCAAAAGGCTTCTTCCTCTGCACTCTTCCCAATTATTCTACTACATATGCAACCTATTTTGCAAAACTGAGTGTAAATAATCTTCTAGTGATGCTGCAGTTTCAAGACCCTATGCAAAGACATCAAACTGAGCCTAATATCAGGTCTTGGTACTTGTAAATTAGCATTTATGTGCCAAAATGCTGCTGTTACATATTTCTATAGGCATTTTGACTTAAAGCATATAAGAAGGCTGTTGCATCAAAGTTTCTTAAATGATTTCCTAACTTTATCACCTCAAATCTTTCTGTTCCCTGTATGTGAGTGGCTCATTAATGGGACTTTCAAATCTAAATGATGGAACAAACCACATTCCTTAGAAACAGAAGAGGCAGGAGACTCCATCACACTGAAGATTAACTACACAGAATGACTGAATCCCTGATTATCTGTACAGATCTTGGGCCATTGGTGCAGATATTCCTTCTTTCTCCACTAAGCTCCAGATAACCATTTTTCCTGCCTCAGTTTTTTCATTATTGTTCCCAGGACACTAATTTGGGATGGTCTGATATGATAGCTGGGAAACAGTAAATATGCTAGTTGATTAAGTGATGGTCTTAGACCCAAGCATGATTTTATAGAGTCAATATCAGAGAGAGCTGATGGAGAAGATGGAGTTGAAAGAATCTGTACTATATCTTAAAAACAGAAGATATCCTCATTCCACAACCTAATACAGAACCCACACTCTGTAAATACTATATGAGGAAGGTTCTTTGGAGCCAAGGACTGTTACGGTGGAAACTACTTTTCCCTAGCTCCTCCCCATCCTATGAAGAGCTGATGGTTGTTTTGGCAGAGTGATGAGAAGACCTTCAAGGATGTTCTAAATAAAACAAATATTCATTATATGGGGAAAATAAACATGCTAGGTTTCCATTAAAACTCTATTGCCACATCTGTTTGCATTTGAATTCATATTCCTCAGATAAATAATAGGAAGTGAAATAGTGAGGTACACATATGTGGGCAGATACATAAAATTATTATTTATGTTACCATGGTGCCTGGGAGCTCTACTCAGAGTAGGACCCTATTATTTTAGGCATTGTAAAAACAGAATGAAAGAGCTTCTTGAAGGCTTAGCAAGCTCTCCATGGGTCATGTAAACCACATATATATACAATAAATAAAAAAGTGTTGAAAATATTTACTAGTGGCTTGAGTAATAAATGCCACATATCAGTAAATAATAAATGTTCAGTTGTAAATAAATGTATGCATGCAGGGTCAGGCATTTACCTAGATTTTTCATCTCCCATAGCCTAAATCAGCCGCAGTTTCATGTCTTCCAAATGCTCTTAATTAATAGAAGATGGAATTGAATGAAGCCTTAGGAACAGGAGAACTCATATTTAGGAACAGATTTGTTAGATATACATATTTGTTGGAAAAAATTAAAGTTACATCTGTATCCCCAAAATGCTGCATTTGCCATTTCAATATCTGATGGTATGTCATTTGTAAAGAATAACTTTTCTATAGTGATTTTTACCTTTTGTTTGGTTCATAGATTATCTGCACACCAGTTAGTATATTTTCAAGTGTATTTATTTATGAACATAATTCCCTGAATAGTTTATGTGAGTAATTCTAGGCCTCAGTTTCATTTGTGAACAATTTTTTCCAGTGTATTAGTATTCAAAATGTGAGCTGTTTGATTGGATTCACAGGTCACATGACATGTTTCTATTTCCCTCCCCTACTTCAGTTGAATAAATGCAGTTCTTCAATATCCTACTGATGTTCATTTCAAAGGGTAATGGGCAGAATTTTCAATGACAACTTTCATGACAAGTTTTTTTGCTAGCTTTGATAAACTTTAACCAATATTTAAAAAATGTAAACTTTTCCTGGGCTTATGTTGTCTTAACAACAGCAGGTTTCCTTTGGGTAAGTTGCTGATAATAATTGCTACAGGACTCCCTTTAAAGCTACTGGGAAAATCAGATCCAATGGGCATAGAGAACGCAACATAAAATGTTTAAAATCTTTAGATTTTTGATAGGAGAGGGTAACTAGCATATTACATTTAAAATTCCTTCTTAATTCTGGTGTGCAAAATATAGTAGCTTTTCTTAAATATTTATCATTGCTGATCCAAAGCTCACTGAAACCAAAAGGATTCTCTTCTGTGCTTTCAGTACTTTTTATCAGGCCAGTGAAGCTTGGGTCTCTTGTTCAGGAATAACTGATGGTCAAGGACTGTTAACTATTCCCCACAAGTGCTGAGATTAATTACATAAACCATGTGTTTTTCAGTTGATCCATCTGTTATCTCTGTCTTCCATTTTACCTGCCACAAGTTTAGATATTTTCTGCACACAAAAAGATTGAAACACCTCTTTTTTTCCCTTTTCCCCTGGCTTTATTTAAAGAATATAAATTCCTTCATGTTCTGTTAAAACATAGTTGTTTTCCTTTGTACTCCATCTGTCTTTAAACTGATTTATCAGCTACTGAATTTATATTAATAAACATCTCTTCTCAAAAGTAGAGTGAACAATATATTACAAATAATTTACCCAGCAAATCTAGTCCCTTCTCATGTTTGTAAATAAGATTTAAGAAGTGGATTGTAATTGTTTTTCTTGTTTATTATTTGAAATATTTATGGAAACAATTTCATTGAATTGATTGCTTTTGTGCCATTTTCTGTTTCTTTGTATATTTACTCTTTGAAATTCATGCTGCATGTTTGGTCATTTATGTCATTTGGTATTTTTTTCTGTTTCCTAATTGGATGGCCAAACATTTCATAAGTAAGGAAGAGCTTGTATAAGTCATTTACAGGATCAAAGATTATTCATATAAATATTCATAACACTTTCTCTTTCCACTAATATTCCTGTGAACAACAGCAATAAAATCACTTGTCTGAAATTTCACAGAAGGTTTAAAGGGATTGTAAATGCCATTCAAATAAAATTGAAGTTTCCTTTAGAATGGATATCATTTTCACCCAATATTTATATTCTGCCATGTGTAGTTTGCCTATATCTTTTTTCATGGTTGATTATTTGAAGTCCATTTTTCTGTTCTTGTTCCACAGATCTTAGACTTATATGGTATAATTAAATGCATTGCTACTAGCTGCATTTATTTATTAGAGTCTTTTATTTGCAAAGAGTTCCTTAGTTGCAAGGTTAGATTATTTGTATTGTTTTTGAAGTTGTTATTTGATGAACAATCTTAGCTGCATATTTTGGTTCTTAAGGCACCTACCTAATATAGCTGAACCCTTGGAAATTCAATCTAACACATCATTAATAACTCTATTGATTAATTTGAGATGTTTTTGTTCTCAGTTGAGTGCTAGGATTTTTTTTCCTATCAATATGGGAGAATTACATTAAATGATTTTATACCTTGTTTTGGTAATCAACAATATTATAAAATTAAACATCTGCTTCTTCACTTCTGCTTACATTTCAAATTTGTTTCTCCCTATAAAATGGTGCTGATATTTATGGATTACTCCCTCTTTAAGCACTACAGTTAATAATTATAAGTTTAAAAAATCATCTAGCATTACACAGCCCTGTTCAATGAGAATTTAGATTATGTTTTACATAATTACACTGAGTTTATAGCCTTCATCTCCAGCCAATGCTTAAAGTAAATCTTTACATACTTTTTGGAATCCAGGAAATCATAGTGATTCTTGATGTGAACAGTGTGCATAGGGACTCCATTATAGCTAAGCAAGTGGCTCCATCTTCAGGATAACTAAAATATCCCTCCTAGAAATCAGACTGAATCACTGGGCCTATAGCTTTAGTTAGCAGTAGCTAAAAAAAGTTTTGTCTATGAAATTTTGAGAGCAGATCTGTGTTTTTAGTATAATGTTTCAGAAAGTTTGTGTCCCTTAGAATTGTAAGAAAGTAATTTATCTTTGTTCAAGGATATTGCAGTGTTTGCTTCATGGTTTTTACATTTGAACACTATGCTAAATGAAGTAGGGCACTACTGTAGCATTCTTCATAGTGTGAAGGTTGACATTGTAAACATAGATTTCTAAAAGGCCTTTGATCTGGTATCCCATGATGTTTCCTTGGGAAAATTGGAGGATTGAGGGCTTAACTGCTCAACAGTTAGGTGGGTAGAAAGCTGGCTGTGGGGTAGGACTCAGAGAGTCCTAATAAATGGATCTGTGTCGTCCTGTCAAGAAGTGACCAGAGGTGTCCCTCAGGGGTCCATGCATGATCCAGTGCTTTTCATCATCTTTATCAATGATGTGGATGTGGGGGTAAAGAGCTCACTGGCCAAGTTCGAAGACAACATCAAGTTATGGGGGAGTGTGGTCATGCTTGAAAATAGGCTGCAGGTACAGGTGGACCTAGACAGGCTGGCAAGTTGGGCAGATCAGAACCAGATGGAGTTCAGCATTGAGAAGTGCTCCATATGGGGATGAACAATCCTTGATATACTTACAGGCTTGGTGGCAACAAACTGACTAGTACCGTGACTGAAAGGGACCTGGGGTAATAATGGACCATAGTATGAGCATGAGCTGGCAACGCAATGCTGTAGCTAGCAGGGCAAACAACACTCTGGCATGCATCAACCGATGCAACTCAAGCAAAACCAAGGAAATGATTCTTTTGCTTTACTCAGCATTGGTGAGACAGCAGCTGGAGTACTGCATCCAATTCCAAGTGCTGCACTTCAACAGGGACATGGAAAAGCTTGAGAGAGTCCAGAGAAGAGCCTCCCATATGATCAGCAGGGATCTGGGTTTTCCGTTTCCCACAGGAAAATGGAGAAAACTGGATTTTCTGTTTTTAGCAGAGAAAATGTGGATTTTCTCTTTTATCAGAGAAACCCACGGATTTCCCTGCTTTTGCAAAGAGTTCTGCAGGCTGGCTGATTTCCAACCTGCAAGATCTGTTTTCAAAAGGGGAGGGAAAGCCCCAACCCTGCCTGAAGGGCAGGGGGATAGGGAGGGAAACGGTGGGTCCTGAGGCATTTAGATAGTCCCAAGTGTTGGGTCAGGCTCCATTTCCATCTAGAGCCTGTGAAGAGGTAAGTGGGGCTTGCAGGGGCTGGGGTGTTGTGGGGCAGGAGTGATCCCCAACCCCTGCATGCAAACCACTGATCCCCACTGGAGTTCCTGACTTTGTAATGGCTATCCCTCCCTCGTGCAAACCCCCACTCCGGTGGGGATCAGGGGTTTGCAGGGCAGGGTGGGGATAAAGACAGGCACTCTGGCGGGAATCAGGGTTTGCAGCTGGCCAGAGTACCCGGCTGCCTGCACAAGAAGTGCTAGCAGCCCGACTGGGTTCTGCACCTGCATGTTTCACATGTAGCCAGCCAGGTACTCCATCCAGCTGCAAATCCCGATCCCTGCTGGAATGCCCAGATTTATACTGGAGAGGGCCGGGGGTTTGCATCGGAGGGGAGCGGCGGGGGAGAATTGCCAGTATAAAGCCAACCACTTTGGCAGGGATCGTGGTTTGCAGCTGGCCGGAGTGCCTGGCCAGCTACACGTGAAGCCTGGAGGTGCTGAGCCCAGTCGGACTGCTAGTGCTCCATGTGCAGGCAGCTGAGCACTCCGGCCAGCTGTAAACCCCTGATTCTTGCTGCAGTGCCTGGCTTTATACCGGTGAGGACTGGGGGTTTGCATGGGGTGGGGGAAATCACTGGTATAAAGCTGGGAACTCTGGCAGGGATCTGGGATTTGAAGTGGTGGGTGGGGATCACCAGTATAAAGCCAGCCACTCCTGTGAGGATCAGGGGTTTGCAGCTGGCCAAAATGCCTGATATGGCTCCGCAGTGGCAGCAGCTGCACAGGGAGGTTTTGCACAAAGCGGCTGCCACTGCCGGCATGGCTCCACAGGTAAGCAGCAGTGGCCGCCATGTGCGAGCCCTCCCCTGCCCCACACAGCCACCATCCCTCACTGCCACTGCAAAGATGTGGCCATGGAGCCATGCAGCTGGCTGCATGCAAGCCCCCCAGTCTTCCCCTGGCCAGGCAGCCAGGTGGCATGTGTGCAACCTACGCATGGCGGGCACCACCACATTGCATCCTGCATCACTTGCCCATAAAGCTCACCCCCTGAGCCAGCATGCAGCTGCCACCATCCTGCACTGCCATGGAGGCGTGCAGCATCGGAGGGCATAAGCAGTGGTGCAATGACAGCTACTGCATGTGAGCCCCCCTTTCTTCCCCCAGCCAGGAGGCACATATGTGGCCTCCACACGATGGCTGCCATCACACTGCCATTGCCGTGCCCTGCACCACTTGCCCAAAAAGCCATGCATGTGGCTGTGGGATGTAGCGCAGGGTGCAATGGCAGAGTTGTGGTGGTGGCCTCTGTGTGTGAACCCCCTGTCAGGCTGGCCGGCATGTGTGCGGCCCGCGAGTGTCACCCCTGCCCTCACCCCCTGGCCCTGCTCCTGAGAGAGGGCACAGGGGCATACTCCCCCATTTCTTGATCTACCCCCCAGCACCTTCTCTTTCCCCCACCAGGCCATGCCCCTTTTCCCCACACACACTTACCTGCTGGGGTGAGTGTTAATGTCTGTGTGTGTATCTGTGTCTGCATGTCTGTGCCTGCATGTCTTTGTCTGTGTCTGTGGATCTGGGGTGCTGCTGTGGGGGAGTGAGAGGCATCAGGAGGGCTGACGAGACTGGCGGGGGGGAATGCAAGGCACCAACAGCACTGCTGGGGTGCTGTGGGGGGCCTTTAATTTTTATCACATATTTTGGGTTTTTAATCAGAGAATTTGCAATTGTTAATCAGAGAATACCAGAATCCCTGATGATCAGAGACTTGCAAGGCAAGCCATATGAGGAAACCCTGAGGGACTTGGGTCTCTTCAGCTTAAAAAAGAGAAAGCTGAGAGAGAACTTGGTAGCAGCTTATGCTACATCAGGGGAATACATCAAGGGCTTGGTGAACAACTGTTCACCAGGGCACCCTTGGGGAAAACCAGGAGTAATGGCCACAAACTGCAGGAAGACAAGTTCAGGCTTAACACTAGGGAAAACTTCTTCACAATTAGGGTTTGTGGAATAAACTCTTTCCAGAGGTGGTGCAATCACTTACCCTGGAAATCTTCAAGAGGAGGTTGGATGGTCACCACACTGGGGTCACCTGACCCCAGTTGTCTTTCCTACCTAGTACAGGAGGGCTGGACCTTGTGAGTTCCCTTCCAGCACCTTACAATCCTTGACTGGTGTAAATTAGCACAGCATTACTGAATTCAATGGACTTGTGTCAGATGAGGATCTAGTTCATGAAATTTGGGAAGAAGAGGCATTAAATCAATATATTTCTAAGGCATGAGAAAAGAAAATTCAGCCCTCAGACTATTAATCACCTGGTTTTTGATGCTTCCCTGTACCTTCATCTTAGCAAGTGAAAAGAGTCCAATTCTTCCCTCCTACTAACTCTGAAAAAAAAAGGAATGAACCTGTGTATCGTCATGATGTGGGAGCTCACCAAAGACAACACTGATGACTCTTTCTAGTATCCTTGAGTACTTAAGATGAGACATCTTCAATGATCTTTGCTAATCCAATTCTTTTGGGAGTCATGTTTTTCATCTGGGAGCAAATGAAAAGTTCACATTACAGGCATTGCCATGCCAGATGTGACCAGTGATCTGTCCAGCTCAAAACCTTGCCTCCGACAGTATTCAGTACTAGGTGCTTTAAATATGATCTAGGGAAACCTAAAGTAGAGGGGTTTTTTTCCTTTCTAAAGCCTATTAGACTGACAGTAACATACCACACTGTAAGATTTATATTTTACCCCAGATTAGCTTTAAGAAAAAAAAGCCCCTCCCCCTGTACCTCCTCCCATTGGGGTTTCTGGCCACCATTATCTATATTAACTCATTTTTCTATTTTTTCCTTTTTAGTGGGTACTTGGCTAGGTGGGGTGGACTGGATGGTTTATCATTAGCTTACAAAGTGCTGTTTGTTTTTATAATTGTTGTGACACTATCCCATTCATAGACACTCTCTGTGTAAAAAAAAGCAATCACTAAAGGGTGAGGTCCAAACAGCAGGACCTTTTTGTGCCAGTATTTTCCTATCATTCTCATTCTTAAGGTGTGGAGCCATCCTTTGTACAATAACCACGAGATCCAGGAGGAGCAATTTTTTTCTTATGTAAATCAGACGACCATGTCAAATACTTGAAAACAACAAAGAAAGAAAGGGGAAAGAAGAGTGGACAATGTCACTCCATGATAATGCTTAAGAGGTTCCATATGCAAAAAAAAAATGTTCTTAGGTGTCTCATGGTATGGATGCTTCCAGGACTTTTCACTGGAATGGAGGCTTGTAGTAAAGTGGACATTGCTACTATTAAAACCATATACAATTTGTTCAAAGTCCCTATACAAAGCACTCTGAGGTCTTGATTCAGCTATGGCTCAGTCTGCAGTACTCTCACCTCTGTGCCAAAAGGCATGAATTCTGGTGCCAAGAACAAGGGTAAACTTTTGAAATATGTTTAAGTGACTTAGGAGCCAAGTCCAGTGTTTAAAAGTGACAGGCAGATAGAAGCCTAATGGTATGTCCACAGGTCAGAATTGGGAGCACAAAGCTCAGGGCAGGCTAATTTTACATCACTGAGAAACTGTCCCTCAGGTGGTGTGAATGGAACAAGGAGGGTTTGTACTACCTGAGGCTCTGGCTTATTATCACATGTAACAATTCACTGATTCATAACGTGTTGAATAGGAAAAGTAGAATCTGATTTTATTGAGTATAGTAACTAATTCTTTCTTGTTACAGAACAAGAATCAGGCAAACATGTCAATAGCACATGATTTTTTATAGATACATGAGGTGCAAAGGTCTGTTTGTTCTATCCTGAGCTGGCTGTGACTCCTCATTCGTTCTAAGGATGGTTTTGATTTGCACATTTCCAGCACAGTCTGTTTTGTTGAGCAGGAGGCCTCATTTTTGGCATAATCTGCTTCAGGATGAAAAGGGCATTAAACGTAACAATAGGCGTCTGAACATCTTGCATTATTTGGAAATAAAAAAAGGCTGTCAGTCATTATATTTTTTTTCCTTCACCTGAGAAAAGATGGCAGAGTCATTGATGTGTGGTTCCTGACAGATGTTGACTAGGGAGAGGCGTGTAACTAACTCCCTTGGAGCTGTTGCAGAGACAGATTAGGATGCCTGTGTTATGTGATCCAGGGCCTCAAGGGAATATCCAGATATGTCAACATCTGGCTGGAGAGCAATATAGGGCACATACAGTAGAGACTATTAGTAAGTGACAGCAGAAAGGTATATAATGTTGATGTAAATGTGCATTATAATAGAATATTTTCAACAATTAGCTGTTGTCATTGTGCAGTACCAGCTGTTGTAACGTGAGGCAATTCCATACTCTGAACAGGAATCTGACACTTTTCTCTATTTAGTTTATGTTTTATACATAATAGTGCTCTGCATTTGATTTAATAAGAAAAAATAAGGTTTCTTTCTGTTATCCTTATTGTTAATTATTATTAGAGCCTCAGACAAGTAAAAAGACCCCCATCTTGCCCTGGAACAATTTCAGTTAGCATCTATTATACTCCATGATCTTGTGGTCAGAGACTTCGCTGAAGCATTTATTCACCTATTGCTACAGAATGGGTTCCAAAACATTTAAAAAATAATTATGTTGTTATTCTTTGCAGTGTGAAATTGAGCCTTCAAAGATAAAGTGAATATAATGAAACATTTTCCTGAGTATGTCTAAAGCCTGAAATCCTGGCTGCAAGAAATGCAAATTGTCACCCTTAATCTCATTGGCCTCTTAGCTCAACACCTAATTATGTTAACTTAATTGCTAACTTGTCAACTATTTCACTGTGTGACCTGTTCTGTTTGAACAATCATGAATAGCTGAACAAGAAGCAATTGGGCCAGCTGCTGCTTTCAAGAGTAGCTGAAGTGGGGAACTAAGAGTTTGAAGCTTCACTCTGAGAGAAAAAGATGCAATTCCTCTATCACAAGTACCTTCATCCTTTTTTCAGTGCCACAAAGCTCACCAACAAACATGTACAAAAAGACCTTATCATTCCTATAATTCTGCTCTGCTGTGATACCAACAATGTAGTCTCTGTGCTCTAAAGTAGTCAGTGTGCTCTCTCTGTCTGTCTTGTATTCAATTGTCTCCTGTCTTATACAGAGAATGGACCATCTTTTTCCTCTCTGCTTGTTCAGTGACCAGTACAGTGGAGCTCTGTATCTAAATGGGGTTCATAGGTGCCATTGATTGATAATACACATTATGAGAACTGATTTCTGGCCATTAATCTTTAATACCACACCTTCCTGAATGCCAAGTGCCTGTTCTCAGATGCTTGAAAGTCCACCTATACAAGATCTGCTATACAGCTCTGAATTTTTAGGCCAACATTCTTCGTTTTCATATTTAGTTCAATAAACACTTCTCTTTTATCTTAAGTTACATGAAACGGCTGCAGAATTTCTAATCTCTTGTACTAGAGTATTGCTAAATCCATAGGGCACTGCCTTGTCTAAAATCTTAAATTCACAAGGATGAAGAGTCTACAGGGACTTGCTTTCAAAACATTTGACTTAAATGAACCTCACTTAAATTAAGTAGGTCACCATTTCAAAAAATTAATCATTAATATTAAGATCATAAGTTTATGTACAAGCATTTATACAAAGATTAGGATATGAGCTTTAAAAAAGCTTTTGAAAAACTGCTTCATCTAATACTATTACTAGAGTTTTACCAGTGAGTGTAGCTGGAACAATGCTGAGTACTTTTGAAAATGCCTGACCAACCTGATTACCTTCTATACACCTTCCAGTCCATTCATCCAACCCAATATTTCTCAGCTTCTTTGCAAGACTGCTGTGGTAGACAATATCAAGAGCCTTGCTAAAGTCAAAGTATATTATGTCCACCGCTTTCCATGCATCCACAGAGCCAGTCATCTCATCATAGTGTAAAATCCTGCACTTAGGATGGAAGAATCCCATGCTCTGCTACAGCCTGGGGATTGACTGGCTAAGCAGCAGCTCTGCAGAAAATGACCTGGAGATTACAGTGTACAATAAGATGGATATGAGTCACTGTGTGCCCTTGTTGCCAAGAAGGATAATAGCATACTGGGCTGCATTAGTAGGAGCATTGCCAGGAGATAGCGGGAAGTAATTAGTCTACTCTATTCTGCATTGGTGGGGCCACATATGGAGTACTGTGTCCGGTTTTGTGCTCCCCACTATAGAAAGGTTGTGGACTAGTTGAAGAGAGTCCAGCATGGGGCAGTAAAAATGGTTTGGGGGCTGGGGCACATGACTTCTGAGGAGAGGCTGAGGGAACTGGGCTTGTTTAGTATGCAGAAGAAAAGACTGATAGGGGATTTGACAGCAGCCTTTAACTACAGGAGGATGGAGCTAAACTGTTCTCAGTGGTGACAGATGACAGAACAAGGAGCAATGGCTTCAGGTTGTAGCAAGGGAGACTTAGGTTGGATATTAGGAAAAACTCTCTCTTGTTGCGTGTGCCTTCTATTCTTGCTGACTTAGAGTTCCACAGAGGGACTGCATTTATTTAGAGGTGAATGAACATGTCCTTTCATCCACATGAGAAGATGGTAGGAACAATTAAAAAAAATTCAGGAGAACTCATTGAAATTGCTCTTATCCACCACATTTTAAAAGGTGCTCCAAACAAATGACAAATTTTACTTTGGTGTTTTTAGTTCTCTATCTGTCCAGAAGAAAACATATTTAACAATTATGAATCTACATAACAGTTTCTCCCAAACCTAAGGTATTCTTTTACTATTTACTACTTATATTGATTTAACTACAAAGAGTACAATTTTAAACTTCAGCACCTATAAAAAGCAGCTCTGAAAATAAATTTATCTGTAAGTGCCTAACCACTTACAAAAATGGCCAAAATGATTCTTTTTTAACAGAGTTTAGATAATTGAACATAAGTGATATAATCAGTATTGACACTTGGTGGCGCTGCAGTTAATAGGTTTAGATTTCTCCAATGTTTAGACTTCCATCTTCAGCTTCCTCTGTGCAAAAATAAAGTTTATTTCCTATCTATGGGGACTTCATACCATCTTGTATCATCTATACTTGTCTCAGAGCCTGACAAAGAGACTTTGATCCTGAAAGCTTGCATAAAAGGACAATTTTCTTGCCATTTTCTAGTTGGTCTAATAAAAGGTATCATTTTGGAACCAAGAGTTCTAGTTTTTTGTATGTCTAGATTTCTCCAAAGTACTTTTCATCCTTGTGATGTTTTTTGTTTGCCTTCTTTATTTGCAGATGTTGCTTGGGCCAGATGATGTAATGCAACAAGTTTGATGACCTGTTGAAAAAAAAGTATTCTGTTCAAAGTGCATTAGATTTTTAGATTCCATGGCTGGAGCCATTTCCTAATACACCTTCATTAAAAAAAATCCTGGTTATATAATGTGTATTTCATTATAAAGATTAAAGCACTGATCTGCTAAATCACTTCACATCTATGAGTGTAGTACAGTGAGCATACACATAATACACCAATGCAGAAACGTAAGTTGGGAAAGGACCTCAAGAGTTATCTAGCTCATCCTCCTGCATTGGAGTAAGATCAAATATACTTAGCCATATCTCTGGCTGATGTTTATATATCTTATTCTCAAGTACCTCGGTTGTTTTTCTGTGAAACCATCACATGGTTTTCCTTTGATAGAAATCAACTTCAACATGGGGTCATTCCAACTGGGAAATTTGCTTGGTTAAAGACAGCAGAAAGACCAGGCTGGTATGTGGAGTTTCAGCTATATTATGCTATGTAAAAATGCATTCCAATGTTGCAGATTGTGAGACAAATCCTACGCTCAGATTTCTTAGAATTTACAAGGGGTTCATCTCCATACTGTAGATCTCAGGAGCACTAAATCAGGGCATGGATGTCTTTGCAGAGAGCCTGTATTTCTTTTTTATTATGAGGTCATTCTGATCTCTCTCTTGACATCATGCTAGAGCAAGACCATTTCAGCTGTGCTCTCAGGCACACCCTCAGTGAAGTTTGTCCACAGAAACATCTCATTGGGGTTTTCATGGCATGGAAGTAGACTCTATGTATAACGTTAGCTTTGTCATCATTAATTTTTGTTGATTGAAAGTTTGGTGTGTGATTATGTGGAAAGAAGAAATTATGGAGAAGCTCTTCTGTAGTCCTACCAATAATGGCTTCAGCTTACAACTACAGTGGTACCTCGGTACTCGACTGCTTTGAAACTCGTCGAATTTGGTACTTGACACATTTTGACGCGAAAATTTTGTCCCGGTACTCGTCGTTTGTTTGGTACTCGACACGCAAGCTAGAACTTGTTGGTGTCGCTTGCCTCGTGACTCGCTACCCTTTCCAGCCGAAACAAAGGGTTTATTTGGTACTCGTCGTTTTTGGTACTCGTCGCGCCTCCCGGAACCAATTAACGATGAGTACCGAGGTACCTCTGTACCTGTAAATAAAAGATTTTGATTTCACATAGACAAATTATATTCTTTATTAGGACAAAGATAATTTTGTTAGTGCGTAACCTAAATAGTAATATAGAAAATAGTACACAATATTGTATTTAAATTGAGCCTATTTTTCCTGCCAACAAATTCTATTAAATATAATTGATGATTTAAGTAGTTTTTGTAAATGATGTATTTAAGTGGTTTTTAAAGAAGTAGCAGTTCATATGCTGTAAACAGAAACTAGAACAAGATTGTTGTTACAGACTTAATGGAAAATGAACAGGTCACAAGCTTAAAGCAAATAAGACATTTTGAAATTGAAAAAGGTAGGTGAAGGAGCATGACAAAAGTGTGAGTGATGGCTGTGTGTCACCAGCTGCTCATGGAGAAACGATGAAGGAACTAAATTGGTATGGGGAAATTATCTCCTCTTCTATACAGTAAAATATGTTCTTACTTAGTGGCACCATGTGGCGAATGCCTTTAACATATGGCATGATCAGTTTTGGTTTCAGATCTTTGTTTTAATGGTTTTTAACATTTGAGCTTCCCATTTCATTGGTTTCAGTGGATGAACACGAAAATCTTGTAACATCCTGCTCCTTTAAAGAGGTTGCTTGTCCATTTGTGGACCCATGGATCTGGGAAAGAAAAGTGTGGGATGGGGTGGAATTTAGCCTGAAGCAAGCACAATCTAATGCCAGCAGAAGTGGACATTCATTATCATTGTTCTTACAAGGGAAATTAGAACATATTCCATTTGTTCAGGCTTCAAAAAGATGACTGGCTGTGATAAGTGCCCTTGAGGTCTATTCACTATTTACGATTACACTGAATACAGTGATAGAGTGGCAACACAGCTTCCTTTGATACCAGACATTGTTTATTTTCTGAACTTATTTTCAGAACATTCTGACTTTAATTCCCTGTATTAGCACAGGTGACTTTTTAAAATTCATTTAACATATTTTGATTTAAACATTCTTCACCAAAAATAATTTGAACCTAAGGGCATGTGTAGATGAAACAATATTTCCCATTTGCACCGATGGAACTCTGTGTTTGCATGACCTGGGATTTCCCACTGCTCTAAAGTACATTAGCACCTTAACTAACACTACTTGGACATGTGTTAATTTGCGGTGCTCTCCAGTTACGCCACTCCAACTATAGTTTTGCAAACAGAGACTTCAAAGACTTCTAATTAATCCCCTTCACCATGAGGGGGTGCTGTGTTCTGGCCTTTAGCCAGTAGATGTCTCTGTGTATTCTTTTTTACCCTCCTCACTCCTCCCTCCCTTCTCCCTCACAGGATGCAGTGGGGTGGCTATAGGTTCACGTTGGGACGGGTCCACTCAGAAAAAATTACTAGTATTGTAAAATGGGGGAGGTCAATTGTCCCTTAATTTTCTACCTCCTCTTAATTCTTCCACCCCCCCCCCTCCACCTTCTATAGTGTATGTCCTCCCACCCTTGCCCATGTACTCTCCTGTTCTCGTGCCCCCTGCACTCTCCATCCTGTGCTGCCACTGCTGTGGACATAACTCCCAATGACAGCTGCAACAACACCATAATGGTAAGTTTTCTGCAAGTAGTTTGAAACTTTGGAATGAGTGGTTACATGTCTTCCCTCATTATTGCAAACCTTCTGAACTTCATCACATTCCATTTCAGAACCACGACAAAAAAAAGTCCAGGGACAGGATGCTGCCTGCCAGACCTGATGCCCACGATATGCAGCATCCTGGGTAATATTTAGGTAATATGTTCTACTGAACTTGTGTGTATGTGCATGTGTGTGGGGGGTGAGGGGGAGCAAAAGTCTGTTTTTTTTACTGTACTCTAAACTCCGCACCTCTTCATCTTCTTCCTTTTTCCCCCCTCCTTGCAGAAAACTTTCATGGACAGAACTTGTTAGGGGTGGCAATCAGCCCAGTAATGAATGACAGAAGTGAAGAGGAGAGTGAAATATGTTCAGATTTGCAGTTTTGGGGGGTTTTTTTTTTACATTTTGTATATATTTTATATTGTTAAACTGCAGCATTTCAACAAAGTGTTTTATTTTTGCTCTATATATGTGTCATGTTTTCTTTGGGGTAGGTGGATGGTTGTGTTGGTTTTCAGAGACCACGGCCGCCTCAGCATGGGGATGCTGTGATTAGTGGGGTTTTATGGAGTCATGACATTACTGGAAAGAGTTGCAAAGAGTTGCAGGATGGACTGTTATTGGAGGGAATGCTTGTTAAGTGCTGGCTAGGGTGCAGCCAGCATTTTTTTGTAAGAAAAAAAGACTAAACTATGCCCCCATCAGCAGCAAGCATGCAATCTAAAAAATTTCTCCATGCATGGACCTCCCAGGGCCTTCAGACTTTAGCAAGTCTTAAAAGACTTCAGCAAGTCTTTAATGCATTATAATGCATTTCATATGCATGGTTGGGGGGGGGGGGGCGGGGGTTGAGGGTTGGGGTTAACACCTGCTGCTGCAGCTTCAAAACAGCTGCTTTTTTTTTTTTTTTTTTTTGAGTTTTTTCTTTGCAGGATGTACTGTTATGGGAGGTGTGATGCAAAAAGGATTTTTTCCCCCCAATGCTGTTTGCAATGCATTGTTTTCTTTACAATATCTTTCATGCAGCACCTTTCGGAGCTGGGTTTGCAAACCCCTCCTCTTCATCCCTCAGCTGGCTACAACCTACTTCCCCCCTGGAGAGAGCTCATCAGATTTTGTTCAGGATTGCTTTGTCCTCCCCTACCATATCTCTCTTCTCAGCCTTCTCAAAGGACAGGGAGAAGGTAAGAGGGAAACAAGGAGCAGCATTTTCAAATCAGCCCAGGCTAATCTGTTCAGCTACCTCTAGACCTCTGCAGAATCAAGTGTATTCAAAGAAAGCATCATTGTGGGAAAACTTCTTTTAATCCAAATTCAAGAAATTTGTAACATCTTCTTCTCCTACACTAGGTCTTGGCATGTTTTCTTCAAATGGATCTCAACTAAGCAGTGAGCTGCTAATCAGCTGGCAAGTCATAAGGTATGCCAGCTGTTCAAGGAGATTGCTGTGAACAAAATTATCCACCTGGTGAATCCGCAGCAAGTCATAGATGGCTTTAATAAGAAGGGGTTCCCAAACTGCATGGGGGCTTTAGATGGCACTCACATCCCAATGCTGTGCCCTGCAGGGAGTGGGAGGGCTTTTGCAAACAGGAAAGCATATGACTCTGTGATCTTGCAAACCATGGTGGATAACCCAGGCTGGTTCATGATCATTTAAACTGGGTTGGCCGGCAGCGCACATGATGTGCTCATGTTCAGAAACTCCCCTCTGCCTAGCCTCATAGAGAAAAAACAGTACATACCTGACATGGAGGAGACAGTGATCTGCAGTGTCACTGTTCCCCCGGTTATATTAACAGGTGTTGCCTACCCCCGAAAGCCTTCACTTATGAAGCCTTATGGAAGGAATGTCACCGACCCACAGAAGTTCTTTAACTACAGTCTGAGCAGTTGCAGGATGGCTGTGGAATGTGCGTTTGGCTGAAGAAAGGACAATGAAGGGCACTTATGTGCTGGCTCAAGATGGAGCAAGAAAATATCATGGACTTTGTAGTGACAGTCTGAGTGCTGCACAATATCTGCGAGAGCTGCAGAGAGGTTTTCAAGGAGTTGTGGGAAGAAGAAGCATTACAGGCAATGGCCAGACAACTGAGAAGTGTCTGAGCAGCAGCAGCAGCAGCAGCAGCAGCAGCAGCAGCACAGGGACTGAGGAGATATCCTCAAGGAGAGGCTGTTTGGGCAGCCCTTGTGCATGATTGTCTGGCAGGATATATTGCTGACCACAACAACTAGGAGTGCTTTGTTCTTTCTCTTGGTTATGTTAAAATAAATTCATTTACACTTTAAATCTGTGTCTGTCCACAGGTGCGTGCAGTGTTGTAGACGGGGGTGGAGGGGTGGATGGTTGGGGAAAGGGGAGGAAATCTGGACTGGGCTAGGGGTTTGATGCTTCCAGACTGAGTGGCTTGGGGGATGAGGGCATTACTCGCTGTCACCCACATCTGACTGAGCCTCATCCCTAAGTGAGTGAGAAGGTTAACTATTATAGCCCTTGGTGGGCTAGATGGGTGGGGAACCAAGCCGAACAGCAATGGAATTTTTAAAAACATTCCAAAAACATTTATAAAACAATTCACAACACACCTCCAAAAGCCACATGTTGCACTACACAAACAGACTGATGGTGTACCTGGGCAGGGAATGGCAGGGTTCTAATGGGAGCCTCCATTAGAAACTGTACAAAGATCAATGAGCTCGGAAATGTAATCCAAAAACACCAGGGGAAAAAAAACCCCAGAAGAGCTTGCCACCACCACCAACATCAACAGCAAATCGCCAACCAACTGGGTGGCAGCAAACACCCACCCACCTACTGCTCTAAATCCTGAACATTTTATGATCTCCATTTCATAGCAGTTATCATAGCAGCTATAGTAAATAAAAGCAAAACCACATATATTTGTAACTTAGTGAGAAGGGGAGGGAAAAGAACAGGAGGGGAGGATTCATATGGCTTGTCTTTGGGATTGGGATGGGGTCTATGGGATTGTGTACTGACAAGCAAGACAGGTGACACATGCAAGGAGTGCCCAGGTAAGAAACAGGGGTCCAGATAGTCTTCCTAATCAGGAGGATGACACGTGCAGCTATGCAAGGCCTTAAATGCCTGTATATCCATTCTTGTAGTATGGGGAAGAAACAGGAGGAACTCACCCTCGGTATAGCTAGTTCAAACCCAGACATAGTAGGGCTTACAGAAACATGGTGGGATTCATCCCACGACTGGGCAGTTAGCATTAGGGGCTATAGGCTCTACAGGCAGGATAGAGAAGGAAGGAAGGGGAGTGGGTGTGGCGCTTTATGTCAAAGAGCAATATATATCTTCTGCCAGCAAAATGGGCTCAGAGGAGGGGCAAGCTGAGGTGCTCTGGGTCAAGATACAAGGGGGTTGTGGGGAGAGGGATTTAAGGTGGATGTCTACTACAGACCCCCAACCAAGGGGAGGAGCTGGACTGGGAATTTCTGGACCAGCTTGCAAAGGCACTTAAGGCAAGGGATGTAGTTGTCATGGGTGAGCTAAATTACCCAGACATCTGCTGGGAGAAGCAGTCAGCCAGGTCAGACCGTTCCAGGAGGTTCCTGGCTGAGATAGAGGACCTTCACTTAACCCAGGAGGTGCACAGTTCCACCAGAGGAAATGCCCTGTTGGACCTGGTCCTGGCCACAGGAGATGATCTGGTAAGGGGGCTCCAGGTCCTTGACCACCTGGGTGATAACGATCATCGCTTGCTGGAATTCATTATCCAGTGCAGGTTGTCAAGGGCGGTAGCTCTAGACTTCAGGAGGGCCAACTTCAATGAGTTAAGATTGGTGGAAGAGGCACTGGGGTTCTCGAGGGCAGGGGAACTCAGTTCCCAAGATGAGTGGTCATTCCTCAGTGCCCAAAAGCTTCCCTGGCTCACCAAGGATGTCTGGGAATGTCTGGTTGCCAAAAAGGTGGCATACACCCAGTGGAAGGGGGGGCGCGATCTCCAAAGAAAAGTATACCTTCACTGCTCGGGCCTGTAGGGGGGCTGTTAGGAAAGCTAAGGAGGACATAGAGGAAGGACTAGCATCCAAGATCAAAGCTAACAAAAGGTCTGTGGCCGGGCACTGTGAGTGCCCACCACTGGAGGAGATTGTGGCAGTGGGGCACCGAGCCCGTCGGCTGCTGGTGAGAGACTGCGGCAGGGCGTTGAGCCCATTTGCCACTGGAGGAGATTGCGGCGGCTGGCCGCTGGAGAGTGAGCGGCAGGGCGCTGAGCCCGCAGCCACTGGAGGAGAGTGGGTGGCAGGGCAGTTAGTTTGCCTGCCGCTAAGGTGCTGAGCACGGCTGGGCATTGAGCCAGCGGCCGCTGGTGAGAGCGCAGCGGGGCGTTGAGCCTGCCTGTCACTAGGGGAGAGTGCGGCAAAGCGCTGAGGGCACCGCCACTGGTAAAGATCATGGCAGGGCACTGGGGATGCCTGCCCTTTAAGGTTCTGGAGCCAGCAGCCTCCAGGTGCCTGATGGGCAGCCATTTTTGGATGCGGACTGCCCATTTTGGGACATGGACCGGCAGCTGGACTGCAAGAGGCAGGCAGCAACACCGCCTGGCCGGAGATCTGCTGAGAGAACACCCGGAGGTAAGGGAGAGCTGTAGGGATGGCAAGGAGGCTCCACCGGTCCTGGGCATGACCTAAAACTGCACCCTGTCAGGAGTGGGTGGCCTGGTGGGACTCTCAGTGGCACAGGAGCCCCCAGGAAAGGCCAGGTCAGTTACCACCCCAGTGAAAGGTGAGTCGGGGCGCCATAACCCCTTTGCCCCCACCACTGGATGGTTTACCCAGTGTTTGGGTTTGTGAAAGGCCCAGATGGTGGACCCTTTGAGTGAGAGAGTGAGTGAGGGGCTAGAGACTACCCCGAGCCAGTGAGTACCCTCGACTGGCCTATGCTGGGGCCAGGGCTATGGGAGCCAAAAGGGCCGGGGGCCCACCATGAGGGACGCCCAAGAGCTGGGGGCCTGGGTTCCCGACTGGCCTGGAGATGGGCCAGGGCTAGGAGCCAGAGGTTCCAGGAGGACCACACCCATGAGAGGGCATGGAGGGCACGGAACAACTACGGTTGTTCCCAGGAGGCGGGAATAGCAGCGCGGTGATGGCTTCGGGGGGTGAGGTGGCCCAGATGACGGTGGCGAGGCCGTCTGACCAGAGGGATCATAGGAGGGTCCTGTACAGAAGGTTCTGGGGCCCAGTGTGGGGCCGGCAATTAGTGTAAGATCATGATGCCATCAGCAAGGCTTGAGCTGCGGTATGGGGATGGAAGGAGCCGCAGATATCACCCCCTGGCATCGGGGCACAAGTGGGCAGTCTCCCGCTTATTAACATCAGTGAACGTTAGATAAAGTCACGGCAGGCGGGAACAGGCAGGCGGTTGGCCCACCGAGACAGGTGGGCAGGGCCGAGAGTGAAAAGAAAGGTCCCGGGGATGTCCGCCTGTCACAAGGTCCTTTTTCAAATATATAGGGAGGATGAAGAAGGCACCAGGAAATGTGGGGCCCCTGCAAGATATGCTGCGCAATCTGGTGGTTGCGCCAGAGGAGAAGGCAGACCTCTTTAACAAATTCTTCACCTCTGTTTTCTTGTGCAGGGACTGGGGCTCCCCCACCGTGATTCAAGATGGACTCGAGGGGAACGCCTCCAGACTTAAGGTTCAGGAGGACCAGGTTAGAGTGCTTCTGAAGGGGCTGGACATTTTCAAATCAGCAGGTCCAGATGCTCTCCACCCCAGAGTGTTGAAGGAGCTAGCAGGGGTTGTTGCAGGGCTCTTGGCATGGCTTTACAAGCACTCGTGGTGCTCGGGCAGGTGCTAGATGATTGGAAGATAGCTAATGTGGTCCCCATCTTTAAAAAAGGGAGGAGGGAGGACCCGGGCAACTATAGGCCCATCATTCTTACCTCAATTCTGGGGAAACTCTTTGAGAAGATCATCAAGGAGCACATCTATGATGGGCTGGCATCGGGGATGATGCTCAAGGGCAACCAGCACGGTTTCGTTAGGGGCAGGTCATGTCAGACCAACTTGATTGCCTTTTACGATCAGGTCACAAGCATTGGATGCAGGTGTTGCCGTGGATATAGTCTTTCTGGACTTCAGCAAGGCCTTTGACACCGTCTCCCACCCCATCCTCATTAAAAATCTAGGTGACTATGGCATCTATGCCTACACAGCCAGATGGATTGCAAATTGGCTGAAGGGTTGTACTCAGAGGGTGGTGGTGGACGGGTCATATTCGACCTGGGGGGAAGTGAGCAGCGGAGTTCCCCAGGGCTCGGTCCTTGGGCCTGCACTGTTCAATTTCTTCATCAGTGATTTGGACAATGGGGTGAAAAGCAACCTGTTCAAACTTGCTGATGATACCAAAATTTGGGGTGAGGTGGGCATGCTAGTAGGGAGGGAAAGACTGCAGAAAGACCTGGATAGAGTGCAGGGGTGGGCTAACAAAAAACAAGATGCGTTTCAATACGGACAAGTGCAGGGTGCTGCACTTGGGCAGTAGTAAACAGCAGCACACTTATAAGATGGGAAACGTCCCTCTTGAGAGCACAGAGGCAGAAAGGGATCTGGGAGTCATCATTGACTCCAAGATGAACATGGGCCGACAACGCGAGGTCACGGTTGGCAGGGTGTAACAGGGTGCCGCCCGGGGCCGCACTCAATATGGCCCCCACACCTGTCTTTGGGCAACCGCCTGCCTTGTCTCACCTGCCATGTCTTTGATGTTAATTGGTTAATTGGCAGGAGGCTGCCCTTCTACTGCCTCCTCCACTAGGGGCGCTATCTGCAGCTCCTTCCTCCCCAATACTGCAGCCCAAGGCTCGCGGATAGAATTGCTGTTGTTTCTATGCTAGTGCGCCCCCTTGGGGTTCTCACTGTGCCCACACCAGGCTGTGCCCAGCTTGAGCTCCTTAACCCTAATACTGAGGCCTACCCCTCCCCCGGGGTTCTCTGTGTCCAACTTGGACTTCCAAATCAATGCAGCCCCCTATCAGGGGCTCCCAGAGTGGCCCCTCTTGGGCTCCTCAATGCTGCCCCCTCTCGGGCTTCTCCGTGGTGCTCCCTCCTGGGTTCCTCCGTGGTGCCCCTTGTTGGGTCTCTATAATGCGCCCCCCCCCATTTTGGGGCTCACTGTGGCCCGCCTGGGCTTCCCAAAATACCCCTCTTGGGGCTGGGTTCTATGCATCCTACAAGCTGTGCCCTTGCTGGCACTGAATTGTGCCCTCCCGGGCGCCGGGATCCCCATACTGCTGGGGTCCTTTTATGAGGCCTCCTCCTTCCCCTTATAGCCTCACCCAAACCACCAGTCATTCATAACAACAACAAAACACAAACTCCAGCTCCTCGGCTATAACTAAAACATAAGGCACCCGGCCATAACAACAGAAGCCCATCGGCCCAAACAACATTCAGTGCTACTACGGCGCTTCAACTCACAGCTGCAGCCTCTGCCTCAGGCTTCCTCTCTCTCCCTGGGCAGAGAGCTCCTTTCTCTGTGGTAGCTGGTGGGGAACTGCCAACTTGGCCTCAGCTCTGGGCCTTATAAGAGCCAGGCCCTGGCCCTTTGGTCAGCTGACCTTCATTAGTTGCCTATGGCAACTTGCAGCTGCGCAGACTAATCGGTGCTAGGGCGCCCTCTCTGGCAGTTCTGCTCCTCTTCAGGCACAGGGCAACCTAAGTGCCCTGTGACACAGGGCCAATTTGACCTTATCGTGCATCCACAGGTGAATCTCAAGTGGGGCCAAGGAGGTGATCCTTCCCCTCTACGTGACACTGGTCAGGACACAGCTGGAGTACTGTGTCCAGTTCTGGACACCCCACTTCAAGAAGGATGTAGACAACATTGAGAGGGTCCAGAGGAGGGCCACTCACATGATCTGGGGACTGCAGGGCAGACCCTACAATGACAGGCTATGGGACCTGAACCTGTTCAGCTTCACAAAAGAAGGCTGAAGGGGAACCCTGTGACTGTCTATAAACTCATTAAGTGGGACCAGAAGGGTTTGGGGAAGATCTTGTTTCCCCTAGCGCCCCTTGGGATAACAAGGAATAATGGCCACAAGTTGTTGGACAGTAGGTTTAGATTATACATCTGTAAGAACTACTTCACATTACGGGTGGCTAGGATCTGGAACCAACTTCCAAGGGAAATGGTGCTGGCTCCTACCCTGGGGGTCTTTAAGAAGCGGCTTGATGCCTACCTGATGGGTCAATTGAGCCCTGTTTTCCTCCTGCCCAGGCAGGGGGTCAGACTTGAAGATCTCAATGACCCTTCCGACCCTACTTCTATGAGTCTATGATTCTATGGTGAGAGACCAGACTGACCAAGCATAGGTGGGTGCAAGTGACAAGGATTTTGGGGTGACCATAACCATGCCCAGGGGAGACTACCAGTGAGAATCTGGAGTGCCCAGTGAGAGTCTGGAGATAGGGACTGGAGAGGTCAGGTGGTTTGCATCCATCTCCTGCTGTAATGCATTAGGAAAGACATCACAGGGGGTAAATTGATATTTGACTCCCTCTATTGACATCTGCAGGGAATGACACGAGGCTTAACTCGCTCAAAAGCACTGTTCAGGCAAACACAAACGCCGTGTTGTGCAACCACAAATGCACTGCACCAAAAAAAAGCTGCATTAAAATTTTCAGGTGCTCTACATGAACACCTGTGTTGTTTACACATGCCCTAAGCTTCTAGTTGTCCCTGAACTCAGGCCACAGAACCAAAGGATTACACTATTTATGTCTTTTCTCCCAGGAAGTTGCTGTTTTGACTTAAATCAATTTTTAAAGCTGTGTAGTTGAATTGGTGCCAAAAGCTGTGTGAACTTTTCGTATTTCAGTTAAAGAGTAATTAATTTCAGTTTGGGAGTTATGTAATTCATAAGGGTACAGACAAGTTAAACCAATATAATGGTGTAATCACTCAATATAAGCAATTAATATTGATATAACCATCCATAAACTGATAAGAGCAGATGGAGAAATGAACAAATAAACTGTTTTAAAAGCTGGGGGTTACTTCTCAGTGTCAGCTGATCCATTGTAACTTTTTTTGTCTGTCTTTTCCTATCCTATAGTGAGTGAAGTTAAACCACAGTATCTTACCCCTTTTCCTTCAGGGACAATTGCATCAGTTTAACTTTAAGTAACTGTGAGGTTAGAGATGATGGAGTTTTCAGATGAAACTTGGTAAATCCCTTTCCTCCCCACCTTTAAATTAATGATCCATACATAAAAGATAGCTCAGTAAATAGAGTTCAGTGCATAAATAATTTACTGAACTTACCAATGTAAGTTGTGCACACTTCTGTAAGTAGACAAGTATCAAGGGTCAGACCACGGAAAGACATTTATGCTTACTTTAAGCATTTGAGTAGTCCCATTCATTTCCATGAGATTGCTTAAGCATTTGTAATGTTAGAATGATGTTGTAGATGTGATGATCCAAAGTATTTGTATGAATTGTTGTAGGATTTGAACTTCAAAATGTATCAGTCAAAGAGCCAGGACAGGATATGATATACATTCATGGAATACTTCCAGTTGCTCTAGATGGCTTTACAAACCAATTGAAACTAATAGGAGCTTTGTCATAGACTACTGTGGAAATTGGATCAAGTTCCATAACTGTTTAGTTGAAAAAGTGGTAGTTGCATGTGTTTCTCACATTAGGCAATTCCAAGAGAGATCTGTGAACCTTCTAGTGGTCCCTGAACTCAGGCCTTCCTAATGAAAAAGATATCTGTTGATGTTTCTTCCATTTGCACTTACATGTTTATTCTTATACTGTTCACTATCATTATTAGTAATAGTTAACATAGTAATTGAAAGAAAAGAGATCACAGTTGGGGAAAAGGAAAGTTGCATATTGTTTCTCCATATTACACTATGAGAAACATACAAAAAATAAGATCATCATCAGTTCAATATAATTTACGTAATTAGAATACAATTGATTCATTTTATTTTAAACAGGTTTCCCAATGTACAAGACAAAAGCTTATGGTAAATTTATCCTAAACTGCTGGCATGAATTTGTCATGAATAAACAGGCAGATCATTTGAAGTTATAATAGGCTGTATTTACAAACCACGTTGAAACCCAAATAGTGCCAAAGCATTGTACATGTGAAATACAAGCAAAACTTGCCTTAGACTGTCGCTTAAGGGACAAGCATAAATCAGATATGTAGCACAGCACAAATTTAACTACTGATAAAAGTATATTGTGCTGGAAACCATGGAGATATTTTAAACTAATTACTAGAGATGGAGTAGACATCTTTTTGGAGGTCAACCAAAGATCAAATTGCAGCCTATTTTTTTATACATATATGGTTAACTTCAAGTACTGCTATAATGCAGCCTTCTCAGGAGTGAACACAGTAGCTGTTAACAGTACTAAGATAATTTATGCAGCAGAAAATGACAGTAAGGGATTAAGCTTCTCCATAGCACTTAGAACTAAATAAATAGCCTGTGCACCAGAGAGATCTGTGAAGGGCAGTATCTCATCTACCTGCAAGCATAAAATGCCCTCAGGATGTCTATATAACATCAGGAAAACTGGACAGTGGATTTACATAATGATGGATTCACAGATCCTATGCTATTTGATTCATATGATACAGAAATATATGGATTCACTGATCAGATTCCTAACCTCCCTGCCCCAGACAATAGGGCCCTGACAGATGTTAAATTAAAGGCATGAGGCATCCCAGCAATCATGCTTCCTGTCATGCCACACATAAATGGCATGAGGCATGGTTGTGGGGTTCAAGCTTCAAATCCTATTATTCCATGTTGCTGGTACAGGGGGAGCCCAGGATCATGATCAAATAGCAAGCTTGGCTCCCCATGCTCCTCTGGCTGGGAGCTCCGATCAGCTGATTGGGGATCCTAGCTCTAAAGGGTGCCATGTGCTCTCCCAGTTGGGAACTCTGTCAGCTGTTGAGGGCTCCTAGTGCATGGGAGTCAAAAGTTCCCATGTACTCCCACAGCTGGAAGTCTTGATCACACCACTGGAGTGTGCTCTGAAGATTGGGACCCCTGGCCACAAGTTCAGTTAAAGGCATGATAGGAACCAGTCACAAAATTATTAGACAAAATATGTCATATTTCGCCTATGTTATATTTTGTCTAATAACTTTGTGACTTATTCCTTATTTTATCACACCATTAATCAATTGAACATGTGGCCAGATCATTACTTAAGACGTAATTAACTGGTTAATCACAACTTAAGTATAAGGTCTGTCAGCTGCTTAGGATACAGACAAATCCCATTCAGGAGATTGGAGATTGGTATATGGATATTGTAGACCCTGTCCATAGGCTCCCTGCATTCTACTACTTAAATGGTATGTCACGGCTGAAACTTGCCACACAGGGATGTGTCAGGATTTGCCCTGCATGGTAAAATATTGTGTCTAGCTAGGCAGACAAGGTTCTTTGTGTAGATGTGTTTATTTTTTCTTAGATCAGCTAAATAGTTGTAAAAAATTGTTCTGTGCAAACTTTTGGGCACAAGCACCCTTTTTCAGGCATAGGGAGAGTCTGTGAGCAATTTTAGGGATGAATAATGTACCAGAGATTCTTTACATTGAATTTGGAGATGATGTCAAGGCTAACTATTGCAGTTACTCATCCTTTGTGATCGAAAAGGTCATGAGTTAGATAAATATATATCTATATATAACTCATGACCTTTTCGATCACAAAGGTTGAGTAACTATGATGGTTAACCCTGACACCATCTCTACATTCAACATAAAGAATCTCTGAACCAAATTCAACTGTTCTCACAAAACAGTACCTTTGCACTCACCCATGACCCTGGGCAACATTGGAGGCTGCTGCTTGAAACTTTGCCCTTTTAGAGCCACAGGTGGTCAGGACTTCTATTTTATGTCTCATCTAAAAGCAGCACAATAACATTGTATCTCAATCTGGCATCAGTCATCACTGACTTGGAGGAACAGAACCAGATCAGCCCGGCCGCTGGCTTTTTCTTAGTGGTCAGTCATTCAGAATTGACTGAATCTAACTTGGCTTAGCTTGCAAGATTTGAGCATGTTACAGCCTGTGGTGATATGGTTTCACACTGGATTAGTGAAACTGAGGGAGATCTTGGCTTTTTTAAAGGCAGCACAGTTACTTTTTTTCCTTTAACCACTCCAGCTTTTCCTATATTCCTTTCACTGTTTTCTCATTTAGAGGAAAAATGGTCTAGGATGACAAATTTTCATTAAATGTTCTTTACCTCATGAGTATGAGAGAACATTCCTCTGACTTAGCTGGAGGAAAACCATGTTTAAAAATATGTATTTTGTATGCGTGTGTGAAATCCAGACTTAACTGAAGCAGGCAATTTCCACCCTCACTCCAGAGCTTCAGAGGGATTCAGGCAATGTCAGAGATAAGCAGGTTTTATCAGAATGAGAGCTGCTGCAGTCGGGAGATTTCTGCAGGGCACTAAAACGTCCATGGATTCAGATGTAGTTAAAATCCATAGACACAAGTGATGGTGTAGAGGCTCCTCACACCTTGTTCAGGAACAACCTTTCCATCTCCAAATCATAATATGTGGGTTCACACTAGACTTTGAGCTGGCAGTTCTGATCTTATATGAAAAAATCAGGTGCAGCTGAGCTTGGCTAGGTTTCAACGATTAAAAGAGGCCATTCCAAAGCAAGCTAGGTTTTTGTGGAGTTAAGAGGTAGGAAACTCCACCTACAGAAAGTAGCTTTCTGGGTACAATATGCAAATTGTTAAATTGTAGAAGGGGAATATAGCCCAGGTCCCTTTTGGTTTGTACTCATTCATCTGAACTTAGCAAAAAATACATAACCCACAAAGTAGTTTTTGTTTTGCTTCTCCTGGGCCTCCTATGAACTTTTTTCTAGCTTTTCAGATCCTGAGGTTGGTGCTCAATAAAGGGTAAGTATAATTCATTGTTCTTCCTTTCTCTCCTTAGCATCTAATGAAGTAAGCTGATGCTTATGAAAGCTTTATGCACCCCTGATTTAGTCAGTCCAGGTGTGTTAAACTCACCTGGATTCACCTGAATTCAGACTGGCTCCAGGTCTGGCCTGGTGCATGGAGCACAGGGTGGCAGCAGCACCAGTAGCTGGAGAGCTGGGCTGCCATAGTGGGAACAGGTGAAGTGTCTGGAGAGTGATGATCAGTGATGTCAGCTGTTCCTCACCCTCCTGCTGCTGATCACTGTGTTCAAGGGCCCCAATTTTATGGCAGGCCAGTCAGCAGCCTGGTAAGCTGGATACAGTAGCTGTGCAGACCAGATCTGGCCTGCAGACAGTGTGTTTGACACCCTTCAGTTAGTTTATGAGGTACAAATCTACCCTGCCTTTTCCCGGTTACTCCATACTTTTTAATTTTTTAATCTGGAAGAGTATGGGACAACTTGCTAGCATGAGGTGTTTTTCAATTATATATTTCTTAAAATACTGAAACAAATTCTCTAAATTTCATTACATTTGTAGGGGAGTGTATTAGTAGGCACATTTACACATTCACTTTAATACGCAGTAGCCTATTCTACTGCAGATTAAAG
Organism: Caiman crocodilus; assembly: GCA_030014935.1. NCBI lineage: Eukaryota > Metazoa > Chordata > Crocodylia > Alligatoridae > Caiman > Caiman crocodilus. Next base: position 47,695,776 of record JAGPOW010003685.1, read on the forward strand.
CATCACATCAAAAATAATGCTAGTACATTAATATGCAGTAGAAATCGGCTACTGTGTATTAAGCATCACTAAAAAGGTGTGCAGTTTTACTACTGTGCATTAGGGAGGCGTAATGCACATTGATATAGTATCTCATATTTGAGGTACTAAACTTAATGCGCAGTAGCAAAAGCACATTAATGCACATGTAGATATGGCCACTGTATAGTAACCAAATAGAGGTGGTTAATGGAAGGGCTGTGGGAAACAGCACTGTTTCGTTTTGACTTCCATTTCGCTATTTCAACAGGATAGTGTTTCATTTCAAGTTTTGTTTTGTTTTGTTTTGAAGCACTGTTCTGTTTCATTTAATTGAAACTGTTTTGCTGTTTCAGTGCTGTTTTGACATTTTGCCCATAGGCTATAATGGGAAAGCAAACAACTGCCTATAACTTTGTCATTTTTTGCCTGATTCAGATGAAACTTGTAAAGATGGTAGCCCTTGCTGAGACCATGAAGCCTGCCAGCTTTCAAGGAGATAGGTGCAGGAGTTTCTGGGAAACTGCACCTCAAGGTGTTAACAAGCAAAATTCATGACATGTGACTTTGTATGTGTTAGGGTGCAGCGGGGTGAAAACTGCAGAGATGGTAGCCCCTGCTGAAACCATGAAGCCTGCCAAGTTTTAAGGAATTTCTGGGAAACTGCACCTCAAACTGTTCAAAGCAAAACTTGTGTCACTTGTAAGTGTGAAGGCACAAACAAAGCTTGGTTCAAACAATGCTTTTTATGCTGTTTTTCTGTTCCTCCCCAGAGCACTGGGGTTGGAAGGGACCTCAGGGAAGGATCACAGTCACTGGCCAGCTACACAGTCAATATCAGAACAGTCCTCCTCCCTCTTCCCCCTCACTCTCTTTAGTTTTTCTTTAGCTGCAAGCAAGACCAGCTTTGAAGCTCAAAATGTTTCAAAACTTTTGAAATGTTTCAGCTGCCCTTGTGTCATTTTGAGGCTGTTTCAAAACCTTTAATTTAATTTGGATTTCACTGTTTTGAGCTCAAAACAAGTCAAAACAACATCAAAATGAAATAGTTGGTGAAATTTTACACAGCCCTAGTTGATGGGATGATACAAAAAAAGTCACTATTCAATATTACTGATATGACACATTTTATTCCCTAAATGTTGCTTTGTTTGGTATCACTTATATTATAGTTCACATTTTAAAGAGATAATTTTACAGATTCAGGAAGTTTTACTCTATGTGACTTATACTTTTTCAACATTTTTATACCCTACACTGAATTCACACAGGGGGCTATCCAAGATGTTCATTTCCATTTTAATTCCATTCACCCCACCCCTTATCTAAATTTAGTGCAAAACACAAGGCCACAGTACTCAGCCTGCCAGGTTTTCCACAAGCCCAGAAACCTAGCAGTAGAGGAGCAGTTAGGGTCTGTCTTCTTATGTCACTTGGTCTAATGTCTAAGACTGCAAGGAATATATCTATATGTGTGCTGGTTTGCACACTGTTAAGTACAGTGTTGAGCTTTTTAGTGTAACAACTTCTGGACCATACATGAGCACAGTAATCTGATGGAGTATATACTAGGCCTGTGTGAAGCAGCTAGTACTTGCCTTGGATTTGGCCAATTCAGGGGACAGTGATTCAATTTGGTGATTTGAATCACTGTCCTGAGTTGATTCAGCTGAATCTGATTTGGAGATTTGGCCACCACTGAATTGGCCGAATCTCTGAATCGAACAGACCCCATCCCCTGCTCACTCTCCCAGTCCTGTCAATGGCTACCCTGCATGGCCCCAGCATCCCAGCACTTAAAAAACCCCAAAAAACCCCACACTCACCGGCTCCTGCCAGGAGGGGAGGTGATCCCCGCTGCCCTGCACTACCCTGCACTGCGTGGGGTGGGCTCTGCCATAAGCCCCCAGAAGCCCCAGTGGCCACTGCAGCAGCTGGTGAGTGCAGGGCTTTTTTTTTTTTTAAGTGCCAGGACACTGGGGCTGGGCAGGCAGCCATTGATGGGGCTGGGAGACAGGGTGGGGGTCAGGGGTGCTCAGGAGGGCTGGGACAGCAGGCAGAGGAAGGGGCCTAGTGGTGGTCCCACCATAGTATCCTCCCCTCTCCTCCACCCCCTCACACCTCCTACTTACCAGCACAGAGTCCAGGTCCAGATCCCTACAGTGGTGAATGGGGACTGCCCAAATCTCTGTATCCCTGAATCTTTCTCCAAATCTTTTCCGAATTGATTCAGAGGCTTTGAATTGATTTGGACCTTTTTATTGGTCTCCTGATTTGACTCGGATTTGGAGTTTTGGCTGCTGAATCAGGCTGAGTCTCCTCCAAATCAAAACAGCAACTGAAGCTTTGCATAGCCTTAGTATGTACCACTGAGAGTGTAGTGGTTCTGAATACTTTAGCACACCATGTTATGCTTGCTAAATATTTTAAGTCAGCTCCCCTGCAGATAATTTATTGCTTATTAATGTGATGTTTATAAGTGAGGGAATGGCTTAATCAGATTCCTTGACTTCTTGGTAAATTGGGGTATGCTCTTGGGGAAAGATATAGTTGCCTAGTCTGATATGCTATGTATTCTTGGCTCAACGATTGTCTAGGTAGAAGAGTGATGATACCGATTTATTGATGAACTCCGATGATTTTTGTGCCTTTCAAACAACCCCTGGCCCCTGCCACTGACCACCATGACACTAGCCTGGAATGAAGTAGAAGCATCAGGGTCAGTACCTCCTACTGTTGTTGTGGGGTTAACTGTCTATGTTACTTTGAGTAGGACCATAAATCTGGTTAATTGACAACTGGCTGTTCCATCCCGTAAGATTGTGTTACTTTTCTAAAAGAGGCCATCATGTTTACATGGATCTACCTAATGGAAAACCATGTCCTCGAAAGACATGACCCCTCCCCCCGACCACAACCCCACAGCTGAGGTGTTACAACAATAGTCATATATAGCTGGGCTTTGTTGGCATGCCTTTGGCCACTTTTTGGCAGAGCACCTACCTATGAACACTGCTGCAGGTAAGGCACAGCAGGAAATAGGAATTCACCCCAGCAACCCTCAACCCCACAACTCCATCCCTCCCTCTTCTCCCACAGAACTAGAGAAGGTTCATCCCTCTGGACCTGGATGTTTGGGTTCTCAGCCCTCCTCAGCTCCCACAGCAGGAAGATGGAACCCAGTCATCCATTTTTTTCCAATTGGGAGGCAGGATGCAGGCATTTCACAGTATGGTCAGTGCCAAGTTGTAAGCATCTGTGTGTCTTCTGGCACTGGGCAGGGGAAAGAGCCCAGATAGGGGACTCACCATAGATCCCTTGGTGTTTCCCTTGTCTGTAGATTCCACATTCTGTGCAGGAGGCCTGGTCACAAAGTCTGAGATGCCAGATTCAGGATGGTCAGCTAGAGATGTGTGTAGATGGGCACTGGCAAAATGGACCATATGGGACCCTTGATGTGGAGGACTGGAATGGATAGGTTGGTGACTGCTTGAACCTGCACTGACACAGCACTTGAATGAGCCACCCAGGCCCAGGAATGGGCTGTGATGATACAAGAATGAGGTCTACAGGTATCCACACTCTGTCTGAGGGAGGTCACCCTTGTCACTGCCACCTTAAGGTGCAGCACCAGGATAAGGATACTATACACAGGGTCAAACACTAGCTACAGTACCCCAGAGTGGCATCAGTACCACCTCTTACTGTTGCCTTCACAGGCAGGAGTGGTGGGGCAGGCAGTCACCCATCCCCAAGCATGGAGAGGCCTGTTCTAGGGACTCCTTCCTGTGGCAACATACTTGAGAGTCCCAATGCTGGTGGCCCCAGCCCCACACAGCAGCAGGCTGTCCAGATCCACAAAGCCCTGGCTGAGTAACTCCTCACCCACATGGACTGGAAGCCCTCCCCAGATGGGTATGGCTGGAGACTTTAGAGTGCCCCCACCTGTGGGGGGAGGGATCTTGGATAGTGGCTGTAAGGAATGCTTCACAGCATCCACTGACTGGGAGATACTTGGATGCAGGGAAGCCCTGGAACAGGAGAGCTGGTGCATGAAAGCTCTTGACCCATAGATCCAAGGATTCAGGAAGGTGTCTGATAGGGCCCACTCTGAGGAGCAGAACTGGGGGAGGGGAAGTAGACCAGGCTGCCCAAGACCCATTGACTCAGCCCAGATTCCAGGTCCAACTTGCTACCTTTGGGTGCTGGTGGTTGCCAGTATAGGTTCAGGGCCCCTTCAGGCCTAGGTCCCACTGCAGGGAAGCAGTGTAGCCTCTGTAAGGATAGGTAACCCCCTGGGCTCAGGTCCAAGTTCCAGAATAGGCAACATTATGCAGGTTTTCTTTATTATGTACATGGAAAGTTTGGCAGCTTCAACATTTAATTAAACTGAGGGGTACCAGTTTAGCATGTGTGCATATGTGGTGTGCCCCAAGATTTCATGTTTAAGTTGAGCCCCCATGCCTGCTCACCTCTCTCCTGCCCATAATAATTACCCAGTGCAGCTAGGATTTTCCCCCACTCTTTCAATGTTAACTGAGAAGAAAGCTCCAAGTTCTGGAGTGGGCAACTTTCCACAGTTTTGGTTTAACAAGCACACTAAAAGTGTGGCAGCTTCATCATTTGATTACAATGAGACAAGTCTCTTCCTCAGGCTGCATTCCCCTGCAGACCTGGCATGTGCCTGTGGTGGGGGTTGAAGAGGGAGAAGGGAAGAGAGGCAGTGCCCTGGCAGCCTGGGTTCTGGACAGCAATGTCCATGATGCAGGGCCAGAGGAACCCAGGGCCAGGAACCATAGGTGACCCATAATGGGGATCTGGGGGGCACATGCCACCTGTGCGAATGGCCCCTGCTGAAGCCACTGCTGGCTTCTACGGGCAATTGCCACATGTGCCTGCCCCCACTCACTACTGATGTGGCCAGCAGCATCTGCAGGTGGTCCCTGCTCACCACTTCCCACCTCCCCACCACTGACACTATGGGTTGTGGGTGGTCCCTGCTTACCACTCACCAAAGATGACACTGTAGATGGTGGCTGCAGGCAATCTGACATCGCTACCACTGACATTGCCAGCAGTGACTGCGGGCAGTCCCTGCACACTACTATGGTGTTCCCCCAGTTGCAGAAGGCTCCAGTTCATGCCAGAGACCCAGTTCATGCCAACAGCACATGTGTACCTAATTGACTTACTGGGAAGAGGAGGCAGCAGCAGCAGCAGCGGAGCAGCAAGAAAGGTAAGAGGGGCAGGGGCCAGCGCCCCTGAAGAGGATCTGGAGGGGAAGCCCCCCAGAGCCTCTTACCTGAGGAGGCCAGAAGCCATGCTCCCGAGCTGTGCACTAACAGAGTGCGCAAAATGGCACTCTCTGTGGTGGTGCGCCAATGATTGTGCCGGTGTTGGTGCAGGTCAGAGAGATGGGGGTGGGGGGGGGGTCAGTGACTCTCCAGGGGAGAGCACGTGTGGGGATTTTGATGGGGCTGGTGTCTCAGAGTGCAGTCAGGGACCCTGCCCTGATGCTGCCCACCACCAGGGATGCCTTTGAGGCCTCTACCCAGACGGAGTCTTGGGGCAGGGCAGTGGCACCTGGGTCCCCTACATGCAGGGGTTGCCTGGCAGGTCCTCAGAGGCCCGGGGACAGGGGAGAGGCCAGGGGTCCCCCTGCCTGTCCCACATGTGCCAGGCTTGAGGCACTGGAGGGGCAGGTGACGGTACTCCAGACAGAGGTGAGCAGGTTAAGGGGGATCAAGGAAACTGAGGAGGAGATTGATGGGTTCTTCCTTTCTGCAGTCTGCAGAAGCTCTGAAGCTGATACAGAAGGATGGACAACAGTCACCTCCTGGGCCAGGCCTCTCACTGCATAAATGGATCCACTGGTGCAGTTGATGAACAGATATGAAGCCCTGGCTGCACTGGAGGAGAGTGTGGTGGAGGAGCTGGCACAGGAGGAGCCCTAATCCATCCCTGAGCAAGCGGAGGGCCAGACAAGCTACCGGAGGGAGAGGAGATGGGTCATCATAGTGGGTGACTCCCTGCTGAGAGGAGCAGAGGGAAACATCTGCCACCCAGATCCCATGGTGTGTGAGGTGTGTTGCCTGTCAGGGGCCAAGATCCAGGATGTCACAACAAGGATTTCTGACCTGATCTGGCCCTCAGACTACTATCCCATGGTCCTCATTCATGTGGAACCAATGACGCAGCCAGGAGTAGTCCTGACCATGTCATGGGTAACGACAGGGTTCTGGGAGCCAGGCTTAGGGAGATGGGGGCACAGATGGTATTCTCATCCATCCTCCCAGTCAGAGGTCACAGTAGGCTTCACAGAGCCTGCATCAGAGAGGTCAACCTGCGGCTCAGGAGTTGGTGCCATAGTGCAGGATTTAGCTTCCTGGACCACAACCTACACTTCCTGGCAAGGGACTTCTGGGGCGTGATGGACTTCACCTCTCAGTGAAAAGTAAAAGTCTTTTCTCCAACAGGTTGGCTGATCTCCTATGTTGGGCTTTAAACTAGCTCAGACGGGGGACAGGGAGGCAGAAGAAGGAGAACATCAGGAACCTGCAATCCATGGGATGTCCAGCAATACAACACAGGTAAGCAATAAGCAGGTAAGCAATAAGCAGGTAAGCAATAAGGGGTCCATTGGGCATCAGAGCTGGGGGGCAGCAAAGTTGCCAGTCACAGGCCTCAAGTGCCTATACACTAATGCTAGGAGCATGGAGAACAAGCAGGATGAACTAGCACTCCTGCTTGCAGAAGACACTTATGACTTATTGGGGCGGTTAACAGAAACCTGGTGGAACTCTACCCATGACTGAGTGGTATACATTGAGGGCTATAAGCTGTACAGAAAGGATAGAGTGGGGAGGAAAGGGGGAGGGGTTACGCTCTAGGTCAAGGTGTGTTATACAACAACCCTTATCAAAATGGAATTGGAGGAGGAGAAAGTAGAAGGATTGTGGGTTAGGATACATGGAGGTCAAGGGGAAAGGGATTTGGTGCTACGGGTCTGCTACAGACCCCCACACCAAGGGGAAGAACTAGATTTGGAACTCCTGAGGCAGCTCTCAGAGACCATAAAGACTAGGGAAGTGCCAGTCCTTCATGCCAGGTCATGGGGGACCTAAATTATCCTGACATCTGCTGGGAGACACAGACAGCAAATTTCCAACGTTCACACAGGTTGCCATCCTGTGTACAGGACTTCCACCTGATGCAGGAGGTACATGGTTTCTCTAGGGGGAATGTCTTACTGGACCTGGTATTGGCAACGGGGGAGGACATGGTAGGGGACCTACAGATCAGTGGTCACCTGGGGGACAGTGACCACCAAATAATAGAATTCACCATAAGGCGTAGAGTGGGTAAGGTAACCAGTAGAGTGGAAGTGCTAGACTTTAGGAAGGCTGACTTCTGCAAGTTCAGGTGCTTAGTCAATGATGCACTGCAAAGTAAGAGATTTGGTGAGATGGGAGCCCAGGAAGGGTGGCTGTACCTTAAGGAAGTGATCCTTCAGGCACAGAGGGAGACAATCCTGATGTGGGGGAAAGGGGCCAAGAGGCTTCCTTGGCTGACCAGAGAAATCCAGAGCAGTCTACAGGCTAAAAGGGGGGCATATAAGCAGTGGAAACAGGGAGAGATTACTAAAGAAGAGTATACCTCCTCAGGTCGCAGTTGTAGGGAGGCAGTTAGAAAGGCCAAAGTTACCATGGAGCTGAGGATGGCATCCCAAGTTAAGGATAACAAGAAAATTGTTTTTCAGATATATAGGGAGTAAAAGGAAGGCCCAGGGTGGTATAGAACTACTACTGAATGGGCAAAAGCAATTGGTCTATTGAGACAGGGGAGACAAGGCTGAACTCCTCAATGAGTTCTTTGCCTCAGTGTTCCTAAATGAGGGGCAAGACAAGTCTCACAATGGGATTGTAGAGAGGCAACAGCAGGGCACCAGACTGGTATTGAAGGCACTGGCTGATGTCATTGCCCAGCCACTGGCAAGAATATTTGAGTAGTCATGACATATGGGCCAGGTCCTGGAGGAATGGAAAGGGTGAATTTTTGTCCCTATTTTCAAGAAGGGGAGGAAAGAGGATCCAAGTAACTATAGGCCAGTCAGTCTCACCCCCATCCTTGGCAAAGTCTTTGAAAAGATTATTAAGGCTCATGTATGTGAGAGCCCAGCAGGAAACATTATGCTGAGGGGAAACCAGCATGGGTTCATAGCAGGTAGATCATGTCTGACTAATCTAGTCTCTTTTTATGACCAGGTTACAAAACACCTGGATGCAGGAGTAGGGGTAGACATCGTTTACTTAGACTTCAGGATGGCCTTTGATATGGTATCCCACCTCATACTGGTGAACAAATTAAGAGGCTGTGACTTGGATGATTATACAGTCCGGTGGGTGACAAATTGGCTAGAGGGTTATTCCCAGAGAGTGGTGGTGGATGGGTCGGTATCGACCTGGAAGGGCATGGGGAGTAGGGTCCCGCAGGGCTTGGTCCTTGGACCTGTACTTTTCAATGTCGTCATCAGTAACTTGGACTTGGGAATGAAGTGTACTCTATCCAAGTTTGCGGATGATACAAAACTGCGGGGAGAAGTGGACACACCGGAGAACAGGGAACAACTACAGGCAGACCTGGACAGGTTGGACATATGGGCAGAAAACAATAGAATGCAATTTAACAAGGAGAAATGCAAAGTAGTGCACCTAGGGAGGAAAAATGTCCAGCACACCTAACGCCTAGGAAATGACCTGCTTGGTGGCACAGAAACAGAAAGGGATCTCGGAGTCCTAGTGGACTCCAAGATGAACATGAGTCGTCAGTGTGACAAAGTCATCAGCAAAGCTAACTGCACTTTATTGTGCATCAGCAGATGCATGACAAACAGAACCAAAGAGGTGATACTTCCCCTCTATCAGGCACTTGTCAGAGCGCAGTTGGAATACTGAGTCCAGTTCTGGGTGCCACACTTCAAGAGGGTTGTGGATAACCTGGAGAGGGTCCAGAGAAGGGCCATTCATATGTTTAAGAGCTTGCAGGTCAAGCCCTATGAGGAGAGACTTGGGCACCTGGACCTCTTCAGCCTCCACAAGAGAAGGTTGAGAGGCGACCTTATGGCTGCCTATAAATTCATCATGGGGGCACAGAAGGGAATTGGTGAGGCTCTAGTCACCAAGGCGCCCCTGGGGGTCACAAGAAATAATGGTCATAAGCTAGCAGAGAGCAAATTTAGACTGGACATTAGGAAGAACTTCTTCACAGTTGGAGTGGCCCAAATCTGGAATGGGCTCCCAAGGAAGGTAGTTCTGTCCACTACCCTGGGGGTCTTCAAGAGGAGGTTAGCTAGGCATCTAGCTGGGGTCATCTAGACCCAGCACTCTTTCCTGCCTATGCAGGGGGTCAGACTTCAATGATCTATTCAGCTCCCTTCCGACCCTAACATCTATGAATCTCTGAACCATACTTATCTGGGGAGCGCTCACTGCTCACTATTCTCCCCACCACCAACCCCACCAGTGATGGCTGCAGGAGGTTCCCGCTTGCCGCTTGCCATCACTGACAGTTGTGGGCAGCAGCTGTGGGAGATCCCTGCTTGCTGTCAAGGTGCTCCCTCCCCGCCCAGTTGCAAGAGGCACAAGTCCTTCATGCCAGAGACCCATGGCCTATTACCAAGGTAGGGGTGCTCTAGGCTCTCCAGTCATACTCATCTGGGGAGGGCTTCCAGTCAATGTGGATGAGGAGCTACTCAGCCAGAGCTTTGTGGATCTGGACAGCCAGCTGCTGTGTGGGACCACCAGCATTGGTGGGCTGGGAGTGGGGGAGGGGATACAGGTATCCAACACACACCTTGATGGGCACAGGGCATACTGGATAGTCATGCACAGGACGGTCAGTTGGAAGGTCATGGCCATGAGGGTGCATGCCATGATGAGCTGCCACATCAGGTCCAGGTGGATGGCAATGATGTCTCTGCCAGCCAATCAGGCATGGCTCAGCCACTCAACTCTGCTTGGGAGTCTTTGGCATCCCAGGGAGCCCATGGGGCAAGCCAGGAGGTATGCAAGAGCCCTGCACCTGCTAGGCTCAGTCAGCAGGCAGGCTCCAAGCCCCCAACCCCATAAGGGCTAATGTGTGTCCTGCTTGCTCCTGACTTAACCTTGGATGCTTAGAATAAAGCTCAAAAGTTAGAGTGCTTCCACCTCAGTCTTCTCAAATGCCTGTACTTAGCCAAGGTGCATGACTTAGGGGCTGGAGCCCAGCTACAGAGAGTTAGATGGTAATAGCCTGCCTCCGTAGGAGTGCCAGACCAGCTGACAGGGATGATTGGCTGATCCTGGAGAAAGTTAAAAGCTACCAAAGAGATGGTGGAGAGGTGACATGAGGCAACCCTGAAGAACTGTGGCAAAGCTTTTGTCTAGGATAGGAGGGCGTGGGGGGTTGAAGTTTTGTTTATTCTGTTTTGTTTGAGATAGGAAAGGCTGACTCCTGGGCCTAGCTAAAGGGGTAACCACTTGCTACAGTGTTCTACTAATTTAATTATATATTTCCAGTAATAGAACTAATTTAAGTGATGCAAAAAGGTTATGCTGATGCGATCCAAGTCACTTTTCATTTTACTTTCTGATTGAGATGTGTATCTGTGTTACTAGTATTGAAATGATTTGAAAACTCACCAGAAACAGTGGGAGGAGAAAGGGAATGTCTGAGGGCACACTGCTTAGAGCTTTATGAATTAGATTGGCATTTCATAGGATTCTTACTCCTATTAAAGTTATGAGCAAAGTTCCCAAAGGCAAGTGTCCAGGAAAAAATTTGTGGTGGAAGCAGCTCTCTAAGCACCACAGTTACCCCTAAAACCATAACTACTCTGTTTGAAAGCACTGTCAGTGAACAGTTTTGCCTTCCTCTTGTAAGTGTTGAGAATTTGCCTGATGTTTGTATTCCTTGCCTGACTCTTGTCGAATCTTTTCTATTGAGTCTATTGAGACAGTAACATGTTGGCAGGCACTAGTGGATGGCAATTCATTCTCTCAAATGAATGGGAGGAAAAGGTGGTGTGTAAGGAACATCCTGTTTCTATGGCCATTGGTATCTACAATACTGTGCCACCCAATGCCATCTTTATACACAATAGTTTGTATAACTAATACAATGCTTTGAACTGCTGCTTTTTGATCATCTTGTGAACTGATCACTAATGAAGTTTTTTTTTATACTCTTCAGCTGCTGCCTATATTTGGTAATGAAGTATAGTGGTCAGTGCTTAATTTTTAGTATTATGAGTCTGCTGGGTTCAGGCTTATATATCTATTGCTTATTCTCAGCTGTTCTGACAGCTCATGTATGATCTTACAGGCATGCCCTTTCCACTGCCTCATGCAGCTGTGGAAAACAGAAGCCTTGCCTCCTGAGAGCTGTGGTTTTCTGAGATCCAAAAAATACACGTCTTATTTTGCATCCGCTGCATCATGGTTACTGCTACTCATCTAGGCTTCTCCAGAAAGTTTCTAACTGCCTAAGCATTGGTTAATCTGCTTGATATGATTATACAAGAGAATATTTGGAAAAACTGCATCTGTGTGTGTACAGTAAAATATTTACAGTTCTATTTTTTCAAAAGCAATGCTATTAAAAGCCATCTGCATCATTCCACATAAAATGTAATGTTTCTGGAGCACCTCAAAGGGTTTCTCAAGGAACATGTTGCATAATGGTAGCCTTCCATTTCTTTACACATCCTTAGGGTAAGGACAAGGGGGAAAGGGGAGATACTCTAGATCTAGGTCTCCTGATACTAAATAAGCGAATGGCCATCAACTTAAATGAAAGTTTATTAGAAGTATCTGACATACTTTTCCACCAGCCTGTAGTACATCTGGAAGGAAACAAAAAATGAAACACAGCACTGTATTAACTGAAAAAGATCTTTTTTTCTCTCCATCAGGCAGCTAGTGAACAGAAATGCGCTATAGAAACTGGATTGTGCAAACATTTTCAAACCCAACATGGCCACTAAACACAATGCTTTAGATAGTTAGTCAAAACAGTTTGTACCATTAAAAATACAGGTGAAATGCATAAGTCATTTCAGCAGAATTATAGAGAAAGATAAGAGGAAATGCAAAGGCAGCAACCTAATCTATGCCTTGCGTCAAAATTGTACTGTTACAAACATGTCAGAAATTAATAACAGAAAAATAAAGCTTGAGTCAGCCAGAGATAAACGCATCCAAGTGTTTCTTGAACTTATGGAGGCTTGCAGCTTGGAGTCGGTCCAAACAAGCAGCCACCTGGCTTCACTGTAGGTGCTGGCAGAGGTAGCAATGGCAATGGAACAAGGAAAAGGAATAAATATCTGAAACAGGAACACAGATCAGAAACAGCCAAATGCATTTGATGATGTACAAGTCTTTGCCAGGTTCCTTCTGCAGTGTTGGAGTGTTCTGATAATTACCACAGAGCTCAGTAGATATGCAGAGCAGAGAACAAACAGAACATTAGATACTGGGACATCCTGCAATTCAAGGCCCAAATCCTGTATCTGACAGTGCAGGACCTTAAGCCCAAGTGAGGCTACTTTGTTTTAATTTGGATTTCTTCTGGGGCAGTAGGGTATCAAGCCACATGGACAGAAGGTGCTATGCAGTGCAAAGAAGTAGAAAGATTCCATGGGAGTCTAGAATACACATTTTCTCATTACGGTTTTGAAAATATTAATATCTGCTCTGGTGAGAGATATAAGAAATATTTGGGTTCTAAAAAAAAACTTTAAGGAGAAACACATTCTGGCAAGCAATGTCAGATGGAACATGCTTTGTTACTGCACTCCCTTCTTTGTCCATTCTATCCAAAATTTCTGGGTGGTTCTCAGGGTATTGGACTGTCAAAGGCACTGACTTACAGCTGAAATGTAAGGCCATGTTCCTGGTTATTTGGGAGCATTACAATGCATATAGTTTATTTTTTAAGTTATTCATATTTCTTATGATAACAGAATATGATCAGGTAAACACCTGCATGGGCCACGTAGCATGCCCTGTGAAAAATCCCATTTGTTTCATAGCTAGTTTCTTATCAACGTCTTATTTCCTTGTTCAAAAAACTTTCATTTTGAAGCAGTGAAGTCTTTAGGCTGAGCTGGATGTGGTGACAGCAGATCTCCTGTGTCCCTGTATTTCCTTATAGAATCCCATTTTTGATTGACTATCTTATGGAAGAAATTCCCAGAGGGTCTCATTGAGCCATATGGGTCCTATCTTTTGACATAATAATTATTGCCTGATGATAATGCAATAGCAATAGCAGCATGTTTGGGAATCAACAGTGAAATACTAATGAATGTTAATGCATTGTTTTAATTTAGTACATTTGTTTTGTTGATGTTCTTATTAACCTTCTGGTCTGTGGTTAATAAGCCACTCTATTTTAGGGTATTATTGTCTGGGGGAAGAGGAGAAAAACTGTTGATGAAATAAGACAATTGAATTTTTGCTTCATAATTTATAGCAGATTCTATATGTTAATCCTGATAATATATTCATGCTGCAGTGACATAAACTTTGTAGCAGCAAGGCAACAGAGGGCTACTTTTGAAAGAGAGGAAATAACTTACCCACAGTTAATATAAAATATACCAGAAGGCATCAGTGTCCTCAAATATGCTAGAGGACATGCAGACATAGTGGACTCTACAGGATAGAATGAGGGATATATTGGTCATATAAGTTTGTTGCCCACAGAGTCACCATAATGGCATGCTTGTAGCAGGAAAATCAGTGAACAGGTGAGTGCAAAATTAAGCAGATTCAGAAGGATCTCAGATAAAGGTTTCTCTCTTTTTCTCCCCATTATTTTGTCTGAAATGCTCATTGATAGCTTTTCTTGCTACATCTATATTGTACCACTTTTTTACTGTGTGTTGCATCAATCTGCTATGTGAGGTGTTCTTCTTAGCAACTATTAGCAACAGCAAGTAGTTTCTCCAAGAGTAGTGTGCAACAAAATCCTTCAGCCAGATACTTCAATGAAAATAAAATTGTTTTTTCTATGACTTCAGAAAGGGGAAAAATCTAATTGAGAGTTGGTTTTAAATTTGTTCAGCTAAATTAAAGCATCCTGTTTCACATTTTGGCATGAAACTTGGCATTTAAGAATGAATATAGATGTTACATTTATTGACCTAGCTAGGATCTGTGCATGCATTCAGTGGTTTTAAACTGGGCCTAAATTGGCAGACCCAACCTAACTTAGTTCACTTGAGTAGGTAAACTAATTTAGATCAGGAATGGGTTAACCTGATCCAGTGACTATCTGCACTGGGTTTGGAGGGCAGCCTGGGGGCTGGGAACGCCCAACCACTCAACCCAGCCCCCAGGCTGCCCTCTTCCTATACCTCTGACCCTGACTTAGCTACTATTTTTAGCCCCTTTAGTTCACACCTCCAGATGAACAACCCCCCTGTGAACCCACCAACCCCTACCCACCTGATCTGCCAACCCCTTTCCTCAGACCTGCCAGACTCCCTACAGACCCACAAGCTCCCCTGATCCCACCAACCCTCCTATCTGGAGTTAACTGCTCTGAATCCCCAACATTGCTCCCAGAACTGATGAACATGCTGCTCCCATTCTACAATCATGTGGCTTAAAGCAAGCCATTTGTATGCACCTTAAAGCCAAGTACAGACACTGTTACTGGTATAAGTAATCCAAAACTGGTTTATGCCCATAAAAGAACAGAAGTTTGGCACACATGTAGTGGCTTAAAAATGGCAGAACTTGGTCTAAGATTCCCTGCCCCAGCCACCCACCAAGGGGCGACCGGAATGTGTGTTCTGTTCACTATTGATCTAACCTTTACAATCACAGAAAACTGGATAACTTAGGTTGATTCTGGCTCAGACTTTTTGAATGTCTGTAGCCTTAGAGACTGGAATGAGTATTATTAAGTGCAACTCTGAGCATCTGTACACAAGCCAGTCTGGACACCTACACTAGGATTGTCAAAGGAACCTGAAACTGCTTGAATTTTCCATGTGATTTGAGTTCCTTACTTCCTTAGGCTCCAGTGAAATTCATTGCATTAAGGCTTTAAGCTAACTCCATTCAGTTACACCTAAAATTAAAGCATTTGAACCTTAGTCCACCTCTTTTTACCAGGGCACTCTTGGAGAAAACCAGGAGTAATGGCCACAAACTCCTGGGACATCATTTCTGGCTTAACACTAGGAAAAACTTCTTCACATTCAGAGTGTCCAGACTGTGGAATAAGCTCCCTCCACAGATGGTGCAATCATCTACCCTGGAAATCTTCAAGAGGAGACTGGACAGTCACCTCACTGGGTCACCTGACCCTGGTTGTCTTTCCTGCCTGGTGTAGGGGGCTAGACCCAATGATCTTGTGAGGTTCCTTCTAGCCCCTAACAGCTATGAATCTATGTTACCACCAATGGTTTTTCTTTGTTCCAAAGAAAAGAGTTCTTACAAATGAGTTTTCCAATGAAAACTAATAAAGACTAATATTTTTTCCAAGTTTTTAAAATCTTAAAAAAATAAAAATTAAAATCACACTACCTCTTTGGCAAGGGATCTGAGGTTTATACCAACCTAATAAAAACTAAAACACAACTATTGGCGACTTGTTGCTTACATAAGTTTTCCATTCCCATTAGAAAGGCTTGAGAAGTGAAAAAAGAACCAGGAAAAGACAAAAGGCACAACATTTCAACTCTCTTGCTAAGCTTGGCTTTAAATATGTTTAAAAGTATTAAATAGTGTTTCTTTGTCATTTATTTATATTGCATTATTTATATTATATTCTAGGCAAATTTGTTTTTGTGCAAAACAGGTGGTATTACCCTGACTCCTGCATCACATTTTTGTAGTTTGAAAGAAAAAAGTTTCACCACAGTAAGCTTTATATTTGTTTGTCTGAGTGGGCACTAAGGAAAAATCTTACCCAAAATTAGGGAGAAGAGTTCTCTGGAAGTCCCTTTTGCATTTCTGATAGTACCTGGGGATCTACCACAACAAAGGCTGCTTCTACCACAATAGAGATATGTAATTCTTCCCACTGCAAACCCACAAAGTCCTGTATTCACACAAGGCAGATATACCTAATTAAAATGCTGTATAGTTTTTAAAGATCAACAGTTTCCCAGTGGCTTGATATAAAAAGCTCCATACTGTGCATATATGAAGGCTGTTATTTCTATATTTAACACAAATATGAATAATCTAAAAAAGTTTAATTCCATCTATTTGTCAAGAATCTTCTTTTTCACTTTTCTCAGAGGCGTCTGTTTACTTCATATACCCTGATGTTACAATTAAGAAGGATAACAAGATCCACCTGTCCTAACTAATGCAGAAACTCAGCTGATTTCCAACTTCTGCAGTGGGAAGAAGTACTTGTTCTACTGGAATGGTGCTTTCAGTGATTTATTTCAGGGGGGTGGCTCTGGGTTGTAAGGTTGCTTTAATTCACGTAGATTCTCTGAGAAAAACAGATGTAATGTCTGTTTTTATTAGAAATTCATCATTGGAGAAAGGCAGGGGGGTGTGGGAGGGGGGAAGAGAAGTCAGGCATCCATTTGACAAAACATAGCTTTGTAGTATTAGAAAAGTAAGTTCCTGCTCCAAAAAACAGTTCTATCCTTTTCTTGAGCTATAAGGGAGCTTATTCATGAACTGTTAGACTATGTTATCTGTATTGCAATGGGTTATGGGTAACACTTCTGGCAAAGTAGCCTAATGTTTGGCAGTAGAGTCACCAGTTGATTTATAAATCTTGCCATTACTTTTTTCAAAGTTGATTCCTTGGAAGCTATATTATATGAAAAAGATATACTTGTACAGTTCTGTATGGCTTTCCTGCAGTCCCTTACTAATTTTTCCATAGATAATCCAGTAACTGCCTCCTATAAGAAAAGAATCAAAGAATGTCTGGTCCAAAATTTTTTGTCAGTCCTTTCAAAGTATTTTGAAGATCTGACCTAATTTGACCAGCTGTGATAGTTTGGCATAGTAGTTTTATTCAATGACATGTCAGGGTGAAAAGGAAAGTGTTTTTTAAGACGTAATTTCAAAGAGAGACCAAAATACACACTTCCTTTGTGAAAGATGAACACAGAAAAAGAAATTGGGAGGAACATACATTGTGATTATTACAAGGAATTCCAGTCAACTGCTATGAGGTTTAAACCCCTGTGAAATGAAGAAGCTTGCAAAAGTCCCTGTAAATGGAAATGCTGAGTTTTAGAAAGCTTTGATCAAAACATCAGAAAAGCCTGGGAATATGGATGAATAATTAAATGTTTATGAAAAGAAGAGAGAATGTAGAGTAATCAGCTTATCCTTTTAAGGTAAGGTTAGTTCATGTACTTTGTTTAAAGTCTTGGTGGCACAGCCAGTGGCTTCTGAGAGAGCTGTAAACCCCCCCCCCCCAAACAACCCCCCTCCCCCAACAACTGCCATTTACTGTCTCTTTCTTTGAGCTGCTTGTATCTCTTAGGACCCCCATCTGGTCTAAAATAGACTGAGTGTATTTAGTTCTGTTTTGTGAGGGTTCATTATCATCCTACGTATGTCTTCTACCTGCAGCATGTTTAGCTTTCCGTTAATTTACGATGACAAAAAATACAGGATAAATCATCCTTGAAATAACCCCATTCAAACTTGTAAAGCTATGCCAGGGATGCACCTGATCCATGTATTTCAAGTGAACATGTTACCCTATATAAAAATAAAAATAAAATGGGAGAAAAGTAGCTGTACTCCTCTTACAAATGCTAGTGATAGCTTTACCTTGTTCAATTTTTGGTCAGAAAAACGGTCTTCTTTTGATAAGTCAGGATAATAATTTAAGTGCAGTCCCATAGAGGAACTGTTTCATATTGTCCCAAGGTTAGAATAAGCATGGGCTTCCATGGAAAAGGATTTTTTTTATCTTGTGTGCTCTTGAACATGTTGGATTGATTCTCCAGTTTCCTTCCATGTTGAACTCAACCCTTTCCTGGTTTGTGTGAGCACAGTGTAGTGGTTGCAAAAAGTGAAGTAAGTAGTCTTCAGTTCTTCCTTGGCCAAGTCACTTACATAATTTATGATTAACTCTTCCTACCTGGAAAAAAAAAATGTAACTCTTTGGGTTAAATGCAACACAGATGTTATTTATGTTTATTAACCTTAATTTTTGCCTAACTCCTTGGACACTTATGAACTTATGCTTATTTACACCTTTGGTAAAATTGGTCTAATGATCACAAAATGCTTTGAGATCTTCAGGTGACAGCTTCAGTAAAAATGTATAGCTGGATAATTTACACAGTGTACTAAAGGCTGCTGGGATTTAAGAGGAAGTTTAGTCAAAACAGGTATAGAAGTCTTAATACAGTCTGACTGACATCTCTTTTTGACCAAAGCAAAGGGGTAAGAATAGCATACAAGCTTATCATGTGCAATCACATGCAGCTAACTGAAAAAGGTCTGTTGTTTCAGCCTTTTGATAGCATTTCATCATCAGTATCTACTAGTAACAAATGTTACCCTTTTCACAACTTTGTCAAGAAAAAACAAATAAACTGGATGTATTTATAGCCTGTATCGAAGTATATAAATAGTAGTACTTAAAGAGTGGTTGGTGATTCATGGAAAACTTTGATAAACACTAATTATAAAAACAATGGTGCTTATATTATAGCCTCTATGCTTGCCATTTCTTGAATCTGACTGCTTAGTCATACATCCTGAAACACCCATTGATTTCCCTGTCATGCAGCTATACTGTGTCAGGCATTTGATACTAATTTTGGATTTATTACCCGTTTTCTTTTTTGTTCTCTATCTTTAAGTACTCTTGCATGACATCTTTATTTCTTAAAAGCTCTTCAGTTGTTGGTAGTCTCAGCTGAGATCCTAGTAGTAGACAAATGTCAACATTGCAACATTACAAAAATTAGTCCTAGTAAAACTTACACCCCTCTTGGTAGCTTTACAGAGTCCTAAAAACTGAATAGACATGTAGAGCAAAATAACATCTAGCCCCAAGGTGATCCTCCAGGATTGATGTGTACTATATGATATTGCCTGTGCTCTCTCTATTTTGAATAAATAGGGGATTTCAGGACAGACAGAGTGGACCCTTTCCTGAGTATTAAATTGACTTTAAAGAGAAAGTATTTGTTTGAAACAATAACTTTATTCAATACTTCAGTAACCAGCAACCAGTTATACTGGCAAAAACAAGAAGCTAAGTTTTTTATTTGGAGCAGGGGAATATTTTCATGGTTATCTTGAATACTTGTGGCTGAAAGAAAACAGAAAGAAGATGTTGAAATAGTTTGGTATTTGCAAAATGGGATAAGACTAGGTTCATAAGGGAATTTAGGTTCCATTCACAAAGACTACAGTTCCCTTTCCCTTCCCTTCAGGTGAGTACCCTAACAACCACAGCAGCAAGTCATCCTCTCTCTCTAGCTGTATGAATGTAGTAGTGTATCTAAGTCTGAGTGAGTGGAGCACTGGCCCCATGTGCCAACTTGGAAGGGGCCCCCAGGGAGCTTGTGCTATGGGGCTGAGGTGTCAAACTGGTCTCCCAGCCACAGCAGTGTTAGCCAATGCCAGTGTGGAGGAGGCCAGGCTGTGGCAGGTAAGACTCCACTTCTGTTCTCCTATGGTTAGAGTAATATCCCCTTTTTTCACATACCTCACTCCATTCTGCCCAGGGTGCTGAAGGAGCTTGCTATACCTTAGTATGAATGAATAACCATTTTTATATAAAATTGAACAGTGTTAATGGGAAAGACTGAGAAAATCCCACCACAGAATAGCCAGTAGCCTGATGGTAAAAGCTTTCTTCTTGGAGGTAGGAGACTGCAGATCAAATTTCTGTCCTGAACTGGCAAGTAAGGGATTTGAATCCCATGGTCTGGGTAACAGCTTTAAGTACTGAACTTCTCAAAATCTAATGCTTGCCCTGCATATAGTGTTGTAAACCTGGTATAGGAGTTAATGATTAGTCTGTGTTCTGAGACATGAGATCTGAGCAGTTATTTCCTTGTCCCACCCTTAACAAGGCAATGCTGACTTTAATAAGGAACTTCAAAATCCTTAATGAAGATAGAAATGCAATGATCCTCCACATCCTATTGTGGGCTCAGTTAGATAGCTTGAAACACTTGAAACATGCCCTTGCAGAGTTAATGCTCTTTATAGCCGTTAGCCATGCCTGTTAATTTCAACACACCTACTCTCTTGAGTCTCTGCTGTTTCCTGCATTTAGACTGGAAATGACAGCCAGGTAATTGTTTAAGTGAAAGCTAATTACATTATTATTGTATTATTGTAGTCAATAAAATGTACAGCTCATCATAAATAATAATGATTATTATTAATGATTATTAATAATGATATTATTAATGATTATTATTAAATAGGGTTTGAAGGGGCATCCTGGATCATTTAAACTCCCAACATCAAACAGAAGAACTGATTTTTTCCTTTTTGTGATATGAGTATATAACATAGATGATTGTTCTTCTAGCTCTATAATGTACATATGTGGAGGGCATAAGGGGGAGAGAGGATGGGAAAGAGAAGGGAGTTACTCAAATATACTACAGTTGGTTTGGCATGGAGGAAAGAAATAGTAGCTACTGATGTTTATAACATGAAGTGGAAGTGAACTGATTGTTTTTTATTACAAAACAAGAAAATATATTTTTAAAAATCTTGTAAACATGTCTCTTGTTTGTTAACAATAGCATGTAACATGCACACAATGAAGAGAAAGTTCTAAACAAATGGGAGTAGGTCTCATTTCTGTTCATGTTTCTTTTTCTTTTCTTTTCAGAACACGAAACTTTTGAATTGTGTTACTGAAAGTGCTTTTCCTTTTTTAGGATGACCTTCACACAATGCACGAGCAATTAAGCTGGTTTCTCGCTGCAGTGTGGATTTATTGACTTCCACTGAGTAGAGGATCTGGCCTTAACAGTCGCGGTCTTTCTTTTTTGGCATTAAGAACAGAAAACTTTAAGACCATCAGTCACACACCAGAATTATGTGATGACTTTAAACATTGCTGGTTGGCACCGGGGAGTGCATTGACAGGTTCACTTTGGCAGCTGGAAAAAATTCCTAATTAGCAAGACTTCCTTATTTAACTTTTGAATGCTTTTAATTGTATCCAGAGGATTGAAGAGGTTTCCAGTTATTCAGATTATTTCGTCACCAGAAGATTCACTCTGGGAGATTATTCAAGGGATCTAAAAACATTTAAAACATGATTTCATCATTGTCATATACTTATGTAACTTACTGTAGGAAAATAGAGGCTATTTGGAAATGAAAATAGGCATGTTAGCTGAAATTCTAAATGCATTGGTCTTAACCATCTTTGGACACTCCTCCATCATACACAATGTAAGTGATCAAGGCTTAACAAATGGTCCCAGAGCTTCAAGTCACATTAGAATTATTTTTTTACTAGCCAAGAATGACATGGGTTGGGGGTAGGGACTGGGACAGAGTGCCGTCGCCTAATGCCCTATGCTGCTGCTGTTATGCCTCTTGCAGGGAGCAGGGTGGGGGAGCCAAGGCCAGTGCTGCTGGCCCCAGCTGCCCCACCCTCTGTCTGGTCCTTGGCGTGGATTCAGCATCATGGTTGCGCTCCCCTACACTTGGAGCATTTCTGTCAGGCAATCAAAGTGTGAATAAAGCATTATGGACAGACCTAGACTTTTATAATATTAGAATGCTGAGTCCTTCCATCAAAACACTCATCTGGTGAGAGAACAGAGACAATTTGACCATTCACAGTGAACCAATTCAAGTAGAGGATTCCTATCAAGCATTAGATTAACCCCTCTCCCAAAACCATCACATTTTTTTGAACTCATCAGCTAAGCAAGGAAACTGCTACCTTTTCATTAATAATTCATGAATGAAGGGGAAAATGGCTGAAATAATGATGCTTGCTGCTATCATATTGATCACCGTTATCCCATCCTATGTCCTACTTGTCTAATTATATTGTGGTCTTTGAGTAGACCGGCACCGCTACTACCACTACCATTTACTAAAAGAACCATGTGAAGAGTCAAAGTCTTTTGGTGGAAAGGGCTAGATTCCATTTTTAAATAGGCCTAGCTGCTTAGCTTAATTCAATAGTAAGTGATATTCCTTCTTCAGTGAAATGCCTAATAGTTTGAGGAAAATTGGTGCAAAAACCATGGTTAAGTTTCAGATTTTAAATAGTAAGTAAAACTTTAAGGCCAGACTTCCAAAGGGACTTGGAGGCCTAAATTTTAACTGCCTGCCTCCAAAGCAAAATCTAAAGGTCCAAGTTAGGTGTTTTAAGCTCCATTTACAGTGCATTAGAAATGTGTCTTATAACAAGATCCACAAAAAGCAGCAGGATGGGAGAGGAATTTCCTATGTTAGCTAATTGATAAACACTGAAGAGGGACAGGATTTAGGCACATTTTAGTGCTATCAAGAGGTACTGTCATTCAGTGGCTAGTGCATTTGCTCAGGATATAGGATACCTCATTTTAATTCCTTCCTATGGTTGAAGGAGATTGAGACCCACCTCTTTCTGAACTCTGTAGAGCCTATAATCATGAGGCTGTTCCCTGCTCTAGGGTAGAAGGGATACTCACAACCCCGGATGAATTAGTTCTAACCAGGGAAAAACAGGCTCAGAATTTTCCCTTCCTGTCTGATTCCCCCACCACCACTACCTGGCCCTTCTGCAGGAAAGTAAGCACTGTAATACTTTTTTTTTTTTTGCAGGGGATTAGTTCACTTAATTTGTTCGCTTAGTTCACAAAAGTTGTGTATCTCAAGTCCAAGAAAGGTTGAGAACAACTGATCTAGCCTAATGGTCAAGGTATCACCTAGAAGGATGAATCATGGGCTTCAACCCTGCTTCAAGGAATAATTCAGTATTAAACAGCCCTAGTCTACAGATTTTGAGCGTGCTTGAGCATAATGGCTCAGTGAAGACAGGGCCACTTCTAGGCATATTTAGAGTTGTGACAACTAAATGGAGGTTTTCAGAATCTAAAAATATTGACCTCAGTGGAGTTCAGGCCTGAATTCTGTTGTGATTTGGCCCTTAAGTATGATCCCTATAGTTTGCATAATGTCACTGAATACAGGAACATTTTAATTTGTGAAAAATAAGCTGCTCCTTAGGACAATTGTTGTTTCTGTTTCTCTTCTACCACTGTTTTCTAGCTCCCTTCCTTGCTCTTGTATATCCCCCTTCCAATCACAGCAAATTCTCCCTCTTTTGCCCACCTTCCCTAACATCATAAACTGGTATTACAAGTAGCACTATAACCTTATGGGGAGCCATTGTTTTCAGTTTATGTGCAGCTGCAATAAGATAGCATTGCATCAGATAATGCTCACTTCATGTATGAAAGGTATTTTGTTAATAAGAGGGTTAGAGGCTTATTGCTTTTTAGATTAATGGTTAGTCTCTACACACACTGTAAAGATCACCTGATGATACCAATCAGGACAAATATTTGACATTTATGCCAAAGACTTTAAGGTTCCCTATATGAAATAAGTTGAGCAGGACCTTTGGTAGGTTTTTGTAACTTGCCTGGAATGTAAGAAAGGGTAAGACAAGTGGAAGGACAGGTCAAACTAGGGAAACTTGATATTGCAGGATGTGAAACTGAGGCTTCTTTTTTCTGGATACCCTCCTATTACTCTCGCATCCTACTTTAGCATTTCAACAGCATAGGTTTGAATAAATCCCACCAGAGTACCTTCTTCCTGGTCAGGTAAACTTAAAGGGCCAGATCCCAAGCTGGTGTGTAAATCAGCGGTTTCCCTGGAGCTACGGTTGACTGGAAGCACCTGTAATTTGTATCTATTTTTTCTCCTCTTTAGTTTTCTGTTGACTTTTTGCAATGGAAAGTACTCCCCAGGACACAAGAATGAAACAGATTCTCATTAGGAGGTAAGTGCTAGAATTGTAATTAATATTGTTACCTGTGTGAAAGAAATTTTGGCTGATGCCTACCTGATAACAGCCGTGTGACAAGCTGGTCACATTTCCTTTTTTTTACCTCCTCAGAGGCCAATAATACTGAAGTCTGAAACAGCATTCTCTGAAAACTAAATACCTCCTGGGGAGATGAATAATTGAGCTGACTGAGCTTTCAAAATTCAGTTCACAACAGGCTGATGATATGTGGTATTTTCAGTTTGTTTTTCGCTGTTGGAATCTGTTGGCAAGTTTTGAGATTCAGAAAGACTCAGCTTTAAATAGACCCTATATTCTATACCTTTTTTTCACTATAAACCTCCAGGTGAGCTCATTACACTCAGATTTGCCTATAGAGTTGGTTTCCAAATGAAATTAATATACAGGCCTTTTATTTACAGGAAGGAGAATCAGGCTGATTCTCTACTGTTTGCATGGGATTGCAGGACTTCAGCTTTCAGTTCTAGTGGGAGGGACTGCAGTCACACAACTGTGATAACACTTGTACATTTTGAACCTAGGAGGAGTATAGATATGCCATGCTGAGTGCAATGAATCTTAATAGTCTGGGAAGGGTGAAGTGGTGGCAAAACATAAATATGAACAAAACACTCCCATGGTAACAACTATGATTGCAAGTATAATGGGAAGAAAAGAACACTGAGCAAAAAGTGGGCAACAAAAACCCTTTGTCAGTAGACTAAAGATTTATCTATAGAGGAAAATTTAAGGCTGAAGGGAATGTGTATGTAGAGACCTAGTGAAGTTTAATTAAATCACCTCAAATATTTACTTTAACTAAAGTAGCCTTAATTCAGCATAGTTTAATTTATTTTGGTAGTAAATTAAGCTAAAATTAACATAAGAGCACTTTAAATTCTGAAGGAATATGTGCCCCCTACACAGGGGCTTAGTGTGATTTAACTAATACACTTTGAATTCACACCCTTTATTTATTTGCCTTACGTATACTCACTGAGATGCATCCTGAGACTTTGACCATGTCTACACAGGGATAATCAGGGAAAACTAAAGTGAATCAACTACAGGTGTGAATCAGTGTGCTTAAATTAGAGTATTAAACCCACATTTGGATGATCTCATTTAAGAATAACCTTTGTGGAGGACTAGAACAAATCACGACCAATTTACTGTTGATGGGAGCATTCACACAATTTAAACATGTTGTTTTTCCACCTTATTAAACTTGCCTCAACTTTCCTATGTACCCCTGTTTGGACAAGCCCAAACTTCACTGACGCTCAAATACTATTTATCTTTATGTTGGCATGTGCATGGGGGAAAGAGTAATACATGCACTATACTTACCTTGCTATAAAAATCTAAGTAAAGACAAAACACCTATAATTTTTACCTGTAATGAGGTAACTAGGTTAGATCAACTCTTTACACTCCACCCTTGGTTGATTTTGACCTACTTTACTGCACAATGAAAGTATAGTAAGCTGCTCTCCACCATGCTTTTAGAACAGGATGGTTAATGGTTATTAGCCTGTGATCAAAACAAAACAACCCCAAATTGCCCCCAAACCCAGGGATTTTTGTATTTTTTTGTTAATATTATGAACTAAAACACACAGAACCAAGATTGAGTGATGCTTATGTTCTAATACCTGCACATCTATGCTCCCACTGTGGCAACAATATAAGTAGATACTTTAAATCAAACGTGCTGTGAGGAGTCTGACTGCAGGACGTGAGACTACTCACAGTGCGTAAAGTTAAGCATCTGTATAATTCTTTGGAGGGTCGAGTCTTATGTTGGTTGTGCTTTGAGGAATTGAGTTGCCTAACAATGGTTTTGTGGCATTAGTTTTGTAAGTATGCCTAAATGTTTGGTATGCTTACTGAACTGAAACAAATAAAAATAATATATTTTGGGGTTGACTTAAATATATTTACTTTTTTCCTTTCCAATCCTTTCTTTAATTGTTGGTAAAGTATTTGTAAATGAAAAAACCTAACTTACCAGTTTAAAAAATATTGAATAAATATTTTGACTTTTCCAAATAGTTTCATTTGATATAGTGCTTGCTTGGGGGGTTTTTTTGGCCAAATTTGAACAAAATTTGTGAATAATTTTCACCATCACACTAAAATTTAACTGGTAATGAAATCTCATGATTCCAGCACAATTCAAGTATACTTGTAACAGATCAGAGTTCCCATCTCTGTGAACATTAATTCAGGTTTTTCAGTTTTATATTTAATTAACATATTCCAGGCTTATCTCTTTCCTTTTTATTTTTGAAAAACTCTAATAAAAACAAAGATTCATTAAAAAAATAAATTTAAAGCAAAATGTAACTCATATGAGTGCATCTACCTATTGTCCTATGGTGATGTAGTTACCCATTACGGCGATACACAGTGCGCTACATCAATGTAGCAGTCACGCATGTCTACACATGATCACCAGCTATGTCACCATAGTGGTGCACTCCTGCAGTATAGAGTGGCACTATGGCAACATAGTAGCAAAATCTAACCATGTGCCACATGAACAGTGCTGTAACGGCCCATACTGTGCGATGCTTTAATATTTCCAGAATGAAGTACTAAAGCATGGCACTGTAGGAAGATCACTGCATGGCGACATGTAGACATACCCATATATGTTTTCTTTCTTATTGAGTTTGTGTGTGAAAAATGTAGTTTAGGATTTAATTTAAAGAAAACAGGCTAAATTGCCATACTGTGAAAGGAAAGGATAATAGAAGAGAAGTCCTGGAGTGAAAAAATAATTAAAATGCTAATGAACCTGGCTTGAGCAAAGGTATTTACCCAAACACACATGGAGAGAAGGCATATACTTCAAAAAAGCAATGAAAGATCAAAAGTAGTCTGAAAAATTCATTGCAAGAGGAAATTAAAAATTGCATATTAAGATGTAATGAACTTAATTAAAGGTGCCATTATAAATAGGATATAGTTTTTGAGGTAGGAGATGAGGATGAATGTTTGTGATGAGAAGCTGACACAATGTTTGAACATCTTCAAGAAAGCACTTTAACATTTTTTTTCCTGCCAAGTAAATTCTTCTATATAAAGCTAGAACTCTGACCCGAGGGGACAAGCTAAATAATACACATGAATTCAGAAAGCTTTGTTTTATACACAAGCGATTCTTTCACTAATGTCCTGCCTGAAGCTGAGGTGTGACTGACTGAACTGTACATTAAAGACAACATGATCCCATCTGGATCCTTAAAGTTAATCTCCTAAATCTGTATTTAGGCACCTAAATGAAAATGGGCTGCCTTATAAAGTAGTGAGCAACTGCTGCTCCTTCTGGAAACTGTGGGTGGTGCAGTCAGTTACACCAGTGTTGGATTTGGTCCTATTTGCTTTATTGCAACCCTAATTTGGACTCGGCTATTAATATGGAGAAGCAGACTGAACAACCCAGGAGACAAACACTTCTCTTCTGCTCAGGGTAGGAGAACAGATGGGGTCAGTTACTTTAGAAGTAACTGTATCCAAAGTCATTAAGAAAGACTCCAGAGGGGCAATGCCCATAGAGGTGATGCAGATGACAGATGGGGATCTGTGCTGCCATAGATTGCCCGCCCCAGACTTCAATAAAAATGTTCTATGAAGACCTTTGCTAATTAATTATTTTGATATAACTGTACAACAGAATGAAGACATTCCACTTGTGCTAAGTTGTCAATCCACTACAAGAAAGTTCTTTTACTATCTTCATTTTCAAAACTAAGGACTGTACATAGATTGTTTCACTCTCAAAGCAATGAGAAACAGTTTTGCCAAAATCAACAAAACATTTCAAAATCTTCCAGTTCCTCAGAAGACAAAGGCTGACTCAGAGCTCTGACTCATTATCAGGAAACAGCATGCGATAGACCTTGCTATCTGTTTTCATATCTGGGGTGTAGGAAAGAATAGTGGGATAGTGTGGTACATGGTATCTGTTGGCAGTGGATGGAAGGAGGGGTAAATATCATTGAAGGTTCCACTTCCTTAAAAATTCAGAAAATAAAACTATCCCATTTTAATTTTTTTTCCTGTTGGCATTAGACTTGTCTTTAATATAATGGGCAGATGAAGACTGTCATTTCACTGATTAGTTTTACAGTAGATTTTTTCTTGTTTGAATTTCTTTTAATCAGTTTTAAGAACTTTACAAATGCTAGGAAAACCTCCCAGGATGCGAGACACTGTTAGTGATAACATTCACAGAAATCTGGTCTGTTAGTGGGTGCTTTACCTGTTTGGGTTTATTTATTCTCTTATACTTCCTTTCTCCCTCATAAACACCAGTTCAGCAGGTGATGCACATTTGAGACTTCACCTTAAGAGTTTCAGAAACTACTGTTGTGAAGATGTAGAAAAACAATATTTAACAGGGCTTCACTAGAAAAAGCTACCCTGGTCATAGTGTCTTAGAGGTAAAAATGGTGCAAAATTAGAACTCTTAGCCAAGTATTCTGAAGGGGAAAAGGACAAGTTTCAAGGACAGTTTTCAAGTCTAGGACGCTCCCTGCACTTCATCACTCCTTCCTGCTTGCTGTATCAGGTACGTCTACAGGTCTGTATCCTACAGCAGGTCCCTTTCAGAGGGCCTTGTTACAAGAAACACTTAGCATGTGTTTTATCTGAAATCACAGCAAACAGTCCCATGTCATATTAAAAGATAGACTGTGGGTTTTTTTGAGCAGTTGCAAAATAATGTTTACTATGATCTCAACTTACTCTGGACAGGGCTGGAGCTGGCTGTGCCCCTCTCCCTTGACAGTGACCCTGATACTAGGTGCCATACCTTGCATATCCACCTGTGAGGAAGTTAACCTCCATACACAGAGCCTGTATACCCTCTCTGCCATGTGTCCTGTACTGCTCTACAGAGAGAGGCATGGGGAGATAAGCCTGGGAGAGGATGCTGCTCCTGTTGCTGGGTCTATACCTGCCAAGTAGATCCATGGGACAAGCTAGGTCTCTGCTGATGGCAGGTTTGAACCTGGTGCAGTGCCTGGGCTGAGATAGACAAAAAGCTGATTGTTGGTCCTAGCTCCTATAGCGCACAGGAACCCTGAACTCATATTATCTCCATGGAGCAATCTGACAATAGTTGAACATGTGTTACTTATTATGACCTGTAGATACTCCTACAATGAAAGGTTGTAACTTTGCTATATGATCACACTTAGCACATACTTTACTGCTTGAATGGGTGTATGCTCACATTTTAAAGGTAGTTAACATGTGCAACATGGCCCATAGATTTGTGCTGCTTTTGTATTTCCTTCCCTATGTCTCACAAACCCAGTTATTGGATATTCCTTACCTTGTTGCTCTATGGTGTTAGACCCCTGAGCCTAACCATTACTTTTGCCTAAAATCCTTCCTGATTGCCCATAGACTTGGAGATTCTGATGTGGTTTATCTCCCCACTTTCTTTCCACATTAGCTCATGTCTGAGGTCCTGATATTTTCTTCCTCTGCCATCACTTCTTCCCTTTTCTTCCTCTGCCATTACTCAGATCTTTTTGCTGACTGGGGCAAACTTCAGGTTTTGCTAGACTGCTCTTAGCTCCTGCCTAGATGGGTCTCTTTACTATTTCTGTTGTTTTTCTAGCTTTCTGCAGTGTACATATAAACTTGTTCCTTGGGCAAATCAAGTTAGGATGAAAAATGTTACCTGTTACATAACAGGTAACTCTGCCTGGGCAGAGTTATGGACACACTGCAACTGGCTTCTTGGAGTATATCAACACTGCAATCCACAATGGTGTCAGTGCAGGTTTTGCAGATATAACCAAACTAGCAAGCCTGGGCATCAATAATAGTCTATCAGTTGCAACACTGGCTGCATCAGCCCATCTGAGACCCAGCAGCTGAGGTTGCTATGACATGACGTTTACTCGGCTATTGGTATCTCAGTTAGCTAATTTAAAGTCAGCAAGGTATATTTACACCATCTGGAGTCGCACCTTAGTATGCTAGGGTGTTTGCTCACCTGGCCACCCCATTAGCCGGATGATCAGGCCATGCTTGCTGGAACAAACAGAACTGTAATGGGTCATCCACCTTCAAGGGTTTGATTTCTCCATTACCTGAGTTCTTGCACGGTTATGAATGATTGCACTAAGTAAGGGAAGGGGGTAAAAAAATGCTGCCATTCCAATTTGAAGTATTTGTGATCCTGGTCCACTGTGTAATAGGCTGTTTAAAATCGCATTGTTTATGGTCTTCCTTAAGACTGGTTTTGGTAGTGGCAGTGTTAGAAAACTGAATGGAGGCAAACAAAAACTTCTGAATTAAGGGTCCTCAGTGGCAAACCAGTCTATAATTTTAGATAAGTTTGTTTAAAATCTAATATCTGTCAGCCCTTTCTAGAAAGCATGTATTTTTATTCTCAGAAAAAACTAGTTTGCAAACAATGACTTCTTTATTTACCTGCCAAGGCCTAAGTGAAAGATGTTTTGTTTATAGCTGTGGCATTAATGTCTAATGGAGTGCAGGCAATTTGATGCCATGCCCTGTCCCAAGTGTCAATGATGCCATCTGTTAACTGCATAAGAAGCTAGTTAGGCTGTATCTGTTATGCCTGCAGCACAAAATAAAATATACTTTTCTATTTGGATTTTAAATAAAAAAAACCTTTGGAAGAGGAACATTTGAAGTAAGACTCATGTAGGAAGCAAGAGAGACCACTTACTTTGAAAAGCCATTAATTTTATTAGTAACTTTCCATAGTCCCTGCTGCTGTTTCAGGCATTTCTTCCTTGCAGCCCTATTTCTTCCTCCTCTTGATCCTTTGTTGAAAGTTCTAATCCTCTGTTTATATTACAGTCTGTTGCCATAGAAATAACTGATGTTACAAACTAAGCAAATGAGACTTCCTTGAAGTAATGAGCAGAAGGGTATCCCTCATTTTCAAACAGATGAGGGAAAATTATAACAAGCCTATAGATAGATTTTTCTTCAAGGCTCATGATTTTTTAATTTCTTTCCAGTGACGTAATAAGTTAGTTAAAGGTGCTGAACTGACTAAAGGGCCTCTCAAAAAAAAATAAAAATAAAAAATTAAGAGGCAACAGAGTAAGTTCTCTTTCTGCTTCACTGCCACTCTAAGGGGACCAGAGGACAGTTCAGTCTTCATTCTTGTCCAGGCTTTGTTTTCACCACTGATGCTGCAGATACCCATCTGCTGGTGGTGGTTGTCTTTTTTTAACAAACTAAAAGTTCCAACTTGAACTGCTAAAGTGGGTTTAAAGTCCTTAAATGGTAACCATACCCATTACTGACCTATGATTTGGACCACTAACATGGCAACATACAACTCCATGGTGTAGAACCAGCTGCCTAATCCATCCAGGCTCCAAATCTTGCTTTTCCTGAAGGTCCCCATTTGTGCGTATTGTCTCGTCTTCTTATGGTCAAGTCTTTTTTTAAAGTTGATATAAAAACCTAAATTAAAAAGCCAGATTTAGAATGGACTTGATAAGACTTTTTTAGTGCAAGTCACCCAACAGCTAACAATGAAGAATAATCCAAGAAGGGAAACCACCACAGTACTTACATTTTAAGATTTTTCATCTTGTTCATTTGCCTGAGAGAAAGGAAAATAAGATCACAATCTGTAAAGTTGTACTTCCATGGGCCTTGAATTCAATTTACTGAAAATGTTATCTTATTGAAGAGTGGGTGTCTTAACAATCTCCATTCCACTGTAGGGAAAACCAAAGCAAAACATTGTATAAAACAATGCAAATTTATGATGAAGTCTTAGATACCAGTGTAAGCTACTTTACATGGAGTTGGTGTACATGTGGCATGGGAAAGGCATTCTACCCCAGCTCAATCAATCTCTTGTTATTTGAATCTTAAGAAAATCTGTCAATTTTACCAAATTTTCCATCTCTCTACTTAAAGAATTTTGGACAATTCTGACTATAAATAGTTAAAATAATCCCCTTCCTGATAGGATGTGTGCAATTTATTTGAAAACCTTCAGCTCACTTGTCTTCTGTGAAGCACCATTCTATGGGTCTTTATTCTTTCCCTCCCTGCTATTTCCTGAGTTCTGTTTTCTGTCCTTACCCTTAAGTCAGTCAACTTTCACCCTTCCAATTTTTGTTGCAGTTCACCTATTTCTGTCTTTTCCACAATGCTTCAAAATTCAATTTCCAACTGTCAAGCTGTTGGGTTGTTGCAGTTTTTTTTGTGGGGGTGAGAGGGGTATTTTTGTTTTGTCTTCCCCCTCTCCTCCCCCCCTTTTGTTTTTGTATTCAGCTTCAACATTTCAGTGATGGATAATAATGTTTTACAAAAACATTAATTGATTAGTGTGTCTAACCCTTTGTAGAAGTAGGTAAATATTCTCATTTTATAAAGAGGAAAATTGAAATTAACTTTGCTTGAGGTCACATATAATTCAACAGCAAAGCAAGAAATAGAAATGGAGTTCCAGACCCATCTTCTAAACAGGAACAGAATTCCCTTTTTAGTCCTACTTGTCCTATTCATTCATTTTATGATTTCTTTCACCTCAAAGAAACATAATGATCAATGACTGTATTAGGAACAAGGAAAGAAAAGCAGTCATGAGGAAATTTTAAAATTCCTAGAAAAAATAACATTATTCTTTCTTCTTTTTTTCAGTAGGTCACAGTTTCCTAAATTGCCTTGCCCACCTGTTTTCCACATGGTCTTTAAACATCGTACTATGCATGTACTTTCCATGTTGACAAACATATAAACAAGGAATCCAAAGGATTCTTTATATTCTTTGCACTGGGTTGCTACAATGGGAGCACAAAAGTAGGACTATGAAGAGCACGTGGACATTAAAGTGAAGTAAAATACAGTTCCCTACATTTAAATACCTATGAGAGGCACATTGCACTACATTTTCCTGTTTCTTACCAGGGTCAATCCTAGCATTCACACTGATCTGTAAAACCCTATGTAGCTTGGTTTCTCCCTGCCAGTGGCTTTCCATGTACCTGTCTTACAACTAAAGTTCTTTTAACCGCTATTTCTAATAGTTCTAATAATTAACTATTCTAATAGTTCTAATAATTAATAGTTTTGGATTTCTGGTAGTGGGAGAGAGACTGACAACTTTGAAATGAATTAATCTCAGCCAGAGCCTATTCTCATTGATGGTACAAGATAAGGCCCACTTCTGTTCTTGGATTATACTTCTTGTGTGTGTGGAGAAAAAAAGTACTAGCCCTAATTTTTCAATGGGGTAAGAATCTTCAGCGCTCAAATTCACAGCCTCAAAAGGCTTCCATCCCCAGACATTCTTATATACATTGTGTGTTAGTCCCTTAGACACAGAAAAAATATTGGAAAGCTATATTTTGGAGTGCCATATTGTGCAATTACTTAAAATTACAAAAAGCAACTGTTGCTATGTGGTTCCTGTTCTTATTTTTTAAAAGCCTTATTCTCTTTAAAAACAGCAGGAATGTTAGGATCCAAGCTGATCCCTAATTTGACTATCAGCCATCATTTCTTTTTTGGGAAGTTATTGCCAACTATGTCACAGAGAGGATCTGCACTTACTTGATAAAAAATTAACTTGAAAACCACAGAGTGAAAATGACAAGAAACAGAACTGACTTGTCTCAATTTTTACTTCCTGTTTTCCTGAATAATATTGAATTTTGGGTAATGTCTGAATTTACAGCAACTTGAAAACATCACTATAGTGAACAAGTCCAACAAGAACAGGCGTGAAACCGGCATTGCTTCTAGGAAGGAACAGTCCTGTTTTTACTTACCTCAAGGTAAGTGCAGAGTGATGCCATGACTTGCCCTATCAGTACTAATTATTTTTTCCTAAAGAAAAAACAAGATTGAATAAGGATTGTTTTATAAGTGTAATGTATTTGAAGTAAATGTAAAGTGATTTGAAAATAACCCTTACCTCCTGCATTTTTAATGAAAATATATGGAAAAATGAGTGCATATCTCCTTTTAGGCTGAATTTTTCTACATACACTTATGAGAAAAATCAGATGCGCATAGTAAGCTTACAATTAAAGCCAGCCACAGTCAGGGTGGGCAACATTCACTCACAAAATGTGGAGCTAGAGGGGAGGGGGAGAGGAGGGGAGGGGAATGAGAGGGAGAAAATATTTGTTGAAGATTGAGATAGCTACTGAGGTCAGGAAAGCTCTTGAAGGCAGTGTCTGACTTCAAAGGACTGAAAATGAAGAAAAGGAATTTGTCTTTCAGTGTAAAGACTATGAAATGTCCAAGTTCTGACTTTGTTTCTCCCCTCATTTTAATATTATGTCTACGTCACAAACCACCCTTGCTCTGCTTGTCTTTCTTACCTGATGAGAAGTTTGGGGCTGAGGCCATCATTTTTGTGCTTTGTATATGCAATAATGCAATCCTGAAGTGTGTACAGAAGTACTCAGTGCACATTTAACAGTGCTGTTATTTAGAGCACTTTTTATAGCACTATAAAGTTTCAGAGCTCTTAAATATGACAGAAACGTAGCTGTGACAGGGAACCATCTTCAGCTGCGTTAAAATATATATATATATGCCAGTGTGTGTGCTCCCGTCAAGTCTTACTGTATTTTTCTTCTCTGGGGATCAGCTTCCCCTGCTTTACTCATCTTGATGTTACTTAGTTATAAAGAAAAAGGGAGGCTGACCCCCAGGTTCCTAGACAGGCTCCAGACTCGCCACCCATAGGGTAATGAGGTGTTGCCTTAAGGGCAAAAATGCATGCTCTTACCTCCCCTTGATGTGCCCCACGCCTCGCAGATGGTTTTATAAATTTCCCTTTATGTTAGGGTCTCAGCCACTGTGGGCTTAGCCTCTCTCTCCCTAGCTAGGCCTGTCAGTCAAAACCCACTAATCGGGGCTTGACTCCGAGGCTCTAGCTCTAACTCACTTGGGCTCAAGGCGCTCCATTCCATCTCCACAACACCAGACCTACTGGCCCTTCTACACTGTACGGCACTGTGGCGCCAGGCTGTTGCAGCCTCAGGCTCCTTCAACTTTGCCCCTTTTTCCACAGTTAGGACCTTTTGCTTAAGTCCACCCACTGGGACTTGGCTTCACGGCTCTTATTTTCCTTTCAAGCAACTTTGGGCTTGTGGCCCTAGTGTAGCACCCTGGTGCAGCAGGGCTTCTCAAGCCCTCTATCACTGTGCCTCTTGGTGCTAATGAGGCCTTCTCCACCCCTACAGCCTCAGCCACAAACCACTGGTCTTTCTAATATCAAGAGTAAACCATAGGCTCCTATGGCCATATAATAGAACTAATAATAAAGAAATAAGAGAGGCAAAGAGCCCACTTACTATATGTGATCATGCTTCTGTCTCAGAGTGGCTGCCAGTCTGGCTCCAACTGTTTGGTCACCAGCCATATGTGGTCTCAGGTGTGTGTGTATGCATGCACATGTGTCCCACCCAGGGATTGCCCCTTCATCACTGGGCATGAACACCACATTTGCCAAAAGGCCAGGCAGCAGCTCTTGCCTGACCCTGCTCTAAGCCTTTGGTCCACAGCCACATAGGGGCTCAGGCGGCATGGTGGAGGGGGGCAGGAAGGGACTGTGTGTGTATGGGATAGGGGTCTGTCCTGGCTGCAAGGGCTCCTGAGCACTTGCCAGCCTCCTGGGGTGGCAGGAGTTTCACAGAGCCTGGAGACCCCCAGCACAAAGGTTGCAAAGCAAGCTATGCTCCTGGGACCTGGGAAGCAACCCCACCGCCACCCAGTCTCATCTATTCCAATCACTGCCATCTCAGGTGACTGGCGGACGCATAATGGGCTTTGTAGGCATGGCTAGCACTCCTGGGCTATCCTTGGTGGTGCTGGGGAGCAGTAACCAAGCTCATAAAGCCCATGGGATACTAGCAGAATCACCAAAACTTTGACCAGTGTACAGAAGTTATTTGAAGTGCTGTAAGTTGCTAAAGTGCTGTAAAATATGGTGCTTCGCATTTAATACTCATTTAACAAGGGTTAATTTAAAGCGTGGTACACATTTTCCTTATACTAAAAGCCCATGGAGTTTTTGTTTTTCCTTTTTTAAAATAGTCTGTGTGAAGACATTTTTCTTAGGACCGATGGCTACTTCTCCATTATTCTTCATCAGTTTTCATTTTCAGCAGGAACTGACAAATAATTCAAAGGCAAGCTCTGTGCAGAACTCTCTTTTAAAATGTCTGTCATCTTCCATTTTTTTTTCATAGAGCTGAGGTCATAATTTTGTTCTGAATGGGATTAGATACTAGCTTTCCTCTTGCATGAGAAGTGGTGAAATATTTTAAGAGTGCATTTTAACTGAGAGCCTATGTGTGTCTTTCAGAAAATATGGGAGAAGGGAGTCAGTCATTTTGAAGGAGCACAGTTCTTTGTGGATTTCTCTGAAGGAAAGTTTTTGTGTTTTGTTTTTTTTCAAGTATCACTCTGTTGATTTTCTTTTATGAAAAAGAATGGCAAGATACCACTAATCCTGACCATTTATTCTGTACAGCTGCCAACTGCACTGTATCAACTCAATAGGGAAGGCACAAAGGGGAACTGAGGGGCAGAAATAGGGAAAAAACAGCAGAGGCACAAGAAAGAGGAGAAATTTTCTGTGCATCTAAATGAAGGCAATATGAAGGATTGAAGCAAGGGGTAAATTAGGGCATACGTGAGCAGTGGAAGGTAAAGAAGTGCAATAGGAAGGGGAAATTTAAGCAGCAGGATCAGAAAAGTTGTGTTTTCTCTTCAGGCTGCTTTTCACTATTCTTGTAATACAAGGCAATTGTCAACTCCACTAAGCTGGCTAGTATACTCCAGCTGCTTTTCATTGCTCCAGAGTGGAATAAAGCAGCCAGAACATATTGGTGCATTTAGCTTTAGAAATTTAGAATTAAAAAAGAAAATGTTGATGCTTTATATTTTCAAATCATTGGAATATTGCAGGATGATATTCTGTGGGTTTCTTTTTTAGTGTTTATGTACGACTTAAACAGATCCATTCCTAGATTCAAAGGGAGTTATGAAGGATATGTGAGTAACTGAGAGGAAAATAAATTGCAAGGGCCGTTACAGTTATCCCCAAACTAAACATTATAAACCCACAAAGTGCACATTTTGGCATTTTTTTTCAAGCTAAATCCTAACTTGTTTAGATATGGGAAATGCAAGGTTAAAGCAACCAACCAATGTGTCCCTGCCTTCTAGTGAAATCATGAGGGAGGAATAAAAAAAAACAGTATTATACAACTAACCTGGGACCTCAAATGCTAAAATGCCTTAATTGTGGTTATTTCATTATAGGCAGAGTTAGTCATTTGGCTGCCTTAATTGTATACACATTCCTGTATTTTTACCTAGCTTATTTTAGATTTCTTCTAAGCTTAGGCTTTGATTGGATCCCAGATGATGTTCAATTAAAAGTGAAGGTGGGATCTAAACTGTGATCCAACAATTGTGCCTCCTGTCATGCATGGCAG
Organism: Caiman crocodilus; assembly: GCA_030014935.1. Lineage (NCBI taxonomy): Eukaryota > Metazoa > Chordata > Crocodylia > Alligatoridae > Caiman > Caiman crocodilus. The sequence continues at coordinate 47,733,269 of JAGPOW010003685.1, forward strand.
GAGATGGAGATCAGGTTTCCAGCTGTGGGGGTGCAGGGTAGTCAAGGGCTCCATGTGCTCCTGAAGCTGGGAACCTCGATCAGCTGATTGGGGCTGTCAGGTGTGGGAGTGCATCCAAGCCCTTGGGACTGGCCACACATTCAATTTATGGCATGCTAGGAACCAGCCACAAAGTTATTAAACATTTTACACTAAAATGTGTAATAACTTTGTGACTTACTCTGTTTTATCACTTCATTAACTGATATATATATATATGTATATATTAATGATATAGTCAGACTCATGGCTCTCAGTCATTTAGGTGCTTCTGAAAAATTTCCCCAAAGCTTTAATTATTTTTCTAAGGCACCTGAGACACTATAGGGAGATAGCTGTTGCTGGAGGTATATCTATTGACTTCAATGGCTAAACTCCTTTTTTAACTTCAGTGGTGCAGGATAAGGTATAAAATATTTTTAAAGTCTTAAATACAAGGAGAAAGGGCCCCTTTGTCACTTCTACATAGCATTTGGAGTGCTGACTACTTTCTTCCTTAATATGGAACCATTGTGGTACGCAGGGGCCATTGTTCTTCCCAAGTATGACAAGTTGGGGTTATTGGCACTTTAGCAGTGCTAATTAGTTCCTTGCATAGAGGGTTAAAGAGCTTTGAATATCCTTTCTACAATGTACCAGAACCTGGGAGACAACGTAGTGCTAAGCAATAATTCTTCCTTCTGACTGTCTACTTGTAATGCCAAGTGAATAAGTTCACCACCTTACTGGTAAACTCTTTGCTGTCCTTCTTAGAGCACTTAGGTGCCATGCTCCTTTAAAGAGCTGAAACTACTAGGGAGTGAGCTGTAGCAGTCAGTTGGGAGCCCCAGTTGCTGGTTACCAGGGCAGCCAGAATGAGTTAGTTGGCCCGCACCTGCCAGCAGTCAGCAGACCAGAAGAGGCAGGGCCTGGCTCATATATAAACCCCAGGGCTGAGGCCAGGAAGGCAGTTCTCTGCTAGCAGCCAGAGGGGAAAGAGCCTCCAGGGAGGAAGTGCCCAGTGACACTGAAACTGCCTGGTATGCTGCACCTAGGGCTAAGGGGGCTCCATGAGCTCCACAGGTACCCTTGCTTACTGGACACTTGGATCAGATTTCATCCCTGGCACATTTTAAAGGATCAGAGCACACCCTGTTCTTTTATATTATGTTATAGCCCAGGGGCTTATAAACGGCAAACAAAAACATAACACCGGTGGTTTGGGTAAAACTATTTGGGGAAGGAGGAAGCCTCATTGGGGGCCTACTGCAGTGTGGGAACCCCAGTGCCAGAGAGGGCACGGCATTTGGAGTGCACAGACTCTAGTGCTAGTGGGGTACAGAGCGAGACGGGGCTGCGGAGAGCCTAGAGAGAGGACAAGGGGGCCAATTACAGCAAAGCCTAGACAGGACAATATCAGTCCCATCTGCGAGTCTCAGGGTGTGGTAAAGGGACAGTTGGAACCATGCATGTAGCCTATAAGGCTGGGGTGTCCGGTGACACCTATTTTTGGAACGAGACCCACAAGAGGTCCGGGAACCCACGGGGTCTCACTGATAAAGATATTGAACAGCGCAGGCCCAAAGACTGAGCCCTGGGGGACTCTGCTGCCCACTTCTACCCAGGTTGAATATGACCCGTCCATCACCACCATCAGGAGTGTGTCCAATGGGATGTGAAGGCAGCCTCCCTATATCATAAATCCATCAAGATATGGCAGGTAAGAATAGAGGGCTCCCATCGGGCTGAACTGGCATGGTCAAGGGGCCTTTGGCGTAACACAGCCATCCTTAGGGACACCATCCCGTGACACTGTCCATTTGCATCAAAAATGGTGGGACTTATCTCTAATATGGGTGCCATGAGCTATAGACTCAGAAAATACTAGTTGTAGCTGCAGATAAATTATTATTGTGAGTATCACGATAGCCAATAATAACGATGTTGTAAACTGTTTTGTTATCAAAGGCTATAGAAGGTACTAAAGAAAAGCAAACTCTGCTGCCATATTTTGTTAAACCCCTGAGTATGCTTCAGGTCTGGTTTACTTAATCTCAAAAGTACCCTTAGGTGACAGGAGACTAAACAAGGTGGCTTTGAACTTTCTTGTGCTTCCAGTAAAATGATTTCTAATTGTAATTCAAAAAACATGAAGTCAAAGAATATGAGGAATGTGCTCAGTGGCTGTTGAATAAAATCCACCCACATTAATTAAAGTAATAGAGGAACACTTGAAGCACTGTGCTTCAGACCTGACTGAATACAGGCCAACTGGAACTGGTCTAGAATCATTTACCACATTGTGACAAATCATCTCTGCTTAAGTACTGCAGTGCCTCCTTGCCTGCTTCTGCAGTTACAAATATGCTTAAGTCCATTGCACATCAGAGTATATTCAAATCAAATATTATAGGTGGTAGTAACTCAACACAAAAGTAAAGACTGAACAGAAATGCTATGTTTTACATTTCTTTTGTTGATGATTTCTTCCAGGCATGTGCCATAAGGCAGCACATTCTTAGCAAGATGTGAAAGCATATACAGATGATATTAACACCTATAAAGGTGGAAGTTCTTGATGTAGGCCAGTGATTCTCAACCAGGGTGCTACAGCACCATGGAGTGCTGCCAGGAGTGAGGAGATGAGCACAGGCTCAAGCTCTAATCAGCCTGGCCATTCCTTCCTCCTCCCCCTGCATTGTGGGGAGGTAAACATAGCTCTTCCTTCCTGGATGCCTGCCTCTACTGCCAAGCCCCTGTAGAAAGAGGTAACTGCTGTAAGAAATAAATTTGTTTTCAAAATGTAGTGCCGTTTGGTTCACAAAAATTCTGGAGGGGTTCCTGGAGTCCAAAAAGGTGGAGAACCATTGATGTAGGCACCTCTTGTGCTATGAAGTAGTACCTTATGCTCATGATCTTATGCTATCAAATGCATGCTAGACGACTCAGAATATAATCTGCCTGCACAGCTGACCTTTGCATTTTCTTAGGCCTGCCCTCACAGGTTTCTAGCACTTGGTCATGCTGCCTGAGCGAGTACCCAAAGCAAAAGAAAATTTCTCTCATTTAGGACATATTTTGTTCTGGAGGTTAGCCCCAGATGTGGCATTTGTCCCTGGGTAAATTGTGCCTGTGTTTGTCCCAGACCAGAAATATCTCAAAAGTGGTATGTACACATGTTGCCCTTCAAATCGCAGTTTAGTGAGCAGCTAAATGCAGTTCTGCTTTTCTGCCACCGATTCGGTGATGCAGTCTTGGGACAACTGTACAGCTGTATGTTGTAGCATCTGGGGATAAATTGTTACTACCTCTAATCCAGGAAACTTCTTTAAGATCTATCCTGAGATAAGAGGCATAGATGCCCGTGTGCTTTCAGTTTCTCCCAGGATAAAATAATTTAGCTCAGATAAATACAGTGTCTGTTTTCAGCTGAAATACTTTGCTGAAAATACTAGTTGTAGCTGCAGCACTTCACTTGTACCTTTTCCATGCTGGATCACAAATTGTAGGATCTTAGGATACTAAGACTCAAAAACCAGTCTTTTGGTTTTTTGGGGTTTTTTGGAAGTGGAACCAGAAGGCATTCCCAGCTTGTTGTGATGTCAATTTACTGTTAGCCTGCTTTAAATACTATAGTGTTTTAGAGGGACATGAGTCTTGCTGTAATTAAGGAACATAGTGGCAGAGCAATTAAGCTGTTGCTATTATGGCTCTGGAGGTATGGATATGAGCCCAGCTCTGGACTTGTGCCAAAGGCTGTCCCCCATTTCCCCAGGTAGAATGATCAGATACTGATATACAGCAGGGTCAGCTAATGAGCTGGATGTTATGCTGGCCACATTATTCTACTATATGCCATTGGATAGACACTTGTGTTCTGTAACTACATTAGCTCTGTTGGCCTCTAAGTTTTTGTTCTTCTTTTGGGGTGGGAAGTATTGTGGGTGTGGGGCAGAGTGGAGGTGGGTAGAAAAGAGTAGCTTTTTGACCTGCAATAAGTAAACCTACTGCAGCATATTTGGCATTTCTGCTGTTAATACAGAGAAACTCATAAGCCTCCCTTTGTAATACTGCCCATTGGATAGAATAACAAAGTATATGCAGACTTTTACATTTAGATGTCTATTTGTGCAGATGTTCAGGAGGTTTAAATTGAGCCAGAAATAACAGGCCAAATCCAAGCTAGTTCACCTGAATCGGTGAACTAATTTAGATAAGAAATGGGTTAGCCTAATCTGTTGAATGTTTGCACATATATGGAGTGTGACCCCAAGATACGGAAAGCCCAACTGCTTGCCCCAGCCCTGGGGCTGTGCTCTTCCTACCTCCTCAACCCTGACCAGGCTGTTTTTTTAGCTTCCCAGTCCTGCTAAACCCCCTCATGGAACCACTAGCACTTTTGATCCTCTCTACCCCTCCCCTGACCCAGTTACTTACACCAGGTTCACTGTATGACTCCCAGCACTGATGAATGTCTACATATGCCACTCCTGAACTATGGTCATGGGATTTAAAGTAAGCCTCATGCTTGTAGATCAAGAGCAGCAAATGTCTGCAAGTAACCTCCGTGTCCTAGCTCTATTTCTTCCTTGCTATGATACCTTCTCTCCATACATCAAAATAAACAATAGTACTTCTAAAGAAATGTAAGATGTACTCATTTTTGGAAGGCTTACATTGGATTTTTCAGTGTTAGAAAAGTATTCCAGCCATCAGAACAGTCTGGATGCAAAAACAATGCAAAACAGATCAATAAAATTTCATTGCAGTATGGATCAACAAAATTTGTCATCAATTTTATCCTGCCCATAAACTGTCAATAAAGAAATGGACTTGTTCCAAGAATAAAAAAAAATAGCTGTGGGTAGTATTCCTATTCATTATTATTACACATCTAGCAAAAAGCTTGGTGATGTGCATGGTGATTTACAATAGGATAAAATTAATCTCTGATCCAAGAAGCTTGAAATATAAATAGTAGTTCAAATGATTCTGGGCTTTTTTTTTTTTTTTACACTTGGATTCCTAGGAAAGTTCTCAGAATTCAGTTTGCTAGGAGGATCATTAGTTTCCCTGGTGTAGAGCAGGTATTGACAGTTGGTGCAACATGAACCATTGCCAGCCAATGGTGCGAGGAATGGAGGTTGACATTAGTACCAAAAAAGGTCCCCATCACAAATCTTACAGTTTACCCACCTAACTTTAACTTGCCATGCCTTCAGTGGATCTTGCTGAATCCAGATGGTAGCTGTGGCAAAACACATACCATGTCACATATTCATAGAATCATAGAAGTAGGGTTGGAAGGGACCTTGTAGATCTTCAAGTCTGACCCCCTGCCTGGGCAGGAGGAAAACTGGGCTCAAATGACCCCAG
>JAGPOW010003685.1:47756939-47782781 GCA_030014935.1 Caiman crocodilus
TATATATATAGGTATCAGTTGAACACAATGCTTTATTAATATATGTACCATTTTAAAGCAATTTGGAAACCAAATAGTGCTTAATCATTATAATAAAATAAATTCTAAATACCTGATTTTGGCATTTAACTTTGGTCTATTTATCATGGAAAATCAGAATTCCCCCCTGGCCCCTTTGATCACCAGGGTGTGGGTCCAGTTGCAGCTGCCACCCCTCCCCCTGATTTGTGGCACTGAGCAGACCTGATATGCTGATGCCCTGCCCATCACTTTGCCCCTCACTCCTGACCCAAAGCCCCCCAGCCCTCCCAGTGCCTCTCAATCCTGATGCACAACCCCTTAGGCCCAGCTGCCCTTCACTCCCCACCCACAGCCCCCCTATCCCTCCAGCCCTGCTAGATAGGGCCACCTGCTGCCAGAGCTATGGGGCCAAGGACCCGGGTCTGCAGTCTCCTGCTCCCCACATCAGCGACAGAGCCCCAGGTGCCCCCTGTGAGAGGTGGTGGCTGCTACGGCTGAGTGGAGCGCAGAACCTGGCTCCACATCCCCCCCCTTCACCCCCCAGGCAGCACAGCTGGTGCAGAGCCTGTGGAGAAGGTGGGGGGCAGATGCTGGCTGCCCACTGTGAGCTCAGGCTCCTCACCCTGCTGCCCTCCCCCTGGGGCTTCTGTGGCCCCACAGTTGGGACCCAGTATGGCAGGACAGAGCGGAGCTGGGCAGGGAGGCTCGTGCTGACACCAGGACCTCCATGCTGCCATGGCAAGGCACTCCCTGCCTACCCAGTAGCAGCATAGGGGACAGCTCTGTGCCTCTACCTCTGTTGCTACCAGGTGGCACTTTACCGTGGGGTGCAGAGCTCCCAGTGACAGCATCAAGCTTCACCCTCCTCCACCATGCTGCACTAGGACCTGCCCACTGGGCCACAGAGGACCCAGGGGGGAGGGCAGTAGGGTGGGGACCCCAAGCCCACAGCAGGCAGTCTTCCTTCACCTAGCGCACAAATCTAGGGGGGATGTGCTCACCATTCTCCCTGCCCCTCTGGGAATGATCACACTGGCAGGGAGCCAGCCTCACCCCAAATGAACTGCCTATGTCCCTGTCCCATGCTCTTTCTGCCCCCAGGCCTGAAGCCCCATGCACCCCAGCAGGGTAGCAGCCCCAGCCCAAGTCCCAGTCCCAGTCTTGCCCAACTCCCTCCCTCCTTTACTATGGGGGCCTCCTGCCTGATCATCCTTCCCTCACTCCCCCAAGCCCCTCGCAGGCTGGAACTCTGCCATGCAAAAGGAAATACAGGTTTTTCTTCTTAAAATGAGAAAATCTGGGTTTTATTGCAATTTTCTATGGTGAATGGAAAACCTGGATCCCTAATTATGACTACTGTTTTATGGTCTGGTTACTGCAGTTTGGTTTTGTCTCATAGACTGTTTTTCCCTAAATTAGAGGTGATCAAATAATAGAGCTGTAGTTATTCCTACCTAATGCCATATGAGTAGATGTTAGCTTTTGAAAAGAAGTTGTTTTGCATACTGTTAGTGATTTAATGGATTAAAATATTAAGAAGTCCTGATAGTCAAAATAAGGGAAATGTCCTTTTTTGCATTTGTATGAAAATTCAGTTGGTCAGGAGGAGTTATCCACGGAACTTGAATATTTCCATATGACCTCTCAGTTGCATGGGATCTAAGCACTGTTCTGAAGCATCAAAAATATCTAGCTTCAATCTATAGTAGTTAAATGTAATAAATATAATATTCTGCTCTTCCACTGTTCTGGGAAGAACTCCAAAAGCCTGAGTTAACATAAGAAGTGTTGTCCATACATGGGGGTAAAAACAGAGGATTAGAGACTGAAAGAAAAAATAACTCCAGCTTACAGTTGTTAAAGGGAAACTCTCAATGATCTGCTAAGAGGTATTTCCAAATATGCTTTGTCCTTATACCATCACTCAGCATCTTCAAGCCTGTGGTGAGTTGCTCCTCAGGCAAGAGGAGCATCTTTAAGTGATTTCCTCCTCACTTTTTTCCCCTCTTCATTGCTTGTCACCTGCACAAGGAACTTCAGCTATCCCAGCAACGAGCTCTGCTTACCTGCCTAGACCATGTTACTTAAGATCTTTTTTCTCCATTTCAATATTTTTAACCTAATTTGCCATTATCAAAATGAACCGTTTAAAAAGGGTCCTTATTGCTATGTGTCCTGATTGTTATGATTTTCACTGTTGGTCTTCCCAACTGTCTCTAGAATAGAGCTTTTGGTTTCTATTTTCAAACTTAAATTCTAGGAATTTTTCAGGGTTGATCTTCCAAACATAAAAACCAGGATGAAATTGGGATAAAAGGAAGAAAAGAGAAAAAAAATGGGTTTAAATTGGGGAAAATAATAATAAGTTCCTGTAGCGAGGAGGAAGTAAGGCTGGGATTGTGGAAGGGGTGGGAGGAGGGGTAGAGTGTGGCCCATTGGCCGGTCCTGGGACTTCAACAGGGAGGAAAATGAGGGGAAATGTCAGTGGGTGCAGGGCTCTTGCTACTATGTGCACCCTGGGAGGGCTGTGAGCTATGGAGCTGCACCGGGTTGTTCCTGGGGGGACGTGTGCCCCTGGATCTGCACATCAGCGCCCCAAATACCGAGAAGAGCCCAGTGCTGCCGCCAGCCCCAGCCAGCAGCAGCAGCCTGCTCTCATCTGGTGCACAGATCTGGTGGCATGTGCCCCCTGGGAAGAGCCCAGCATAGCCCCCCAGCCAACAGCCTTCCCGGGGTACATGTAGTAGCAAGAGCCATGCCCCCCCACCCCCCAACCCTGCACCCACTTACAGTTCCTTCCACAGCTGGCATTGGCCATTCCCAGGGCCACTGCAGCAGGGGCTGGGGTGAATGGGAACAAGTGGAGTCCTGGTGGGGCACGGGGCACAGGGCACAATACAGCCTGTCTGCAGTCACCTCAGCCCCTGCTGCAGCAGCCCTGGGAGCAGCCAACTGCCTGCAGCTGCTGGGCTGCACCATTCCCTGAAGCCCAAGAGGAATTGCTCCACCATGCTTACCCCAGCCCTTGGGCTGCAACCTTCCCCCCCAGAGCACTATTCTAGAGCAAATGACAGAAATGCTGAGGTCAGGTTTGCAAACTGTAAATAACCACACTGAAAATCCTTCAACTCCAGGAAAAAATCGAGCTGTCCATAAAATCACTAAGCAGTCAGAGCTTTACTGAAGATCCCTCATCAGAAAGAATCTGGGTACAGTGTTGAAGGACAGATAGAGCAAAGCAACACCACTTGGGGTCCAGGCAGGAGTGCTGCACCCTTTAGAGAGCTTTTGCTCATGGCTTTGCCCTTGCCCCTTCTTGGTGGTCCCCTGGACCACCCTACCATAGCCACATATTGCTGCTGCTGTTGTAGCCCATCAGCTGCTGAGTTGCAGGTAGATTTCTTTAGCAATCCCTACTGAGACAGGAAGGAGCAGGACCAGTGATGGTGATGCTGGGGGTGGGCTGGGAGGCAGGATGGTGTAGGGTGTGGTTGGAGGCACCAGGATATGGGGGTGAATAGCGGACCTCTGGGTTGAGAGCAGCACAGTATAAAATCTTTCCTGCAGTCAAACAGGGTTTCCAACCCAAGAATTTATTTTTACTGCTAACTTCTCACAACCAAATGTTTTTACTTTTTTACGGTGCTTGGCATTAAACCCCTAAATTTAAACTCTTCCCATCTAACTGGTGCCTGGCAGTAAGGCAAGCCTTGGCAGAAGAACTGCTTTTACATTAAGTAAAACATGTATCAGTAGAAATGTGTCAATAAAGAAGTTTGGTTGTTGGTAATAAGTTTGCAGACTGTCAAGTTGAGGGAAAAAAACTTTATCTGGTTGACAATCCTGGTTGAGGCTGACAATTCATTATCTTTCTGCAGATAGAACTACCTTGCCTCACATCTTTAGTAGCTAATTGTTCCCCAACAAATGCATCTCAGGACATTGCTATTGCTTTGGTTCATTTGCCAAGCACTGACTCCTTGTTCTGCTTTTCTGGCCTTTCCATTAATAAATTGCTCAATCTTATTGTCATTTTCAATGAAAAATCAAGCCAACTTTTTCTTCAGATGGAACTCTAATATTATTTGCTCCAATTGTTCATGCCCATGATCCCTTCTTACTCTTCAGTCAAACTGGAAGTTTTAAGTGCTGGGACTTTTTCCTTCCCCTTTCTTGATTTCTTATAATTTTTTTCAGTGGTCCTTGCATTCTACCACTGCCTCCTTTCTGGTGCTAATTCCTTTGCTATTGTATGCTACAGGCCTAGATCATGGCACTTGCATTTTCTTTTTCAGGGTCTAACACTTTACATCTGTTATATGTTCATAATTTTAATGTTGTTTGAATGGTTTTTTTAAATAATTTTAAAAGTATGCTTTCCTCTTTGCATGCCTGTGTCTTGAGGCACACTGTAATGTACTGATGTGTGTGTAGTACATAGTGTTATAAGAGGTGTCTATTGTCATTATATGCAGGGAGGTGGGTTTTTATGAATCTGTTACTCCTGTACAACTGTAGAATGCACTCTGGAAAGTTACAATGGAGGAAATCTTTCCCTCCTCTCATAACAAAGTCTAATGTTACAGGAACCTGATCTCCGTTTAGTTTCGTAAGTAAAACAAATGACTTTGTGCTTCTTAAGAAAGATTTTTGTTTTTAAATTTATGTATTTTGAAGGGAACCACCTGTTATACTCCTGATTCAAAGTTAACATGTTGTAAAGAAGGTTGCACAACTATGTGCAAAGACAGCTGTTGAAGCTTCCCAACCAGAAGAGTCAAGTCTAATCTGTAGGAATAAAATAGAAGAAATAGTGCTTGAGCTTCCTCATAAATCAAGTGAATATTTTTTCTTTTTTTTTTTAACCTGTGATACATTGCTTCAAACCAGTTTTCTACAGGGAGCTGAAAGTGTTCAAAACAGCTTGTTTTATATAAAGAGTTCATATATAAGAGTTTACAGAAAGAATATAACTGTATAAGTATCCTAGAGTCACAACACCTGGCTTAGACTTGTTTCTTTTTGGGTTCATTGTTTATGTATTGGGTATCTTTTTCCTAGATCACTGTGAAGATTTAGAAGAGAATGCTTTCCAAAAAGGGGAAGGAAAAGTATTGTCACTTTCCCAATTATTCATAAGTAGTGAGCATCAAGGCTGTTAATATGTTTACTATATCTTATCATTTTAAAGCTAATGCTTTTCCACTGGCTGCACAAAGTGGCTATTTAGAGAGCTTAATCTCACTTTGACACTAACTTGGAATTCTGTGATATCCTTATTTATGACCGAATTTTCTACATGTGATCTCCATTCTAACAGGCGCAATATTCAGTATAATATTTTAGTGTCTGGAGTTTAAGTTACATATATAGCAAACTAACTAAATTGTTGATGTAGCAAAGGATTGAGACGTTCAAGTGACTACATTTGTTTTGTACTTGCAGTTTCAGTGCCAAGTGTGCCCCTACAAAACTAAAGCCTTAATTCAGGCCAGGTTAGAAATATGGTTCTAATATGTTTGTCCTAAACTATTTTACCACTTCATCTGTGAAAGAAAAAATCTGCATTTAAGTCACATATTTCCTGGGCGTGTCTACACATCACTCTACAGTGACATAGTGATGTGCTGTGTTGCTGTATGGTGTGTTATGGCAATGTAGTGATCACGTGTGTCTACACATAATCACGAGCTATGTCACCATAGTGGTGCACTCCCCAGGTATAGCTTTCAAAATGAAGTACTAAAGTATGGCACTGTAGCAACGTCACTGTACAGCAACGTGTAGACGTGCCTGTGTGTTGTTAACTGCTGAAAGTCTAGCATTTTCTGGTTCAAAAGTCTGGTTAGCCAAAAGACTAATTTTGGAGGGGGTAGTATCGTTTTAAAAATGCCATGAGGTACAAAAGCCCTACATTTTTCTTTTAGTCTTTCAACTTTCTTTCTTGCTTGCTCCTTATTTCAAGTATGTCAGCAGCATGTAAAGATAAGGTTGGATTTCTACTTTCAGTGTCATTATGGCCTGACTCCAATTACACTTATCCAAACTAAACAGTGAAGTTTGACAGTTGCATTTTATTAATATGTATTTAGCAATGTTTTGGAAATATCATTTAGAGACTGAATTCAATGTTTTGTTCCTTGGTTATATTTTTAAAGCCTTTCAAATAAGTATCTTAGAAGTACTGATACACTTTATTCAAGTAACATGACACTTACACGGTATTTAAACTAGTAAGTTTTTAATACAGGTATTTTCTCAATATCCCTTAAATTAGATAGGGAAGTACTATAATTTCCCTTTCACAAATGGTAAAACAGGTATAAAGGCATGGGTGGATATAGGATTTTGAAAAGCAGGATACAGATGGTGATGTGCCTCACAATATAGATTCATAGAGGTTAGGGGCTAGAAGGGACCTTACAAGATTACCAGGTCCAGCCCCCCTGCACTTAGGCAGGAATGACTGCTGGGGTCAGAGGATCTCAGCAAGGTGGGCGTCAAGATGCTTTTTGAAGATCACCAGGATGGGTGTCTGTACCACCTCTGGGGGGAGCCTGTTCCAGACCCTCGGCACTCAACTTGTAAAGAAGTCTTTCTTTATGTCCAGTCTGAAGCGATCCTCAATCAGTTTGTGCCCACTGTTTCTTGTCTTTCCCTGAGGTGCCTTGGTGACATAATACGACATGTATTTTTGTCCAGTTAAAAAGAAACTAAATGTTTTAGTAATAAATTAGGGTTTGAGGGCTATATTATTCAGTTTAAGATTAAAGCAAAAGCAAATATAACTTTATTGGAATGTACATTAATGTGCTATATTGTATTTTATGTATAAAAAGCACAAAATGGCAAAATGTTATCAAAATGCTTTGTTTTATTAGTCCTGTTGTCATTAGAATTAAATGTACATCTCTTTTACAGTCATTAAACTAAATCTACCCTTGAGCATCCTGACAGTGCATCTAGCGCTTCACTGAAAGTTGTTTTCACACCAGAGTTAATGCTTTTAGGTAGAGTTAAAAACAGTCTAAAGGGATCTCATATAAGAGCTAAATCAGCAGGAGCAGCTAATAACAGAAATGCAGAAGAAAGGTTAGATTGATTAGTGGAACATCATGACTATTAAAAAAGGGAGAGAGGTTTGTTGACATCCATGAAATTGAGAGTTTAGAGGGAATCAGGTAGATTTTAATGCACCATAAATTCAATTGATGTTGTCAGTGCTGCCTGACTAGAAATGATGCTGTCAGTGCCAGGCAGCTGGTTTTAAACTTTGGGTGAAGCAGGCCTCAAAAGGGGATGTGGCAGCACTGGTGTGTATTCCCCCTGTATACAAGGACTGCTGATGTGTACGAGAATAGCAACTTCTCTGAAGCAATCCAGGAAGTCAGTGGTGGCACAAGGCATGGAACCTCTCAAGTCCCAGAAAAGCACCTTAACCTTAGGCAATTCATATCTTTTGACAGAGTGCCTAATGGTCCTTTTATTCCCGGTTTCTTACTGAAAATTAAAGGGGCTAAGCACCTAAGGCACTTGAAAATCCCATCCTGATTTACCCAAATCACATGAAGAGCCCTTACAGAATCAGGAATTAGGTTCCTAGCTTTCTAGTCATGTGCTTACCCACAAAGTTGTACTTCCTCTGTATAGTTTCATCATTTATAATCTCAGAAAGAGACAGTAGAAGAATTGGCAAGCTGAATCTGAACCCTTCAAGTGTCTATACTAACACTCCTAGTCCAAAGGCTGGTTTGAAGACGTAATAGAAGCCACGTTTGTCAAACTCAAAGAGAGGAATGCATGAGATACTGTAATTGCTATTTATATATCCATTTTTGCTATGATATTTTCATCTCCCTTGTATGATGACCAAAATGCGGGGCAGCATTTATGATTGGCTTTGGGGTGGCCATTCAGACTGTATCAATCTTCACACTCTCTCTTCAGAGACTTATAAAAAATATAGGATAACTAATTAAAGGAAAAGTAGGGCAATTCCTCTCACTTTGTTCCTCACAGACCATCATATGACAGAGCTGCAGTAATTCTGTGATCTTTGGTGTGAATACATGAAAGTGGGAAGGAACATAGCTGAAATTCATCCTCCAATTCTTCCACAACTTTTACATCTCATTCAATCTAAATGTGGATGCCAGGTGATTGAAGTAGGTTTTACTCACTTTTACTAGACATATTAACTTCTCAGTAACGGTCCTATGCATATCTGATGTATTTGTAGCTCTAGGGGAGAGGAAATCAAGGCCACCTTGATTATTGGCTTACGTATCATAGTTTGTTTCTTGGAAAGCACTTGGTCTTTAATAGTAGAAACCATCTTGAAATATGTTCCATATGGCAGTTTCCCAGGAACTGTGATAGCTAACCAGAGTTAATGATTAAAATAAATTTGCATCACTCTTTCCTCCTGGATGGAAAAAATGAGACTTTGTGGAATACCCACTTCCCCCTTTCTTTTAGGAAGTACAACACTGCCTCCACTTCCACACCATATGTTTGTGTTCTCATTGCATAACAGTTTTTTTGAACTCACAATTAAAAGTTGTTCTATTAAAAAAATATTTTATACATATCAAGTAAAGAAAAGTGTTTAGCTTCATCAGGACCTTTTCTGTCATTATTATTTTTAGGAAGGATTCAAGATGTTTATATATGTATGTATCTTTATAGGCACCCATGGCCTAAGTCACCTTTTGAAAGCAACTCCTTCTGACTGTCAATGATATTTAAGCCTGTGCTAGTGCCTACATCATTTTGGAAATGGGGCTTGGTTATTGTTGATAACTTTGCTCCATGTGCTTCAGCATAGTCTTCATTAGAATAGGGTCAATTGTGCTTGCCTAACTCACCAGGTGTTATTGGATGTGCTTATGGGCAGAAAGTGCTTTGAGACTAAGGACATAGTATTACTATTGCTTATTGCAGAGGGCAGTTGCAACAGTGTGGGTAGTCTCTGCATGATGATATATATCATCAGAGAAATATCAGAAAGTTACACCCATCCTTCATCCTATTCGCTTACTATACTTTGATGGATAGCGATCTTGACTTGAATTACTAGAGAACAAAAAGTTACGTCCTTGAGTTCAGCACTATCATCAGCTACTGTAATCAATATGAGCTATTTTGGTATTTGCCACTGTCAGAGTGACATTTAGAGGTTGATGCTGTAATAGTAGCAGGCTGTGTACTTGTGGGGAAAAAGGGCTGGGTTCTAAGCTTGGCTGTTAGCACCCTGCGTGGTCTTGGGGAAAGTTAATCTCTCGGCTTCATTTTCCCTGCGTGTAAAAAAGGCATGATACCATTTGCTCATCTACCTCACAAGCTAGTTTTGAAGATTAAATAATATGAAGTACATGTCTGCTCTCCTATACAATTCCAAGGCTGTGGTTTATGAAGGACCTCATACTTGGGGCTAATATGAAATATTAAAAACTAAACATTTTCAACTTGTAAAAATACAGTGCCACAGATTCTTCTGAAATGGTATCGTGACTTATAGCTCTTCAATGTGGAAGAGCAAAAACACTTTCATAGATACCTGACATGAAATCTACCACAACACAAAGGGACAGAGTAATGATTTTGTGCAGAGATCTATGCAAAGGGTGAAAGAAATGCATTCAATTCACTTCTACTGGCAGGGCAGCTCTGCAGTCTCTCCAAATTACTAATTCAGCTGATGGGCCAATGTAGGGAAGTGAAGGTGTTTTTTTGGTTCCTGTATCTCTAGTTGCTGACTCAGTGCCTGTAAATGTGACTACCATGCATTAACAGCTCACTAACTGGCATGAAATCTCATTATGTGCCTCCAAAAAAAATAAATTTATATCTGCAACCATCAACCTTCCATCAGAGATGCCTTTAAGTTTCTGATGCATTGTAGGGCTTTGGTAGCCACCAATCCCTGAATACATTATTCCTTTTGCTGATTCATTATGAAGTGGAGCAAGTGATGATAATGCAATCCCTGCAATAGATTGTTTTAACAGACTATGTAAAGCATAAATTATGTGGTGGCAACACTGACATCTCAGACATGTGGAATGATTAAGTACTGTGTCGAAAAGATTTGAGATTTCCATGCTTACTTTGTTTTTATGACTTCCAATGAGAGTTTCAGGGTTCACAGAGGGAGCATTAAGTCCTTGCACAGCTGTATTTCTGCTAGTTTAACAGGCAATTTAGATCCCAGAGAAGTGATGGAATCAAACAGAAAGCAGCTGCACAGTCTGTCCTTGAGTCAGAAAACATCTTGTACCCAGGAACCACTGTATCAAGTGGTTTATTTAGGTGGGTTTTATGCTTCTAGCATTGCTAGAAAAGGTGCACATCAGTTAATATTTAGAGAATTATGATGACCTTTTTAAAATGTGCAAGCACGTGTGTGTGTGTGTGTGTGTGTGTGTATCTGTCTATAGTGCTAAGGTGAGACCAGCCAAATTAAACCTCTTTTGCTAATGAATATGCTTCTGGCTTCACAGGGATGCAGTAATTTTATTATATAAGGCTAACCAAATGTCAAACCTCACTGACTTAGGAGTGTTAATTAAAGAGAATTGCATATTAACTTTCTCTCTGTCCTGCACTGGTTTTTATGGCAGCCAGCATTTTGATTCATGACCAAGGTGAATACACTGTTGCATTCTAGCCAGAGTGAAAAATGGGGCTACTTAGATTATCAGGGATGGGGGCAAGAGTAGACAGTGATGGGCTAGTACAATACTGCCTTTGACATGCTTCCTTTGACAGCTTGTATAATTTTGATCCAACATTCAGCTGTACTAACACTTGTGAACTGTCTTCATGTGACAGTCGCTGCACTATCACAGAGGGGGTCCGCTGTCAGAGCCTTTGGAGCCCACACTGGCTTGATGCTAGAGTGAGGAAAAGCCAACAAGTCAATGCTGTGGAGACACAGGGATTCTCTGAATCTGGAGAATCACGTGGATTGTGAGAGAGCTACTGATCTAGGTTTTTATGCTCTAAGTATATTCTGCTAATAGCTAAAAACCAGACCACTCCTCCCACCTCCTTGAATTTCCTGCTGTCTTGGATACAGTCACTTAGAAGATGGCCCTTAACTGTGCCCACTATATTATAAAATTATTATTTTTACATATACTTATGATGGGTAAGTTAGCAGTCCCCATCGCTTCCATTAGATCTGGAATAAGCCAAAGACACAGTGGGTGCACCTACATGTTCATTAATGCACCATAGATGTTGTGCATTAAGTTTAGTACTTGTATAATAAAATACTAAATCAAGGTGCAGTAGCCAATATTACTAGTAGCACCAGTATACATCTTTTTAGTGACATTACCATGCAGTAACGCATTAGCACTGTTTGTGTTATGGTGCGCTGCTGCACAATGTTATTAGGGTACTGCGCAGTCAGCGTCTCATGCACCCATTTACTACTAAAGGGGGCCAAATCCATCCTTTTAGTCACAATACCTGTTGAGTATGGGCCCATCAGTGTGTTTTATTTGCTTTTTCATTCTTGCATGTTTTATTTTGGGACCCCAACTCCCTGACTTTCCAGGGCAAAAGAATGGCAGAATTTTTCTGGCACATTCCTGTATGCTTTCTAAAACTATATGTGATGAAGCTCTTCTGGTAGGAAAAATGTGCTGCTTTTAGTCAGGAGCTGCATTTCTGAATCTATAAAAGCTTGCTATTTTCATAATATTTGTACTTGTAAATGTCTTTGCTCATGAAATACAACTATTTTCTGCATTTTTAGGACACCACCCAGAGGCACAAACATATCCAAATCTGAGGAAGTTCTTATCTTTGTCAGGATTTCACTCTTCTTGGTTACATATCATAAAGGAAAGCATCTAAAGCTATTTGGACGATTCTCCTCAGCTCCAATTCCTTTGATTTTATTGGAAAACTGGTTTTACAAACAGCAACCAGTCTTTATGGCAGATGGGTGCCACCAAATCACTTAACAGGAGAATTATAGCAAAGATGCTTGTCCTATTTAATTTTGTGCAAAATTTTTCCAGTGTGATTTGATTTTTTTTAATGATGCTTGGGGAAGGAAAATACCAGTATTCACCCCAAGTTGCCACTCAATTACTAGTCTTTTAATATGCAGTAAAATTGCTACATGCCATATTTAACTCCATGAACTTGTAACTGTGTTCCTTTGTTTTAAAGAGATGGGAAATGATTGACTAGACATTCAGGCCTCCTTCAGGATTCAACCCTGTGTCAGGGCATTTGAGTTGCTCAAAAAGGATAACATAGAATCTTTTTCTTTGTGGACCAAATTTTAGACTTATCATTTTCAGTCTTTTATTAATAAAGTATGAAGAATGTTTCGAAGTTTATCTGTAGCTGAATAGCAACTCATTTGGAAGCTTGGATTGCAGAAGGCTGAAAATTATTTTTTGCAGCAAGTAGGAGGATTATTGGATGGAAATGGTTCAATATAATTGGTTAAGATAAGATTCAAGAGAAAATGAAGGTTTTTAAAGGCCTGTATATTGAGGGACAAAATAAAGCATGCAAAATATTAGCACAAGTGGGAACAGTCAGTAGTACAAACACTGAGGGTATATTAAAAAACAAAAACAAGTAGGTGGTTACTTGAATTTATGGAGACTGATTGATTTAATTGACTTTTGAAGTAGGAACACTTTACTAGCCATTTGCTTCTGAGAGCCTGAGTCTTCTGCTAAACACATCAGTTCTCTTAAGAAAGCATTACCACGGGGTGTTTCTGGTTCTAATATTTTGGGTGGCGCTTTTTACTCTCTTCCCACTGAAGTTATCAATCAGTGGAGGCAGAGTTAAATTTAAGTTTGAAAAAGTCTCTCTTCGTCCAAAAACATTTTCTTTAAACTCCAGCAGCATGTTGGAGATAAGCATGAACTCCACTACTGCAGCTTAAAGGCTCTTAGTTGCTACTGTAAATGCTTTATGAAAACCACCTACAGGGTGTTACCAGCTTACAGCTTTGCCAAGTCAGAAAGGTGGAGCTGCCTGTGAGAATGAAGCCTTGTTTAACCAGGTTTTATAATTGCTTTGATCAAATTTAACTGGGGCATGTTGGGTCAAGCAGTCCCTTGTTTTATATATTCAGTGTTCATAGGGTATTAGTTACAGCACTGTTCTTTAGCATTATGCAGTGATATACTTACCAATATTTACAATAAATCTATGTTATGTTTCAATTTATGTATTTCTTTACACTTTACTATCTGTCTTTTAGGTCTAATTTTCCTCTCACTGGCATCAATGAAAATTTTCTAGCTGCTTTACTAAATCAACTCCCAGCTCGTACCAGAAGAAAGGCAGTGCAGTGTAGCAATAACTAACTTTAATCTCTGTTCCTCATTACTTGTATGCACAGTTTTAACCTTTATTTATTTTTTTATATTGTTCCTATAACTCTCCCTCAACCTCTAAGTCTAATGAGGAAGAAAGCTATCTATTTTAAGCTGTTGAGATACCAGAGAAACAACAGATTGCCCCTAAACATAAAAATCCTATGATTGGTGTGTATACCCTTTCCCACCCAATCAGGATTTAGTAACCAGCAGAATTCACTGCTTGCTTTTTTTGCCATTGATTCAATGAGGCCAACTGTTCAGATGCACTTCATGATGTCCTGGAACAAACTGCTAGCTCTTCTTATCCAATGAACCATTTTTGGGTTTATAGTGGGACAATGGATATGGACATCTGAATGATTGCACTTCTGAAGGGTTGCTCCCTGGACAAATGCAACATCTGTTTGTGGCCTTAGAATTTCAAGTGAAATAGAATTATCCTGAGTTTAACTATAAAAGAGTTCTTTATATTCTGAATGGGAAGGAATATTTTCAAATCAGAAACTGAAATACTATATTTTGGGCTCTTCTAGTATGTTTCTGTGACAGGCACTTTAAAAATCATAGCACTCTACTAAAAAGCATGAAGCATAAGCCCCGTATCCCATTATTATAAAGGGCTACATACTTAATACATATCTTGTGCAGAGGAGCATGTATAGGGTGTGACCAGTGGTATGTGGGAGGAGTTGAGTATGATAAAATTGCTATACATAGTAACTTAGAAAAGCCACAACAGTGATAATTTATTATCACCTGGCACCACACCTTGGGGTGTGTTTGTATAGAAGTTTCATGGGATTTCTGCACACTGAGGATTACCTAGTAGGAGTAGGGAGGAGTAGGCCTTTAATTTTTATTTTATGCAGGGATTCAGATAAGCTCGCTTCATAATTAAAATACTTTACTGCTTTTATACAGCTGTCAGACCACTAAGAAGGTAGCAACTTCTCTTGCATTTTGGAATTATATTTGTAGGTATGCCTTCTGCCAGCCGCAACTGTCAGAGAGGTGGTATTATTTGTTACAACTGGATGGCAGTATCCTGCTTAGTGTGTTTCTGCAGACCACATTTGTTTCTGTTGGTTTTAATTATGGTAAGAAAGGACTATCATAAAATGAAGTTCAATCTCAAAATGTTTGAGCACATAAATTCAAATTTGTGAACTGCCTGAGCATAATAGCTGAGGCTTCTATGAAAGTCAAAAGTAAAAAAGTGACATTTGTATTTAAAATGCTCCTGAACTTCAGTGAAGTTACAATAACTGCTGTTAGGTAGTCTACACATTGTGGGCCACACCCATTTTCAAGGCTGATGTGGAAATCAGTGCCTTCCCCACAAAAGATTTTTAACAATTTCCTTTCAGAAGTTGTGCACACTATCTTAATTATACAGGAACCTACGTAAAAGTACCACTGGCTTAGATCCAGCTACAGCTAAAGCAAACAATATGACAACAAAAAGGCACCTGCGTCATTTTTCTTTAGCTGTTATACTACAAACAATAACTGGCAAATAAAAAGCTTCTAGCATGTGGTATGCACAGTAATGCCAGCTTACTTGTTTTGCACTTGGATACATTAAAACAAACTGTGCTGTACCTGAAAATATCAAGACAGATTTCCTTCCTACATCAGTTGGTGCCCTAAAAGAAATTACTTCCCCTTGTCAAGGGAAAATTTTTCCTTTGTATGCCATTTTATCTTTGTGAAAATTAGTTTTTTCACCATTTACTGATGGTACTTTTTGTGACATAATAAATGTGCAGTTTTGTCTTAGGGTGTAGGTTGTAGTCATGTTGATCTAAAGACATAGGCAGACAAGGTTCTTTGGGTAAATGTGATATGTTTTATTAGAGCAACTCAATTAGTCAGAAAAATTCTTCTTAGCAAGCTTTCTTGCACAAACACCCGTTGTCTTAGAAATTGACAGAATATCCTAGAAATTGACAGCCTTGTCTTCAAAATGGACAGAATATCCATTGTGGTAAAATTAACCCAGTAATAGCTATTAGCAAAATAGGCAAACACCCACTAAATCATAGAAAATGTTGTTAGGTAGTTCTTCTTTAGGCTGAATTTAAAGATGGTGCCAGTCAGGGCTGAAGCACTTTTTCCATGGAAAAGGTGTGAAATCTATATCATCATGAGGACTGAAGCATAGAGAAATCACATTTTGTATATCATAAAACTGATCTGCAAAATGTCAGCTCTATACATGAGAGGAGAGAGGGAAGCCAGGCAGCAATGTGTGTTATGGCTGTGCAAACTGCAGAGATCATGTTGTCTCTCAGACCCAGAGAAGGAGGGAAATGTGGCATATTTCTGTGAAATCTAAGCATGTTTGTGGGTCAAGACCATTACAACATCCTTATAAACTGCCTCCAAAATGAAGGGGGAGATTCTATCTCTTCAGCCACTGGGTTAATCCCTTAACCAGGAGTGTCAAACTCATTGGAGACTCCAGGCTCTGATACAGATCTATGGGTCTGGTGGCAGTGATGGTCTAACAGTGACCTAACTGTAGAGTCTGGCAACAGCAGCAAGTCCATCAGAGATAGGCCAGGTGGCTAGGGGTGAGCAGGGCGATGACACCCTGGTTGACAATAGCTTTGTCCAGCAAATTGAGATAGGCACTGATCCTCCCTGACCACATCCTCCCCTCCCACCCCTCAAATTCTGGTAGCTCACCAGGCCAGGTAGAACAGTGCCATGGTTCAGCAGTTTCCGGTAGGCCATATATTTGACATCTTTGCCCTATACAAAGATGTGTTCTCTGCAGAAATGGAGCAGGTTAGAAAAACAGATTAATGTAATGTTAAATGTAGTGTGGTTAAGGGATCGTGGTTAAAAACATACTGACAGATTACCCTATAGTGAGTGCTATTAGCTGCCTCTTGATACTATATAAAAAGGAAGCAGAGGACAGGAGGGAATAAAACCTTGTGGATAGCAAGAGAAAATTTGAATTTATAGTCTTATTGTGTATTTTGTGTGGAAACTGAAAATCAAATAAGAAATCTTAAGATGTGGTGACTGAAATGTCCTGTTCATTGTGGCAGATGCTTTCAAAGTTGCCTCATGTGGAAACTCTTCTTTTAAGCCCCACTGGGTGGATTAGTTTAATCACTCTCTCTTTCTCACTCCAGTACACATCCTACCAACATTAAACTGAAACTTTCATCTGGCTCAACAAGATTATAAGCCCTCTGGGACCAGACTCCTTGTGTATCGGGCTGAGCACAATAGGATCCTGGTTTCTGACTTGGAATTTTAAATGAAATTGACTCCCATAGTTTTCCATAATAAGATTGCACTTTTGGTTTCTTGGTAGCTGGTGCTTTTGAAAATTAGTGAACAGTTTGTCACCACCCTTAATGACTTTGTAGTCTTTATGTATGTATGAGATCTAGCAGGAGAACTAACAATAATACCTAGCTCTTGTG
This sequence comes from Caiman crocodilus, assembly GCA_030014935.1. Lineage (NCBI taxonomy): Eukaryota > Metazoa > Chordata > Crocodylia > Alligatoridae > Caiman > Caiman crocodilus. The sequence continues at coordinate 47,773,774 of JAGPOW010003685.1, forward strand.
TAGCATTTTTCACTGGTAGATCTCTAAAATGCTTCACAAAGCAGGTCAGAAACTGAGGCAAAAAAGAGGTGAAATGCCTGAGGACACCAGCTAGGTGATAACAGAGCTGGGAATGGAATCCAGGTTTTTGAACCCGAGTCTGATGCTCTAAGCACTGAAAGGGCAATAACAGAAGACAGAAATGATGATATAGACTGGACTGTTTGAAAGCCAAGTTTGTTTGTGTCTGTGTATTTTAGAACTAATATGTTGAGTTGCCCCCTCATAGCACTCATACCTCTAGTGGAAAAAGGTAGATTGGAGGTAGGTAGCCTTAGCTAACTTAAAAAAAAATAAAAGTAATAGAAGGCATAATTTTAAAGCAAAAATCTTGTTGGTATCAGGAAACCCTGCTCTGGTAATCACTTCAAACATCAATTGTCTAGTGCTGGGGTCAGCATCTTACAACCCAAGGGCTTGATCTAGCTCAAAGTTCAGGCTTAGATTCTACCTGCAGTAGTATGGTGGGTTGGCAGCACACAGCTCAGCCCAGTGTATCCCTACTTTCTGTCCTGCACCATTTTTCCAATTCCTCCTGAAATCCCTCCTATTATACACCTTGGTCCTTCCTATTAGACACCTTGGTCCTGTGGCACATGCTACTCACCACTGCTGCTGAATTTGGCCCTCCCTACTGCCAGTGGGGATGGGCAGAACATGACAGAGGTGGTGGAGATTGTGACAGAAGTCATAGAGATGGCAGCAGATGGCCTCAGTGCTGCAGAGAGGAGCAGTAGCCAGTGAAAGCACAGAGGAAGTGACAATGTGCAGAGACAACCAGGTCACAAGCAGCAGCCCACCACCATAAAAGATTGACCATCCCTGGCATAGAGGGTATAGATTCTCTTTAGTATCTGGCCCAGAAAAAGGCCATTTACTGGAAGACGTCACTGCAGGTCCATTTGCCAAACACTGATGGCCTCAACTAAATTATTTTCCACCTTCATTTTTCAGGCTTTCTTCCCTACTGTGTATCTCTTAACAACTATATTGCATATTTGCATGCAAAAGTAGAGCCTTATCTCTAATATATTGGCTCCCTCCTGCCTTTCATGTATACAAGCTATAATTTTCTACTTGTGATATCAGCACCATTCCCATAGTAACTGATTATGATCTTTGAAACAAGATATAATGCTTAATGCCCGCATGGGAACACTAGCTGGTTAAAAGGAAGACCTTTCCCAGAGCAGAGAAACAGCACCTCATAGGTTTAATGAGACACTTAACAAAAATACAAATATTTACCATTCTAAACATATAGTAAGTTAGGAAAAAAATGAATGTAAGTTCACTTTAAAAATACACTGGTTAGTTCTTAAATACTCTGGTTAGACTTTTTCAATTAATGTATTTGTTAAATAAGAAGAAGATAAAACTCTAGAAGGCTTTCAGGAATTGGAACCACATGAATTAGAATCAACAGATACTTTTCCAAAGGCAAAATGAATTTCAAATTTACAAAAGGAGTGAGGTTGAAGAGAGAAAAAGAGCCCACCGATGCAGGCAAGAGAGCTTCTGTCTAAAGGAATCATTCCTCTAGGCAGTTTCCAGTCCCAGTCATTTCTTGGTATCACTTTTGCCAGTACCAATGGCCAAATCCTGCATCTGCTGTGTACTGCATCATCCTTCAAGTTAATGACAAGTCTGTGCAAAAAGGGCTTGATGGATTGGGTGCTAAGATTGCAACAAAGTTCCTGATTAGCACAAAACAAGACTTACCTGATTTGGACTTCTGCCCAGGGTAAGCTAATTATTTCAAGTCAATCTAATTCAGATAAGCCATCAAGGAGCTCTGATAGAGATGTGCTTTTTTGGTCACTACTGGTTCAGCCTAGATTCTAGCCAAGCAGCTAAAGAAATAGATTGTTTTCCAACTTATAAACATAAGTTTATAAACATTTATAAACATTTTTACATGCACATTATAGCATGGACCTGTTAGACTGGATTGCTGTCATTAGAACTATACCAGTCTGACCAGTAAATATCTATAAAATGTTTAAATATGACAGTGATTCACTAAGCAGTGATTGCATGGGATATTGAATATATAAATCTTTTATTTAGAACTTACTGATTGGTACAGAAGAGATCATGATATTACAAAGTAAAACAAAAGTTTTTATTTGTTACATGGTTAAAAAACCATACAATAATGCTCTCTATAATAGTCTCTAACAGAACTTTTATTACTGTTGCACTGAAAAGCAGTTACCTTGCTTAAAATAGAAAGGGTTTAAGATACTTATTTTATTCACTCTTGTTGAGAGGCATTTTAAGGTAGTTACATGATTAAATGTTAAACATAAGTAAAATTCTTTTTCCCCCCTGCTTCAACAGTCTTTAGTATTTAGTCATTTGCAGATCAGGCCAAGTCAGAATGAAGTTCTGTGTAAGACTGAGGTTCTAAATGTTGCTGTGTATAGGTTTGTCATCCAGCTCACCATCATTGAATATTGTGTCTATAAGTACCAATGACTCATTTTTAATATGCAGAAGTTTCAGTCTGGGTTTTATTCCACTGAAGCTCAAATCTCAGCACTTTCTTAATATTATTAATGCAAAACTATAAATATGAATTGAACAAGACTGTTATATCTTTCTTAGTTATTACAAAATATGAAGGTGTTGCAGCTTTGTGGAAGAGGGTCTATTGTTTGCTTGATTTTTTTTTTTAAACTTTATTTCATTGAGTGATTTTTCTTTCCTCTGGACTTTCAAAGGCACTGCCTTTCTGTTTACTTCAATAATCTGGTACCTCTGCCAACACCATAAAGTCAATTCTGTTATCACGTCTGGAATTTATTATGTTTTCCAAGAAAAAACATTCATTGTAGAGATGAGTCAGACACAAGATGGAGTTGGCATAGGAATGTAGGAATAGACATAGTCCAGGTCCTATGTTTATAGGCAACCATTTGTTCAAAAGTCCACAAGATCATCCACTTTAAATCGTCTCATACACCACAATCATCAATACCAAATAGAAAAAAGTGAGAAAAAATAAATATACGTGACAGACAGTACTTTCTTACAGCTAATACCGACCACTTGCAGCACACTCTCTTAGTGAAATGACTAAGACATTGATCCTTTGTGATCATAAATATAACTTCAACAGCTATCAGAACATCCTTAGGAATGTGTATAGTGGTATTTGGGGGGGGGGTTGTTTTGTTTTTTAAATATACCTTCTGGAGGATATCTAGCTAAAAGAATTTGAAAATGAAATATCCAGAGAAAAAATGTGATGTGTTGGTTAGAATTGATCACTGAATGTTCTGGATTCTGTTTCTTCCCCTTCCACTAATTCATCCTATAACTTAGGGCAATGTGGAATACACGAAATGAGGCTACTAATACCTATCTCATATTTGTCTTGTAAGGCTTAATTAATTGAAGTCAGTCAGAGTTATATCACTGACTCCAAGGGGCAAGAGGAGTCCCCACATCTGTTGCTGTTGAGCCTGGTAAAGAGCCTTTGAATTCTCGGTGTGAAAAGGTACAATAATAGCAAAGTATTACTAATGCTAAAGGTACAACAAAATAGCAAAGTAATACTCAGGTAGGTCATTTTTTTTCCTTTTTATTGTCCATAAATTATTTCAAATAATAGTTTTGCTATTCATTTTGAAGAGATCTGTAGATTTTAATAAATTGGAGAAGTAGTTACCTTTCAGGTATGAAAGCTAACTTTAAACCTAAAAATGCTCATAATGTATTGTAGGCATAAGCAGCTTTTGTACATGTTTATCAAGGAACACTTGAGAATTAGAAGTTGTTAGAGACTAGGGATGAAACAAAATATGATGTGTAATGTATGTCTAGTTGAGAAAAAGAGCAAAATAAAGCAGAAGACCTAAAACAAACAAGATATGAAGATATAGATTAAAAAAGTAATTTTCAGAAAAAAATTGATACTAATGAACAAAAAAAGTTAAAAGAATAATTTAAGGACAGACTTAAAACTAAACTAAATTGAACCAAATGGCCTTAATTTGCTAAAGTCTGCAATTTCTCCTCTATCCAGCTTTCCTGGCAAAGTTTTTAACGTAATCTGAAAATACAGCTACCTGCTGACATAATTTGCTGACATGAATACATTTACATTTTGGAAGATTTAATGATGCTTTATTCTCTCTGCCTTTTTATGGTATTTATTCTTGTATGCGTCTGTATATTAATTTTACAGATTGGGTGGTGCAGCTCTAATCTAGCAGACTAGAATGCAGACATCTAGCTCTTCCTTTAGAAACTTCCTCTTCAAACAAGCAATTCTATAGTTCTGGTAAATGCCCTGACAGAAATGTTTTTTTTCCTCCTTCCTCCTTCTGTCAGAGGACCTAGAAATACAAACCACTTTCTTAAAACTAAGAAAATTTAGATTAGAAAATAGCCCTTAAAATGCTAGTGTTCTGAAGAGAGGGACATTTTGAACAAATAATAGTTTCTTACCTTACAGAAACAATAGTGTGCATAATTAATCTACTGGGGAAAAAAGATGCTGGAGAAGCCAGTGTGGCTGCCCTAATATTTTTATTTACTACAACTACATAGCTGTTTTCCATCCACTCTACTCCATGTTTTTGAGAGGAAGAGAGCATATATCTTGTAATACTGATGGGTTAGAATCAAGAATAACTGCTCCTCAGGTTAGAGGAAGAGGTAGGAAACTCCCTTGACTCATATTATGACTGTGATTATTCTTCTATTTCCAAAATATTTTAAAACATTTACGTTGAATAACAAGAACACTATTAAATACATATTTTAATTTATTGTTTTATAGTGTCCAAAAATTGGTATTCTATGTAGAATCACAGAAACATAGGGCTAGAAGGTGTGGTAAATAAAAGGTGACCAAACGCCAGCAAGCTGTGCTCATGGCGTGGGGGAGCAGTGGGCGCAGCCTAATAGCCGCACGAAGAACGCATGCAGCAAAATCCCCAGCTCATGCAATCCACTCAGCGCGCAAAAAAAGTCTCAATCCTATTGGCTAGTTGGGCAGTATAAAAGGTAAAGCACGCGAAAAACAAGGAGGGGACCCACATAGCATCGGAGAGGCTTGATCACCCTCACCAAACGTCCTGCGTCCACGGCTCCCTTTCCCCCTGGGTGCCCCCATCTCGAATAATTGCATTAGTTGGATGCCTGAAGAGCTCTTGAGTTCCCTACTGTTTTTGGTTTTGGAATTATTTTAAGGGGAACTGCCGGCGCGGACGTGCAAACGAAGCATTTATGTGCTTCACGGCATAACTTTATGGAGCGTGCCTACACTGTGCATTGATGCGAGTCTCTGTACTGCAGTTTGTAAGTAAAGCGTTTACTTGTTATATTGCCTTCGGATTCTTCTTAAACGGGAAAACTAGAGAAAAAAGGAAACAAGGCTCCATGGCCCTTTCGTCCCCGGCCTGTTCATATCTGAGGGTTAATCACTCCCCCCCACCCATTTCTTACCACTTGGTGTCACGAACAGGATCCTCGGTGCAAAGGGAAGATGAGGAGCGAATTGATCAGCTAGTCAAGTACTGCCCGTGGGGGAGCCATCGCCAGCCTCTGACCACGGGCGCCGATGACTTAGGGGCCCACATGGCATACCATCAGGTCCAGCAAGACGGAAAGATCGGGGGCCATGTCTCTATTTGCCCGACTGAGGGTAGCGAGGAGCCGCTTAAGGAATGGGTCGTGTCTGGTATCACCCCTGCAGCCCTAGGATGTCTCCTCGCTAGCCCCGTGGTACTATACCGACTACCTGATACGGCCGCGGAGGTCCCTGCAGTAGCAGGTCTGCTGAAGGAGAATGCAAGTTCAGAAATGCAATTATGGGTGGCGAGCTTGGAGTCACTGGAGCAGGCAGAAGGCTCTGAGCCGCTGCTAGAAAATGGCGCCGGCCACGTGGAGCCACTGCCAGAGAATAGCACAGGAAAACATGAGGAGGGCCCGGGGATTGCCCTAGGAGGCAGGCCCATGGTGTCATCACCTTTGGCCCAGCCCCCGGAGTGATGCTAAAAGAAAACCTGCTTCCCTATGAGAGAGAGAGGTTGTATCTAGTGTTCCCAGCTGATGGGGGAGAGAGAGATTGTATCCAGTGCTTCCAGCCGAGGGAGGAGAATTGCACCCAGAGCGTCTGCACGACACAGTTAACCCTCTCCTGGCCTCAATTCACCCAATAGTGCCTGTCGAGCAGGTCACTGATGCACAGGGGGCAACCCGCACCACCGCCACACACACACCTGGTGCGGAGAGGAGGCGGCGGATACCCGCTCGCTCTGGTGCTGCTACTCTTCTGCTTCTGCTGCAGTGCCTTAACTAGACAGATGGTTGATCCGCACATAACAGCAGTCTGGGGGAAAAATGTCATGTTAAAATGCATAATTGATATGAATGAAACAATAATACAGATCTCATGGGAGAAGATACATGGTAAAAGTGCATGAACTGTTACTGTACATCATCCTAGATATGAGTTTTCTGTTCAAAGAGAATCAAACTTGTTAGATCTAGAAGAGGCTAGCTTTCTAATATGCCAAGCTTCACGGAGCGGGGGACATGCTACTAATTTAAATGTGGTAACGAGCAGCATCTATTTGCCCATCCCACTCCCAGCTCTCGTTGCAGGTCATGTGTGCCATTGATTTCATGTGTGGCATAATGGACGACTGCCGGACCTGACCGCAGAGCACCTGCTAAGCCAGCTTCTGCGGCTACAGGCCCTGATGCAACCAGTAGTGAAAGCCTCTGGTAGGATGGAACCGCATCCTACGGTGTACCCGGTCAAAGGCCCAGGACTGCCGTGGTGCCAGCCTGATCCTTGGTGTGAGCCGCTGGCTGTGCCACAAAGGACACCAGAGAAAAGGGCCATGTCTGGGTTCCTCCTAAACAACTCCAGGTTCACGAAGTAACAACTGTGTATCCTGAGAGATGAGGGCCAACGATCAGTGCTAGGGGGCATCAGTCTCCTGATAACCCCTGAGATCAAGACCGACCCACACAAACCCTCGCTAATTACATCCGCAAATGCACAAGGGAGTCATCTACAAACCTGAGCGGTGCCACAACTAGCTCCTTTTTGTTTGTTTGTTTGTTCATTCTTTTACAGGCTTGATGGTGATAAAGTGATGATCCGTGATTGCCTGATCACGAGGACTCCAAGTGCCAGACCACAACGTATTCGAGTCTGTTATCAACGGATTCCTCAGCGAACGGAACTGACTTCAAGACCTTTGGCTCAGACCTAGACTTTCTGTCATTCGGATCCAGAGCTGTGGCTGGTGGCTCATCGGCAGATAGCCTTTCCACGTGCTTGCAATTCTGTTTTCCTGTTAACTGTATTGTATTAGTCGTAGTAATCATTGTTATGCATTTAACCACACTTTTGACACATTGTTAATAATGTTGTATTTTATATGTTTAGTTATATGTTTGCTTAAGTGTAAGAAGGGAAACTCTCAAGCTCAAATGTATCTGAGTTTGGCATTTGGTCAAGGGGGCATGTGGTAAATAAAAGGTGACCAAACACCAGCAAGCTGTGCTCGCGGCGTGGAGGAGCAGCAGGCGCAGCCTAATAGCCACACGAAGAACGCATGCAGCAAAATCCCCAGCTCATGCAATCCACTCAGCACGCGAAAAAGTCTCAATCCTATTGGCTAGTTGGGCAGTATAAAAAGTAAAGCCCGCGAAAGACAAGGAGGGGACCCACACAACATCAGGGAGTCTTGATCACCCTCACCGAAGGTCCTGCATCCACGGCTCCCTTTCCCCCCGGACGCCCCCATCTCAGATAATTGCTTCATTTGGATGCCTGAAGAGCTCTCAAGTTCCCTACGGTTTTTGGTTTTGGAATTATTTTAAGGGGAAATTCCGGCATGGAAGTGCAAATGAAGCATTTATGTGCTTCATGGTGTAACTTTACAGAGCATGCCTACACTGTGTGCATTGATGCGAGTCTCTGTACTGCAGTTTGTAAGTAAAGCGTTTACTTGTTATATTGCCTTCGGATTCTTCTTAAATGGGAAAACTAGAGAAAAAAGGAAACAAGGCTCCATGGCCCTTTCGTCCCCATCCTGTTCGTATCTGAGGGTTAATCACCACCACCGTTTCTTACCACAGAAGGGACTTTGTGAGGTCACCTAATCCAATCCCCTGCTCAAAGCAAGCATCATCCCATTAGACCTCTAACCATTTTTGTTTCTCTGCTCTGGATTCTTTCCAATTTGTCCACATCTTGATGAGCAGTGCCTCAGATTGAAAGCAGAGCTCCAAATAGGACATTTAGGCACCTCACCTTTCTAGTATGTCAGCTAGTTCATATTTCCTTTGATTAGATTCATTACAAGAAGTTCAGAAGAAACTGTAAGACTTTTGATAGTAAAGTTGAGGTCATCTTTGGGGATCAAGAAGAGAGATATTGCAGGTGAACCCCCAGTTCAGTCTCACCTGTGTTAATTTAAGGTTCGATGAGCAAGGCCAAGGTATATGACTGGACAGAAAAAAGAGTGGAGAGAGACTCAACAGCTAAGAAAAGAGTACCTGAAGTCATGCATGCAAAAATGTTGCCTCAGGAATGGCCGCAGGGAGAGAACGGGAGCTGTGTGGGGTGGGTATGAAATAAGGGACTGCTCAAGAAATGGGAACATCATGAACAACATGATGAGCAGTGCATAGCCTTAAATGCTTCTATACAAATGCACGTAGCATGGGAGGTAAGCAGGAGGAGCTGTCTCTCCTGGTGGCTGTGGAAGACATGGACTTTGTTGGGCTCACGGAAACCTGGTGGGACCCGACCCATGACTGGGCCATAGGAATCGATGGCTATGCCCTTTTCGGGAAGGACAGGAAAAAGAGGCGGTGGGGTCGCGCTCTATGTAAAAGAACACTTCTCTGCATTGAGCGTTAACTTGGGGGCGACTGAGGACCAGGTGGAAGCAATTTGGGTCAGGCTGCAAGGAGGACGAGGGGAAAGGGAC
>JAGPOW010003685.1:47782881-47826979 GCA_030014935.1 Caiman crocodilus
GGGGTCCTGTGACCCCGGCACTTGTTTCCTGCCATTGGCAGGGGGTCAGACTAGATGGCCTGCTCTAGGCCCCTTCTGACCCTAGATACTATGAAACTACTATACTATGAAACTATGAAACTTGATGGAGGAGATGACAGAGAAAGTACTAAGTGATCAACTGTACCTAAGCAACTTTTTGCACAAGTAATCTGTCAGAAGTACCTTCAAGAACATTTAACTTAATTGGCCTCTTGCTGCTATCTAACTTAAATTGTAGCAAACTGTAGTTGAATGATACATGTAGAATGAGAAAATTCAGATTGTGAAATATATTAACAGCGATAAGGATCCAGTGTCTGAACTACCAGTTATGGTCAAGGGAGGAGATGCATTGTTAAGAGTAATGATGGTGACTTCTTGGTTGGGTAGTCAGCAAAGACTGAAACTGGGACTTTTAGCTTTAAAGCATACATCTCTGTTGCTTAACCTAAATGGTAGAAGAGTAGCAGCAGGTAACCATCCTAAATGGATCTGTCACGGGGAAGAAAAATTCCCTTGGCCAATGCATTGGATAAGATAATGTTAGTTCATTTATCCTAGCCAATGTAATTAACACTGATGGAATACACATTTTAAAGTCTCTCACACAATTTTTAAATACATTTCTAAGCAAAATTCTGCTTCTATCCAATTCTGCAAGTTATTCAAAAGTTGTAAATCAAAAAATAACCACTATTGCCAAAACTGTTGCTCAAGGTATTACAAAATTGTAACACAACCACCAAAACAATGCCTTCAGAGTAATTAGATTTAAAAGAAAACATTTAAAAAATGTTAATTTGCATTCTGGATTTTGAGTATTTAGACATTGAGGCTCATCACCATGACGGAACCTAGAAATGTTCTGTTTGTCTTTAAGGAAAGCTGTGATTCTTGCCTTAACAGAGGCCTGAAGAAGCAGGGGTTTTGAGAAACACAATAAACATGAGATAAAGTCATGAAAGTTGACAACTGTATAGTCAGTTTACTTGGCCAACATGTCACAGAAACTCTGTCGAGATAATATTCCAATTCTTTTGTTTTTTCATTCATAGGCCCTGGAGGGCTGATGGAGAAATCAGGACATTGAACTGCCAGACCCTATAATAGATCATTTAAATTGAAATACAGTCAAAGCAGCAGCTGCATGCTTTTTCCTTTGAACTCTGTAGAACTGGCCCTTCTGGTATCTTGCCAGGGTTGTCATTTTCATTTACAGTAAAACAGGAGCCCAATAGATTTTTTTTTTTATAATCTTGGCCAAGGAAGAAATTTCTTAATTTAACAAAGTGCATTTGCAAATATGGAACTGTGCAGACTATAAAAATGTACAGGACATTGGGTTGTGTGTTTCTTCATGCATTCTCCCACTTGTTATCTGAACACCCTGACAAAACAAATATAATATTTATCATAGCTTTGTTACTATGGAGGAATTGGGGGTGGGGTTGTTGTTCCTTTTGCTTGTGAAGATTTGTGTAGCTCCTCCAGTCTTCTGTTTGGAAAAACATGGGATTCAAATGTAGTCCTGAAATACTGTTAGTGTAGAACTGTTTGTTCTAAAAGTCCTGCCATAGCTACACAACATGAACCTTCTTCCTCTTCATTATCAAGTCCTGCTTATTAACGTAATGTCTAGGTCCAGTAAAAAGGTGGCTTTTGCTTCTCCAAGTACTAAAACATTTTTAAGTAACTCCATTATTATTATCACATAGATGCTTTCTGGAAAAGTATGGAAACAGTTGATCTACTGACCTTTTAACCACAAAAAATGATTTCTGTTCGGTCACACCATATACACACGTATTGAAATTAGTGAGAGTTGTGAATGTGTAACCCATGGGGAAATGTGGTTCTAATGCGTAATATGTATTAAACCAGGGGTATTCCCTTCTATCTGGGAAAGTGTAGAGCATTATTGTTAGGCTGCATAATTAAAACTTGCTCAAGTCATGCCGTGCATTGTCTAGAACAACAAACCTTTCTCAGATAAAAATAGTTCCCTGGGAAGGAAACTTCAGCAAGAAATGCAGATTCTGACTGTCCCCTTCTTAGGGGATTTTCTGAGGCCAAAGAAAGGACTGTCTCACCAGCTTACCCTTCCAACTCTGGGAAGGAGCATATGTAGGATTGTGATATTGGGGCACTGCTAGGAGGTTAGTTGAGGCTTCCTTTCACATAAAGATCTAGAAGGGAAATGAACTGAGTCATGAGAAATGTTATTTCTGTCAAAGCCTGGAAAAAACTTGAGCTTCATTATATCAGGAAAGATTTCCTCACAATAAGGTCTAACTTTGGAATATTCTCCCAAGGGGAACTGGTAGAAGTACCATCACTTTGGGTCATTTTGAACTATGTGGAATTTTTAAAAAGAAAATACATAGTATGAAAGAATCCTACAGTGTCAAACAATGAACTAAATTCTGCCGTGTTCAAATGGTCTTTTTCTTGTTATTTTCCCCTCTCTCCTTTTAACTGTGCCCAATTGAATAGGTTCTTTTATTAGAATTTTACGATTAGAAGAAATATGAGACATGAAGACTTATTTTTGAGTTAACCGGAAGCTTAATTCAGACCCCTGTGCAACTTAGACTGCAGTTGAGGTACTGCTGCTTATATTTGAACTGAATTTTGACCTTTTAAGTTAACTGAATATGACTAAATGTTGTTATGTACAAGTACTTGCAGGATCAAGGCCCAAATTTATAAGCAATTGTTTTAGCCTAATTTTGAAAAGGTAATTTTTGCAGTGGTGCTTGGTAGCATGGCTATAAAGAAGGATGTTGATATTTTTATTATAAGCCTTATTCTGTGGGTTTATAATAGATTGTAAAATGTGTTCTTAACTGAAATGTACTTACAAAATTTTAACAAACATTTTTTAAAACACTTTTGAAAAAAAATTCTATTTTCAGGAATCCATGTAATTTGATAGGCTGTTATTGGTATTTTTAAGACACAAATATAGTCTACAATATGTATATAGGTTTCCCTTGCCAACCACGATTTTGCCAACCAGTTTTTAGTATCCACACTTCAGAGAAGGTGGGGTACAGTCTAAAAATACCCTGCACGGCCCCCCCTGGCCCTGCTTATGCTTCTCACTCCCCCTGCACAGACTTGCTGGTGCCCCTCTCCTTCCACCCACAGCCCTTGCTCCCCCAGCCCTGCAAGTTTTGCCAACCACGGTTTTGCCAGCCACAAGGACTTTCAGGAACCTTACCTCTGTGGTTGATGAGGGAAACCTGTATAAGAAACACAATTTAGTAATTTGTCTTAGAAAGTAATAGAATATGGGACCTGGTCCTGCAGCCTTTTATTCATACACAGTCTATGAGACTACTGGGATGAACAGTGAATTGGGTCAATGTGGGCTTCCTACAAGGATTTTTCAAGCAACAAATCTATTGTCCTTTGTTTATAGTTCAAATGCTCTGATTATGTGTTAACACGATGGAGAAGCAAGTATAGAAGGTCAGGTAATAATATGTGGATTAAGAACTCTGAAAGCATGCATTGGCATGACAGATGACAGCAGTGTTCAACTCAAAGCTGTTATAAATTCATTGATGCCAATGAAATTGTTACTTCATAGAAGCTATTGTCTTCCCAAGAAAAGAAGTGTAACAATTGCAGATAACTAGATTTCCCAGGGATTTGTGTGATGTCTCGGAAGAAGCATTGCAATCTCAAGGATTTTTTTTTTAACAAAAGTATTTACATACAAGTTATATTGAAGTAATGATATGCTTGGACTTTAATCAAGGAAAAATCTGAAGTTAAGGCTTTTATCTGGCAATGATGGTCTGTGTTGAACTTTATCCAAGTGAATAGTTTTATTGAAATTAGGATGATATATGATGTTATGCCCAGATATGTTAATAGGATCAGGGTCACAAAACATCTCAGTCTGGATGGAGACGGCTAAGGATGGTTTATGGTGCATGTGCTTACCTGAGGAAACCAGGCAAAAGATATATGCAATATCAATAAAACTAATTTGGCTTGACTAAAAGAGAGGGTTCAACAGTAGCTTTCGTTCTGTTTGAGACTCCCTTCATAAACTCAAAATATAAATAGTCAGTTTAATAAAACAGATTAGACCACTCCCATTGTATTGAAGTTCTTTTGTTCAAACACACACATAACATCTTGAAACAAATGAAGGACTGTTTCTGGAAATACCTTATAGCATAGAGGGGGTAGTAATCTGAAATACCATGGTACACTTTGTTTAAATGCAAAAGCTCAGAACTGGACTTCAAAAAAACAACCAACCAAACAAACAACTGCCCCCCTCCCCCAACCCAAAAAACAACCCTCCATAATGTCAGAAACAGCTTGAGCTAAACTGGTTTTTGCCTCCTTCAGACTCAGTTTATTGTGAAGAGTGCCTCATGCCTCAAAAAGCGTTGACACTGCCAGAATGGAGTCTGTTCAATGCTGTTTTAGCAGCTTTGAAATTGATTAATTTTGCCAAGTACAGAGTAAAATTAAGTTACTGGTAGACCAGAATGCCAAAAGATGCTTTGCACTTAAGTGTTTAACCAATATACAGATGAACAGCTGTTTCTTACCCATATAAGTAATAGCTAACCAGCTGGCTTCGCATAGGTAACCAGCTGGTTACCTATGTAACCTGTGTTACATAGGTAAGTGTATTATGGACCTACCCAGTATGTATTTAAGTGAGTACACTCTATACGGTGATATGTGGAGTGACAGAGATTGGAACTTTTTATTTTTGTAAAACTAAATGTTTTTAACCAGGGAGAAACTCCATGAAAGGTCAGAATTTTGAAGCTAGGGAAATGACAGCCTACTTCTACTGACTTTTAACTACAGGCAGCAACTATCTGGTCATCATGTCTCCGGTATTTCCATAGGCAAATCAGCTTTTAAACAAAAGGAGTCTATTCCATCTGTCAAAGAGAGCAAACCAAAGTTAATGAAGAAAAACGCATCAAAGTCGTGACTGTTCTGAGGTGTTATTTGTACCTAGATGTTTTTGAAGGTATCAGTGGAACAGTCAGAATTTTTAAAGTTTATTTTTTCAGAGGACTCCACGGTTGCTAGCTACCAGTCAGTTTAGGGAGAGGTAGCTTTGGCCTTTCTGAATATGCAGACATCCCAGAATTCTCTAATCTTGCACATCTCTCAACTAGCAGAAGGGGAAGCGGTGGAGATTTAGACGCCCTTGGATTTTTGGGGGGGCATTTCCTGTAAGGGAGTAAAAATCTCTAAGCACCTTAGTAGAAAAAGGATGGAAGACAGAGAGCTAGTGGGAACTTGCCCTAAAATACCACCATTGTATTAACTTAAAAAAAAAAAAAATCAGTATTCTACACAGACTTGACAGGGCTCTGAAAGGGTGAACCACCATGAAAGCCAGCCACACTTTGCAGGGAATTTGTCTCACAGAGCCAGTAGCAGGATGATGATAAACACCTGGGAATGAGCCACAAGTGTAACCAATAAAAGTTTTACCACTGGCTTTAGTGGAGCCAGGATTTCACCTATTTAAGCCCCCAGTGTCTTAGACCCAGCTCTTCATTCTCTGGTATATGAAACCTTTGGGCACTGGTTTATTCCCAGACACTGGGACTCCATTGTTCCAAGAGTGTATTTTTTATTAGGTTTTTGGGAAACTCTGGTTGCTTTAATCTGCCTAAAAGTGAGTTTAACAGACTTTAAAGGCTTCAAGTGAATTTAAATAAGATTTTAAAAGGTTTGTTTACTACTGGCAGTTTTCCTGTGCTGTGGGCTAAGTCAGAGGATTACTAAACTTCAGGCTCTTGAAAACGAATGTTTGGAGTCACACAGGCCCAGTTTGAACACTGTTGCTCCTTTTTCTTCCAAAAAGCCAGAATTTTCCCTTGGGGGGGGGGGAAATTGGTGTTTTATAGAAAGTCACTGACCCAAGTACTTCTTGACATCTGATCTCTGCTTATCTTGTGCAGCTAGTTGGAAAGCAGGTTTGTTACATAATTAATGGCGCTTCAGTTCTTTCAGCAGAAGACAAGTGATCAATTAGCTGCCAGGGGGTTGAAGTCAGTGGCTCTCAACTTCTTCAGAGGGAAGGGACTTCTTGCAAAACACCAGCTCTTCATTTTCACTATTTTTTTAGTGGGGGGATTACAGCAATTACTAGAGCAATTCTTCTGTTGCAAAGCACTGGGGGTAGACCACAACAGGGCACCATGTCTTGAAGGGTATGCACTGGCATTTGAAATGTTCGGGTGTATCTTGAGGATCCCACTTGCGCGCCTAACGTTGCATGGTTCGGGGCCCTTGAAAGCATCTCCGGGCACCTTCCTGTGCGGACCGAGAACCACTGGGTTGAGGCAAGGCAGGGAGCCCTCTTCACGGGAGACCAGGACTGTTTCACTAGTGTCCGTGGGGACAGGCTCCTAGAAATTACCAGAGCGGATTCAAATCACTTGATACCCAGCGGGGAGGCGCCGTGGGACCCGCTGTTTGCCATGTGCAGTCCCCAGCCTGGCGGGGCCTGCCGGTTGCTCTCGGGCCGCTTCCAGCTTAACGCGCTGCGCTTTCTCCAGCTGCCGCTAGCTTCGTGCCCCCGTCCCGGTCCCCAGGGCGGGCGCGGAGGAAGCCGGGGGCGATGCCTGGGGCCGGGCCGGGCCGGGCTCTGCCTCGGCGGGCGGGGGCGCGGAGGCTGCGGCTCCTCTTCGGGCCCGTCACGTGGGCCGCCAAGTTTTGTCCCGGCGGCGGTATGAGGAAGTCGGAGGGACGCGGCGGCTGTGATCGCCAGCTCCGCCGGGCGAGCCCTCCGCGCCCTGCCCTGCCTCGCCGGGCCCGCCATGTGAGTAGGGAGCGGAGCCTCCCGGTGCTGCCCGCCCGCCCGCCCGAGGGGCCGGGGCCGGGGAGTGCTGCGGGCGGGGCCGGGGCGGGCGGGCGTGGAGGTGGAAGCGGCAGCCCCCTCGTGCGACTCGCCGCCGCCGCCCCGAGCCCGGGGCGGCCCGCTGTGCCCGTGCAGGCTGCTGCGGAGCCGCGCGCGGTGAAGCCCCGGTGGCGCGGTCCTGATGGAGGAGCCGGCGGCGGAGGAGTGGCAGGCGGCGACCCAGAGGAGAAAGGCCTGGGCCAAGAGCAGGGACTCGTGGCAGGCGTCGGAAGCCGAGGATCCAGCGGCACAAGGCGCCGAGCGGGCCCAGGACGAGGAGTTGGAGGATCGCCACGCCGGGAAGCTGCCCCCGGCTGCCGAAGCAGGTCTGTCCCGGGGCTGGGGCTGGGCTGGGGCTGTGTGCCGTGTGCCGGAGCCAAGATCCAGGCACCTGGGGTGGGAGGGGGAGGCACTGGCAACGCCCAGAGAGTAGCTGCTCAAGCTGTCTTGCTTCTCTCCCTCTTTCCCACCTGTGTTCCTCAAGGCAACGTCCCCAACGAGAAGATCGCAATATGGCTTAAGGACTGTCGGTGAGTACTTCTGCCTGCTGTCTGCATCAGCTGCAGGCCCCAGCGTTCCCCTGCGAGTCCAAGGACTGGGCGCCTGCAGCACATGGCGAGGAGAAGGGGGGTGTTGCGGCCACCTCTTTGGGCTTCACGTCCCTCCTGGTTTTACTAGGGGACGGCAGGAGGAATGACCCGTGCTGTCAGGTGCACCTACGGGATAACGTCCAGTTGCTGCAGGGGTCAGGAGTTGCGTGGAGGAGAGCCTTCCCAGTTTAGTTTTCCCAGCTTCTTTTTCTCTCTGCTTGGTGTTGACGCCTCATACAATGCATCATCTGTTGTGGTCAAGAGTCAGGTTTTTTTCCCCCCTAATATTGAGCAAGGACCTTTATTAGTGCAAAGAGACAGAATGATCACAGAAGCTGCTGTATTTTCCTGTGTGTAGCTCCTTTTTAAGCCTTTCCTACTGCCTTCTGGCCTGGCTTCCTGCTCCAGAGTTAGAGAAACAAGTTATCCACTCTCACATCCTCTATTTTTGTGTAAAAAATCAACATTTAATAGATTAGATGTTCAAATGAGTCACCAGCTACCATTCGCCCAGATGTAATCATGTTTTGGCTGTGCCGGAAGTTTTGTCCACTTGACTGGCTGACTTTATTGAATCCCAAGTGTATACATACTGTGCAGTAGATTTGGATCCCCT
Organism: Caiman crocodilus; assembly: GCA_030014935.1. Lineage (NCBI taxonomy): Eukaryota > Metazoa > Chordata > Crocodylia > Alligatoridae > Caiman > Caiman crocodilus. The sequence goes on from JAGPOW010003685.1 coordinate 47,791,010, forward strand.
GCACGAGCAACTTCCATGGGGTAGGGATAGCATTACTGCTAGGCTTGCCCAATAGTTCCCCTGAGTTTGGAATAAGGTGATGTGCTGCTTTCTTCCATTTGCAATCCCATACACTTCCCAGAGCTACATCTGATATTTTTCTTCTTTGCATTTTGTCAGGACTCAGTGTTCATTTCAGTTCAGGTGAGCTGCACTCTAATAGTTAAAGAGGAAATCACAAGACTTTTTCTAGATTGGGAATCTCATTCATTTTAAGTGCAGCCATTTAAAGATGAAAGGTTACCTCTAAGATTAGCAATGCTGTTCTAATTTGTTGACCCTGTAAGCAACTGAGCTTGGTTTACTCCATTGACAAATGCATGGCTTGATTTATAGCTCAACAGAGCTATGAGGTCTTTGTTATAAAAATCTTTTTCACAGTCTGCATAGTCTATTCTTTTCTGTGTGGGGAGCTGGAAGCAACAGGCATGAAATTGTACTGCATCCTAAAAGTCCAGAGCTGACACTGTGGCTTATTGTGAGATGATTTTTCTTCTAGAATACCCAAAGAAACAAGATGCCTTTTAAACTATTCTATTATGTGGGCTTCAGGAGGGCAGGGGACTAACCCAGCTTCAGCAGATCTTGGAAAATAGTGGTTAAAAAGTAGGTCTTTGGCTAGTTAATACTAAAAAAGAAGCTTTTTTTAGGATTGGGGAAAGTGATTCTTTCTGACGCTCCCTTGTCGCTGTGTCTGTGGGAATGTGTCTGGAACTTTCCCCAGTTCTGTCATTAACTTTCCTCAGTTAACTCTTTGGTACAGACTTCTAAAGGAGCAGTACACACATCATCAAATATGGCAACTTGCAGAGTTATTAACTAAATGCTCCAAAAACTATATTGCATGATTTTTTTTAATTTCCTAGTGCTCATTCTTGTGCTTGAGCAATAGTATCTGTTTAAGTCAGGTCACTGGGAACACGCCTGGGTTTTTTTAATAGCTTTTGCTACTGACTCATTGTGTGAACACTTAACTGTTTCCTTCATTCCACAGTAAAGGAAACCAGGGTTTAACATTTAATCAACAGAGGTAGCATGGGTCAATTAATGGGTGCTTGCATGAAAAAAATGATGGGAGTGTAAGTGTGCTGGTTGTAGTGTGGTTGCTGGCTGACTGTGTACTTTCTGTGCAAGATTAAATCTTTTCCCTCTGTTGTTAGAACATGTAGAGCTCGCTTCTTACCACTGTTACAGTATAGTAAAGCTGCATATGCTTGGGCCTTAAACATTGCAATTCTGCCCTGGAGCTTAGTGACATCAGCAAATTATTTAGACTGTTCTTGTGGCTTTTGCAAAGCTCTCGTGGTTTGTTAATGTCAGTGGTTCCCTAGGATGGAAACAAAGTCTTAAAGGGCTCAGGCCTCCATCCTTTGAAGCTGATGGCAAACTCCTGTTGACTGACTCCTCTATTTTCACTGTGTGATAGAAGAGTCCAGAGTATGCAAAGTTTGGGTAACAAAAATAAAGCAGTTGTCTTTCTGTTCTAGTCCATTTCACGGCCTGTTCTCATGAGTTAGCAGAACACTTTCTTCTTTGTTGTGTAAAAAAACACTAGAAATGAACATTTATTTGTTAAAAGAAAGTGTTTCCTCCAAGTGGGGAAACAAATATTAAAAACAATCTTTTTGTTCCTAAGCTTGTATAAATCCTTACAACTGTATTAAATGTAAGATCAGATTTGATCTTCTAGTCTTAGTTTCTGCTTTGGGTTGATGTTTGTTTTGATAGTTTGTGGCAATCTTCTTTATGATGAACTGCTATAAGGTTATGTTTTTTCACAATACCATCAACAATGTACCATTTGGGAGGAAAACCATTAGTAGCCATCTGTGTTCACCTGTACATGTTAGCAGTTTGAAACTATTGAGCGAGTTTCTCTGCTTCTCATCGGCTTTGCAGAGAATAGAGAAATTTCCCTTATGTTACCAAAGGTCCTCTTATGGTTTTTAAACTCGCCTCTGCTGTTAAGTGAGCATGCGCCACGCTGAGCTTATTCACATAAGACTGTGCAACATCTGGTTATTACACAGGGCTGTGACTGGTGGTCTGTGTCATGCTTTAGAAGCATAATTTTTATGTAGAGGCTTGCCTTGGTTTTTCCCCTATTTTGCCAGTATTTTGAAATTATTAAAAAAGGTCACAAAGGGTTGTTTTGTTTTGTTTTGTTTTTTTTAAGATGCACATCCCAGATCAATTGGGTGCCAATTTTACATTGACACAGAATAGAGGAAATCTTCCATCTGAACTCCTGGCTGTCTTCTAATGGCTGAACTTTTTTTGCCATGGCCAAAAGTCTTGTAAGCCAACAATATGTTTTACTTTGTTGGAAAGTGTCTAGGAATGTGTTGTGCAGATAATTTGGGGGAGTGGAGTCCTTTAAATTCCCCAAAAAGAAGTTTGTTATTTTTTTTTAATTTTGAACTCAAAATAACAACCAACAGACTACTTAATTGCATTACAGCTGCCAAGCAGATTTTTTTAAAAGCTCAGTACAACATCCTTGTTTAACTTAATGCTTTCGTACTGCAACCAATATTAGAACAGAGAAGCAAGTATGGCCAATCTGTAGCATGCATGCCATAAGTGGCATGGGCTGCCTCTGTGTGGCGCACAGCACAGAGATAGGTCAGGAAGCAGAAAACAGAGCAGCAGATTGGGAAGGAAGTGCAAAGCAAAAAACGGAGCATTCAGTCAGGCTGGGGAAAGGAATGGCACTCAGGGAGAGCATGGGGATTCTTTGTGGCACACCTGCCAAAAAGATTGGCTCCTGCTCTAGAGTTTGAAAAGAGCTAAGGGTAGAGTACGGTTCTTAAAGTCCATGCAATTTTGACTTGCTTGATCAAGATATAGATCAGGGGTGTCAAACTCTTATGGCCCTACAAGTTGGATGAGTAGTTTGGGGGCAGTTAATGGGCTGGATCAAGACCCATGGACCACCCCACCTGCATGCCTAATGCAGGATAGGTAGCACCTGCCTAAGATGGTCTGGGATGTGATTCTGAGTGGGTGCTGTGGGTGGTACAGCCTGGGATTCGGCTCCAGCAAGTGCTGTAAGCAGTACAGCCTGGAATCAGGTTCAGGTTAAGTGCTGGAAACAGTGCATGTCTCAGACACTGTGAAGGGATGGTTCAGTGCAGTGAAACTAGCAGCACTAAAGGCCAGATTATGGTGTTTCAAGAGTTTGATCCAGCTCATGGGCCATGACGGCCATGGTAGATTGTACAGTACTGGGTAGTTTGGGTAGAGTGGAGGGAGCAAGGTAGAAATGTGCTTAGTAGTGAGAGTATGGGGTCATGGTATATAAAGTAAATCTATTTCTCTGTTCCTGTTCACGCAGAAAAACGAATTATCATTATTCTGAGGCACCAAACTGGAAAATCATTTTTGATTCCTTGATCCTAGTACAATGCAGTTTATGTAAGAAAGATGCATATTCCATTAAGATAGTATGAGGGGTGTACTTCATAGCTATGTTGGTCTGAGACAAAAAGACATGCAAAAAACTAGAACTCTTGGTTCCAAAATGACACCTTTTATTAGACCCAACTGGAAAATGGCAAGAAAATTGTCCTTTTCTGCAAGCTTTTGGGATCAAAGTCCAGTCATCAGGCTCTGGGAAAAGTGTTTATGGTACAAGATGGTAAACAGTCCCCACAGGTAGGAAATAAACTTCATTTTTGCACTGAGGGAGCTGAAGATGGATGGCTGTCCCTTTGGGGCCATGCGAGTGTCTTTTGTGAGCTGTGTTGAGTAGCTCTTTGATGTGCTGATCAGGTAGAATTGCTTCCCTGAAGGTGTCAGATAGCAGGCTAGGAGGTAAAAACAAAACAAAACAAAACAAGAAAAACAAAAAAACCCCTTCCTTGTTGCTCTGCAATGAAGTTTAAAATCCAAAATGGTTAAAATTCAGCATCTTCCATGTTTCAGGGGTCTACTTGATAGCCATGTTGGTCTGAGATAAAAAGATATACAAAAAATTAGAATTCTTGGTTCCAAAATGATACCTTTTATTAGACCAACTAGAAAATGGCAAGACAATTGTCCTTTAAGGTAGTATTGCATTTCACTGCCCTACACTTTATATATTCTCTATTCTGGTTTGTTTCTGGTTTCAGTGAAATTCACATTCCACCCTGTCCTATTTTATACCTGCTTCACTCGCATGACATTTCACTTAGGGTTGTAATAGGAGGCAGCTCCTTCATGTTGTGTGATAACACTCCTGGCCTTGCTCTTGGGCATGAGAATGTACTGAAAGTGCCCCCAAAATTTGAACTTTATGTTAAGTGTACTGTAAGGCACTTTGAATCAAACCTAACCCAGTTCATGTGCTACTGAAAATGCTCTTTAAGAAATGTTGAGTGCAATCATGTAAAGGGCTTCTTGCACAGATAATTGCTTCTTATTTCAATTCATGCTCTTTCTCAATTTAACTGTTGTGATTTTTTTTTTTGGTTGTTTTTTTTTTTTGGTAAAACAGGATAGAAAGCGGCTGTGGCTGTGTAGAAATGCGAGCAGGAAAGCAAACAGTTGGCTTGCAAGAGCTTCTTTTCTGGTAGCTGTTAACAGGCTGCAGAGGTGACAGGCTTAGTTTTTGAGGAAGAATGCCAGCTTCTCTGCTTGGTTTTACCATTCTCTGCCAACCAATGCATGCACCACTGGCTTTGTCTGTGGAAGTTACTGCCAGCAACTTTGTGTCACTAAAAAATAAGACCTACTGAAGTGGCCACCAGGGAAAGAAAGGGAGAAGACCAGAAATATAGCTATTAAAGCCAGGGAATAAAAGGCACAGTTGTTAATTCAGACCATAACACTTGCTGTAGCTTCAACAGGTTTAGTAAAATACCCTACTTGCTTTATTTAAGGGCATAAAAGAGGCATGCAATCCCTGGAGATGTGAGTTTCTCCAGGTTTGTTTTGCCACCTGGCGCTCAATCCTGTATTCGAACAATATTGTTTTAATTGGCATCTCACTGTAACAAGATTTCCCACCCCCCCTTTTTTTTAAAGGGCATTGTCAGAAGTTTGAAGCTTGTTCTTTATTAAAGGGCAGTGTAGAAATGCATTGTAAAATAAAAGTTTTGTTATAACCAATACATAATTTTCATTATGGAATTTGGCTTTAGAACAAATAATATGCCATTCCATAATTGTTTGCTTATTTATGAAATTTTTTTTGCAACTTTTATGTTTTTTATATGCATAAACTATGCATAATATAAATAAAGAAATGATTGGATTTGCCCTGTATTAATCATGTTGTTTTTTCAGATTCATATTGTATCTGGATTCAAATTGTGTTCTAGGTTTATTACACTGGGGGGAGGCGGGGGTTGTTAACCATCATGGTATCCATATTAGTGGACACTATGTATTCATATTGGATAACTTAAAGCACTTGTTCATTTGAATAAGTAACATTAAATATCAGTCCCTCTTGATGGTGAGATTTTGTTATAGATTTCAATGACATCAGAATCAAGCCTTTGCAGAATACTCTCCTGTCTTTTTAGAAATAATGATTACAGATGTTATTAAATTAAGAACTTAATGTAAAGAACTTGTAAAAATATTATCTGGCATATGACTAACACTTAAAATAGCTGTCAAGATTCTTATCTTATTTCTGATTTAAATGTGTGTGGCTTTTATTTCTTTCTCTCCAAAGTTTAGATACCTGGCTCTAGGAATTTAGCACAGGAAAAAAGCTATCATTTTTTGAGTAAATGAGTTTCGGATGAATTCCGATGCAAAAATTCTCTTGTGCTGCGTTGTTCTTAGCGGTTATATAGATGTTATGATGAACCATCATTTTATTGACAGCCTGACTTTTATTTGTGCTTTGTTTGTGATTCCTGGCTTGGAGTTCATAGGTCTGATTGCTGTCATTTTTATGGGCCTGCTTTTTTTCCCCATAAAATTGTTTGTTTATAGGGCTGGAGATTATTTAGCAAGTTATTTTCAGTTCCTGTGTTTGTGCTTTGTGGGGATAGAGGGGGGAATAAGTGCTGCTATCATGAACTTGTCATATACTTTAAGGAAGGACATGAAGAAGCAGAATATTAAACTAACATTAATCTCTTCTGTGGTTTCAGAACACCATTGGGAGCCTCCCTGGATGAGCAAAGCAATCCTATGTTGAAGGGTAAGAAAAAAAACCTCCATAGCCAGGAAATTTGCTTTTATTGTTAACTTTTGGCTGCTTTGTATATTAATTTGAACGCTTACACTGGTTTTGAAGTGCAACTACAGTAACTCTGTTAGTGTTTACCAGAGTTTTCTGTTCCTGTGCAGTTGTACCCAAAGAATTGGTGGGGTGTAGGAGGGAATAAATATATTTTTAAACAGTTAAAAAAATCGTTAAAATTTAAAAAACTAATCTAATATTTCACCTTATTTGAGGCAAACTTTGCAAAAAAAAAAAAAAAGAGCTTTTTAACATACTTCTAAAATGAAGTTGGCTTTGGGTACATTCTTTCTCTGCTTTTACTAACTGAGGTTGCCACACCTGAAAAACTTACTATATGAGCAGGGCAGAATTCTAAGGTTCAAGGTACAAAAATTTTGCAGGTAGTGGCAGAGCATAGGAATTGCACTTTGAGTGTCTGGAGCTTTAGTTTGAGTTCCCTGCTTTTACACAGAGGGGAAGAGAGGGAATGCCTGATCCAGGTCTCATTTCCAAAGCCTGGTAAGAGGTCTGAAGTCTGACTTAATATCAGATGCGCAGGGTAGCTGTTGGATGTAATAGCTTGGGATTGGTAGTCTGCATGTAATTAGTTTGCAGAAATGTTGTGGAGCTGGAAACTGGAGGTATTTTATAGCCACCTCTTACTCTTTTACTTCTTTTAAGATAATCTTTCTGTTATTTCAATAGTAACTTCAAGTAGAAGTCTTCAGTGGATTTTCAGATTGCAAGTACTGAAGTAGTCTGAAAACATATTTTTCTTATACTACTGCATTTCACTGCAAATGTTTTAACTAAACAAAAGTACTGAATGAGAGTTTTGGGGGGAAGAAAATATTATAGCACTTTAGGTGCTGAATTGCCAAATGTACATTTTCAGGCATGCTGATGAGAAATGGAGGAAGTTTTGAAGATGACTTATCCCTGGGAGCTGAAGGTGGGTATAGCAGAATTCTATGGCTCATAGCAGAAATAAAATGTAACATTTAGTAGTGTGATGGTGTTGTGTCAATCCTGTGGTTTCCCATCTGGTCAGAGCTGGCTAGAAAACTGTGTTGGAATTCTGCAAATTTATATAAATTTTGAAACTTTGTTTTTGACCAAATGGTTCTGACTTATCTCCAGGCTAACCCTGAAAGACGTTTGTACGCTAAAAGAAGCAGCATTCTGTTCCTTTCTCGTATGCTTCCATGCCAACTATAGTAATGCAGTCCAAAAAACTTGGGAAAGGAGTGCAGGCAGTGAGGAGAATTTTTTTCCCCCATACTACTTGTGCTTCCTCTCCTTAGGCCAGATTTGGCAGTTGGGCATGCGTGCCTCACTTCCTTTGAAATTAGTGGGACAAGCTCTTGCATGTTTTTGAGGGCCAAATAGAGAGTGTAGTGCTCAACTTGTAATAATTCAGAGAAATAGAGGGACTGAGAGATGGAAGGAAAAACTAAATCAGGAGACAACAGGTAGATAAGTACATAAAAAATAAAACAGCTCTCAATACTGAGATGTGGCAAATTGTTTGAACAGTTTCTTTTTATTCTGACACCAATTTTGACTGTTGCTGTTGGTTCTGTAGTCCTTTTGCTGCTTTCTGCTGCCACCACCTTCTGCTCTCTCCACCTGGTTTCTTTTTTTTGTGCTTTTGGGCCCCCCTTTGCACACGCAGGTATAGGCATGATCATATCTAATGTGTGATCCAGGCAGTTGTGTCTCTTACTGTGCCCTATCTTGGGTTCCCCCTACATTGACAAGAAGCAGGCTCCCATGGCTGAGACCCCCTTTTGCTCGGGTGGGGGGGCTTGGCTCCCAGCCATGGGGTTGTGTAGTCAGTACCAAGAGTCCTGCAGCTGTATGGGGTTCATGGAGTTAGTTCCCTACATCCCTGTGGCTTGGAGGCCACATATGTTATGTTGCATCTCCCAGACTTCCTATATGTGCAAACTTTAAAGCTGAATAGAAACCAGCTATTAAGTTATTACACATTTTCAAGCAATAACTTTATAGCTAGTTGGGCCTTCTAAAGGTGGGGTAGCTAATTTGCATTTAGTCTAAATTTAGCACGCCATTAACAAGGGGGGCATTGAAGCAGAAGGGGATGCGATTTCAGAGAACAGACTTTTCTTTAACCTTATGATCAGTCCTGCCTTTTAGTGGCCTACATCTTTTTTTCTTTGTTAAGAACCAATGGGGAGAAGGATTTGTTGCTTTGTACTCAATTGCCTTTAAAGGTTAATCCTGAGAGCTGCAAACTGGATGTTTCATGCGTTGCAGATACCGATCAGCACCTTGTATATCTGTGCCATTCTTATCTTCAGGAAAAGATGTATAAAGATTTCATTTGCCTTGGGTCCAAATACGTGTTCAGGTTTAAACAGACAAATCCTTGCAGCTTTGCAAGGTATTTTTGCATAGGGCACTAAGATAGCTTTTTCTCTGTGGCTATAGGGGACAGGACTGGGAACAATGCTCAAACTGCAGCAGAGGAAATTCAGGTTGGAGATTAAGAACTGTCTGACTATGTGGCTGGTTAAGCATTGGAACAGGCTGCCTAAGGAAGTTGTAGACTTTCCATCCTTAGTTTTCAAGAGCAGGTTAGCTGCACACTAGTGAGTGGCTTTTTAGTTGAGGATGATCTTATCTCAAGCAGGGGGCTGGACTACATGACCTCATGAGGTCCCTTCCAGCCCTATGTTTTATGATTCCTATGATCCCTTTAAATTTTTAGGGAAAAAACTCCAAAACAGATTTACCATTTGGTATATGGCCTGCCCTTACTCTTGCTTGAAGACTGTGCAACCTCAAAATATCAAGACTGGGCCCTTGAAAAGGAAATCATTCCACCTTTTCTTTTTAAAGTACTCCAAAATCATGAGGAAGGAAGCTGACTTGACATTTACTTTGATTGGCTTCTTCATCAACATCACTTATCAAATTAGAGTAAATAGGATTAAAAATTTTATTATTAACAATTTTTTCATTTGTTAGGCTTCCCGTAATACAAAGTGTTTCCCTTTTTTGCTTTTGGTAGCAATCCAAGCTCTGAATGCAATTGAGGGGAAAGTTCAAAGCTGCCAAAATTGACTGAAAATATTCAAATATCAAAATATTATTTTGAAAAAAATTTTTTTTTCCTTGTACTTTTCCCCTTTTGGTCTGCTCTGAAAGCCTCTTTCCCACCTTGCTGCAGAAGTGAAAGGGGCAATTGGTAGCCAAGATGGTTCAGTTATATGTAGAGATGGCAGGGTGCAATATTTTGTTCTCTTCAAAGTATCACCCAACTGTGTTGTGGTGGCTGTCCTGATCTTGTATGGAGGCTTGTTTTGAGAAGGATAAAATTATAGCCACAGCCAATCTGTTGTTGCATGGACCCAAATACAAAATTGCATTCACTTGAGGTTCTGTATGAAGAGGGACTGTACAAAGTCCAGGAACACTCGGCACCAGTGCTAAACCATAGAGAAGATCTACAAGTCATGGGTAAAAACTTCCTTGCTAGCTTCTGGAACTATGCAGCAACATGCCTATTTGTATGTGTTTGGCTTAGGAAGTGGGGTTTGGTCCTATATTGCATGAAAGATTTAAAAAAAAAAAAAAGAAAGAAAATACAGCAGGTAAGTCTTACAGAGGCAAATCTCACTTTTCAAAACAGTCATGTCTATGTAAAGAAAGCAGGTTTGAGCCCTTAATAGTTTTTCTGTTGCATCCCACAGTTCTTTGATACTGGCTTACATAGCACAACCAGTTTAGATGCTAGATTTTTATACCAGAATATTTTTTCTACTGTTTCACAGACTTTTGGCCATTAGTAGCTGATTCTCAAGGCTGTTAATGTACATTTCTTGCCTATATCCTGTGACAAATTTGTTGATGTTGAGTAGTTTCTTTGAGGGTTAGATCTTAAAAAAAGACTCGCAGCAGTGGGTTGACAGGACATAGATGTTTCTTGAAGAAAAATGTTGTCATGACACTCTTACAGATGAAGCCGAACTGTTACCACATCAGAAAATGTCTGTTGTGCTGGGTACTATATGTACAAGATGCGAACCCTAGATTTTTACACAAAGTGACCCATATTCCCTTTCCTGAATCAAATCAGACTGGAAACAAATGTGTCCTAATACTGACAAGATGCATGACTTGGTATCTTTTATGTCCTCATTTGAGTACAACCTTTATTTAGAGCTTGGAAATGTTCAAAGAAGCAGGGCTTTGTTTCTGTTGCAAGGTGCGAGTAAATCTCATTGAATTAAAGGATCAGAACTAGTCTTAACCCTGAACAGTCTCTGTGCATTTGTCTGAAGAGACCAATTCTACTTGTTAACCACAGGGTTCCTTACCCGTTTCCCTGAGTCACAGACATAATGACTTTTCTAAAAAGAAAACCAAAACACTCATGTATATCTTTTATCCATATATGGATTACTTAATAATAACTTTGCATACAGCATTTCAAACTTGTATGTTTAATTGTAGCTTGTATTGACTTTGTATATACGTGTCTGTGTGTGATTCTCTGAAACACACAAGTTGGATAAAATAGAAATTTTAGTTTTAAAACAGACTATGGGAACAGTCAGCACTAATTGTTACAAAAGTGCGTGATCTCTATGTGTACACATTTATATATAAAGCATGGAATCTGTCAGGCAGAGTGTTATCTAGGAACCTGTGTTTGTTTGCGTGAGTGGCTGCCATTTTCTTATCAACTATGAGTAGTGCAATACCAAAGAGCTCTATGTACAACATATTCTTTTATTTTTCCACAGCTAATCATCTACAAAGTGATGCTCAAATGGAAATGTGGTAAATATTTTATTTTTTGTTTGGTTTCAAATAAATGAGGTGGGCTATGTGATAGAGTTAAACTAGATAGTCTCTTAATATTACTACACTCATTCCACGCACAAATGTTTACTCCTTTAAAACAGATGTCACCAATATTACAAAAACAGGATGAGTTTTAAACCAACTAAACTATAAATAGATCCCTTTACTTTCAGCACATTTGATCCAGATTTTCTAGTAACAGAGAGACATCTTGAGACACGGCAACTTCCTGAAAATATTTAACTGTCATAATTTACACCTTCAATTCAGGTACCCTTTTCTGTTTGCTGTTAGGGAGGAAATTTCCTGTGATTTCAATCTTTGAGAAAAAATCTAGGTGAGAAAAATCCCATTTGGGAATAGAAAGAACTGTGCTGAAGAAGACTTCTGAATGATGACCTTGCATTCAAATTCCAAAGAGAAGCTTTAATAAATGTAGTCAGAAATGCAACATATAATGAAACAAGTCATCTTACTCTGTCCCTGTTAGATGCAATAAGAGCCCTTTTATTAATGGACCCAGGAACTCTGAGTTCCTTTGTCTTCCAGGTGATTGTTCTTCCTTCCCCTTGTACATCAGATTTCATACAAATACAAGTCCCCAAGTCTAGAGTTAAATACCCATGTCTCCATCTATCACACCTGAAGAAGGAAAATGATATGGCATGCAGAATACAGGGTTTCATTTAGGGTACTGGGTAAATGTTGCAGTAGCTGCTAGGATTGCAGGGTAGTGACAGTGTAGGACTAGGGAGGAGAAGAGAGATGGAGTTTAAGTAAAGGACAGGGTAGATTTTTGCCTTATAGACTAGCGTAAGTAGATATCTATATTTAGCACAAGCTTTCATAGGCTAAAGCTCATTTTGGGTTGGACATCCTGGTTATAGCCAACCTCATTTTCCCCCAGTCTGGAAGCTGTCTCCACTTCCAAGACTTATGGCGGTTTGTCCTGTTATTCCTTTTGGCTCACAATGCCTAACCCCTGCATTTCCAGGGGTGAAAATCTCAGTATCAGAAGTGAGGTGAAAGAGGGGCGAAGCCCAGAACAATTCCAGTATGAAGAGGTGGTCCTTTCAGGGAAGCAGGGAATACAAACCTGCTTGGGGTAAGGAGCACTGTTAACGATTATGAGTGGGCTGCTTTATTTGAATGAGGATCTGAGAAAAGAGGAAAGTAGGACTGTTGAGAGAGAGATCAGAGCTTTGTTTTCTGAGCTGTTATGTGCCTTACTTTTCTCAGTCAATAACTTTGTGTCTGGAGTGCAAGGATTTATTACTACATTTGTAAAATAAAATGCGGCTAATGTAAACCAGGTAATGCAGAGCAGGAAAAGAAAAATCTACCAGATTGGAGGTTTAGCTTTCCTTAATGACTGAGAATTGAATGGTTTGAAAGAAACAGTTTTTCAGAGTGGTATTGTCCACTTGCATTGACAGCAATGGTATGTTGGCCAAGGAGAAGAGACTGCAGTTCCGCCAGAAAGGGAGAAGTATGAACTCCACTGGGTCAGGAAAAAGCAGTGCAACTGTTTCAAGGTAAAAGAGAAGTGTTTTGGAAGGTGTGGCACATTTCTGTGAACTTCTGCATTTTCTTTATGGCAAGAGATGCTTGTGTTCCTAAGCTAAATAGATTTGGCTTGATTTATATGCATTTTTGTGCTTAGCTAAAAAGGGGGGATATTTACTTCTGGTTGTTTGAAAAACCTTTAATTGTGGCTTTTAAAAATACTTAAAAGAGCCCCAAATTTTGGAAATGTCTAAATTTTTTTAGAAAGATTTCATTTGAAAGATCTTGAGGAGAGCATGGGGTAGGTTTTACAAATAACAAGTTTGTATCTGAACTTCAACTTTTTAAAATTTCTCTGATGGTTTTAACCAAAATCCCAAACACTAATCCTTCCAAAATTTATAACCTGGGCCCATTTACTTAAAGTACACTGAACAGCCGAAGGTAAAACTTCAGTGAATCGCAGGCTGGTGGTCTGAATTAGCAACTACGGTGAACGGATTGTACCCTTGAGAGAGATGTAACGGGGGGTGGAGAACACCTGAATTCATCTTTTCATTTGTCTAGTGTTTCTGAATTACTGGAGCTTTATGAGGAAGACCCTGAAGAAGTGCTCTATAATCTTGGATTTGGAAGAGATGAACCAGACATTGCTTCTAAAATTCCACCAAGATTTTTTAATTCATCATCATTTGCCAGAGGAATAGATATCAAAGTGTTTTTAAATGCCCAGATGCAGCGCATGGAAGTGGAAAATCCAAATTTTGCTTTAACAAGTAAGTATGATTTAAAATAAAGAGTAAGTTAAGCTTTTAAAATGGTAAATAACGTCAGCAGTCAATGTGTAGTCTAGTATTCCTGAAAGCTGTTCAGTCTAAAGGATAGCTGTCTTTCCATTCAAAATCAGTAATATAATTTTAGTTTATTTTTAACTATACAAAGAGTTGATTATAGGTATTGTACAAGTTTTGTGTTTTTGTTTTATTTTTTCTTATGGGGAAAGCAAAGAAAAGGATCAAAAGATTTTTTTGTCATAATCTTTTGTCTTCTGTTTGGTGTATTGCTCCTTTTGTGAGTCTGTTCTAAATTCCCTTTCATTGTAATGTCAAAACATGAAAACAAATCATTTTCAGAAGTGCTTAGCATTGACCTAGCTGTGCTCCCAGTCAATGGGAGTATTGCAATTGACTTCAATGGGTGTAGAATTGGATCAGCATGAGCACATTCACAAATCTCACTCCAATAATTTTAGTTTGGCTCTAAAATTGTTAGAACAAAGCTATCAATTCTACTCTTAAATTTTACCTTGTGCTTTGTTCTTATGCAGGTCGTTTTCGTCAGATTGAAGTACTTACTACAGTGGCAAATGCATTTTCTTCATTGTATTCCCAAGTGTCTGGAACTCCTTTGCAGAAAATTGGCACCATGAGTTCGGTTTCTTCCAACAAGGAGGCATCTAGCCCACCCCCTTTAAACCGCAGCAACACTGCAAATCGTTTGATGAAAACTTTATCAAAACTTAATTTATGTGGGGCCCAACAGGCAGGGGAAAGTAGCACAGTTTCATCTCCAGTTGAAAAAGGAAAAAGCCCAACTGCCCAAGAGACTGAGGAATATGACTTAAAAAATGAATCAAAATTACCAAAACACTTTAGAAAGAAAGATTCCCCATCTTTTTTGGCTACGGTAAAGGAGGAAATGTCTAATAATCAGTTCATTATTACAGACAAACTTCATGCTGCAAACCTTCCTGCTGGAGTTGGTGGTAAGCAAGATGAGACTGGATCTCATGCAGATGCAAAAAATAATGAATTGCCAAGTCATCAGAACAGACTATCTGAAGAATCTGGTATTGCGGACTCATCCAATTTCAGTAGCGATTCTACTAGTAGTGAGCTAGAAAGTAATATTGAACTGCAGAATACACCTAAACTGAAGCCTGGTAAAGAACCCTGTGGTCTTCTTATAGCAAATCCATCTATAACAAATCTAATGCTGCAGCAGAAGGATTCCTTTGAGATGGAAGAGGTAGGTGGACAGAAATTACTTCATTTTGCATTGTAATTCATATTGCACACTGTTTGTTATTGCAAGAGCATTCTCTCCAGTATATCCCACAGAGATTTCTTTGGCAACACTTTTTAAAAATTCTTCAGGTGATAAGGCCTCTTTCTTTGGAGACTTTTCTATTGCATCTTGCTGTGAAAGTGCTGCTTTCTTTCTGGATAAGCAGCATACATTTTGTACTTCATTTAATTTCACTGCAGTTACTGAGAAGTTTTTTTTCTATCATAACTAGATACAAGATAAAGGCAGGGTAGCACTGTATCTTTATAGATAAACTGAATCAGAGATGCATGAGCTGTCATGCTCATTTCATCAGATGCATGGCTAAATAACCTTCTTTGATCATAGATCCAGGATGTCTCATTTTTTTCTTGTATGGTGTACTTTTCTGGATCATGTCTCCATGTACCAGGCATGTCCACAGAATAAATTCTCCAGCTTCAGAGTCTTCAAAAAAAAAAGATTGCCTCTTGGTGGCTCTTTATTTAATGTAGTCTAGAAACAAATCTAACAATGTAAAATAAACTTCCTTTGCTTGAGGAAATATGGACATGCAGAGTCAGGGTCTTTTTGAGAGTGCAAGTTTGGAGTCCTATACATGAAAATGTTCCCATCTGGAAGCTTTTGGTTTTGATTAAGAAATCTGTACGGTATTTTCATCAAAGCATGTCTAAACGCGAATTAAAATGTTGTAATTATTGACTCTGCTTAAAATATTGAGTAAGGGCATGCCTTCAGCAGTGACCTAGACCCAAATTCTCTCAGACCCTTTTTGCTGTTACGTTTGCCCATCTCTGTAGTAGTCTCTGTCCTGAAGGACTATTCCTTGAAGAACTATGACTTGAAGGAAAACATCTCAGTTTTTAATATAGCAAGACAGAAATGTGACATAAAAATGGCTACACAGAATCCTTACAATCCCAAAACTCTCCTTTGGGATTGTAATGATGCGTCTAATGGAGCATGATTTGTGTAAACAATTTTTTGTAGAAGTGTTTTTAAATTGACAGTGTCCAAAATATTAAAAGATAGAGAGAGGTTAATTAATCTAAAATGGGTATGTGATGATGGAAAAACCTTAGATTTTAAAAACTATAAGTTTGAATTTTAAAAAGCCTACTGGATAAAAAAGGTAATATTTATGAGAGTCCCTGGAGATTACAAGGATTGTATAATATCTTTTGTTCATGCAGAACTTGACAAATACTATGTCTAGTGCAGTGTTAGCCATGGACACAAATGAAGTTTTTGTAACTCAAGTAAAGAAGTTTATCCATTTTTTAGTATTGTTACAAATGCATAGTAAACAGTTCAAATTCTCGAATCTGAGAAGAAAATAAGTTTTCCTCAAAGTCTTGACCTTATATAAGGTATTAGATTTAAAATTTATATAAAATTAAGTGGCTTCCACTCAATTTTCCTTTGGGGTGAGTTGTACTTTGAGGTAGCACTTTGAACAAAAATTGTACAAATGGTTGCTGAATCTTCACAAGCCAAATGGACTGAGTTTGTATAGTACTGGTTGACATAGTTGACAATGCTGGTGAATAAACACAGCTGTTTTGGCAAGGTGAAGTATAATGTAGGATTGAATTGTGTTGAATTTTGTTTATACAATATAATGTATACTTTTCCACTGTTTTCTAATTCCCCAGAGGGAGGGATTAAGTTTTGCTTAATAAAATTAGAACAATACTCGGTAGCTTAATTTTATTTTTGCATGTTTTAAAAAACATTTTAATGAACAATAAATGGTATAAAAAGGAATGAAAATAACTCCTCCTACCCTCTTCCTGGTTTGGTTTGGAATGTATTCATACAAATAAGAAAGATGAGAAATATATCAAGGAAGCTATCCCTATGCTTACAAATGCCTTGGAGGATTGAGCTCCATTAGGAAGTCTGTCATTGTAAAGATAGCTAGTGTGGGACTGAGTCAGAACAGGATTTCCCTCAAACACCCTCTCTCTCAAGTTAGCCAATTAGATTCACTGAAGTTTCCCTCTAACATTAATATTGGCTAAGGAAGTGGGGAGGGGTAATGATTGCTATTGTGCGTTAGTGTTGTGTTGGATTGTATATACGACTGATCCTTTATCTAAGCCAAGGTCAAGAGGTGGAAGATATTTAGAAGAGAAGGGGATTGGCAGTTGAGAGGCTGAGATCCTAGCCATCAAAAACAGAAGGGAAGAAAACTAAGGCAACTTTCCTGGAAGAGCAGCCCAGCCAAAAGGCCTGTAAAAATGACTTTATATTGTTTACTCTTTCTTTTAAGGTAAACTAATTTTAGTTAAAGAAAAAGCTATTTATAGTTCTGCCATGTACTTGGCTATAAACGTAGCTATATTTTGCAGTGTAACAAGAACTGTACCAAGCAGGCCTTTTTTTTGCCTTTTGATAGAGGACTAGGACAGAGGCGCACAACATGTGGCCCATTGTGGTTCTCTATTAAACCACTTTATTAAACTATAGAAGATTTAAGAAGCAAAATGGTGAGTGCCATGTCCACCGTTGTGGCCAATCATTAATCCATGCACATGCCTATATATATAGTTCAGTTCTCCACTTGAAAATGTGCAGAGGGCATACCCTGGCTTACAGCAGATTTTGCTAAAGGCAGCCTTTCATTGGAATATGTACCTTGCTAGTTGCCCCCGGTATAAGTTTGCTTCTCTGGGCTGCATGAACTATGTACTTACTGTATAAACATGTAAATAAAAGGACAGTCTCCTTCTCAAAGAACTTAGGAATGTGATGACAAGCAATCGGTGGATACAAGCAAAAGAAAATGAGAAGTATGTGACTTAATAAAGTGACAGGGTCACTGCTTAGATATGTTAGTGAAATATCCATCTTTCTAGACATTCTCTTCCATAATATTTTGAAAGTTTAAAAGGATTACTGAGCCTAAAGGATTGCTTAAAGGAAAACCTGATATGATTCTAGTAGAGGTGCACAGGTACGTCGGTCCGATTTATCAGATCAGTACCAATATGAAGAATATTGGCTGTACTGGAATTAGTCCTGATGCAGCTGATAATTTGGCAAGAAATGTCCATATGTGCATGCAACCAGCAAGGGGCATAGCCTGGCACTTTGGACAGTTGTATGCAGCTGGCAAGTCTGGTTTTGTGGAAGGGGGAGGGAAGGGGCATAGTGAGGAGGTGGGGAGAGATCAAGGCCCCGCATGGTGAGGGAGAGAGGGGGCAGGGACTGAGGTAGGTGCTGTCCTGCCAGGGTGTAGCGGAGCATGGGACTGAGCCATGGTGGTGGGGTGGGTAGGTTTCACCACTGTGTGCACCCTAGGAGGGCATGGTGAAATTTGGGTGGCTGCAGCCCCTCCCTACACTACCACTACCTGCCCTGAGCCCAGCCCCCACTGAGAAGAGACTGGCACATTCCCAGCTCTAGCCCACAGCTTCAGCCCTCCCGCGCAGATCCAGGGGCATATGCCTGCTGTTGGGCCCTCCCAGGGCATGCACAGCAGCAGAAGCCGCCCCCCCCCCGATGAGCTACAGCTCAGTCCCGTGCCCCACCTGCAGCCCTTGCTTCCTCCCTCCCTTACCATGAGTGGCATTGCCACAACAGACTTACCAGCTGTGTTCAGCTATTCCAGAAATCAGATGAGTATTGGCTGATTTGCTTCCTTAAAAATCAGCTATCGGTATTAGCCCCCAAAATCTTTAGTGCACCCCTAGATTCTAGACAAAAAAGACAGCTCATTTAGGAGCTGCTCCTTCTAGAAGATGGTAGTGCAGGATCTTTCCCTGTTAAATTACTGATGATACCTCATGGCTAATCCTGAGCTCTCTGAGCTTAATGATTTTTGAAAGGGTGCTGTTTCTGTGCTTCTTTTTTTCTTTGTCTTTTGTAATTGGAGTTATAGTGCAGAGCCTGGTCTGTGCTACAAAGGTTTGCCAGTAGAACTGGGGTGCATCCATGCTCACAGCTCTTGTGGTAGCAGAATCCCTTCTTTCTGCCAGCAGCTCCACCCCCGTTAGCAGTCGTGTTTCTTGGGTTGAATTACATGGTCTGCTGGCACAGGTGCATCAGTGGAGTGGCAAAGCCCTGGCTAGGCTTGGAAGTTTCCCTATGGTGGTGGCTGTCTGTTGATGGAGGGCTTGTAATGTAGACAAGCTAGGAGTTGAAGATGCTAAGCAACCTTTAGATTTTATATTGTTTGCAACAGGCTAGCAGGAAAGTGTTATAGAATATATTTTTTAAGCTTGTTATCTCTGAAATGCATTTCTCAGTTCCTGTTATCTCACAAGTAAAGCTCAAAGTGCTTCTTTTTATTTAATTGGAATTGTGTCATTTGAAACAGTAATAGCTGAGAGCCAATTTTTGCCTCATGTTTTGAAAACTCTCCAGATCCCTAGTAAGAAGCCGTTTTGACACTGAATATTTCCATTTTGGTAAGCTGGTGTAGTTGGACTCTGTCTTACGAGAAAACAGAAATTGGGCATTTTTATCAGTACTTAACATCTTAAGTCTTGGAGGCAAGCTGTGAAAGTTGAGAAGTGTGTGAAATCAGGTCAAGTGCTAACAAAGGTCTTTTTATTTAAAGAGAGGTTGTCCTTACTTCAGCGACTGATTTCTCTTTCCCCCCCTTGAATAAAGATATAAATATTTGCGAGTTGCAATATCACAGGTTAAAGTAAACTGAAGGACTCTCTTATTTTTGCTATACACTTATTCCAATATGGTGTTGTAGTGAGTCCCAGAAGTTATAACTTGCATTAAAATATGACTACTTCAGGTACTGATAAAGCATATATGTGGTAGTTTCTGTGACACTGTTACTAAATCTTTCACCCTCTTGATGGTGTGGGCATGGATTCTAACTAACCAGCTTAATAAATAACATTGCTTGAAGACTGGAATATGAAAGGAGGATGCCTGCCCATTTCATTATCTGTGGAGAAGTATTAACTAGGCTATGAAAATTCCTTCCCAAGATTAGTTACTTTGAGAGATGTATTTTCATCACAATTAACCTTAGTGCCAGAATTTTCACAAAAACGTGTTATGTGCATTCTCTTACTATGCAGTTACAGCCCAAACCCTTACTCATTAGTCTGTACTCCTTACCACAGCCATGCTTGTATGGATGTGGCTATGTGGCACCACAGATGAGTCTGCGGTGCCACATACTGCACAGTTGGGTGTTTCCCGTGCTGCTACCTTGCAGTGCAGGGGTTTTGTTTTGTTTTGACCTCTAAAAAGCCCATGCAGGGAAAGAAGTGGGGTGGTGCATGCTGGGACAGCATGTCCTGACCAAAACCAGATCCTGGCTAGCCGGAGCCACACTTCAGCTGTCGGCCAGGCTCTAAGCTGCAGGAAAGATACGGCTGCAACTTCCCTGGTTGCCAGGATCCCAGGTAAGGCTGCTAAGGCCAGCAACTGTGCTGGTCTCAGCCTCCCCCCTACCTCACCCAGGGTAACGTGTTGTGTGCCAGGGGCTGTATGGCACAGACATTCACCAAGGACAACTAGTAGCAGCACAAGGTGTCCTGCTGCTAGTTGTCCTTGGAGAAACAAACATCCATGTTCATCTGAATATAGCCCTCAAATCTGATGTAACTTGGAAAATGTGATGTTATTCTTGCAGCAAAGATCATAATTGATGTAAATGTATATTATCCTCCTGGACAAACATAATTTTTAAAACAGCATAAATACTAATCCAGGGTAAAAACAGTATATGATTTGATTTTTATCTTCCTTTAGTTACAGATGCAGCTGGAAGTTGCATTCCTTTGGAATTTTGAAATTAGTCAGGCAATACATCAATGTGGGGTTTTTATTTTTACTGTCTAGACTTGCATGAATACTAATAGATCTTTTGTGGCACACAAAAGAGAAAATGTATTACGGCTTTCAAACAAAACAAAGGCCTTCCTGTTGAGATTTTGAACATATTCTTTTCATTGTTTGAACAGCCATCTGAGAATTGCTTACTTAACAAGTTTGTGTTTTGCACAAGTACTAAGCAATAGGATTAATTTTCCATAGTCTATAATTTTGTTTCCTATTTAGAACCACTTTCTTTTTTTTTTTTATATTGGAAAATACCAGAAGTTACTGTTTGTTTAAAATGAAAAGTATGGATTCAGTGCTTAGAAAAGCTGTTTCTCCTAAGAACTTCTCCATATAAATACTTAGCATCTGAGATAACGCCCTTCATGTGTTAACCATTCGATTCACTACATTATATGAAATGTGGCAGTATACATCTATAAGCAAGGGACTAAAGCAGGAGTTAGCAACATTTTTGGGTAGAGTGCCAAAAATGCTCACAACCTCAACTTGTAAGATGTTAGCATCCCAGGGGCAGAAAGTAAGTCCCTTTCCCAAAGGCTGCAAAAGAATGCCAGTGGAAATGAACAATGGTAAAAAATATCTTTGCAATACAGCTTTGATTTTTGTCTCAGAGTAACTAGAATTCTTGTTCTTAATATTGGCAGACAAAGTTCTTTGAGTAGATGTGGTATCTTTTATTAGACCAATTTTGACTTGCCCAGCAGCCGAAAGGGACCTAAGGGTATTGATCAAAAAATCACATGAACGTGAGCCAGCAGTGTGATACTGTGATAAGCAGGGCAAACAGCATGCTGGCTTGCATTAACCATTGCATCTTATGCAAAACTAAGGAAGTGATACTCCCACTGTACTCCACACTGATGAGACTGCAGCTGGACTACTGTGTTCAGTTTTGGATGTTGCACTTCAACAAGGACGTGGAAAACCTTGAGAGGATCCAGAGAAGAGCCACCCATATGGTCAGGGACTTGCAAGACAAGCCATATGAGGAGAGGCTGAGGGACTTGGGCTCTTCAGCTTGCAGAAGAGTAGGCTGAGAAGGGACTTGGTAACAGCTTACTGCTACATCAGGGGAGTACATCAGGAACTCAGTGAACAGCTGTTCAGCAGGGCACCCCTGGGGAAGACCAGGACCAGTGGATACAAACACCTGGAAGGCCACTTCAGGCTCAATTCCAGAGAAAACTCTTTCATAGCCAGGGTGTCCAGACTGTGGAATAAACTCCTTCCAGTGGTGGTGCAATCACCTACCCTGGAAATCTTCAAAAAGAGACTAAACAGTCACCTCCCTTGGGATCACTTGACCCCAGTTGTCTTTTCCTGCCTAGTACAGGGGGACTGGATCCAGTGATCTACAAGGTCCCTTCCAGCCCTTACTTAACAAGAACTTTTTTCCAGCTACTTGATAAGCTTTCAGGTGCAGTCACCGTTCTTCAGGCATAGGGAGTCTCTGCTGGTCTTAATATTGTCATAGGACGGGGACTTTACATTTGTGATATAAACAGCAAAATATGATGCAGAGTTCATTATTATTCAGAACAGTGAAGTTTATTGCAAGGATCTTTTACAGTATTCTTTTATAGTGACTGATTTAAAAGAGCAAGTTTTGATGCATGAAGAATAACTTTCTGCACTGTAAGCTGGCTAGCTTAGAAGAACTGCATATGGCTTCTGTCATTTCAAGCAATCTGTAGCACCAAAAGACATTCCATTCAGTATAAATAAATATGCAACTCTCTTCTCCTTTTAGATTCAAAGCACAGAGGGGGAATTACCACACATTCCAACTCCTTACCAGTTGGCTTTGATCAAGTCAAGAAAAGGTGAGTAGAATTTTGTTCTATGGAAACAGTGGAAATGCCTCTTGAAGTGCTGATTCAGATATTTAAAACTGCTAAAGTAGTAACCCTCCAAAAAAGAGCTAGATCTCCTTTCCAATTAAGTTTAAAAGCATAGAATGTTATTGCAAAGTGGCATTTCAAATTACAGGAGAGATGTAGCCCTGTAACCTCAATTAATGTTTTTACTTTTGTACCACTGATGATGGTTCAGAGAAACTGCAGTGTTAATTCAGGTTGTATGGCTTTCCCCCCTCCATATCCTGTAATTTGAGATGCCCATTTAAACTAAATTATATTGTTTAAAACCTAAATTGTATAGTACAACCAGGTTTCTCCTATAGGCCACAGCTACATCTGTGGGCTGACTGCACAAAGAGCCAGTGCCTCTGCCCCCATGTGGAAGTCCTGTTTTCCTGTAATGCAGACTCTGTGCACTGGATTATATAGTATGTCTATTGAGTGCTTCTGCACTGAACTATGTTGTTTTATATTTTGAGTGGAGAGAGGAGGGCAAGACACATGGTTAAATTTCTTTTTGCAATTGCCTCTTATAAAAAGATGGCAAATGGAGTCTCTTCTCCAGCTGACACGTGTAATTAATGAAAGCCTAGACTCTGAGGAATTGAGATATTTATGTCCTTAGCTCTTGTGGAATTTGTACATGTACACCTAATTATGTTTGAACAAGAGTGCTAAAGGGACACAACTGCTTGACTAAAAATTAAAGGTAACCATACACTTTAGGTTGCGTAAATGAAATGGTCACCTGAAAGTGCAGTAGGATTGCAATTCGGTACGGTATGTTTGAGCATGCTATAAAAAGGACTTCTGAGATTAAACGTTGACTACTAAGGCCAACTTAATGTACAACCTGTGTTGTTTTCTTCAAAACAAAAGCTCACTTGCATTGACTTCTGGTTTTGTTCTGGGAGTAGAGGACTAGTTCTAGCTCTAACTAGCTTCTCTCTTAGCATTTGCAACTTGATTTCTTTCTCCTCAGGGTCATATGCACTCACACAAATGTGCATATGATACTTGGTTACAGTTCTCAGGCAAAAGTTCATAGCAATCTGTAAGGCAGTGATTTGCATTTTTGAAGGGAGGGGAAAGAGGCTTTACTGTTTGCCAAGCCACAACTGTCACAGTCAGAGCTTTCCCAGTGAAGGAAATTCATAGGATTAGCAGTTGGAAGAGAAGGAAAAATCCTCTTCTTTTTTTATCCTCAAACTTTTATTTCTAAAGAAAGGCATGTCTTTTATTTCTAAAGAAAGGCATGTCATAAAAATGGGGGATTCATTGCTTCCTCCTCCACATGTTCCAGGAAAAAAATGTACAGTATAGCTGTGCAGGGACTTGGTCATAAAAGGTGCCAGACAACCTCAGTAAAGGAAACATCTCTATATTGTCATAAAACTACTATTAACGCCATATAAATTATATGTTTCTCCTCCTATGTGCCTCAGCCCAATTTTGTGCATGTGCTGTGTAGCAATTTTACACCCATGTGAACCTTAAGCTCTCTGCTGTTTCTGTTAGGGTGGTAACTGCTAGAGAGCTAAGTTTTCCATAGGAAGTTATCTGAGCCTCCAAATTTAGAACATTAAATAATTGTCAGATCTGAACTGCATTCAGTCTTACAAGCTACAACTGAAAAACTGTTTTTATGGTAGTACTTTAACCCATTTGTTTCCTGTTCAACAGGTACCATTATTGGAGCTTCTTGTTTTGGGGGTCTGTTCAGTTTGTGTATTACAATGAAGGCAAAAATAGGCATATTATTTTAAAGGTTGCTTCAAATCACTGTTTTGGTATTAACCGCTTAGTTGGTTAAATATTTAATCAAGAACAGAAAGTATTCTATAGCATTGTGAGCAGCTTGATGTACTTTTTAGGTTATGTCTTACAAATGGTACTTAAGTAGTTTATCAAGTATTACTAGAGCTGGCATTCTGGCATCTGTTATTATATACCTCAACTATAGATGTGTTTTCCTTATAGGTTTCTGTAGAGAGGAGTGAGAGGCTTCAGTTGCTTCACAGTGAAACATCAAGTGCTGATATAAAGACAATAAATAAAATTACTGGTGCACCGATAGAGATTTTTGGGGCTGATACTGATGATAAATACAATAAAATAAAATATGGTGCTGTCCGGAAGGATATAGATGGATAGCTCTCAGACCAGTTGTGAATACTAGTATAGCAATGATCTCTAGAAAGCTTGTTGGATTAAGATTTAATAGTGCCCACAATGAAAAATATTACAGCAAGCAATCAAAACATCTAAACATAACCAGAAATTAATGAACAAGTTCAGTGTACTTCTCTTTCCTTTTTTATATTGGGGACAAACTTAATCAGATGATACCAAAACATCTGAATGGTATTTGACTGAACTCTTGGAATGACCGGAATCCTAGTTCAGTGGTTACCAAATAGTTTGAAGTAGATAACAGTTATTTATACCACTATTTGTTAATTATTAAACTCTGCAGCCATCAAATCCAGATATGTTTAATGAGCCATAGACTCTTCCTGTATATTTTTTTCCTTTGCTTCAGAGCTTTTTTACCTAAATATTTTGAAATCATAAATTGCACTTACATGCTATTATACTTTAATGATTTAAATCAAGGCATCCTGCTGGGGAGGGAGGGGTGCTGACTTCATTGGGTTCATGGTGGAGGAAAGGCTTATAGGTACCCTGCGTAATCACAGATCACTTCCATCAAAACTTTCCTATTTAATTTGAACTGAGATCTGAATCTAGCTCGGTGGATCCTTTCTGCCTTCCCCTAACCTATGTGATCTCCAGGTGTACTGTAATAATGGCAAATAGGGAGCAGTGTTTAAATCTGGAAGAGAAGCCCATTTACAGTTATGAGGATGTACGTCTATATATCCCAGCATGATGGGTAATTATCTCTGGCATGGGACTAGAGCCATAACAAGTACCATAACTAAGGAGGGAAACTGGAGCAGCTGCCTCAAGTGTGGCCTTTGTTGAGGGGACAGAAAAATAGCCATTGTTGCAAAAGTGGCTGATTGTACCACCACACTCATGACAGCAGCCCACCCTGGCCCCATGCATCATGGCTACCTAGAGTGCCTCTGGCCATAGCCGTGTAACTGCAGTGCTCAAGTGATTCCAAAAGCCCTGTTTCTTAGTATCTTTAATGCATATGTAGCATGGCAATTGAGAATTCGAGCCATAATGAAAGCAGAGATCAAGTATGTGATATTTTGGCATTAAAGGGGTGTTTCATGAAGGATGGAGATTTGAATTAGAGATCCTGCATGCTAAACATGTCTTCCTGGTTAATCTGAAGACGTCCCAACAGTTGCACTGTGCAGGTGACATTGCTAGCAACTGGAACGAATGGCAAGTAAGGAAAAGAAAGGGAGTTTCTTATAATCACAGTTGCTGGGACATTG
Organism: Caiman crocodilus; assembly: GCA_030014935.1. Lineage (NCBI taxonomy): Eukaryota > Metazoa > Chordata > Crocodylia > Alligatoridae > Caiman > Caiman crocodilus. The sequence goes on from JAGPOW010003685.1 coordinate 47,816,725, forward strand.
AAATAAGAATTGTAAAGGAAAATTTATTTAAAACACTCAACTGTATCTCTGGGTCTCTGTAATACACAGAAGTTGGTTTTGAGGGACATTGAAAAGAAATATCAAGTATCAACTCAGGCAAAGGGCAGTCATTTTGTTTCTTGAGCAGTGATACATTTCATACTTATGAATCAAGAAATCAGCATACATATATTTGTGAACATTTTTATGTGGAATATTTTGAATGTCTGTACCTGCCATTGATTTTTGTTGGCAGTTTTCTTTCTCTCTCAGAAGAAAGATTAATTTAAAGGTTGGCAAAATCTATTAGCCACCACAGAAGTTGGGAGATGTGACTCTCATTTGCCTCGTACAAACTAGTAGTTTCCACCACAGTCTGTTCTTATGATAACTTGAGAGAACTTTCTTTTTAATTTTGTTAATTGTATCCTGGACTTTAATAACAATCCACTCCAGTTTCAAATCACATCCATTGTCTTAATAGGACTTGGGTGGAGTTGTCTATCCTGAGGTAGAAAGCTGTTTATCATTGCAGGATATGGTGATTACCAAGATAACAGAACAGCAGTGCAACTTGAAGGCACTCCCTTCGAGCTAAGTGAAATACTTGATACAAAAGTTAAAAGGGCATTTTGCTTAGTTTTAAGTCCATACAACTTACGTGCACACACACGGGTTTTTATTCTGCAGTAGTAAAACTTTCATCCATGTGGATATAAAAATATTGTACTTTTCCGGATAATTCAGCAATTTTGAAGTAGCTTCCACGGTGCTTTTTACTGTTGAGGTTTGAACTGCAATTGATTATAAATAATCATAGTATCATAGAAAATTAAGGTTGGAAGGGACCACTGAAGGCCATCTAGTCCAATCTTCTGTTCAAAGCAAGACTATCCCCAACTATCTCATTCCACCCAGGCCTTTGGTAACCCGGGCCTTAAAAACCTCCAAGAATGGAGCTTCTGCCTCTTCTCTGAGTAGCCTGTTCCAGTACTTTGCTACCCTTCTGGTGGGAAAGTTTTTCCTAATATCTAACCTAAACTTCCCTTGCTGCAACTTGAGACCACTGTTCCTTGTTCTGCCACCACTGAGAACAATGTAGCTCCGTCCTCTTTATAACCACCCTTCAGGTAGTTGAAGGCTGCTATCAAGTCCCACCCTGTCCCCCCCCACCCCTTCAGTCTTCTTTTTTCCAGACTAAATAAGCCTAGTTCCCTCAGCCTCTCCTCAGAAGTCTTATGCATCATCCCCCTCACCATATTTGCTGTCCTCCACTAGATTTTCTCCAATTTGTCTACATCCTTATGGCTGGGGTGCACCAATAGAGGTTTTTTGGGCTGATACTGGTGGCTGATTTTTGACAAGCTATATCAGCTGATACTAATCCCATTGCTAATATGCAGCCCAGGAGCTTGGAGAACAACATCTGGCTGGCAAGTCTGCTGTTGGGGAAAGGGCAAGGCAGGAAGTAAGGGGATGAGGGGGACAGATTGAGGCCCCTGTGGTGAGGCAGGAGAGGGGCTGAGGCAAGCACTGTTCAGGCAAGGCATGGGACAGAGCAACAAGCAGTTTGTCCAGGGAGTGTGTGTGTGTGTATGTGTGTGGGGGGGGGCAGCTCCTCCAGAAGTGCAGGGAGTGTGCCTCCTAGATCTGTATGAAGAGTGAGGGCAGGTGGCTGCTGCAGGCCAGGGCTGGTACTGGGTTCTTCCCAGAGTGGGGGGCTGGGCTGCACGCAGGGTGGATGGCAGCAGTACTGGGAGCAGGGGCAAATTTCAGGGTGGCTGTAGCCCCCCCCCCCGGAGGAGCCTAGCACCAGCCCCAGCCCTCAGTGGCAACCCATGCACAGATCAAGGCACATGCCCCCCATGGCTTCCCAGGGGTGTGTGTATCAGTGGGATTCCCCCTGCTTTGCAACCCCCAGAAAAGCCATGTGGCTCTGTCCCTTGCCCTGCCCCAGCTCGGCAGTGCCTGCCCTAGCCCCACTTACACTTTCACTGTGGGGGGCCTCAATCTGCACCCCCGCCATGGCCCTTCCCTTCCCCCAGCCCCTTCCTCTACAACCGATTTACCAGCTGGATGCTGCTCTCCACGCTGCCAGGCTACATTCCTGACCACCTGCATGCTGCACTGAGGCTACACACGTGCATAGTGCATTTATTGGCAACATTATCTGCCATTAAAAGCTGATTGCCAATAAAGTCAATTTTCCTTATATCGGTACTGATATATGGGACTGATGTATCCATGTACCTCTACTTATGGTAGTTTCAATGGCTGAAGCCATATGAAGTAAAATTGCAAGCTATAGTTGAGATATGGAATGCTAATTTTATAGCATGTGGTAGGAAGTGGTGTTCCTTGTAGCCATCTCTGTTCTTTTCCTCCTAATCTTTTCCAGTGCTGCAGAGATCTAGAGACCTGCCTAAATTACAGTAGTCTCCCTGGGTTGCTTTTTAAGTTCTTATACCAGATGAGTCCTCCTATGGGTGGATTTGGGGCTTTTAAAGTGTTCCCATACTCCAGTACAGTAGTTCTTAACCTTTTTTTAATTTGTGGACCCCATAAAATGTCAGATGGAGGTGCCAGACTCCTTTGAATTGTAAGTGTGAGTATTCACATACCTTTTTATCATAGTAGGCTTTTACAGACCCTTTGGAAATGGTATGCAGACCCTCAGGGGTCTGTGGACCACAGGTTGAAAACCACTGCTTTAGCACTCTCACTAGAGTGAAGAGGAAGGAGAGGGCTGAAGATCTTGATGCCTATGAGGGCAAACTCCCCAAAATCTAGTATCTCTTGCATTTTTCAGAGGCTTGCCAACCGCTCATAAAGGCTGAGCCTTATGGGGCTAAGATCCCTATGAGACCTTTTGCTAATCCACAGTGTAGTGTGCAGGGACAGTTGCTAGATACCTTCCGTTCCCTAAAGACCACTTTAGCCTGGGAGATAGGCAAAGGTTCATGGTTCAATGTGATGTTCTCCTTTTTGCCACTACTAGAAGAAGGAACAGATGCTTCATGAATGGTGCCACGTGAGTATAGCTTTGGGGAAGGAAACTTGGAAAAGACAAAGGGCTAGTAATAACATTTTTCCCCAACAAGAGAGGAAAGAGAAATGGAAAAAAAATGGTGGCTATTCACAAGATAAATGTTTTTGGAGTAAGAGTTTCTACTTTTTTTGTGTGATTTAAAAAGAATCCACACATCACAAAGAAAATTTTTTGAGAAATATTTATGCTATTTTTTGTGATGTAATTATTGCCTTAATTTCTCATCGCATTAACATAGGCTCACATCGTTTTGATTTTTAAAGTCTCTACATAAACTTATTACAGCTAACTTGTATGCTTTTTAATCTTCTTAACAGACCAACTATTACGAACAGCCAGTCAGCATTCTGATAGTAGTGGCTTTGCTGAAGATCCTTCTACAGATTGCTTTTCACTTAATCCCCTTCAGGTAAGTTTCCTGTGTTGTGGTTGAAATGGTGGTTAGTTATTGTGATATTGTTGCAGTGCCTTTTGTTTTGAGTCACACTTGACAATTAACCTGGATCCTGATAAGATTTTTCCATTTCAGGACTGGACCTGTCCAGTCTCCCTTTTGACCTTTGCATTGAAGTTTTAAAACTTTCAGACTGGATGATCTTTTCTGAATGACCTGGGCCCCGGAATAAGCTTTAAGTTCAGGATTTTCTGTTTGCTGATATTTTTTTTGATAAATTTGTTCTTGCTGGCAGAGGCTTTAGAATTGCTATTCATTCCCTTTTAATAATTTTCAAAGTGCTAAGCTTTGAAATAAGATTAATATATTTTGGGGGGGGTGTTATTTGTTTATTAATAATTCAGTTTTTATTTTGTTTGTTCCACAGTCAAGTTTTCTTTGCATATTTTTTACTTTTCCTAAGAGCTTTAATTATTGACAAAAAGTAAAAATAAATTTATATTAACATGTTTAAACTAGTTGATATATTAGTTTAAACCCCCAGTTGCTGCTTGCTTCTTCAGGCTCAGTCAACTTATTTTGCTATTGCCTATAATATTTCTCCTGGAATTTACAAAAATAACAACTTTAGGCCATAAAGTCTTACTTTTCTTGAGGGAGGGAGGAAGGGAGATGTCTGTATCTATTTAGTCAGTAATTTCTCAATGACATAACTCTCATTTGATGACCAAATACTGGTCTCTAAGTCATGATACTGCTATTCCTTGCATTTAGTGTTTGGTAGCTTTCCTCTTCCAGTTGCCAAAGCATAGAGAAATATGTGCATTATCTAGTTTGTATTCCCGTGATGGGAATACATCTAAAACAGTTTTAGATGCATCTACAACACATGGACTAGAGATATTGATGGCCACTAATATAGTTGGAATCCAGCCTCCACTGCAGTTTTTAATATTTTTTATCACTTTGTCACATGGAAGTTATCCTAACAGTGATGTTCTGCAACAAAATTAAAGCTTGAGGGACTGATTCTACTCAAGACTATTAGCAGTGAATCTAAACTAGAGTTGATGTTTTTGTGACAAGAGAATGAGTCTAAGAATAAAATCACTCCCCTGTGCTTTTTTTAAACTGATGACCAAACCAGTAAAGGTCTCTCTTACACTGCTAAATCACACTAAGTTGTGACTAAATGTATTGCTCTTGGTGGCCTGGATCGTCTCTGTTAGTGAAACGTAGAATGCTGCATTTTTCTGATTTTTTTTGTGTTTCTTGTCTGGATGGATGGATGGATTGAGAGAGAGCTTACAGTGAACAAGACAATTCTGCATTGTGCTCTGGAAGCCTTAGACTTTCTGCTCTTGCTTTCATTGTCTTCATTCCAACTAAAAACTGTTGAATTTAGAAAAAGTTGGGTGACTTGTGAGAGTAAAAAGAAAATTAAAACTTGGTAGTTCAGGGAGTGGGCTTGAAAAAAGTGTAAAAGAATATACAGATTATGTTTGTTGTTTCCCAAAATTATGGCAAGTTAGTGCCATCTACTGTTAAATGATTTAACCAACATAGTATTACATTGTTCAGAAATATAAGGTAGAAGTTGTTATCTGTGTTAGTTTGAAGTAAGGCAGAAGGTAGAGTAGTTTTGTACCTTTATAGATTAACCAAATCAGAAATGTATAGCACAAGCTTTTGTAAGTAGAAGTTCACTTCATCAGATGCTATGAAGGGATTGCAGGGAGCAGAACTTCTAAATAGAAAATGTAATTAGAATATAAATGGTAGAGAAGAGAGGAGGAAAAACAGGGGACACTGCTGAGAGATGTGATGTGAGGGGGGGGAAAAGAAAAAGCAGTTAAGCCAAGAAATACAAGAGCATACTGAGAGATGGGAGATTTGTATGTACTTGTCCCCCTGGAGTCCTAATGTAAAAGATTTCTCCATCCAACAGTTCTATGAGTTGTCGTAGATAACTTACTTGTGCGTAAATAAGGTTTATACTAGATACAAAGATCCACAATTGTGAATTTAAATTGGTTTGCATGAGGTATTTCATCAGAATTTTAATATTTTTGGAAGTGAAAAAGTTTTGGGCAGCTTACTTTCCTTGGCTTGAACAACATTCCCCTTTTTTCAGCCTTCCCTACTTATCTAGGGGAGATTTGTGCAACATAAGATAAATACTTCTGAATATAAAGCTCATGACTGCAAATTCTTTTCAGGGCAAATGACAGGTGGAATTAGTGCTTGACATATTTCATAAATCTAGGAGTAGTGAACTAATGGACAGAATCTTTACAGTGGTCTATAGCTATAGAAATTGGAGATGGGAAAAGCTTGTTGCTGCCCTCCCCTCAAATTGTTCTTTATAATACATTTTCCTAGTGCCTTGCCCAGTTTCTCTTTTTAAGTGTACTAGCCAGTGGGGTTCTTCATAGGCACCATTCCACATTCTAATAAATCTCAGTCTCAGAGTAGCTCAGAAAGCTACCATTATTTGTTTGAATTATCATATTCAGTTCAAGAGACCCTATTAAATATTAGAAGCTACTGTCATATCCAGGTACATAAGAAACATATGTTTTACCACAATGTAGTTTTAAAATAAGACTCAAAAGTGAGACAGCAAACAGTGGAAGGCGAGAGGGAAAGATGTTGGTTGTTACAGCAATGAATTCAAGTAGTTACATAGGTTAGCAACATATTGTATGCTGTATGTGCAGTGGTAAAATACAGGTTTAGCCTAAATTTTCCTATAACTCCTACTGGCACCAAATTCCTTAGACTAAATAATTCCTCTCACTCCATGATGATGCCCCCTTTTTTCCTTTCTTAGATATTTCAAAGACAATTATCATCTGTATGTATCAGATTGAATACAAACCTCAGATTCAAGTGGTATCCAGTTTTTCCAACCTGCTTACTGTTATTCATCCCTAACCTAAAATATCTATATTTACTTTAGTCTCTAAAACAGTCCCTGAAGCCCCTCAATCACTTTGCTGTTCCACTTTCTGATCTGCCTTCATTTTTTTTTTCTTTGTGCCAGTAACATGTCAAGGAGTGAAAATACTGTTAGAGCTGTGTAGGAAGGATCCTTGCTTGCTTGTTCTGTAACATGCTACAATTGTATTTGAAAGTTATGTTTCAATGAGTTTTTGGTGCTGTATTTCCATGCACAATTCCATTTAATTTACTCTCCACTAAAGCATCTGACTTTCTAGTATTGCTTATACTCAAGTTTCTCACTTTTTTTTTCATGTACCTATAATCTTGGATGCTTTTCTCCCAGAAATATGGACTTTTCTTGCTTTTTGTCTTAATAAAAGTTAAGATAAAAATAAGGCTATACACTTCCATTAAGGTAAAAACAAATATTTGTTTCACCTTTTCATTGGTTCTCTCCTATCTTCAATTTGTTTACTGCAGGTTCATGACTCTTTGCAGGCTATGGGAAGTAGTGCTGACAGTTGTGACAGTGAGACAACGGTAACGTCGCACAGTGAGGAGCTTAGGGCACCGATAGCCAAAGAACTGCCCTATTTCCATGAGTTAGAGGAGGAGGAGGAAGAGGAGGATGAAAAGGTTCTCCCTGAAATGGAGGGACAAAAGTTGGAGGTACCTTCTGAAAAGAGAACAAAAGGTGATGAAGCAAACCTTGAACATGAAACTGATCAGAACCAAAGAAGAGAGAGAAATTTGTCTCACACATCAGATTCTGCTCAAAGAAATCTCAGTATGGAAAGTGAAGAGATTTCTACTGAACAAAAGGAATCTGAGGTTCTAGAAGAAGATAGTGATGAGAGTGATCTGGAAAAAAGCAGTGAACTTGAATTTCCCCAGTACAAAACACACCATATTCTTAAATCAATGGCATCTATTGAAAGCACCAGTTCATCCCCTTCTTCTCTGGATAGGGTTCATGTTGCTTTGCAAAGAGCCCAGATGAAGATCAGCAGCACATCTGGTTCCAGAGTTGGGCGCACCCTGCTCAAGTCAAAAGACCTGCTCTTGAAGCAAAGGCACCGGCTTGCTGAATCAGGTTATCCTCTTAGGCGATCCCAGTCTCTTCCAACTGCAATACTGAATCCAGTGAAAGTCGTTTCCTCAGTAAATGTCCGGCTGTCTCCAGGAAAAGAGACTTTGTGCAGCCCTCCTTCCTTCACCTATAAGTATACACCTGAGGAGGAGGGGGAAGAGGAGGAGGACCTGATGACTGAGGACAAGCAATTGGTGAACAAAATGAAAGACATTCCACCTCCATGTAAATCCACATTTCATGTTGCTCCTTCATCCATGAAAAAGGAAACTACCCAAAGTGGGCTGACCAGGTTGGTGGATGAATCTAGTCACAGTAGACTACAGAGCTGCCCATTGCACATACCTGCACACATGTCTCAGTCAACATGTTCTCTCCACTCTCTTCATTCTGATTGGCAAGACAGGTTTCTATGTGAACATATGAGAACACTTAGCACACACAGTGTCCCAAGTATCTCGGGATCTTCTTGCAGTGCATTAGCTTCTCCTTTTGGTTGCCCTTATTCTCCAAGGCATGTTGGATACTCTTCTCGGCCGCATGCCATTAATCCACCCTCTACTGTTGAAATGCAGCTACGCCGAGTCTTGCATGATATCAGAAACTCTCTCCAGAATCTCTCTCAGGTAAGAGGAAACTGAATTCAGAGCTGTGGGTGAACAAAGATTTTTGTTGCAGCTGATGTGAAATGTTAATCCAGTCTTAAATGCGCTTATAATATAGCTTGTGTTGTTGAGTAAAGTAAAGTGTGTTTTTTAGAATAAGATAAACAAAAAATATGACATTTTGTGCAAGTTAATTTGTTGTTAATCATGAGCTTCGATATAGAAAGTAGCATTATGTCATCTCTCCACCCACCCTTTGGTTTTTGCCTTTACCAGCTTACCTCAAGAAACTTGACCCAGTGCTGATTTGTACTTTCTGATGTAGATGTTCTGGGGGAGGGAAGTCTGAAAACTGTTCTTGTACATCTTCAATTTGCTCAGCTTATTGCTATTGATTTCTGAAGCTGCCTGTCCTTACCTTCAAGGATCTCTGTAACTTCCTTCTTGCTTTCAGTTTAACCATCTCTTTATTTAGTTATTTTTGTTCCCTACCCCTCAGCTCTGTTAATACCAGCTTCAGTGACTCCATTAGTCCATGTCCCTTCCACACACATCTCTACACTTTTTTTCATGCTGCCTCTATGCCTGCACTGTTACTTTCATTAGATGACCCAGAAAACCCATTATTTTCTTATTCTTTTTCCCTGTGGAGACCTTCTTCTGCCAGAACACATTGCACAGAAGATGCCCAGCAACCTCCATGCTGTGCCCAGAATCACTGGTGTGGCCACACCTTTCCCACTTGTTTCTGTTCCTCATGTGCCAACTCCTGGAGCAGAAGCAATGTAGTTTCCTCAAAGCTGAGCTGAGCATGTGTCAGCGAGCTTGCCTGAGACCAAGCCTACAAGCAGTGAGGGGTTTGTGTTCATGGACACTTTAAGGTGACTACATTGCCTCCTTCTCAGAAGTTGGCACGTGCTGTGTGGAAGCATACAAGCAGAGTGTTTTTCAGGGTGGCATTTTGGGGCATAGCATGATGGAAGTGTATGTATGGCCTGAGACAATGACCTTGTTAATGTTTTAAAACCCACTCTTTAGTAAATGCTGTGTTTTATCTCTTGCTCTTTAGTAACCTGATCTTATCTAAGTCCTTCCTCTGCTGCCATCTCTGTCTTGTCATCCTTTTAAATGGGTAATTTCGTATTGTTGAATTTAAGCCCCAGTCATGCTTTCAAGTAGGCACAGGGTCCTCTATGTGCACATACAGAGCAGTTGCGAGATCAGCTTGTTGGAAACCTAGCTGCCAAATTTGAAGTGTGTGGGAGGACCCTGATGCCTATGTGAAACCCTAGTGCTTTTACTAAGTTTACCCAGGGACAGGCATCCACCTCCTTATGTCATATTGCAGGACTTGGACCTCGATTGGATAAGGATGCTGATTTGTTTATTCATAGGAGATGACTAGAATTTATGTGGGTACCAATGGAAATAATGAAGTTAATGATCCTTTCTTGATATCCCATTCCTTGAATTGTATTTATTGCTTTGCTTCTCAAACTTTACAGCTCAGTTCTGAAGATACTTTTGGGTATTTGGGCATGTCTACATAGCACAATGTGATGCCGTATAGTGCAGAGGTATCTCAGCTAGATCTGAATGAGCTGGGTTGGATTCCAGAGGCAGATTAGCTACATTGGTGTGGGACTCTACCCAGGATCTCAGACTGTTCAGTTAGTTCAGTATCTCTGATCCCACTGAAGTGGGCAAGGTAAACATCCTTTGAAGTCCAGAGGACTGTTCAAAATTGCATGCATGTTGCCTAGGAGTGAATGTTAGCAAAACAGACTTTTGACTTTTCCTACATTATGAAGCTTAGGAATACTGCTCATTGGAATTCCTCTGTAATATAGACAAAGCTCTGATAGTGTATAATAGTTTAATAGTAGCTATGGTCAGGAGGGACGTGAACAGATCATTTAGCCTGACCCCCTGCCACAGGCAGGAATGAATTCTGGGTTCACAAGATCCCAGACAGGTGATCATCCAACCTCCTCTTGAATTTGCCCAAGGTAGGGGCGAGGACCACTTCCCTGGGAAGTTGGTTCCAGATTCTGGCCACCCTAACTGTAAACTATTGCCTTCTGATCTCTAACCTAAACCTATTCTCCATCAGCTTATTACCATTGTTCCTTGTCACCCCAGGTGGTGCTGGGGAGAAAAGGGCTCTACCT
>JAGPOW010003685.1:47827079-47878264 GCA_030014935.1 Caiman crocodilus
TTCTGATCTCTAACCTAAACCTATTCTCCATCAGCTTATTACCATTGTTCCTTGTCACCCCAGGTGGTGCTGGGGAGAAAAGGGCTCTACCTATTTGCTAATGATCTCCCCTGATAAGTTTGTAGGCAGCCACCAGGTCCCCTCCTCAGCCTCTTCTTGCTGAGGCTGAACGGGTCCCTCAGTCTCTCCTTGTATGGGGCCTCTCACCAAGTGGGTGGCCTTCCTCTGAACCCTCTCCAGGCTGGCCACATCTCTTTTGAAGTGCAGCACCCAGTACTGGACACAGTACTTCAACTGCAGCCTGACCAAAGTCGCATAGAGGGTGAGTATCACTTCTCTAGACCAGCTTGAGATGCATCTTTGGATGCATGACAAGGTATGGCTGGCCTTGCTGTTTGTAGTCTGGCATTGGCGGCTTGTGTTCATCTTGGAGTCAATAATGATTCCAAGATCCCTTTCCACCTCTGTGCTTTCAAGAAGGGAACTCCCCAGCCTGTATGTATGCTGTGGATTCTTTCTCCCAAGGTGCAGCACCCTGCATTTGTCTATGTTGATCACCATCCTATTCTCATCTGCCCAGTAAACTAACTATATGAACTTGGCTTGCTGAAGAGACACTTTTGCAGCCGTATGATATTATTGTGAATACAAGTCATCTGATAGAAATGAGTACTAATCGAAATTTAGTTATAAAATATCTTGGTGTAAACAGAGCAGCTATTCTGCAGCAAGCATAGCTCAGCTAAGCCTGTTTTTTTTACTTATCAGCCATTCTTAGATGTTTCTATGAAGGCATCTCTTTGTCTTATGCTTTTACCTGTCATTTTTATTCTTCAGTTGACATTATTCTTTGTTATATCATGGTCACTTGTTCTAGAAACAACTGATGTGTTCCAAACACAAGCTTGGTGTCTTTAGAGGAGTAATGCAAATGAGCGGAAGGGGAAAAATGAGAGAGAAAAATAATTTAAAATTATCGTACTTTAAACAAAGTTCCTCTTGAAATGAAATGTGTTCAGAGTATACATGACATGTCATCAGCTCCTTGAACTCTTTTGAAATTACATGGACAAACCACATTTTACTTATGTTTTAAAGGAATAAAATTTTCTCACATCTGTGCAGTTTGCAGTTGTGGCATGTGGGAACATATAATACTTCCTGTATATAGTGCTTTGTCCCCTGACGCAGCATACAAAAAGAAATTCCTCAACAATCTTGTTTTCTGTCTATTAGAGCAAGATCTTTTGATGTAGGCATTATAATGACATAAAGGGGGAAATTTGAACAACAAAGATCAATTTCATCATGAAACAGAAACTGTACCAGTTTTGCTCTTCTAAAATAAGGCTGCAAAGCAGATTTACAGGTTGTTGTTGCTTGTATTTTAATATTACATTAGTAGGGCAACTGAAACTGCTGCATTTTCAAAGACATTATGCAAGTGGGTGAAACAACCTTTCATCATATATCCTGTATCACAACAACTTCTAAATGTTGTGTGGGGGGTGGTTGGTTTGTTTTATTTTGTACTTGTGTCTCAACTTGTGATTCAGTGCTTTTGTATTACAGAGCCTTTACTGTGCAACAAAGCATGTTTTTAATAGCTTGGCATTATTCTATTGTGCTGAGGTCCCTCTTCACACCAGAAGAGCCCCTTGTCCTGGTAGCAGAGTACACTTTGTCAGAAAGGAAGCATTTGCCTGTTGCTGCAAGGTTTAGTTTACTTCTCAGTGCAGCTTCCCTTCTGCATTAGGGTTTTGAGCTGCTGCTTATCACTGTGGCATCTTGAGAGGGCTGATTTATTAACATGGTCCTACTGGCATTTTCATTTTAAATATTTTCCCTTTTCCTAGTACCCTGCAATGAGAGGTCACGATCTTGCTGCTGCCACCTCTTACAGTACTCATAGATCATCCATTCTACCTCTTTATGAAGTAAGTATTATTTATACTTAAATTTATAAACACCTAGTAACAATTTTAGTAATGCCCTAGATGTGCTCTTTACCCTATAACCAGGTCCTGTTCTGAAGAGCTGACTTAAACTATTCCTACTTTTTTTTTTTTTTCCCATCAGCAATGGCCAGTATCTTCGTGTAAAGATTTGCAGGATAACACCCTGAAAATTAATCACAAATCTCTTAATGATTCTTCACTGGTTGCCTTCTTGAGTCCCACTTTCTGTTCCCATCATGCTGCCATTGGGGTGGGACATTGTGGAAGGCAATGAGGCTCTGCAAGTGCCTGCGTAGGAGCACTTCTGTTGTAGGGCCTACACCTTTACCTGTGCATTTAACACTTTCTTGTCTGTATCTCTTTAGAATACTTTCCAGGAACTACAGGTAGTGAGGCGCAGTCTGAACTTGTTCAGAACTCAAATGATGGATTTGGAATTGACTATGTTACGTCAGCAAACAACAGTATATCAACACATGACTGAAGAAGAAAGGTAAAATTGTTCTGACTGTTGATGTTTAGAGAAAGAGAATACTGTATTTATGTAAATACAAGACAAGGTTCCACCCCCCCATCAGTGGTAGGGAGGGGGAAGCTCTTTGTCTTACAAGGCAATGTTATTAAATCCATTGTCTGTCATTAAACTGTTGCCAAAAGCAGCATGTGCTCAGTAATGAAAACCAACTATGAAGTTGAGAAAACACAGCCAACACTCAGCATGACTATAAAACACATGCTCCATATTAAGCAAACAAACTGATGGAAGAGTGTGTGTGTGTCCCTTAAGAAACAAAAAAACAAAACAAAACAAAAAACCAGGCAGGTGTTTCCTCTGCAGAGAACTGGCACTGGCCCTGGGCCTGGGCCACCAGGTTGACACCAGGAGGGCCAGATTCAGCCTTGACACCCCTTTTCCCCCACCTTGGTGCCACAAAGGCCAAGTTGCTGATGGGAACCTACCACAAGGCTAGGTTAGTGCAGCCCATCTGAATAAGATGTATTGTAGTGCGAAATGTGCCCAGTCCCCTTCGGAGCTGAATCTCTCTCTCTTTTTTTTTTTAAGCCAGGGGAACCACTGTATTGAATTTAGACTTCCTCTTCACTACCACAGCTGAGTAGTGGTACACATTTTCTAGTGATTCCTATTTCTTCACCAGTCATAAATGTCTAGTAAATACCACCAAGTGGGGCCCTAAACTGTTCATCCAGAATCCCTTTATCACCCCTTTCTCAGCCTGTTGCATATAATTAGTGTGGCCCCACCCTCCATGAAGTAGAACCAGACCAGGTTTCCTTATGTCTCACCTGCATATAAATTTTTGAAGAATCCCGGGACTCGCAAGCAGAGCATCCAGTTCCAGTCGTAAGTGGAGGGCCTAATTACCACATGAGTCCTTTGTGAGAGGGATCTGAAGTACACACAAATACAAGAAGCACTGAGCAATAGAGTCATCATGGGTTTAAACACTGTTGACTCTGCTGGAGCCTGGACCAGTGAACTACATGGTAAATCATGAGCCTGTTGGCTTTGGACAGATAACGTGCATAGTTTCTATTATATATAAGTAGGTACAAAAGTACTGCTTAGGAGTGTGTTCATGGAGTACCTGTGCTAAAACTTGCAGCAGTTTCAAAAAAGGTAAAATCCATCCATTTTAGATGACCTAAATAACTACAGGCATGTTTATTTCAGTCATTGTTTTCAGATTTGCCTCTTACTTCAATGTGTGCAGGGAGAGAAGGGTATGGCAGTAAGGAAAGGGCTGCAGGGGAAAGAAGATGTGGGGAGCAGAGGGCAAAGGGGCCACTTGACACCCCCCCCGATTTATTCCCCCGTGCTGTAACAGTGGGTGGGGGACAAATTCAAGGCAAACCTCCAGTAATTAGATTCCATACGTGGAAAACCTACAACATATTGATACATTTCCCATGTATAGAATCTAATTATTGGGGGATCATCTTATATTTAGGGCCATCTTATATTTGAGTAAATATGGTGCTTCCTTATTTGCTGCTCCTTCTTCCACTAAAGCCAAAGGTAAAAGACCCATTGACTTCTCTGATTAAGCAGAGGTCTGAACTTTTATCAAACTATTTAGTCTTCCCACCCCCAGTTCGGTGATATTTTCCTCCTTTATGCTCATCCATCCTTTCTTCCAGTCAGAAAAATTCTTGCCCTGAACGTTTTTATAGTTGTGGGTTTTAACAATTTTTTTTTTTATCAGAGGCCACTTGCACATTTCTTTTTCTATCACAGATCTCTTTCTGTTATTTATAAATTTATATAAAAAATTGCAAAGCATTCAGATGGTTCTTCAACCCACAGCTGCCACTAATAGTTTAAAACACTCATTAATCTGCCTGTATTGTTGTTGCCATCAGAGCTGTGAAAATCATGCTTAGAAAAACACTTAGATTGTTTATTGCCATTGATTTTTGTTATTGCTGTTTGAACAAAAACAACATAAATAACATAACAGTAAATATAGATGTGTCTAAACTCCATATGCTTGAATATATTGAATGTAATTGGAAACTCATTGGAAGATTTTCCTTGTTTGGCACTGGATCTTAGTTTTCCCATTGAAGTGATAGGTTTTTCTCTCAAAACAGAACTCCATTTTTTTGAAGTGATGAGAATCCTTTGTCCCCTTTTCCTTCACTACTGTTCAGGATGCAGGAGGTTTCCTGTGAAAGAGAAGCAAGCAGCGCCTTCCGTGCCAACTGTTTCTAACTCTCAGAGCTTCAGAGGACGTGATGGACTATGCCTCTCTGCTAACAATATTGTTTTTTTGTAATTCACTTGCCTTTAGATACGAAGCCGATCAACTCCAGAGTTTAAGAAAATCTGTCCGCGTGGAGCTGCAGGAGCTAGAAACGCAGTTAGAGGAACGTTTGCTTACTCTGGAGGAACAGCTTAGAACTTTACACATGTCTTCGCCTTACAGATCTCAGACACTCATGGTGTGTGTTGTTTTGGAAGTTACTATATTTATGATATCTCTTAGCAGCATATTTCTTGAATTACGTACTTAAGTAAACCTAAAGTATCTGTTATGTAGATGCCAACTGTTAAATCAAGACTCCAATTAAAGATCTTCCAAACATTCTTATTGATGTGTTTAGACTGTGATCTGTAGAATTTGGATGACAAGTCTTATGTACATCAGAAGTGACATTTTTTTGTTTTCGTTGGTTGTTCAACTACATTCGATTCCAGGATTTTTATCAGGATTTTAGCTCAGAGATTTTAGAGCACTATACCTCTTCCAGTATTTTTTTTTTTCCTTTTTTAAAATCATTTTATTCCCACCCAAGGAGTTTACCAAGATTTCAAAACAGTGACCATAAATTATCACTGCATCCCCCCAGCTATAATGTTATTCTGTCTGGAGTTCCTCCTCTGCTGCTTTACTAGTCGAAGGAGGTAGTTATAGAGAGAACCCAAGGTGTTTCTGTCTGAAAGAACTAGATTGTGCTGCCTCCACAGTGCTTACCCATCCTAAGTGCAAATGACTGGACATTTTTCTGTCTTTGCCATCCTTCAAGTTTCTTTCACTTTCTGCATCTGTGATGCTTCTTTTATTGCTTATCTTCTTGCACCATACTGTAAATTGTGTGAGCCTGAGATAAAAATTAAGGAAATTGTGGAAGTTCAAGGAATCATAAAAAGATATGTATCTGTAGGGTAGAACAGAGGTACCCAACCGCCTGCTTGCAGGCCAGATCTGGTTCCTCTCACCATGTCATCCATTCAGCAGGGTTCCCTACATTACCATGGGGAGCCCTGTGTGCCATAGCCCTATGCACTAGGTCTGGCCTATAGGATCGAATCCCATTGTGCAGAGTGTTATGAGATCCAATCTTGGAGCATGGGGCCAAAACACTGAACCCAGCTAGCATGGAAGAAAGGTTGCTCATGCTATTCTATTTTTCCAGATCATTACATACAGCAGCAGCATGCTGTTTGTAAGGCCTTATACAGGTGTTATGTTTCTAGCAGGAGAATTGCTGATCTCTTGGTAGAAATCACAAGTGTTTGTTCAGTTTCTCCCAGGAGGAATCATGCGCCTCTGGGAGAATGATCTCCAGGGTGTGACCCTGGAAGATTCTCTTAGCAAGAGAAACTCATAATTTAAATGTCTGCTCTCTTAATGTCTGCTGCAGGTCCATCTCAAGACAACTAAAGTAGACCTGATTAGAATCTCCTAATTATTGTCAGTTTTTGCTCTATGCTGGTCAGTGTTCTTGCAGAAGCTTGTGTCCAGGCTCAGCAAAGATGCATGCCAAATCATCCCCTTCAGGATTGCCATAGAAAAAAATTTGAACAGCAAGAACAGGAAAATATGGAATTACTATTATCTCAAGCCAGACTAAAAATATTTGGAGCTTTATAAATATATTTTTATTTTTAAATCCATTCATAGAAAGGAGCCAGCTTTTAAAATGACTAAAATAAACTTCCCTGACCAGTTTTGTTTACTTTCTGACTTCTATGGCTTTACTTCTTCAGAAAGTTGCTACACACTGTATTATGCATTACCATTTGATAGTTTTAAAGAACCCTGTGTACTAACTTCACTTTATATTTCAGGGTATGTATGGCAGCAGGAGCACTGATAATCTTTCATGCCCTTCTCCACTGAATGTAATTGAACCAGTAAGTAATTTTATTTAAACACCTATTAAAAATAGGACAATCAAAGGCTTCTTAAGGGAAACTGGTTAGATTTGATATTTTTTAGAGGCCGGATCCTACAAACACCTGCTCATATGCTATTGAAAACAGTGGCATTGCTCACGGGAGCAAAGGTTGCACACACAAGTTGCACTCCCGTGATTTAGGAGAGATGTATGGTGGTAAAGTCTTGTTTAGGAGCAGCTATTGGCATCTGATGAGTTTGCTGTGGTAGTTCTCTTCTTGTATTTTGGTTAGTTCTTTTTGGTGAATATTAGGCCAGGAACCTTGAATAAATGCCTTTTTTGTTTTTAATTTAGATGAAAGCCAACAGAAATATTATAGAGTGGCTAAAAAAGAGTAGCTCAGAGTTGCAAAAGCTTAGGTATCCCTGAATGGCTTTACCAAGCAAGGTGGAACAAATCAAGACTTCTAATTTTTCAACAGCTTTGACTAGGTACAGCTGGTAGCTAGGGACATGGCAGTCATTTCTGTTTAATTCGATTTAAAACCTTTTCTTTATGCTTTTCTGCTGAAGTCACTAAGGGAAAGCATGATTATAAAATATTTATAAAAATACAGTAAATACAATGTGTATAGTATGTGTAATCGTGAAGATTAATACCATATGTATGATTTTTTTAATTAGTATGTATAAAGTGTGTGCGCATCTGTATACCTGTATTCATGTATATGCGCACACACATACAAATATATCTTTATACACTGGTGTGTGTGTGTGTGTGTGTGTGTGTGTGTGTGTGTGTGTGTGTGTGTGTGTGTGTGATGGAACGAGTGACTAGATAACTAATAAGAAATGTTGCTTTTCTAGATGTAGGCTTTATTTGGTTCTGAAGAACAGTGTAATTACCTGTGCCTATGAAAGCCTCAGACAAATCACTAATGACCTCTGATTTTTAGTATGTCTATAGCAATTATAGCAAATACTAGAAGAAAAAAACCCAACCTTTTCTTCTTGAATCTCTAGGTCTCTGAACTTATTCGAGAACAGTCATTTTTGAAGTCAGAGTTGGGATTAGGACTGGGAGATCTTGGATTAGAAACTCTTCCAGCAGAAGGATCAGAATCAGTATTCTCTCATGGAAACTCGGATTCTTCTTCCATTTGCTCCAGCCATGCAGGCAGGAAAGCTGGTGGAAGCTTATCTGAGATAACTGGAAAGTCCAAGATGCAAAGCAAGAGGGTATACCGAGCATCTGTTGCCTTAACACCAACCCCACCAGCAAGACCAGGCAGCATGCAGCAAGCTGAATGCCCTGAGAAATATGCAGATTCCAGATCAGAAGTGGAACAAAAACTTGAAAAAGTTCCTTTTGCACCTTCAGTTGATGAAATTCACAGAAGCGTGGAGAATGAGGAGCTACAGCACGTTATACAGGAGGTAAGGAAAAACGTGGTGTCTACTTGGGTTAGGGTGTATTGAAACATTGGTCAATTGAAATTTTTAGTTGTATTGTATACAACTTTGACTACTCTCCTTTTTCCCTAGTTTAACCTTAAAAAAGAAAAAAGAGCCTGAGATCAGAGTTCTCAACAACAGGCAGTTCTCACCACAGGGCTTAGCCAGAATTGTGTATTGCATTTTCATTACCTCCTACCTAGATAACAGCAGTTGCTGCATTAATGAGTAGTTACTTAACATTATGGCTATGGATAAGGAGGTATTTGCTCTTTACTAAAATCACAATAGAATCTGTTTCTCTCTAAAGCATATCTTGCTTTAAAAACTAGTTTAGTTCCACCTACCTGTAGAAGGGTTTGTAGCAATCCCAGAGATACTGCTTCTCTGCCACCTTTTTTCACCCTTAATTGGCAAATAGCCAATAAAATTCAGAGCATAAAGCACCTCTTTACTTCCCTCTACCCAGTCTAGCAATATAAATAGGGTCGAAGTCAGATCCCAGGCTTCCCCTCCTATGTCTGCATTGGTCAAATGGGGAATATTTATTTTCTGTCATCTTGGCTTTGTTGTAAAGGATATTTAGCTAATAGCTGCACAGTGTTTGGAAGTTGTAAAGGGATATTATCATTGCCAAGGAGTGTCCTGCTCTTCCTCAGTCTTTCATGAAGCAGAGAGGTTTTCTTCATGCTCTGGAAGGAAAACTAGGCAATAAAAATGAAATTAAAAAAATGAAGTTATCAAACACTAAGACTATTTTCTGGCTGTTAAATGTAGAAGGCTTGGAATATGTATGCATGTTAAATAGAAGAATGGTAGTGAAAATGATACATGTTCCTTAGTGCACAATCTGTAGAATGAGAAGAGGTGGTTGGAATTCACTCTGTTTAGCTTTAGGCAGGAACTGCATAAATAGCCAAGGATAAAACTGCAAGTTCTAGCAACCAAGGTTAAAGGTGAGGGAGCTGCTAGTATTAAGACTGGATGCATTTAAGCTGGCTATTATGGTGCGCAGTTTTTTTTCAGTGAGGTCAAACAAGATCAGCTTGCATTAGATTTAACTGATGCTGAACTGTGCTTGATGCCATGAGTAGCCTCTTCTGAAGTCACTGGGACTCTTTGTGGAGTATGGTGTTATCAAGTGTGGGTAAGAGTATCCCAGTCTGGTTGTCAGTGAGGCACACATAGAATGATTACATCAACGTTACTGTAATTCACTTTAAGAATCTGACACTTTCTAGCAGTTACTGATTGTACAATGGGGTATTTTGTATGCCATATTTTACTCCTCTACTTACGATGGGCAGAAACTATATGCAGTAAAAGAAATATTGTATTCTCTTATTCTCATATTAATTTCTTCCTGATCCTTTTTAGATAGCACTTTTCTACATGTGCCAGTTACTGAGGCCAGTAGATAATTTGCACAGAACAGGTTTCTTCTGCAACTTGTTTGTCCTTCTGCATTGATACTTCAGTGATGCCAAACTGTTACATTTGTGGCATCTCCATTTTTTAAGCCATAGAATGTAATGTCAGATGTGGGATTATGATTTCACTACAGGATGTTGCAAAAGAGAAGCTGGGAGAGGAAGGAGAAAGCTATCATTCAAACAGTTTGTAACAGTAGCAGAGGAAACAAAGAAAGCTGAGGTCAAAGTACATTGCTGTTGTAGTGGATGTTCTTTCCAAGTTTATCTCAGTGTGAAAGTCCCTCATTAACCTTATTAGTTGATAGCAGATACAGGAGGTGTGTATTTTGCAGAGAGAAATGGGGCATTTGGCTGTGTTTCTGAGTACTCTGTACAGCTAAATAGTTCTGTACTAAATTGCATTTAATTCAAAACCTGGGATTTAAATATGCTTCATAGTTAGTTGATCTGGATTTACTCTGCAGATGTCTGAAGACTGCCATTCAGTATAATCTTATTGGCATCCAACTGAGGAGAGAGTAGGCTCTGAACAGTAGCTGCTTTGTAAGTCAGTATTAAGGTAGACTGGCATCGAGATGTATGCATAGATGTTTTTGCAGTGTCTGACCTTATTACTGGATAACATGCATGCAAATCTTTATATTTTAATAAACTGAAATCTACAACAAATCAGTGTCTCCCTTGCATAACTACATTATTAGTAATGACATTGTTAGGATTGTTTTGTTATAGGAAAGAAATGCATTAATGTGCATTCTTGATGTGTACCTTCACAAATGTTACATCCATTGTTTATTCAGTAATTCTTCCCCCATTTTGTGTAGGCATGTCACCTAATGGAGGCAAAAAAGGGTAGGCAGTGTTTCAGAACATGCTTGGGTGGATTGTAATGTATGAGTTTTTATCTGTATCTATGTACTGCTTAAAAAAACCAAAATCTGCTAACTTGCAGAATAAATGAATTCATTCCCACAGAAAAGCATGCAAAAATGTTAAATGTCAAGATACTGAATGCTGGCCATCTTGTTTTCTTTCAAAATACAATCTGAACTCCATTGAACTATCACAGAATTCTTTGCAATGCTGTGACAGTCAGAAAGTATGTAGCATATCCTTTATTTGATTTAACAGAAACGGTAGTTTTTAAAAAGTTGTACATAAGGAGACAATGGTTGTTTAAATGAACCTGAAGCTGATTAGAAGAACAGTTTCATCTGATTTTTTTCTTTGAGTATCCTGTTTAAATGAATGAAATGCAAGTGCATTTCATGGGGTCAGAGAAATGACTAACTATCTTTGATAAGTATCTTTTTGTGTGTATTCCTATAAGATTATGTATGGTTTTGTTATACTTCTGTCCACTAGACTGAAGAAAACCATATCTATCACTACAGTTGAACCTAGACAGCTAACTGATCTAGCATGAAGATTAAATGATTCAGCCCAACAGGATTTTCTTCCAGGTTAGCATTGAAGGGCAGTAAGAGCAAGCCTCCATATTCTACATGTTCTTTGGCCTATTGGAGGACTTAAGCTGTCTATGTGGCACTTTCTTACCATGAAGCCATTGTTATTGTTAGCCATACGGTACGATTGCAGCAGGGTGGCTGGTAGAGGTTTGGGACGCTGGTTAATGATATCTATAAGTAATATTGCTGTTAAAACAGGAGTGGCATGATGCTTAGAGAATTATTATATTCCATCCTTTAAGCAAATGTAATTCTGGGTTTTAAACCTAAGAGTGAAGTAGGCTTCAACTTCCTTTTTATTAATTTCTTGTTTGTTGATTGGCAGAACACTGTGGCCTGTACAGAATAGGAGGGGTGTGTACCTTGCCTTGAGAAGTTTATAATCAGAAAGACAAATATTTGGCAATTATCATGAGACATGAAAAGTGGCTGAGTCACCACGGGAACAATACATCTTGCATTCATTCAGGAATTACCGTGATCAGTTGTAAGAATCTGATAGAGGGCTGAGCCTGGAAAAAAAGGCCTGGAGAAGAGAGGAGTAGATGGTACGAAGGAGAAATACTGAGATGGAGTAAACAATGGGCAAAGGTGGTGTTTTTCAAAGCCTTAGAGATGAGGACCCAGGACTGAATCTCAGAAGGGGGTAAAGTAGAATTTGTAGCCCTTATTCATGTGCCTGGACAGGGGGCTGTCTCTTGGATCATGCCCCATCTGGTCCTTGTACCTTTACTATGGACTGACTGCAGTGAGGTACCTTCAGTCCATTGGGATTCACAAGTTAGATTCCTTTCCTGAAATTAGACAGCAGAGCCCTGTCTCAAACACTGAGCAGAATATCAGTCTCGTGGTGCTTGCACCCCTGTTATACAATATTCTGCCTTTCTCACCTCCCAGGAGAAAGTCCTGACTCCCACATCATAGGACATTCTGGGGACAGGGCACTCTCCATGCTTCCTGTAGAATTTGTTCCACTTGATATCAAGTAAAGGTTTATTGAGCTAGAGAGAGCATATGAGAGTGTGATTCTCTAGCCCAGGGCTGTCTTCTTTCTGAGTTGCTAGGAACTGTATGGGCCTTATGTCATGCAGGGTGCAGATCCCCTGGGCCATATACTACATGGGCCTCCCTCTGTCACATTCCTACAACTGACCAAGATAATTCGTGAATGGATGCAAGATGTATTGTTCCCATGGTGACTCAGTGATTTTTCATCTCATGCTAATTGCCAAATATTTGTCTTTCTGATTATGAACCTCTCATGGCAAGGTACACACCCCTCCTATCCTGTCCGAGTACAGGATCTGACAGATCCTAGCTGCAGCAGTAGCAGGAGCATTGTGGGGAGTAGGCATGAGCCTGCAAGCTTCAAGTTAACTGCTCAGGCCAGGTGTGGCTCATGGATAGCTCTGCACTAGCCTGTTAGATGGGGCATACCCTGAATGGGGGAGGCCGAGGCCTATGCATGTTTCAAGGGCCACTTGAATGCCTCTAACATAACAGTCAGCGCCTAAGCTTTTTAGTGCCTCTGCCCATGTTTGTACTTACTGTCTTTCTGCCAAGGCCAAGACTCCTGCCGAGAAATAAGTCCTGCCTTTAGGCACAGTGGCTTAGAGGGAGTGTGCATGCTTAGGGGCGTGCACCCTCTAGCACCTTTATTAAGCTGTATATCTATTTCAAGTGTATCCATGCTTCTGTGCCTTAGTTCCCCCACTTCCAAAGTTCCCCTGGTGTTTTCCTTCTTTACTAGATGTATACATTTTTTATTGTGAGGCACTCTGATACTGAGAGGCACTCTGATACTAAGAGAAATTGAAATAAGTCACGTGATGAGAGGGAATGAAGACAAGGGGAGAAACAGGGGAATTGGGCACTGAGAGAAAGGGAGCATGCCCTAGGGTCAGTGACTGGAACAAATGTAGAGGAACAGGATGAACGTCCCCTTTGTGTTAGGCAAGTCAGACACCCACTTGAGCAATAAACACAAAATACTTCTGAGAAATGTTTCTGTGTTTATTTTTATACGCTTTAAGGACACACTCAGGAGTAGTGCAGGAAACTGCTGACATGCAGGAAAGCAGGGCGATTTTCAGTTTTAGAACACTGTTGTGGTAGCAATAATGCTGTGTATCAGATAATGCCTTCCAGCTGGGGATCTCAAAATATTTTATGAACATTAACAAACAACCCTGGGGTGAGGGAGACATGCTGTAATCCCAGTGGGGAAGCCAAGACGCAGGGAGCTAAAGTGGTTTGCCAAGGTCATGTAGGTGGTCTGTGGCAGACCTGAGAATAGGACACAAGTCTCCTGACTCCCAGTCTGTTCCTTACCATGGGACCATCAGTCTTCTTTCGTCATTAGCAAAGCTAATTTGGGAAGGCTTTATCAGATTATTTTGGAAAGCAGAATTTATTTTCATCTACCCTGTTAGAGGGCACAGCTTATATATTTAGATTTCATAGCCATTAGGGCTGGAAGGGACCTTGGAAGATTATCGAGTCCAGCCCCAGGGGCAGGAAGTCAGCTGGGGTCAAAGGATCCCAGCAAGATAAACGTCCAAATGTATCTTAAGAGTCCAGAGTAGGCGCTTATACCACCTCTGGTGACAGTCTGTTCCAGGCCTTGGGGGCTTGGACAGTAAATAAGTTTTTCCTTATGCCCAGCCTGAAATCGTCTTGGAGGAGTCTGTGACCATTTGACCTTGTCATCCCTTGGGGTGCTCTGGTGAGCAGGCATTCCTCCAGATCCTGATGTATACCTCTTATATACTTAAAGGTAGCTACCAGGTTCCCCCCTGCACCTATGCTTTTCCAGGCTGAAGAGTCCTATAGCTCTCAGCCTGTCATCATAAGGCCAGTTATCCTGTCCTCTGATCATGCCAAGTGGATGTCCTCTGGAATCTCTCAAGCTTCTCAACATCCTTTTTAAATTGTGGAGCCCGGAATTGGATGCAGTGCTCCAGCTGTGGCCTCACCAAGGCCAAGTACAGTGGGAGGATGACATCCTGGGATTTCCTTGAGAAGCATCTATGGATGCAAGCCAGAGTGTTGCTTGCTTTACCAGCTGCAACATCACATTGGTGGCTCATATTCATCTTGTGGTCAGTCATGACCCCCAAGTCCCTTTTGGCTGTGCTGCTAGTGAGCGTAGCACGGCTGAGCCTGTAAGCATGCTGCACGTTTTTCTTCCTAAGGTGGAGTACCTTGCATTTTTTGGTGTTGAACGCCATCAGGTTTGCATCCACTCATTTTCTGAGCCTGTCATGGCCAGCCTGGATCACCATCCTGTCCTTGGGTGAGGGACGCTTTACTCCAAAGTTTGGTGTCATTGGCAAACTTGGCCAGTCCACATCTTTTACCAGTGTCTACATCATTAATGAAGATGTTAAAGAGTATATGCCCAAGGACGGAACCTTGGAGGACCCCACTGGTCACGGCACAACACGATGATTGAGTTCTGTCGACTACCACTCTCTGGGTCCAACCTCAGAGCCAGTTCCCCAGCCAGTGAACTGTGATGTAGCCAAGGCCACAGTTGGCCAGTTTTTCTGTGAGATAGTAATGGGATACCAGATTGAAAGTTTTTTAAAAATCAAGATGTATAACGTCAATCTCTTCTCCTTTGTCCAGGTGATAGGTCACCTGGTCATAGAAGGAGATGAGATTGATCAGGCAAGACCTATCTGCAACAAACCCCTGCTGGCTATCCCTCAGGATGTTGCCATCGACCAGTTTATCAAAGAGACCATTCTTGACAATTTTTTCCAAGATCTCCTGGATAGAGGTCAGGCTGATGGGCCTGTAGTTCCCTGCGTCTACTTTCCTCCCTTTCTTGAAGACAGGTGCCACACTGACCTTCTTCCAATCTTCAGGCAGTTCACCAGAGCGCCAGGAGTTCTCAAAGATCCATGCCAGTGGCTGACCTATGATACTTGCCAGCTCCGTAAGTACCCTGCAGTGTAAACTGTCTGGGCTGCCTGATTTAAAGGTGTCCAGCCTTTCAAGGTGTTCCTTCACATGGTCAACATTGATGAAGGGTAACAATTCTCCCTCACCCTGGCCATTCCATACCATACTGAGCAGGGCTGTCCCTTGGGGCTGATGAAAAACCGATGCAAAATACCCATTAACGAGGTTGGCTTTTTCCTGGGCGTCAGTTGTCCCATATGGTTTAGCAGGGTCCAATGTTACCCTAGCTTTTCCTCCGGCTTCCCACATATCTAAAAAAGGACTTTTTATTGTCCTTGATATGTATTGTCAGTTGAAGTTCAGTCACAGCCTTGGCTTTCCTGGTTTACTCCCTACAGGCCTGGACCAGTGCAGATCCTTTGAGGTGGATCCAGTCCTCCATCCTTTATAGGTCTTACTTTTTAGACTCAAGACGTCCACTAGTTCCTTGCAGAGCCAAGGGAGCTGCTGTGCCCTTTTGCTGCCTTTCCTCTGAGACAGGGATAGGCATTGATTGTGCTTCCAGGATCACTCCCTTGAGGAGCAACCACTCATCCTGAACTCCTCTCCCCTTTTGGTTGTGGTTCCTTAGGGCCTCACCAACAAGTCTCCTGAGCTTGTCAAAGTTAGCTTTCCTGTAGTCAAAGACTTCTGCATTGCTGACTGACTTGCCAGCTTCACGGAAGATGGTGAAAGGTGGTCAGCTCACGGTCACTGTCTCCCAGCTTCCCTTTGATCGTCAGGTCACTGATTAAGTTGCCATTACCAGGTCAAGCACTGCTTTACCTCTCTTCAGCCCATAGACTTCATGCATCAGATAAAGCTCATCCATGCACGTGAGAGAGCTTTGTGACCTTTCGGATTTGGCCAAGTGCTCTTCCCACGAGATGTCTGAGTAGTTAAAGTCTCCCATGACGGCCATGCACTGGCAGTGTGTGACCTCAGCCAGTTCCCTGGCTAACTCCTGGTCAAGCTCTTCATCTTGGTTAGGAGGTCTGTAGTAGATTCCTACTATTGTGTCCCCTATGCCATGTTCACCATAGATTTTAACCCAGAGAGTCCATTCATAGGTGGAGTCCCACCAGGTCTCTATTATCTCTATGAAATCATAGTCATTCTTGTTTAGCAGGAGGACCAGTTCCTCCTGCTTATTCCCCAAGCTCCTGGCATTGGTATACAGGCAGGTAAGTGTCCCACTGGAGGCCCTTGCCTTCCCTACACATCATTCTGGGGCTGGGGTAGGGATGGGTTCCCTTGAGTGCCTTAGTCTGCTGGATTTGCAAAAGTTGCCCAGTGGGTTTGCAGTGGCAGTATTCCCCCACCATGCCCTGACAGGCTTAGTTTAAAGCCTGGTTGAGCAGGCCAGCCAGTCTGCCTGAGAAGAGCCTCCTCCCCAGTGCAGTAAGGCAGAAGAGTCTCTTCTCAGCAGATCACTGCCTCTCTCACCAAAGAGCGGACTGTGATCATGTAAACTGAAGCCTTCACGATGATACCAGCACAGTCTTCAGTTGAGTACTTCAATCCTCCTCTCCCTTCTCAGCCCATATCCTGAAACCAGGAGGATTTGGAGTGGACTTGGGGACCTAGCTCATGGAATGAGAGTGCATAATGGTACCAGTGCACAGGAACTGTCATGTGACCAAGGAAACCTAGAATCCCTCCAGCTCCAGCCAGCATCTTATTGTGCCATCCCTAGCAAGTTTAACAGAATGCATATGATTACCTGAAAGGAGAGAGAAAGAGAGAGAGTTAAACCAGAAAGATGTCTATTAAATGAGCAGCTGTCCCAAGTTTGCTTGTTGGTGTTTAGTCCCAGCATTACAAGAAGGTTAACCATGCCTTTTATTATTCTGCAGTTTGATTAACTAAAATAGTAGAAATGGTATGCATGTGTATGCGTCTGAGGCTTTATGGTTGTCAGTGAAGGTCCTAATGATTCAGAAACAGTGTTTTTCTTTCTCTCGAGTTAATGACACACAGAGGTCAGCAAACTCTCCCACTGAAAGATATTCGGAAATGTTTTAAGTCCCGCGTCTCTGCTTGACATGGCATAGTAATAAAGTTATGATCTTCTGCCACTAACAGTTCATGGTTTGAATTATTTCCCAGCATGAACAAGAGATAAATAACTGTTGGTAGACCTGCTGCATCCCTTTGACATAGCCATTTAATTTTCCTGACACACCAGGGGAGGATTTTCTTGTTGGAGGTGTGTGAGTATTTGTAAGAGGCTAACACTGGGCTTTACATGGTGAAAGAGCCAGAAATACATTCAAATGCTCTTGCGATGTAGGTTTCAACAAATATTACACCCATTTTACTGATCAGGCAAAGACTGTGGAAAGACGCACCCAAGAAGCAGAATGAATTACCGGCAAAGCCATAGTTAGAATTCTCTATTTTCCTAGGATCCAGTCTCATATTTATAAAGATTAGATCCACTGCTTGGAAAAAAATACTTATTCAATTCCAGTATAATAACTTATTGTTCACAACACAAAGCAATTTTGCCTCTAAAAATAACCCTTTTTAACCTGAGTGAGATGGGTAATGTTACTGACCATGAAATGATTTTAGAATAGCTTTCAAAATCTAGTTTTGATTGTGTTTTCCCCATCCTGCTGCCTCATGTCTATCCAGTTAACAGTAGGTAAGGCAGAAGTGATTTGGCTCTAGAGAGCTCCCATTCTGGCCAATAGATCAGTGCATTTTTCTGTCACCCCACCTTTTTCTCATTCTTATTAGTGTAATGCACTGCTTCAGTGCCACCTTTTCTGCTCATTGCTTTCTTTTCTTTATCCTTTAGCCTAGAGTAATCAATTTTCCCCTTTTGCTTTTTTCCCATTTGCAATTAGGAGCTTGCTAAAATTAAATCGCATTTTAAATTTTTATAGTGATCTGAATTAACAGATTCTTTGCTGACATGAATAGTATTCCCATGGTAAGCAGAAAAGATCAGCGATTGATATATTTTGCTATAAAAAACTGTTTTGCATATTACAAAATTGGCTTCTTTAATTATATTGGGTTCTGGTCTAAAGTTCTGCATGCCTTCAGGTGAATTTTTTAATATATTTAGGAAATAATTAGGTGATACACGCCCCTTCCAAAGCATCTTGGTCCATTGGGAGTAATTTCAGTGTATATTAGATGGAATATTTTTCTTACCATCAATGTTGGTTTGGATGTGTTGTTAGTTCTTAATCTAAAATTACAAAGTGTAAAAACAAGCAGGCGTTAAGTGGGCTAGCAAGATTAAGTTACACTGCAACATCATGATTCCCGAAGTCCTTTATATTTAGGTGGTTTTATTTTGCAAAAGATGCTTTTCTTTTCCATCTGTAGTGTTCTCCCCTTCCTTTTTAACATTATCATTTATGTGGCTTTAGAGTTATTAATTTTCATAGGATAGGTTGCTGCTATCAAATGTGTCTGTGATGCTGATTGGTTTTGTCTCTCTTCCCCCAGATCAGAAATGTGTATAACTTAATAACCTCAAAACTCTATGTCATCGGTTTTAGATCAAAGAATCTATTGTTGGTGAAATAAGAAGAGAAATAGTAAGTGGACTGTTAGCAGCTGTATCTGGCCCAAGCAGATCTGCCAATACAAAGCAAGATACGTAGCCATGAAATGGATACTACAGGTAACTCTTCTGTATTTTGGTCGAATGATTAAATAGTCCACTTGAAGATAATGAAGTGGAAAGAAGACTTTTTTGTGATGATGGAAAATGTTTTATTCCTTTTTAAATGTTAGGTCAATTTTAATGACTTCCACATTTTAAATATAAAAGCCTGTAATATAGTCACAAAGTAGTAGTGTCATACTGCTCTTTATCTCAGACATAATTACATTAGTTTAGGTTTCATTTAAAATAAAATGGAAGATTTGGATCTAAATCTTCCCTCTAGCTTCAAAAAGTCAACTATTTTAAAACTGGTGAAGCATCTGATGAAGTGAGCTATTGTTTACAAAAGCTGATGTGCTGTTCATCTCTTTAGTTAATTAGTCTAAGGTTCATATCTACTCTGCCTTCTGCCTGACTTCAGCCTGACACAGCAAAACCTCTCGTTCTGCTTATTATTATATAATGCTTTTACTTCAGTATGCTCTGTAGACTCTTATGTGCTATCTGTACTAGGTAGCTTGACTTTTACAAGTACAAAGGTTATGAAAATGTACATAATATTTAATTTTTTAATGCTTTCAAGGGATGCTACAATGTGTAGTCCTTCTTTGAGAAACTTGTACCATTTTTAAATGATGTTCAGTGTCTGCTTTTACTTTCTCTCGAAGGTTGGCATGCAACCCAAAAAAGCTGTGGATTTCTGCTCTGGATGATGTATTCTGGTGAGGGAGTCAAGCTAAATTTACTTATGCTTCAGGAGACACTAAAGCTGCTGAGTTGGGCTACTGTATACATTGCTTATGTCTATGATGCATACTTTATTATCTTTTCTTGATCTTTTCTTAAATCATATATAATGATTTAAGGCACTTTGCTTAGTGTGTTACTCTCCATCAAACATCAAGAAAACTATTTCTGTTTGAAAGACCTAATATTTATTTGTATGTCCCTGTTGTAAATGTGTGTAGTTTTATTTCGTCGTGTTAGAGGTGTGTTATGAAACTTGAAGACTTCCAGACCTAACCAGTTTATAAATAACACACATCTTCTGCCTATCTTTTTTTATATGTGTATATATAAAAGAAAAAAATGCAAAACACTGACCTCCATGAGGTATTTACTGTGCAATAACTGATTCACTTTTGAGAGCTTGAAACAACCGATAATTGTTTCCACTGCTGTTACTTAGTGCCACTTCAAAAGAAGAAAAACTCCTGTTGTAAAAATTGCAGTTAATTCTTGGGAAGGTTGCTATTAGCAGAGTGGTAGAATGATATGAGGTTACTTAAAACTACTAAAAGTACTTACACTGAAAGCCTTATCTTTGTGCAGTGGACAACTTTAATTTTACTTTTCTTCCTTACAACTCTATTCCTATCTTTTACCCTCTTTGGAAATGTGCCTTCCTTTAAACACTGTCCATGTCTGTGTGTAAACTGCTTCTCTGTTATATCAAGAGAAGTTCTCTCTTCTTTCTTGTATTAAGCAAAATTATAATAAAAATATTTCTTTCATTAAAGTAATGGGAATATGTGACTCTCAGTAGATGGATGATGACATCAGCTATTTTATGGAGGAAATTAAAATAAAGTAGCTTTTCCCCCTCTTTTCCTTCCGCCACTGATTTATTGTAGCTCAGCCCAGTGAAAACATATGTGTTCCAATGGATAAAATCGGAAGCAAATGGATTTCTTATGTGCTTAATCGGCATTTAATGCACGTGTAGCATCTGACTAGTCTTTGGATTCTTTCTGATGCCTTTGTCATTTCCAGCTATTAAAAATGTTTTATAGTGTTTCAAAATCTTAATCAAAGAATAGTTAAGATATAACAATATTATATGAAAAGCTTTATCTGAAAGATTTATAAATGTGTTAGGAAGACGCACATAAGGGCTGATTTCTAAGAAAAGGTGTATATTAATCCAATAAAATATTTATTTTGCATACGCTCTTTGTCAGTGTGTATTTTCGTTTTTGTTCATTTTCTATTTAAAAAAAAAAAACCCCACACTGATGCACTGGAATGAATTGTTCATGTAATCTGAACCAGTGGCATGGCATAACCACAGATTCTAAATAGAGTCTGGCACTCAAATGTTTAATTTGCCGTAAATGTGAGAGAGATGTGATTATAAATCTGAGTAAATGGTGCCATTTGGGACCAAATAGTCATAAGAAGTGATGTATGTTGAGTGAACTCCCATTGTTCTGAGTGAAATCTATTTTATCCTGAGCTGTTTTCAAAATCTGGCTGTTCTTCTGGATGTGGATGTATGACTAGATGTTTACAAGTTGAAATATAAATTGGTATGTATAAATGCTGCTGGGGTGTTTTGTAAGACTATAAATTACAGTAGGTCTCTGCTATCCTTCCTATGTGAGAAAATGTTTTAATTATACTTCAAAATTCCACCCCAGAGAATGTCCAGATAAAGCTATGAGCTGCTAAGGTAAATGTAAAAGTACAAGAAAAGAAATGTAGACATTAGAGGAACAGTAGCTCTTCTTTTTCCTCTTCTCCCAGCCCCATCCATATCCCAGGGGTAGACCCGATTTAAGTTAAAATTCCCTGCATGCAAGTGCATGATATGTGTATATGCACACAGTACATCAGACAGATTTTCCACCCCTCTACATTGGCCTGATATTTCTCAAGTAAATCTATCCCCTGAAGGTCAAACTTGAGTAAATACAGGCTAGGATAGAAGAGAATATTGGAGAGGAAAGGGGTCCTAAAACAGGACATTCTGCCAACAACCTTCTTCCTTGGCATAGTGTCGTTGCTCCAAATGATCTCTGCTGTGGCAATAAGTTACAGAGAGAGAGAGCTGGTCTCCTAGATGGATATGAAAAATCTAGCCTATTTAGGGCTATGTAGGTCAGAGCCCATAAGAATATTAGATCTTGCTAATGCTACTTAATATTTGCTGAGAAGAAGAGATAGTGCCAGTTATCTATTCAGTTGACAGTAGGCAGATTAGTGAGGTCCTATCTCAATTTAGAATAAATACACTACGTAAAATTACAGACAAGCAAGCTGCCCAATTGCTTATAATCCTGGTGCTACAACACCACCTTTCTAGAGCTATCAATCACTGAATATTTTTTTTTCAGTTGACTGTCACTTTTTAAGAAATTGGAGTTTATCTCTGTCTATAAAATTCCCACTGCTGTCAAGCAAATTAATCTTAACTGATATCTTAAATCTTACTAACATTTTTGCTTTTATCTTAAGAACAGCTTTCACTTATTACAGGAAACATGCCTTGCCTTGGTGCATAACCATGTGGTACTGCCAATTCAAATATAATGAAAGAGCTGACTTGGGGGGGTGGGGACACAGGACAGGATGCCATTTGTTTTGTTTAAGTGATTGAAATAGCTCTCTTCATCACAAATAAACACAGAATTTTCCTGCTGGTCTTGCATTTTGACATAAGTCTTGTGCTGAGTGACACACTTATTAGTGACTAATTAATTTTTGTCAATTAATTTCACCATGAATAAATTCATTATATGTGCTAGAGTTTTATTTTGGAATCTTTTCTGGACTTTGTTTCAAAAGTACTTTGGTGATGGCTGGATGGGTGTGGGTTTGTGTGCGTTTTATATACATGTATATCCAACCAAATGTTGAGTTTTAAAAATCTACTTTAGGGATTGTTCCCTATAGGGGTTCAATACCTGTCTCTCTACTTTTCAGATGATCTAGATCTGCTGCAGTATGTCAAATGCTTATGCTAAGTCTATATTATAGGACAGGGCTCTAGCTCTTGGAGTCATGGAAATACATCAGAATTTCATCTTTTAATAAAAATGTATTTTTAGCCCTTGAGGTTGCACAGAAAACTAAAATAGGGCATGAGTGCAAATATACAATGACACATTTGACTATTCAGATAGCTGGGAATTCTCCCTTGTATATGTGACAGGAGGAAGATGACGATAGTAGAAGGTCTGCCCCCTTATCTAGTAGATATACCTGAGTGTTTGGGGTAAGTAGGGGAGTCTTTTGTAGATACTTATGCTGCCTCTATAGGGAAGATTAGGGCCTCCTTCCATTCCAGACAGGAGAGAAGACTACTGCTGTTTTTTCTGTCATAGCTATAACCCCAGGACTACTCTGTTGCACCTCATTTTGTCCCGTGGTGAATGGTGTTAGGCTCCTGATCACAATAGTAAGATTTTCTGTGTTAGTCTGTACTCTCTGAAGAGAGTGCCACATGTCACGGTGTGCATTAAGGACTGGGTTACATTGATCAAGTCTTAACTGGCACCTCATTTAAGGAGAGAAGTTAACTTAAAACCTCAGTAATACAGTTCAGCCAGAAAATGACAAAAACTCAATACACAGCTAGCTTTGTGAAGTGGCATCTGTATCTTCCCAGGGGTTTTGTAAAAGGCTATACAAATAGCACTGTTCAAAATACAGAACTGGTTGGAACATTTTTGGCTAAATTTAAATTTCAGTTAAATATGTTACTTCATCCAGTATCTGTTTCATTTGGAAAGAAGACCAGCTAGGGAGGAGGAGGACCTCACCTGAAAACCTGAGCTTTTCAAGACCAAATCAGTAGTTTGACAGGGTTTTCTTTTGCAAAACTGTTTAAAAGGGTGATTTTTGTTCCGGACTGGAACAAGAAACAAATTTTGAAACCTCAGAAGTTACCCAGGGGAGTTGTTCTCCAGACAGCTCTATTAAAAGATAATATAGAACAGTCCGTCTTTACCGTGCTGAGTGAGCATAATGAGAGTGATAACAATAGTATACAATCAAATTCCCATAAAAACAGAAAAGCAGTTTTACTCCTGATTTACATTGTTATAATGGAATTAAGACTCTGACTGTGAATGTTATTCATTAAAACCACCAGCACAAAATACCACCCAAACCAAACAAACAGTTTAACTAATCAAAATGGCATAGAGAGGAGAAAAGGGTTGACAGTGTAAAAGATACATAGCATGGGCTCCTGAGTGAAAGCATCATGCAACAAATTATACCAATTTTAGAAACACTTTTCTCCCTCCCTAATAGTGTAAGAAGATCAGATCACAGGATATATTTACATTGCGTAGTGGTTAGTAATTAAATTGCTCTAATAGGATGACAACACATTGAAAGTTAAACACTGTCTGAGCATGTGAAGAACTGTTTTGCTGATTGCAAAGTTTTTAAGCATGGATACTGCACTGCTTCGATAGCTGTTGCTAAGGTAGGAGAGTTACGTACTTTGCTACTTCTCTAAAGATACTTTTATTTTCCAAAATGCTGCTGATTTCCATATGTGGTCTGCCATAACTGATTAGTGTGTTCTGCAGGCCTTCCCCATGCTCCCCTCCTCTGTGAAAATATGGACACAAACATTTCTGTCTTTTTATTTAGACCTTGTAGAAAAAGGGAAAATGATTTGGGAGGGTAATGTTTTACGCATCAGATTAGAAATTGCCAAGGCTAAGTTTACTTTATGCAAAAGATGTTTTAAATGTATAGTTAACAAAAACATTTTATTTTTCAGGTGGGTAAATACACAGCTAAGTAGGAGTTAGGTAGGAGAGAGAGAGAGAAAAAGCAGTTAATTCACTGAAGGAGATGGGGTTTCTAATCTAATTTAAGTAATGGGATAAGAATCTGTAGTCTGTGTTTAGACCATGTTTAACACAATCCAGTCTGTGGATTTTTTATTCTGAAGTTTTTCCTTCCAAGTTTGTGTTTTGTCATCAAAAAATGGCCACTGAAGTCAGTGCTGGATTGTCCGGGGAGGTTGAAATGTTCTGCCACAGGCTTGTCTCTCTAGTATTGATATCAGATCAGAGTTCATTCATTTACATGTAGGGACCACCCCATATGTCCAACATAGACAGCAGAGGGGCACTGGTAGCAGCTGATGCATATATGACATTAGGAGAGGTGCAGGTAAATGAACTTTGGCTGTTACAATGCATGTGATTTGGTTCAAGGATAATGTACCTATTAATGAGGGAGCACAGCTGGCCTCTGATAGCTCCCAGCACAGCCCCCTCCATTTTCCTCTCATTTCCCTATCATTTGTATTCCAATGATTGCTTCCTTCAGTCTCTTCATTGCATCTGATGAAGTAAGCCACCTTCTTACAAAAGCTTATGCTATACATCTCTGACTTAGTCTATAAAAGTGCAAATCTACCCTGCCTTCTGACTTGTGACTTGCACAGTTAACTACGCTCTCATTAAATGAGAGAGGGCATTTGTTTTTGAAGGGTTGAATTTTGTAAAAATTTGTAACACCAAAAACAATGCACAAATGTTCAGATTTGTATTTCTTAGCAAATTTTTAAAGCTCTTGGTGGTTTTTGTTAATTCCCTAAAATTCTTGGATTTCAACTAGTAAAAAGATTGTAGTGTGTATCAATTGCATATATTTTTAATAGTTTAATTATTGTTTCATCTTATAAAGGGCAGTTATAGCCAAGAATTTGAATTGTTAAAAGTTCTGCATTGCTGTAATAACCCTTTAAACTTTTTATCAAAATGTATTAGGACAGATATCATCATTGGTATAACTCCACAGTTGTGATCATAATAACATGAATATAGAATAACAACACATTTTTTAAATAGTAAAGTCATGAAGAAATATTCTTGTTAAATCAGAACTGAAATTTCAAAAGCCTAATTTTGCTCTGATTTTTTTTTTTTTTTAAAGTTGATTCGGAATGTGGCATAATGTTCTCTTCTGTCCCTACTGATTGCTTTTTAGTAAGGTGATTACATAAGTTTGTTTAATTGTATTCTAATTATGACATCAAAACCCTGGTGATTTATCCCTGTTATATTTATATAGCTCTTGATAGCCCTAAACAATAAATTATTTAAAAGAAGAATGGAAACTCTGTATGAATGAAGTTACAAAATAGAGTCAACTTTTGTCAAACTAAGTGAGATTTTGCATTTAGTATAAAAAGAGGTAACAAAACTTAATAGTAAGGTCTGTGTAAACCTTCATTGTTTGTACTGAAAAATTCAATAGGTTTATAATTTTCTTGGTAAAATGCCAAAATCTATTCTTACTTCCTACTGAAATAAATCTAGAAAATTAAGTTATGAACATGTTAATCCATATAATGTTGAGACCCTTTAGATCTTTTGAAAATCTAACAAAATTAGGTCTCATTAACCCAGCTCATTTTCTAGAACTCGGCCTTGCTCTTTTACAAACAGCAGCAGAAGGAAGGCTTTACCAATAAATGCTTGTACGTTACCCAGCAGTCTGGAGAGTTTTTAATGCCATTAAAAGCAATAAAATGTTGTTACTTTAATATCAGTGCTTATGTTCTCAAATTAACATACTGTAAAGCTAATTATTATTATTATTCTCCTAAGTATTATTTGCTCTCACCCAACTATATCTAGAAATAGTAGTATTTTTCTACTTGACTAACGCTTACAAATCCCATACACAAACTGGCATTCATGTCTGAACACTGTTGTATTGTAGAAGAAGACTCAAGCTTTAGAAGAAACCTAGTCAAGCTGCTACTGGACCAATGCAGGCTTCTTAATGTGTAACATGCTTCTCTGTGCATGCTCAGCAGGGATTTCTTTCCTACATCTTTGCCTGCCATGGCATTTA
The DNA here is from genome assembly GCA_030014935.1 of Caiman crocodilus. Lineage (NCBI taxonomy): Eukaryota > Metazoa > Chordata > Crocodylia > Alligatoridae > Caiman > Caiman crocodilus. The sequence goes on from JAGPOW010003685.1 coordinate 47,853,231, forward strand.
CTGCTGACAAAACAGAGACCATCTGCTTGTTGTTTTCACCTCTTCATAGTTTTTTAAATCCCTTATATTCTCATTGCGCATATGTACAAATCTGAAAACAGTTTCCAAAGCATGTTCAAGAATACTGCTGACTACAAAACATTTGTTTATCTCTGTTTTATAGAAATCTTCTCTGAAGATTTCTTTCTTTCTTCTTGGAATGTTTATTTCTAAATTTTTAAGAACTGTGAAAAAAGCCAGTTGAGAACTTGAAGAATGAAGGCATCTACCAAGCAGGTACAGCATATACAGCTTTCCCTTTGTAACACTGTCAATTCACCCTCACCTTTAAAGGAAACTTACAGATGGATGAGTCTGTAGCTTGTTTTCAGTGCCTATTCTATCTGCAAATACCAAACCTGTTGCTGTGACATAGATATTTCAAAAGGGGTTTTATATTATTCCCAAAACTTCACACCACAGGAATTTATCTTCATTTGTATATGAAATATTTGAATAGGTCAATAGATTACAACCTGAAAGAGAACAGAGAGCTTTAGAAAGTCAGCAGAGGTCTAAATACATTGCTCCAAACTTCCTAGTGCAGGATCTTGCTGCTGTACAAATCCCAATATGCTGCCTGCCCTGGGGAGTACACTAAAAGGCTGTGATTACATTGCTAATTAGGTTCATCTTTATGCCTTCCCTCAAGTTCACACTTACTGTACAGTGCTGGCAATGGTCTGTCTTAAATCCAGAAGCTCTGCCAAACTTCAAACCCCCAATTCAAGCTTGATTTCTTAGGCATGTATTCCCTACAGCATATTTGAAACTTACCCTGGCATGGCAGGCCACAAGCATATAAGTCCTCCAGCAGAAATCCCACCATTCCCTGTCCCTGAATTGACTTCTGGACCTTCTAGAACCTACTTCCTCTCTCCGTTGCCTGTAATTGGGGCATAAGAACCAAATATTCTGCAGACTAATTCCTAGATTAAAATGACTCTGCATGAAGAACAGAAAGCACTGCATGTATGAATGCTATAAACCACAACATAAGATATGGATGTTAAAGGGCAGTTTATGGGCTCAGGATGGTCTTCAGAGTCAGCTGTACTGCTTCAAACTAAATGATAACAAATGGAGAAGGTGTGGTCTGGGACCTGATTCATCATCTCTTTGCAAGGGTACACCCTCAGGGAGTTGCTTGTGTAACTACTAAGGAAGATTAGAGCTGCACCCTGAAATAAATCTTGATAAAATGTGAAGTGCAAACAGCACCTACCCTCCTTTGGGCTGAATCCTCCCTCCAGGAAAAGAATCAGTATAGTTCAGAAAACAGTAATTTATGCTTCCTTGAATTATCTTTTGAGCTACGGACAGACATTCAAAAAGCTTGAGCCCGAATTGATTTAATCTTTGCATGCCAGTTTGTAACCATACAGACATCTCTTCCGGACTGATGAAATGCAGGCACATGTCTGTAGTGGCTCAGGCCAGAAGCCAGGTAGTGCTAGAGCAACCCTGCCTTCCCTTCTTCAGTGCTAAGCTGATGGTGGGGATGTGGCAGGATGCTCTAATTAAAGAGTCCCCCACTCCTCTTGCTGCTCCTCTGACCAACTATGGAGCCAGCAGGGAGTTGCACAGCATTTGCTTATACAGCAGGGAGTTACACAGCATTTATCAGCCCATCTGCAAAACAAAAGCCTTTCTCATTAGTTCAGGCTCGTCTTAAACAACTTTTCCAAGGGCGGAACAGAGGGACTAGCTGACCTATTGATTAGTTCCAAAAAGCCTTAAGTGGACACTGTAATGTCTGCCTTACACTGACACCTGTCAGCATTAGCTAGCATATCACATGCTGGCTATGGTCCATACTGTGGGAGAGAGAATGGAGGGATCCCTGCTTGATCAGTGAGTGGTGAGGGGGAGATGGGGCCTGTTGTGCCTGCAAGTATCTGCCGAAGCTCCAGCCAGGGAGCAGAGAGGCGGGGAGCTTTGCCCACCCAAGGCTATAAAGCATCTGGGATGCTGGAGGACTCTGGTTTAAGTTAAACTAGGAAGGGGCCTGGGACAGCCATTGCATAAACCAGTTTGACCCAAATCAGTCAAGTCTGATGCTACATTCCAACCAGGTTTATCTCAAACTAGTTTCAACCATTTTCAAATTGGTTTATGTGCACTAAATGTCTGTTCTGTTACAGTTTTAAACCAGTCTCTGATCACTAAACTGGTTTATGTGTAATGTCTGTCCCTAGCCTTAGTGAATTGACACCATGGTATTAGGAGCTACAGGCCTGAGACTCTGACATGCAAAGTGGTCTCAGCTCTTCCATTGTTCCTGTCTGGTACCTAAATAAATCTCTGCTCACATCCTGAGGAATTAAGCCGAGAACAGAAGACACAGAGGTTATGCAGGAAGAGCAAAGGCAACAATATTTAGGATCCCATCATTCAAAGTTTGTTTTGATCTTGTGTTTCATTCCTAATGCTATGCAACAACCAGATTATCACTACTGCCAGAACATCTCCTAAAACAGGGAAAATGTGAAAAAACAAAAGCTAATAAGTACAAGGAAAGGCACAAAAAGTAGTGTATCACAGAATGAAAACGAGCACAAAATGTATGATAACGTTTGCTTATTTCAAATGTGTTTATTTTCCCCCTAGCAGTTTTAGTTGAGTCATGCAGGAATTGAAAGCATTAAACAATAGAACATATATATATATATATATATAGGATTAAAAGCAGTAGATGAGCTAAAAAAAGATATTGGAGTACTTACATGCACTTTCAGTTCTCAACCAAGTTATAATGCAGTTATGGAAAATGAAAGCCCTTTCTGCCTGGAGGCTTACAATGCTATCATTAGATGTAATGCCATTCAGACTAATGGCATTTCATAGGCATAAGGGAAATCAGGATCAGGCCCTTCCTTGTAGTTTAAAGGCTAGAATGAACAACTGTTTCCTTCTCATGGGCACTTGGCTGAGTGGCTAGCCTTAATGTAAGCTGGTCTTGTATGTTCTATTTTGGGAAACTCCACTGAGGTCTATTTAAACTCCTAATTTATAGCAAGTGCCTTATACTACAACAGGAAACAAACCTAGACCTTAAGAATAGCCTGAGAAACAGGAAGAACTACCCTGTGAAGTTGCTGGGAGGGGAGGACTAGGGAAAATGGTAAGGTCATATTAAGGAGAAAGGTTTGATTCAATTATATATTAATAATAACCATCTGAGACACAGTGAAACCTCAAAGAACTACCAGATATGTTTCTATAACTGCAAGATGAGTGCAGACTGCTCACACAGATGTGTGCTGCAGTGATCTAGCTGTCAGTGACATAGATCTGGCAATTTTATTTTATTTTTTTTAGAAAATGAAAGTACCATTCTGAACCACACTACTGGTCCTTCTTTCATGTTTTCAGTAGCAGCCAGTATTGGTTATTGAAAATACTGGATCTCTCTTAAATATGGCCTTTGACTGCTGGACTTTTCAAAATGAAATAGTAGCATCCACTACATAGTTAAAAATGACATCTAGGACATCTAGGTGCTGGCTGCTGTATGCTTGTTTGACTAGTTATAAGCTCATTTACGTGTTTACAGTTCTGAAAGCTGTTGGACTGATGTCTCTGAACAGGTACAAGGCAGAAGGCTGCAGTAATCAGCTGCCTTATACAGCCCAGAAATCCTAGATATCAGCAGTCTCTATGGCAGTTTCCCATTGTAGCCCATTCTTGCTCTTGTCCAAGTTTCTACTGAAACTACAAACAAAGGCTGCTTACACTGGTCATTTCTTTGTGTGATCACTACATGCAATAATCAACCCCCAGGGCACCTCTGCTAACAACAACTGTCAGCTCCTACTGATCAACCTGGTGTTTGACCAGTAATCTACAAGTTAAATGTACTTTTGATAATCTCCTGAGCTCCTTAGTGATTTTTAGCATGCCTGAACAGCTTAGAATTTAGCTGACTTTTATTGTTGATGTAAGGAATATTAAGCCTCATATTAAGAATAGACTATATGATAGAGGTGTTTATAGGTATGTTTATTATAATGCTGTTTTCATTCATTTTATAAGGCCTGTGAGCCTTTGCGTGTAGTTGTCTAGAATTTAAAATATATTTATTAGTATTACAACAAAAGTTGCAAGTTTTAGGATACTTTACCTGGCATAAGGGAGAAAAGTACACTTTGATATTAATCAAAGAAAGTGTATGTGAAGTCTTTCATATGTAACTCACAACCACAGACCTGTCTGTCTATATCTTGTCTGCCTTCTGTATGTGGACCTGTTACTGCAGTTCTTTACATTATGGAGGTGTATTATTAGGAATGATCCTGAAATGCATGGGTTACCCCTGACTTCAACAGAATTTGTGGGTTCTTCTGTACCTGTTAAGGTCAATAATGAGGTACATTGATGAAGGGTGAGTATTAGAGCCATAGAGATCTGTAAAATGAATCAGAATTAGTGGTATTGTTTATTGAAACAAGGATTTTTTTTTTAAATCTTCCTGTGTGAAACAGTGTGCAGTTCTCAATCTGTCTCTCTTTCTCTCTCTCATTTTTTGCAGCAGTTAGAAAAATGGGAATTTAATAGTAGTAGCTAATGCAGTATAACATATCACTTTAAACCCAATAGAAAAATCACTAACAAAAGATAAATATTCATTGAGCTGATTTATAGGGGCTTCTAATCAGCCGGTATTTCTGAATGGGACCTTTACTTGAGTACAAAAAGGGAGTTTAATTAGAGTTACTATATTTCCAGTTCCAAAAAAGAGGACACCTATTGGGGCAGACACCTCACTGCCAACTCACAGCCCCAATAGGTGTCACCTGAGTCCTGACTCCCAAGCCGCAGCGCACTCCAGCCCTGCTGGAGTGGGGCCCCCAGCTGATCCCATCCTGAACAGGCTGCCTGAATCGTTAGCTTACCCTGAGGCATGACCATACTTCCCCACAGCTTAGTGCCAGTGGTGAAGTTTGCCAGTGTGCTTTTCAGCCCCATATCCATATCATTGATGAAGATGTTGAAAAGCACTGGCCCAAATCCCGAACCCTGGAGGACCCTACTGGCTACCTTCTGCTCGGTTGATACAGATCTATTAGTACTCTCTGGGTCTGACCCCAGAGCCAGCTTCCCACCCATGTGACCATTGAATTACTGATCCCATAGTCTCCTAGTTTTACCTGGAGAGCCTCATGGGGGACCAAGTCAAAGGCCTTCCTAAAGTTCAAGTAAATGAGGTTGACCTCATCTCCCTTATCCAGGTAGTGAGTAACCTGGTCGTGGAGGGAGAGGAGGTCAGTCAGACATGACCTACCAGTGACAAAACCATGCTGGCTGTCATTCAGAATTTTGCCTTCTATTAACTTATCACATATGGACTTCTTGAGACATTTTTTGAGGATTTTTCCTGGGACTGAGGTCAAACTGATTAGCCTGTTGTTCACTGGGTCCTTTCTTCTCCCTTTCTTGAAGATGGGCACAACATTGGCCCTCTTCTAGTCTTCTGGGACCTCTCCTGAGCACCATGAATTCTCAAAGAGGTTTGTCAGTGATGACTTCAGCTGATATGAACTAGCTGCGATGACTTCAGCTAGTTTGTTCAGCACTCTTGGATGGAAGCAATCTGATCCTGCTGACTTATAGTTATCCAGCCTCTCTAGCTGTTCTTCCACCAGCTCAACATTGACAGTTGGCAGATGATCATCCCTACTGTGACTATTCTGTGTCATATTTGCATTTGCGAGCTATCACTTAGATTGGTGGAATAAAGATGCAAAGTACTTGTTCAGGAGTTCAGTTTTCTCCTTGGTGTCAGTGATCAGATATCCAGCTGCACTGAGCAATGGTTCCACATTTCCACTGGTTTTCCTCCTGTTACCTACATACCTATAAAACAACCAACTTCTTATTGTCTTTGATTTCAGTTGCTAACCTAAATTCGGTCACCTCCTTTGCTTTTCTAATCTGCCCCCTACAGGTGCGGGCTAATCTTATGTAGTTTTCCTTGGGGCCTATTTCTAGCTTCCATCATTCGTAAGCCTTGCTTTTATTTTTTCAGAAGATCTGTGACTTCTCTATTGAGCCAAGGTGGCCTCCCAGCCCCTGTCACCTCCAGTCACCCTCCTGTGCTCCCACCAGTAGAGCAGAGCAAAATCTGGGACATTGATTCTAATTAAAAACAAAACAAAACACCTGGACAGAGATTGGAAGCTCCAAAAAGAGAACATGTCCAGGAAAATCCAGAAGTATGGTAACCCTAGTTTAATATTAGATCTAAAATGCTCATATCCAAGATTTTAAGTCTATGTACAGACCTGACACTTAATGGACTTTAAGCATGCAGAAATTGCTTTACACCCATAACACAGATATTCATGGCACATAAAGCACTTTAAAAATTGTGGATCCTGCTCTAAGTTAGGATGTGTTAGTACACATACTGGATGGATGTGTACTGAACAAAAGTGCACCTGCTAGAGTGCTTTGTTGAATGTTTGTGCCAGGTCCTGTTGAGGGTTAACTTAGAGCTCAATCACTGCCACCCCAGGTGCTGTTGCACAGAGCTGCTGTATCCTTGGGCAAAACTCATTTGCTCTACCTGAGTACCAGGTTGTCCCACCCCCTCAGCTGTCATTGACCCGAGCCAGGGACAGCCTCTGATGCCAGCCCCACATGCAGCCTGGCTGGGGCAGTGGCAAGGGTGGTTTCTATCCCTGCAGCTGCCCTGGTCCTATGGTGCATCACAATCTGGCCAGGGGTTGCTGCAGGGGAAGGATTCCAGGGTCTCTCTCCTGGCAGCCAGTTCTGGAGTAGCCCCTCTCCCCAGCCCTACCTCATCCCCCCCACCAGCTGGTGACTGTCAGCAGTGGCTGGGGGAGAGGGGGGAAGGGACCTCCCACTGCAAGGACCAACCCCCACGGCTTCCTGAATTAGGGGCCGCTGGGTCAGGGGAGTTGGCCCAGATCTGCACAGCATGGGGACTCCCTTTCACCCATGGCCCAGTTCCTGGAGCATCAAAACATTGAGCTAGGCAGCTCTTGTAGCTGCTGACTGTTTCTATCAAGAGGCTGGGGAGGGGGGAAAGGGACCCCCCCACACACTGCAAGGACCCTCCCCCACAACTTGCTAGCTGGGGTCTTTGAGAGAGCTGGGTTGGATCTGCATGGTGGGGGCTCCCTCCCTCTACAGTCCCAGTTCCTGGTGTGAGGAAACATCAAGATGGGCTGCCTCTCCTGCAGTTTCTGGCTGCCACTGTCAAAAGGTTTGACTGGAGGGGGAAGGGAGACCACCCCACCACAGGGACCTGTCCTGGCTCCCCCAGAGACCCCACCTAGAAAGCTGACTCCCTTTTCCCCTGCTGCTATCAGTCAGGTAAAATGTCCATTGAGTTTAGAGAGAGTAGAGTTAGGCCAATCCTGCATCCTTTTGAAAATCCCACCCATGATATTAAAACCAGAAATGGGTCTGTATCAAAATCAGAGATCCAGATTTCTCTGAGTTTTAGAGAGGTTCAGATCTAAATATGAAGTCTTCAGCTTTTCCCTCTCTGTTTTAAATCATTGCCACAGATTCAAATTCTTCTAAATTATAGGAAAGCTCATGTCTTCTTTGCAGTAGTGGCCTCTCTTTAAAAATTAAAATCTCTTATTCTTAGTCATGAATTCAACAATTTCCCATCTCATCTTTAATAATTATTACCCTTCTCTATATAAATAATTTGCAGATCCTGCTCGTATCATATTTAAATGTTCTCCCCACATTTTCTCTAACAAATGACATCCATCTTCATCCTAAGTAAAGCTGTTGCAGTTCCTCCTTGTCTGTCATTGTCTTTCTTAAACTGATGCTCATTTTTTTGTCTCGTGCTCTTTTTCTTTGTGGGGGACAATATATTGTGTTGAAGGAAACTGATATATCATTTGCTGCTACAGGCTTATAGCTAATCTTTTGCCCTTTGACCAGTTGGTTGGAGTGCTCTGCCTTAGCTGCAAGTTTTAGTTTAAACCTTTGTTGCAAGAGCTTTCTATGATTCTGTTCAGGAGGCATTCATTTGAAGCAAAGATGTATGTTAGGTCACTTATTTCTGAATATCTTGGTCATGCACTTCTTCCATAGGTCATATGAGCAACATAAGCCTTCTCCCAGCCTGGCTTAGCTTGATGTAAGTAAAAGCCATAATAAGTATATGCATAGTAAAATTATTGAAGTAGGATTATGAGCCGTGAATAACACTGATGTGTCCTTTGAATGTAAGGAATAGGTGTCAATTGGTTCAGCACAAAAATGTAACCAAATTGGGAAAACCTGTATTAGGTATATGATCAAGTTGTATAAAATTGGACTTCCATGAGCTCAACACTGAAAGAAGAACTACATCAATGAAGTCCTTGAAGGAGCAGTGAAGCCTAGCCAGAAGACCTGTCCTCCTTCATATCCAAGGCTATATAAGCAGTGTCCTTAATTATTGATGTAAAAAAGCCATTGCTATAGTGTATCCCAATAAAGCTTTTGATTAGTGACTGGAATAGTCTCAGTAGTCATTACTCTCACTCTCAACCTAGAATTTGCAACTAACACTTCTGAGTGAAGAGGACATGCAAAGTAAAAATAATTACTATTCAAACTCTTTGTCTGGGATGGAGGCTCTGTAAACTTAAAAGAAGGCACAGCTCTTGTCCTCAGACACTTTATTGTCTAAATCTGAGACTGACAAAATAGCAGAGGCCCATATAATTAGCAGTTCATAATGAAGGAATGCACATATATCTATGTAGGGTTATTATTGAAAAGCTTCCAGGAAGAAGTATATGTTGAAGGTATGTGAAATAAAAGAGGATGGTTAGTTGGGTTGAAAATTGGAGCGGGGAATTACGCTCACACTGCATAAAAATTAATTCACCCCTACTGTCATTTCTACCCCAAAATCTGAAAACTTCTTGATTTGTGTTCATCAATAATTAAGGGCCCATCAGCAATACTCAGAGGGAGCTTACATTGCACTTTTGAGCAGCCTGTTAGTAATGTACAGTGGATAGATCCTCTTTTTCAAATCCCCGGGCACCAGGCCATGCAATGCTAGTATTGCATTTTCAATTAGCTACTGAGTGAATGCTTGGCATATGTAGAAGTGAACTGGTACACAATTAGCTTATTGTTCCTTTCAGCTTTGTGCTGAGAGGATCTGAAGGACTGGACACACACACACACACTGTCAAGCCAGAGGCATTGCTGTGGATGTGGAATGAGGGAGCTGCTCAGCTCATACAAATTCACTTGCTAACTCAGGAATTACAGCTGTTATTAAGAAGCACTCACTGTGGCTTTAGGGAGTGCGCCAGGGGATAATAACAGAAACAACTCTTATTTCAGCCATTCTGCGCTCTTTTCTCTTCTGATTCTCCTTATTGTTATTATGGAGCCCAACAGTCCTAAAAAGATACAGTTTGCTGTGCCATTATTTCAGAGTCAAATAGATCCTGAAGCAGCTGAACAGGTAAGCAAGCCAGGTTTTTTTCTTTACCTAGGGAACAAGGGGTGGGTGATAACAGGTAATATTCCTCATCTAAATATTTCTTGGTGTAAGGTAAAATTAAATCCACTGATTTATGTGTGGTACAAACAAAGTAGAGGACAGCAGGATTTGTCCTGTTGTTAAAATGCTTGTTTCTTATTTATGCAGGTTTTAAAAGTGTATCTTAGTTGTATGTTGTTTTTAGAAAAGGTAAGCACACTTGATATGAGCACATTGTCTCAAACTCTCTGTTTATGGAAAAATAGTTAAAATATATTGTTTAAGATATTCTGACATACATTTGGTAGTATGTACTTAATGGAAATACTGTATAGTCAGGTTAGAAGATAAGGCACTTGCCATTTACTTTGATACGGAAGCAAATCATTCGAATTCTGCATAATTTATTCAACTATTCCCACATTTATAAGACTTATTTGGCAGTCTACTCATTCCATTAAATGTGTGTATATCGATATATGCATGGGTTTATAAATTCACACATACACACATATAGATATAAATGCATTATCACAGCATATTTTGACTCACAAAATGTATGCAAGTAAAGCTCATATTAGACAGAAATGGTATTGACGTATATGTTTATATCTGTATATAAAGAACAATGAGTACAGAATCTTAGATAACAGACATGGATAATATCTATTAGTTTGTCTAGTCCATCAGTGTATGACTGTTCCCTGTTGTCAATTTACTAATATTTTGATACATCTAGTTTTAATGGTACCAAAAATGCAATAGAAATTTGACAATATCATTATTAGTGATGGCATCGAAACTGTTTGCATCTGCATTTGAGAAGACATTTTGTATCCTTAGTCTTCTGATGTAATGTCTCCTAAGAGGAGGCGGTGTTTGCCAGAAAATGGTAAGTTGGAGCAAGCCATGAAATAAAGAAAGATAGGAGATGATAAAAGAAAAGGCATCCTTAGGCTTTCAACTGATCCATAGATTATTTCTTTTGGAATAAAGTATATTCATAACTTAGGGAATAATTCTGTAGTTAACTCAAGCAAGACCTGTTCTCCCACTGTTTCAAAACCAATGAGAGTTATCACCTTCAACAGCTACAAGATGAGGCCTTCACAGAATAACTACAGACATAGAAGTATTATGAGCCATATTTTGCTTCTAGCTCTTTATTATCTATTTTTATTTTACAAGCTCCCTATCATTTATTTTAGACATTGGATGAAATTAAATACATTTTGCTGTCAACTACATTTGTACAAATCTGGAATAATTTCAGAGATTGATTGAGCTACTTTCCGTTTACACAACAGAGAACAGAATGTGCTCTGATCAGTCTAGAGATGTTGCTTTTAAACAATTAGAAAAGAACCAATATATTGCCAGTGAAGTTGTGTTGCAGAATGGTTTCTGGCTAAATAGTCTTAAGTGCTGTTGAAGAAATGTCAGGAGCCTCGAAGCTATAATATAAAGAAAAGAATGCTTGCGATTCAAATATGTCCATTACCAAAAGTTTATCCAATGATGTATTAGTTAATTAGTTAAATGTCCATTAATCAAAATCATGAAACCACTAGATCAGAATCATAGAATCATAGCGTACTCATGAAATTTAACAGAAAAGAGACACATGCAAGTATTTATCCAGATAGACATCTAAAATATGCAGTACTTACAGGATTTTATTTTGGAAGCATTTTAATATTGGCATTTTTAAATTGCTCTAATTTAAATGTTCTAATCTAAAATGTTCTAATCTAAAATGAAGATGCCAACACGACTTCTTAAAATGTTCTTAAAGTGTCTGATAGTTGCCCTGTCCTCTCTCTCAGCTTTTCTTATAAGCTTCAGGTCAGCAGCACAATAGCAATTATTAGTGGTAAGTACAACAATCTCAGATGCCCCTGCTCATAAAACAACTCAATTTTTTCCAGAAATAAAGAACAAAGGTAAGCATTTAAAAAAGAATTAAGTGTCTCAGGACCACAAATTCCAATACCTTACAATGTGACTTGTGCTTCTGAGTCCCTTAGGTGATTTTTGAAAATCCCTCCTTAGGAAGCCACGATCTCCCAGTGCACGGGGGCTAGTCTGATTGTGATCATTATTATGCTGTTAAAACAGTGCTCTGAAGGCTGCTCTTTGGGTGTGTGCTTCTTTCACTTGCATAGTTTGATAGGGCCTTTGATGGACTTTTATTTTGTTCTGGATGTAGGGTAGCTAGTGTCCCTAATGACTCTGCTTGGGCCTATGTTTTTCACAGATCAGGAAAAGAAGGCCTACACCAGCATCACTTGTCATTATGAATGAGCCTGCACCCCCAGGTAAGTAGCAATGTGTCTTCTGAACTGCTGCACTCATATATAGGGGCAATATGTCTTTTAAAATATGATGTTACTAAATATGTACATTCAAGGAAAAGTTAAAAAAAAGGTATCATTGGGTACAGAGCACTAAATTTTAAATTACGAATCTTCAGTCTGTTTATAATAAATACAGTGAATCTATAAACATCTTGGCCCCATTGGTGTAAGTGCAAAATCCCATTGATACCAGTAGAGACAGGATTTCAGCATCCCATGAGTAAATCTCCCATGTTGCACATGAAAGGAGGACTCCACTGAAAGAAGAATTTAATTTCCCCAATATCCTGTGTTGCAAATGAAAAGAGGACTTAGTTGCCTTTGTGCTTTGGAGATAAGTGCAGCGATTTCCTCCACAAACCCTCTCCTTCATTGTTCGGATGTTGAGGGGAATCTTTAGAGCTGAGTCAAGCTCATAGAGTTCTTGGTTGTCCAGTTCCTAGAGGGATACAGGCCTGTTATATGGAGAGCCCAGTAAAAGAAAGAGCTTTAAATGAATGAGTCAATCTTTCATTGAAACAGCTGGTATTCACACTCTTTCATGAGAACCCTTGTAGATATTTCCTTCCCTTAGAGCTCCTGCCAGAATTTTTTCTTCAGGAGTGGCTGGTTTGTAACTAATTTACATGCGTGTACATCCTTATGGCCTCCAAAAATGTCTAGTATTTACTTTTAGGAAATCTGTGCAAAAGCACAAGAAAAAGGAAATTAAAAGAATGAATTGCAGAAAAATGTTAATATTATCAAAAATTTTAAATGTACTTAATTTAGATTAAACTATTCTGCAAAAAAACAAAAAAACCCTGCTGTGGGATGAGACTTAGCTTTCAGGATTTCCAAACAGTCTCTTTCCATTCTTCTTTCAGATGTGGAATGAATAATTTACTATTAATATGCCACCCATGCAATGCTATTGATGTTTTCTAATTAGTTTTCTCCACTGTTTAAAAGCTATTTTTTAAAATGATTTTTTAAAGCCAGCAAGAAGAATGGACACTCTGTGTGCTACAGTAGGGAAGGTACTCCTTTGAAAGGTGTGATTCCTAGGTTCCAGTCTCAACTGCTAGGACTGTTTATGCACTTGCATTAGACAGTCATTGGCTGAAACACAGAAATAACCCTGGCAGTAAGGGACAGAACCCAGGATTCCCTCCTGAAACCCATAGCCACAAGGCCACAGAGTCATGCTCTCATTTTGGTCCCATGAATCTTGTCTATATGGCTGCCCACTAAATCAACTTCCACAGGAGAGATAGGGTAGGTCCGATTCAACCTATGGCAGTAGTATTACTCTCATGGGAAATGTAAAATGTTGATTTCAATCCTTGCAGGGTGACATGGGTCTAGAACATAAGGGTGTTTATACATGTGCTTTGTGGGGGAAGGCTTTAATTGGAATGAGCTTTAGTTAAATTGCCCCGACCTCCATTTGCCTGCACAGAGATGTTGATGCATGAGATGCTGGAATCTCATGCATCAATTACAGCTCCAACATGCTGTAATTACAGTGCTTCAGAGCAGCCTCGCTGCACATCTATAGACATCCTAGGTTTCTGACATTCTGAGTAAGTGCTTTCATTGGTAGACCATTGGTCAAAAGACGGGTACTGCCACGCAGGTTTGTTACTGACGTGTAAGCTTGCTTTTAGCATCAGTCATTTGTCATGCTTTGTGCTCATCTGAAGAATTGGGATTTAGGTGAAGTTTAGGCACCCCCTAGCAATTGTTGGGATTGCAGCAGATTTTTGGCAAGAGTTAATTGTCCTGGTAACAATGTAGCATGTTTATGAGCATAAGCAGCAGCCCAAGTCCAGAGTTTTATTTCAGAGCAAAATGGAGATCCCTAATAAATCCAGGAACCTAAGTGTTTTACAGTGGCTGAACAAGATTGATTTGGATTGCTCTTTGTGCCTAAATTTCACTTGAGTCCTATTTGGATGCCTTAAAAATCAATAAGTATTTGACCCTCAGTAAAGAAATCCCAACTTTATTTTTAGATCTGTTCCTTTCAGGTTCGGAGTTCTTCCTCTAAAGCACCGAGCACCTTCAATTTACACTATGATAGTAATTGAAATTTTCAGTAATTTGTAGGAATAAGCACATAGGGTCAGACCTTGAGGATTAGATAATTGCCATGTAGTGCAGATTGTGGATGTTCAAAGACAATATAAAGCTCACCTTGCTCAGTATTGTCACTTGTGTCGTTGGCTGGACTCCAGACTTCTCAACCAAGGGGCTGAGGTTACATTATAGGATTGTTGCAAAAAGTTATCTGCTAGCCAAGTCCTTTGCTTCTGGCCAGACCTCTGTCCTGGCACTGGGGAGAGGGTAGTGTAGAAGCCTTTCTGTTTTTGAAGGTTGTACGCTGTTATCCCCCTCCCAGAGCTATACAAACAGACATAAAGGCCAGAGGTGTCAGGCAGTGCAATTGAAAGGTACCCCAAAGCAACAAGAGGTCTACTGTTAGATTCTGATCTTTGCTTAGCTCAGTGGGTCATACAATGTCAGGACTGCTTGGCCTTAATTTAAAATAAAATAGCTTTGACTGTTTTTCTCTATCAGAGTTCCATCTGTACACTGAACACAGTCATATTTCCTTCTGTAAATAGATACTTAGTGCAACATTAAATCAAAGACAAAATTAAATCAAAGAGAATAAGGACTGTCTCTGATTTACAGGAAACTTAACTGCAAACAAACTAGTTACATGCTTTCTGTCCTTTTTTCTGAAATGCTTATACTACACCCCCAAATAAATATTTTTATGATTTTTTACATTGCACTGAGTACCATTTAAGTTCTAGCTATGGCAGAAAAATGGTGTTAACCCTCTCAAATTATTTGTGCATGAGATAAATCATTTTTATAGTTCTTTTAGAAATTTCTTAGTGATTTCTGATTTTTTCAATTATTGTTTTTTAAAACAAATCTTATAGCATTTTTAGTAAATTGTATGCAACTCTGATTTGTGCATGGATATGCTTGTATTCAGATGTGTATGACTGATGTTTGCAAATGTGCAGTGGTGTTTGTATTTTAGTGTCATTTGGTATATGGGTGGACTCTAATTAGAAGCCCCTTGGAAAGAAGGAAAATATATGCATCTTGAAGTTCACTATTTCCATCGTATTTTTAACCTACTAGAAGTAGTTGTGAAAATGCTGGCTTATACAGATGCATTTACATCTTATAAGATGCTAAGCAAAACCTAGAGATGCTGATAATGTTCAGTTCTCACAGAAGTCAGCGGTAGTTGGAGGCATTCAGTATGTTTAAGCAGTATACAACACCTTGCCAAAACAACTTCAAGAGCCAAGACTAGGAATAGCTTTCACTCAGAAATTATAGAGTATCCAAGAACTGTTAAAATGATTCCTCTCCAATAGTGAGTAATTAATCAGTGTATGTGCTTAGAGTTAATAAATAATAATAATGTAGTCCTAATAATAGTTAACACTTCAACAAACAGCTGTGTGAGCATCGTTATCATAGTTCGATAAATGGAAAAAATGTCAGGGCAGAGAGCTGAAGTCAATTACTCAAGTCACGCAGCAAGTTAACACTGAACTAAAACTAAACCCGTTTCTCTTGAGTTTTAGTTTCTTGCCTTATCCGGTAGCCTACCACTTTCCCAGTTCAGATAAATAGTCTATTGCTGGGTCTACATCGAAAGGTTTGAAGTTGAGAGCTGAATGAGCTTCCAAGTATTTGGATGTATTACCAAATATATTCACATTATCCCAAACTCTTTATTCTGAAGATTCAAAATAGAAGTCTTGGAAGAGATGACTTTCCTGTAAGCTTTGTGATATTTGTACCTGATTGCTGCTGAAAAGTATAGATAGCATTTTTGGTGTATTTCTGGATGTAGCCTGAGCCAGAAATCAGAAGGGGGTAAAACTTATCAGATCTATGTTTCAGACCTTTGTAATAATTCAGTTTGAATTGTGCTCTACAAAGATCTGAGTGGGTTATTTCCCGCCCTCCGCCAGGCCCCAAGCCACTTGGTCCCTCTTGAATGTCTACTACATATTCAGATGCAAACAAGGAATGCATTTTCACTGATACAGTGAAAATATATGTGAAAATGGAACGGTTACTAGGCCTTAAATAGTTTTTAACTAGTAACATTCTCTAACACTATAAGAAAAGTCTACTAGGCTTTCTCAATCTTTACTTTCAAGGAGGCAAAAAATGCCAGAGCAAACTAATTGACTGATCTTGGATATGGCTTCCACAGACTTATGCAGCATATGGGAACATGGCTTGTTCTATTTTCCCATGTACTCTGTTGCTATCATCAAATGACCACGTATAGTTTCACCAATAACTTGCTAAGGGGAAGAGTTAAATCTCAGTAACTGCACCACTTACTGCCAAACAAAACTAAAATAAAATAGAAACAACAGTTGTCAGCTTTGTCTGTACCCACCCTCACAATAATTTGGTGATACATCAAAAAGTGAGGTGTTTTTTAGTGATCTCTTTTATGGCACTCACTGTAGACTGGAGAGAAGCTCAACAAGCTAAACACATATTTACTCTAAATGTGGGCATCCTCTGAGATTAAGCAAAGTTTTTGATTGTTTTGTGTTTATCTTGTGATGATATTTTTTAAAACAACGATAGTCAGAATGTTCCCCGTCTCCCGTTCACCTCTTCGCAGAACCATGGCAGAAGCATGATGTGGTGTTTTCTCCTGGACCATGCAATATTGTAAATGAGGAATATGTCTTTTGGAAAGCAGGGTAGATATGCACTTTTACAGATGACCTAAATAAGATATGTGTACAGAGCACAAGCTTTCATGAACCCAAATTCACATCACCAGATGCTGTGAAAGGACATGCAGAAAGCAGTTTTTGCTATGTGAAATATAAATGACACAGAGAAAAGCTGGTAACTATGGTAAAAAGTGACTTCTGAGAGGAAAAGAATTTCAGGTCATGGCTCAGATTTAAAGTAATCAATGTTCACTTTCATCAGAAAACAATGCCAGCTTCTTTGTATGTACTGGCCTTGTTGTCAAGCCAATACAATAGAAATGGCCTGTTGGCACCATCTGCCCTGCTCAGGTCACAGTGTTCAGGGTGCTTGACACTACTGTGGGCATTAGAATGCTACTGGGTCCTAAAGCTGGCTACAGCAATGCAAACATAAGGATGCCTGCAGTTTATTTTTATTTCCTTTTTGGAACTAAGTTTTTTGGGCTATTTTTCACTTTCACATATCAGGGTTTTCCAACCCCATTCTGAGAACCTTACACGGCACTTGAACTGAGGGCAGATGTAGCCTTCTGACTTGATTTCACCTCTTCCAAACTGTCTTCTTGTTAAGTCTCTGGTTATTATTGTAGCAAAGATGATCATAAAACATGCCAACCGATGGAACAAATAAATAACTTTTCAAAGAGTGCAAAACAATATCTCTGAGGTGTATAAACGTCATTCAGTAGATGTTAATTCAGTGTATGTCTGCACAATAAGATTAGTGATATTCAGGTTAGCTTTCAATGAGCTAGTGCAAGTGCCAGAAGCAGTAGTGGCAACAGTGGCAATAAATTAGCTGACATGGAGCTGTAGGCTGCTATGGTTATTAGACTACTTCCGTAACCTGTGTGAGCTGATTCAGAGCTAGCTCAAGGTTCTCTTCTCTGCTTCGAACTGTGCAATGTACGGCTAGGGACAGACATTCAAAAAGCTGGAGCCTGAATTGATTCAACCTTTGCAGATCAGTCTAACTTGCTTTGGTTGAACCGGTTTGTAACAGTAGAGGCATGTGGGCACATACCTGCAATTGCTCAGGTCAAAAGCCAGGGGCACTAGAGCACAGCCTCATCTTCAGGGAAGCTGCACTGGAGGGACGTGGCCAGTTCGCGCTGAACTGACCGGAGAAGAGTTATTGCCTCTTCCATCAGCAGGGACCCAAGCCATATCTTCCAGGCGTTCCCCACTCACTGCTGCAGTGGTTGGTCAGCATGCCGTCTGAAGCAGATTCTGCAGGGAGTGGAGTTATTCTCTCCTCTACTCCAGATGCAGGAGGGAGGGAGAATAACCCCCGTCTCTTCCCCCCACACCCCACAATGAGCCCTACTGGCCCATATCTGGCCCTGCCCAGTGGGGGCTGCCTGTGGATCAGGCTTCCTGGGCTAGCTCAGAGGTGCTGGCGGACTCCGAGCCCAGCAGCCACCACTGCCATGTCCCCTGCCCTATGCAGCACCAAGGGCTACAGCTATACAAGCAACTGCAGTCTGGCTGGGATTGGGGGGGGACGGACTTTTCTGCCCTCCCCCTTGCCTCCAGCTACTGCTGCCAGGGCCGCACAAGGCTGCTCTAGGTGTGTGTGAAGGGGGGTGGGGGGGGCTGGGAAGCTTCAGCCCCACAGCTTCTGCCCCACACATGGTGCTCTGGTTCCAGTTCCCAGACCTTGGAAGGCTTCAGTCTGGGAGCTGCAGCCAGAACTCCATGCGCGAGGCAGAAGCTGCTCAGCTGAAGCCCCCACCATCTCCCAGAGCAGCTCAGAAGTGGCAGGAATGGGAGGGAGAGTAAATGCTGCAGGTAAGGAGAAGGTGGCTTGTTCCAGAAGAGCTGTTTTTCTTCCCTCACCTCCACCCGGGCACCTTCTGTCTTCCAAGGCATCTGGGAGCTGGAGCTGGAGCCCTATGTGTGGGGCAGAAGCTTCCTGCCCCTACGCCACCCAGAGCAGTGCAGGGCAGAACAGCACCCTGCTCCAGCCAGCCCACAGCTGCTTGTGCAGCTGCAGCCCCAAGTGATGCACAGGCAGGGAGTGCGATGGTGGCGGCTGCTGGGCTTGGGGCCCACCAGCACCTCTGAGCTGGCCCAGGAAGCCCACTCCCTATCCAGCCCCCATCTGGTAGGCCCAGACACTGGCCATCAGCGTCCCCAGGGCAGGTCAGAGATGGGGTTAATCCTCCTTCCTCTGGCATCTGGCAGAGGGGATGGGAAGGGGCTTATTCTGCCACTCGGGGCAGGCAGGCTCAGCTGTGGTCTCCTAGGGTCAATAGGGTAGAGGAGAGAATAACCCACGTCCTTGCCCCCTCTGCCTCACTGGCCCACTGCTGTAGCAGTGAGCGGGGAGCACCTGGCAGATCCAGCTTGAGTCCCTACTGGTGGAAGAGGGAGGGAATTAAACCTCTCTCTGGCCAGACCCCTGCCCCTGCCTGTCCCTGTTCTGGCTGGGGAACAGAAGGGAGTGGCCAGCTCTCCTTCGCTGGAGCAGAGTCCAGCCCAGAGAGCATACCAGGATGCTGGGGGACTCTGGTTTAAGGTAAACCAGGAAGGGGTCTGGGACAGACATTGCATAAATTAGTTTGAGCCAAATCAGTTAAGTCTGATACTACATTCAACCAGGATTATCTCAAACTGGTTTCAGCCATTTTGAAACTGGTTTATGTGCACTGAATGTCTGCTCTGTTACAGGTTTAAACCGGTTTTTGTTCACTTAAACTGGTTTATGTCTAATATTTAATCCTAGCCTACATTTCTGTGATAATTCTTGTGTGGCAACAGATTATAGCTTGCCAAAATGTGTAAGAAGGCAAAAAGGATTATAACAGTTCACATATTCTACTCTGTGAGACAGCTTGTTCTGGTGTCATGAGCAGCTGGGCTTAGGCAAGTGCAATTGTTTGTTTTCCCCTGTTCTTCCATCAGGAAGGACTCAAGCACACTACTGCCAACAGGCAACTTTACCTGAGAAGCCCTAGAGAGCACATTGGTTTACTTGAACCACACTCTTTGGGACCTAAGGACCAGGGGATTAGTGGAGGCCACCATAACACAAATGACCATAACCCAAGTGACACATTGAACATCTTCACAATGTGCTGAGAGCTTTGTTCTATTTTTGCATCCCAAATACGTGAGTTGGTTTTGTGGTCAGAACCCAGAAGATTGCAAGCAAGAAGCAAGATTACTGCTTGCTTGTTCACACATATTTGAGCCCTGGATGGTAACTCTGAAGAGTGGGAGTCTACCCAGAGGTACCTGTATAGCATTTGCATGATCATTTTATGGTAACCCCTTTGGGTGCATCCACACAAGCAGGAACATGCACATGCAGCAGCTCAAATAGCAGCGGTACAAATTTGTGCCAGAGATTTATGCCACAACACATGTGCCTGATTGTGTACTTTGGTGTGGGGCAAATTGTGCCACTTGAAGCAAACTGACCTGCCTAGCTCCTCCCAGATCTTCAGTTTGTGGTAGGTTGGAGGGGAGTTTGTGGGTGGATGTAGGGTTTGTGGGCATGAGGTTTGTGCGGGTGGTGTAGGGATTGAGGGTGGGGGGTTTGTGGGCGTGGTTTGGGGGTGTGTGGGGAACTGTGTAGGGGGAGGACTGTTTAGACAGGATAAGTCCCTCACCTGCCCCTCCTACACAGCACACAATTGCTCAACACAGTGCATAGCCCCTCCTCCCCAACAGCAGCAGTCACTGTTGGGGCACTCATGCCTGCTCCTGGCAGGACATGGGTCCAGCCTACCCTTAGACAGGATCAGGCCACTCTTGCTGTACCTGGGGTCCTGACACCGCATGCAGAAGTCATGAACCCAGGGATGAGGCTGGGTCCTGCCTCCATGTGCCCTGTGTGCCATTGGGCCAGGTTGATTCCATGCAGGCATGACCTGACCTGAGTAGAGGACGTGTGGCTCCTTCCTGTGGTGCCAGGACCCCAGGTGGCAGCAAGAGCTGGCCCAGTTCTGCCCAAGGATTTGTGGGCTGGGCCAGCATCATGTGTAGCTGCCAGGTCTGAGGCAGCACCACACCATTGGGGTCTCTGCCAGAGTGGGCACAGGCCCCAATGGCCACTGCTGCTGCTGCTGTGGCAGAAAAGCTGTACAGGGGGGGCAGGGGACCCACCGATCCTGAGCAGTCCCTCTTACCCCCACACAGTCCCTCCACCCACAGTTCCCTCCCCCCCCTCATTTCCCTACTTATCTGGGACAGAGCCTGGGTCCAATCTGCTGTTGCAGCAGGGGAATGTGGCAGCCATAGAAATGCTCTGGCCAGGTACCAGCCTCCAGTTGCCTCTGACCTGCTCCAGGAGCATGCCTTGCCCCAAGAGCATGCCCTGCACCACTTTTTCCACCATTTTTTTTTATATTGGGATTTCCCCATATCAAATTTAGAGTCTGTACTGCATTCATCCCCAGTGTGTCTTTTGCGGCATCTCAGGCTCTCTCTTCTTCTAAAACTCTGCTTTCTGTATGCATGGTTCAAATTATACTTTGGCTCCTGGGGGGCCGGTTTGCAAAAAAAATTAAACTGGTTCACTGGAATGAGCAATCCTATCAGAGACCCTCCCCCCAGGTTATGATTTTCAAATCTTACAGGGGGCTCTCAAATCCCCCTAAAGCTCCCCCATAATTTGTACCCTGTGTACATGTCCTTTCACAGCATCTGAAAGCATTGGGTCAATGAAAGCTTGTGCTCTCTGTATATATCTTATTTAGTTAAACTGTAAAAGTGCATGTCTACCCTGCCTCCTGATTGACTTCAAACTCACACAGTTAACTACCTCTTTATAAAGACGAGAGAGACAAGAAAATGAACTACAATGGATTGATTCAGGCCTGGAGATAGAGATCTTATTTGTATGAATTTCCCATCTTTTCAGTGTGGTCTGGATGTCCAGCTGTGGGTTATTACCCTTCAACAATACATGCCAGATGTATATACTAATGGCAAATGATTGTTTCTGTAAAGAATTTCACCATTTTTTTCTTTTCATTTGAATTCCATTTCTATTTTTTGTGTTTGTTGAAAAAATATGGGGTTTTTTTTTTTGCCATAATCCCAAAGAATTTCAGTGGATACAGATCTATTTTGCAAAAATTTCCAAGTGTTTAAGAAGATCTGTTCTGTTGGAAAAAAAATTGAGGGCAATGATTTGATCAGGGTTGGTAGATACCTGTTTGACCTTTTCTAGCTCTATATTTAGCAGCAAATAAGAAGCACTGAGTACTTGCAACTCCCGTTATACCATTGCTAAATTGGTTCAGTTCACTCTCTCGCTTTCCCTGTAGAATTAAGCTCATTACTGTTGCTACTAATGCTGTTCAGTTGAAGAAAACTATAGCAAAAGCAGATATTTAGAGGAAAAAAAATCTATTATCCTGTAAATTACATAAATGTTTATGACTAATTCATTCCAGTACAAATGTTAATAAATAATTGATTTATTTGGTTTACCTCTAATATTCAGCTTCATCTTAGACAAAATAAACAGCAGTAGAAAATAAGTCTTCCAGGTGCCCTGTGGCAGACAGATGTCATCTGTGCTGGTATCCAGTTGTAAAGCCAATCCTGCAGTACTTATGGGGCAAATAGCCCATTGAAACCTTAATACAAACTGAAATCATGGGCCTACAATATGTGATTTGACGTGATTTTCAAAAGCATTCAGTTTTGGCTGCTGTGGACATACTGCTTGCTCTGGTTGAGGAAGCTGAAAGCAAGTAAGCCAATAACAGCTGTTTTCAATTGCAAATTCGGGCTTGTAACTCAGTAATAAAATACTCAGAAAAACAGTAAATCAATAAAAACTGTCATTAACTGTGTCTTTTTTTAAGTCAGAGCAGTTGGCTTTTCTATATGCTATAAATACCATTTAAATATATAGTTCTCGAATTAAAGGGTAATAATGTACAAAAGGATCAGAATATATGAATAGGGCAGTGAAAATGAATGACTGTCCAGCACTGTCAATGCTGGTGCATGTCCAATAATCAGCATACCAGCAGTAGTGTGAACATGAGTGAGTTAAGACACTGGCAGCTGATGTTGTTTCAACTTCCACATCTTTTAGATCAGTTGTTAACAAGCCAGCCAGCACAACAAACTGTGAAACAGTTCAGGAAAAAAACAAAACAAGAACAAATGTGCATCAAAGTGATTTTAGAATCAAAAAGGATTATTGTACATTTAAGTATACTTTACCCTTAGCATGCTTGCATAGCTATTTCTGATAGGCATGAAATAATGTCAGTGATAATTTTCCCCTTCACTCACCTCTGTACTGGGGGATCATGTGTAGTCCCATTACTTGCCTTTAAAAGCCTTATGGTGAATTTAACTTTACTTTGCAGATTGTTTCCCATATAGGCACATCTAGAAGTTGAAAAGGGGAGTTTGGGAATAGAGATCAGTGATGCAGTGGAGGATACCCCCCCCCCCCCCAGTGTGGGCAGGCCAGCAGAGCAGTAGGGGTACTAGTGAGTAGGGAATGGGGGAGGTAGAGGCAGAGATTCTTACCTGATCTGGGGACTTAAAAAAATCCCTGACTCTGCTTCTGCAGCTCAGTTGGGAAATCAGGCATCTGGGACTGCAGGGAACTGAAGCCACTGAGCTACATTACGCAAATGAAGGTGGGACCATGCCACTGCAATTCCCTCTGGATCCCTCCCTAGTTCTGCAGAATTCTGCAGGACAGCTCACAGAGCAAGGTCTTAATTCATGTGAGTAAAGAGGGCACCTTACGAAACAGCTCAGCCATGGTTTCCAAAAAACTGAGAGCAGTTATACTTGAGCTGTTTTTAATTCAACTCAGAGGAGAAGTCTTTCTACATAGCTAATGGATTCCAAACAGAAGCAATAAAGCAAACCAGAAAAAGCTTTCCTTTTGCTTAGCATCCTCAGAAATGCAGACACTCCAGAGTTACATGTTCAGGAAGCACATTCCATTTGTGAGGAGAGAATGAGAATTTGGTCATGCCAAAAGAGCTGTCATAATCTTCGTGCTTAGCTCTAGCAAAGTGCTAACGGTCAGGTTTTCTAGAACGTGATTCATATTTAAGATAAATAATGCAGAGAGGCTCATAAACTTAGGGTTCATCTTAAGAGACACTCAAACAGAAGTGGGGGATGGGGATGAGCACAGTTTAAACAGATAAATACATGTAGGACATTATGGCAGACAAGCTTATTTGAGTAAATCCAATATCTTTTATTTAACCAACTCAAATAGTTGGAAAAATTCTTCTTTGCAAGCTTTTGGGTACAAATACCCTTCATCAGGCAGAGGAAATGTCTGCAGTTGGCTACAACAAATACCCCTGTAGGACATTACCAAAACTATTTAAAATGTCTCCCATCTAATGACCTCGAGACTGGATTTAATCTTCAAAAATATTGCATTGGAGTCTCTTTTTTTGCCATTTCCCTTGAGCAAGGTAGCAGTCAGATCTGGCCTCAAAGCTTTGCCTGAGTTTTAGCATAAACAACTAAATATTGGTTGTGGAAAGTGGGAATAAAGATAAGACCAGGTGATCTCTGATGTTTATTATAGACTGAAGGATGAAGTTTTCCTTCCCTCATTTGTGTCACCTTCCAGACTCTTTCTTGTCCTCCAATTTTGATTAATTTACAATTTTTTTATCTTTAATTTACTTGTCATAGTACTTATGTGAGATAAGATCCAATACACTTATATTATTCCTGAGATCACTAACATGTTAGTTCACATTATAAGTATTCACTGAAAAAAAATGTTTGGACTGTAGCATATGACCCCAAATGTATTTTTATATACTGTCCAAAGTTTCATGATTTACTTAAGAGCAGAACGGAAGTGGAATCCCAGATCCTTAGCTATCCTGAAGACACTTTGTCCAGCTCCAGTAGCTTCACATAGTACTGAAGCACCCACTGGTGATGCATTGAAGGGGTTATGGGGAGGGGGGCATGTATTGTGCCCTGCTAGATTTCTGTGCCAACACCAAGGTGCAGGGCATGGGGCTGCAGCCTGGCTGGAGCCAGGGCCCAGAAGCAGTGTGGATAGCAGTGGCTACACAATTTTTGTATTAACAGCAGGGCCTAAGGCTGCAGCCCGGCTGGATCCGGAACCTTTAAGCAGCAGGGGCAGCAAGGAGTTGTTTCCCCTCACTGTCAGCCCTGTGTCATCTACGAAGCCAGCTTCAACTGGGTCTTGGAGTATCTCACTATAGAAGTACACTGGGATGGAGCAGATCTCATACAGTGAGATTCTATACTAATGCACGCAGCATGGGAGGTAAGCAGGAGGAGCTGTCTCTCTTGGTAGCTGGGGAAAACCCGGACTTGATTGGGCTCATGGAAACCTGGTGGGACCCGACCCATGACTGGGCCGTAGGCCTCGATGGCTATGCCCTTTTCAGGAAA
>JAGPOW010003685.1:47881287-47934201 GCA_030014935.1 Caiman crocodilus
CGCCTTGGTCACTTAACATGTTGTAAACGTTACAGAACAGTGTAATACAACAACGATTATCAGCAATGGAATGTAAAACATCGTGAAACAAGTATAAGGCAACTGACAATGACTGCTAACAATCTGGAAAGGGGTCACAATTTTAAAACTTTTCCATGACATTATTATACTGCTGTACTAATCAAGCCTGTATCTGCAATGTTCAGGACTTGTGCAGAGCTGTGTTTAGAGCTGGCAACAGCTCTAACTTTATTCCCTCACCCTTCATACTAATTATTCACAGAATTGCATTTAAAATCATCTCCTTCAATTTTTTTTATTGAAAATGGTTGCACCCCCCAGCCACTGGAATAGAATTGTGATCAAGACTCCAGGAAAATTGTGTGCTTGCTCTGCGTTTGTGTTCTCATTTGGAATGTCTGGAATGCTCCCAAGTAATAAATGCCTTACTTATCTGACCAAAATGTGCATCTGAAAGATGACTAGGAAGGTTAAAGTGCTTTTTAAAAGACATGTTCTTTACATGGGGCATTACTCTCCATCCTGTCAATATATGCAGAGAAGAGGTACACAGCAGATCCCATCCCTTATCTAGCCAGGTGGAGAGTCAAATCAAGCAAGAAACTTCCAAGTATTTCTATACTTTACCATGGTGTGTAGAAGCACCTCAATAAGAATACTCCAGCATTCAGGCTCAGAAGTTCAGGAAAGGGCTGGGCTTGATGGAAGTGGTATTTCCTTTTAAACCAAAGATTTCCAAAGTTTTGCCCCTGAAGGACCATTTCAGAGGGACTGCCAGGCCACATTTTGAGAACCCCTAGTTCAATTGGCCAAAAGAAAAGTACCACTGGGTGGTAGCAGACCACATTTGTTTTGTGGGCCACACTTTTAATATTCCTGATTTAAACCTTGCCAAGGTCCCCTCACATAACCATAGTGGGATAGTGGAGTGGTATGAAAGTTAGAAAAGGAACATCATCCTCTCCATGGCCACTGCTATAAGCAAATGTCTGCATATGTCATCCATTATTCTCTTTTTGTCCCTCCTCTACAGTCCGGTGTGTAAGTGGAGAGACTGACTGATGTATATGCAAAAATCCAGAGCTATTGTACGCAGCTTTCTCTAGTCCTGTGTAAAACCAGTCCACACACACACACATACAACCTCTGACTATATATACATCTGGTCATAATATGGGAAGAGTGCTCCCATGGAATTAGTTTCAATAACAGGTTATATCATAGGTAGTATTATGCTACTTCCTGTGACTGGTGTTCAAACCACCTATTGATATCAATAAACACTTTTCCAGTAAATGGAATTCTTTGGATGATCCAGAAATTGATCTAGAAACAATATAGACTATAATAAATTTCAGCCCATGTTTGTAAACCATGATCTAGCCATTTTTTGATTCAGCCAGCATTTCCGTTAATAATTATCTTTTAATATGCAGTTTATCCTGGAGTTGCGTGTGCTGATTGCAAGCATAATCAAAGACCGAAGCATGTTAGCATCAGTGTGTGTAACTTAAGCATTAATACAAACATATTTTGTTAGAGCAAGGGGAGCAACTCATTCCACATAAATCACAGTGATGTGTTCGTGGTTGTGCTTGTACAGATGTAAGCATTTAAAAAGAAAAGCAGGGTCACTTCTGAAATATAACTTTTGCTGTCTCTGGTGTTTAGTGAGGTTAGTGGAGAGACTTTTGGAAATTACAGGCTATTACAGGCTAATTACTAACTTTATTACTTTAAAATTAACAAATAATCCTCTTTTCATTTCCTAAATCCATCCAGACTGGTCATGTTTGTACAGATATAAGATTATGAAGCCTCAGATGTTGACTCTTTGAACACACCCAGATGTATAATTGAGACACTTATTTAAGTAACTGATAACTCCCTACCCTTTCTAAAACAGGGACCTCAAGCCTGACGATTATTGCTAGTAAAAACTTGCTTGATTCCATGCTGATTAAAGTATATGACGATCTTTTCAGTGTGAATAAGCCTTTGCCATAAGAACTAAGATAGCATTTTGCAACAGCTAGCTTTAAAATGGGTTCTTACTGAAATGTTTGAGGTATTACTTAAAAAGGAAGAAAGGTGCAAAGGCTGCAATAATAATCATAGCTCAAACCACTGGCTAAAGGAAGAGTTTTATCATTATGGTATGTGTTTATTATCTTAAGCCACAGCAAAGTGTCACTTTCCAAAATATGCAATATGCTCCTATTCAGCTACAAGTATATTTTTCTTTTATGCTTCTATGGTCATAGTGTGTTCTAAATAGTTTGCTTTTTTAAAAGATTTTTTTAGAGGTTAGCATACTCTTACAGGTCATAATAAAGAATGAAATCATTCACAGTCATTGTTATTACAGCCATAACTCCAGTACAAAGATTGCCATCAGTGGATCAATTCCAAGCTATTTTTCATCACAGTTGATTCTGTCTACTATGCTGCTATGAAATGGCTGAAGTGTATATCACAGAGACCAACTGCATGGTACTTGTGTTAACAGTTTATTTTACTTGTGTTCTTTGCCTCCCTTGTATTTGTACCTTCAAACTATGATAAGTCATTTAAAAGGCGATTCAGCAGAAGTAGCTGGTATGGTACTACTCTTCCTCAACAAATATGAGCACTTAATTCAGAGGAAATAACTTTCCAGTAAATTTAGCCTCTCTATGCATTTGAAAATGATCACTAATCATGTTAAAGTTTTGAGAATGATTTCACTGTTACAATGATTTGATATAATAGGCTCATTTACTGAAAATTATTTGCATAATTTTTGTAAATCAATATTGATCTGAGACTCATTCACAAGTCATTATTTTCAAAAGTATTTAAAATTTGAGGTTCATGCTGGGACAAGTGTTTGCTGGTCACATAGTTCTCACTGGGCGTTTACAGAAGAGCTGCCTAATGATTCATAGATTCATAGATTGTAATGCTGGAAGGGACCTTGGAAGATCATTGGGCCCAGCCCTCTGCACCAAGTAGGAAAGACAACTGTGGTCAAGTGACCCCAGCACGGTGACTGTCTAGTCTCCTCTTGAAGATTTCCAGAAGTGGACCAGAAGCATTCCTGGTTCACTTCTGAGTGAAGGGGGTTCCCCCATTGCCAACCCCTGGGGGGACGTGGGGGGACCCTGAAGCATTCCCTGGCAGATCTGGAAGTGGACCAAAAGTTCTTGCGGTCCACTTCTGAGGTCACTGCCGAGCATGCAGGGGCCCCCCGCACTTCTGTGAGAAGCTCCATCTGCCCCAGCATCACAGTGTTCTTGAGCTGCGCTGGTATCTTGAGGTAGGTAGAAAAAACATTTAAAGTGGTGTCTATGACTGAATCACTGATTCTCAGAATCAGTATCGAATCTTGAGATTTGGATTCAGCTGGATTGAATCTGTGTCCATGATCCAAATCAATGAATCGAATCACTGTCCCCAGTTTGGGCTGAATCTGAATTGAATATGGCCTGTTCCACACACCCTAACAGACACTATCCAATGGTGCTTTACATTAATGCACCTAAAAACACATGTCAGTGCTGACCTGGGAACAAATTGCTCCTGGTCAGCCCAGCCAGCAGGGGGCTGCAACTACTGCTCAACTTAGCCCTGAGATCCAGGGAGTAGGGGAGCTTGCTCGCTCTGGAGCTGCCCCTGGACCTGGAGCCATATTGCCTCCCCATCCCCTGGAGTTAAGGACTAAGCCCTCAGTGTCCCCTGCCAGCCCAGGGCTATTCCTAGAGCCCCGTGCCAGCCCAGGGCTGCCCCCAGTGCTCCCTGCCAGCCTAGGGCTGGCACCTGGACAACTGCAGCCAGAGCCTGGAGCTCCCCCTGGCTGCTGTAGGGGGCAGAGCAGAGCAGGAGCAGCCTTGAACTAAACTCCTGTCAGGCACAGTTTGCTTCTGACTTGGGTGCACATAGATGTGTCCCCAGGGGTAGTTTACTGCACAGTAAATTCATGCAAATTAAATGCATGTGTAGAGGCACCCAGTTACACTATACTTAATATCAGTGACTTCTATTTGTGGAATAAAATAAAATTAAATGTATGTAAGAATATTAGAATTTGCTCCATAATTGTAAAACATTTCATAACAGAGCTCAAGGCACAGTTCGCATAACTTGGCTAGAGTTGAGTAAACATGAAGGGAGGAGCACAGGCTGACAGAAAGAAGAACTTTGGGAGGAGGCTCCAGGAAGTCAGCTGATGTGCACCTGGCTAGAATACTAGCTGCAGTTGCCAAACCTCTGAAAATATCTCTCATAATAAAGAGCCAATTTAGTTTTATAAAAATAGAGCTCTCCCTAAGCCATAGTATATGAAACGCTGTCCTACCTTGGATGAAATCCTGGCTTCTTTCAAGTCAATGGCAAAACTTCCACTGATTTTTGTGGAAACAAGATTTAATCCTCTGTTTATGATTTTTGCTTCTCTTTCATTCCTTCTTTGTTTGAATGCTGCTGTTGCTGATGCAGGCCTTATGTTTGTGACATTATTTATGTTGATTGGGCCCCAAAGATGTTCTGAACATTGTACTGAAATCACTTTTGTTTGAAACAATAGCCACATTTCATGACTAAGACACTGTGGGTGCATCTACATGAGGTGCTAACTAGACAGTAGCCTAATAATACTGCGCAGTAGCACATCACAGCACAAAAGGTGTTAATACACTACTGCTCAGTATTAGGCTACTGCACAGTAGCATCACTAAAAACGTGTTTGCTGGCACTACTTCACAGTAACTCTGGTTACAGAGCATTTATGTAGTACTTGATTATATGAGTACTAAATTAAATGTGCAGTAACCACTTCACATGAATGAATGTGTAGATGCACCCAGCATGACTATAAGACAACCTCTGAAAAATGGTATGCTTTTGTCCAGAATTCAAGATGGCAGCACTCTGTCTGCACATGTAGAAAATTGTGACGGTACATCTTGATATTTAACTTTGCTGTATTGAAAATAGAACAAATATTCTGCCTGTAATATGAAGATCTTTTAGAATGAAATATTTAAACACAGCCATAAAATAACTCTTAAAAAAGTTTATTTTCTGTGTACAGTGACACCTTATGGGATATTCTGTATCTAGTTCTTCTGTAAAACCGAAGAATTTCATGTTGGCTCAGTTGCAAACTGAGAGAGGAAGTTTATCTCTAAATTATTCCTGATGCTTTAGTGAATTGTCCTTGATAATTTATCTGTGCTAATAAGGCATTTTTGAATTGCATCAAGCACACATTTCATGTGAAAAACACCAGAAAAACAATTTCATGAATTTTGTTCCAATTCCACTTATTTAATCACTTGTTAACTAAATGTCAGTTCCTTTTATTTCATAAAAAGAGAGACTGTTGTGCTTTGTGAACTATTAAAAGGCTTTAAATTCAAGATTAATGATGTTTACACAATGATTTAAAGCTAATCTCTATATCAGTTATTTAAACAGAAAATTTATTTTAAAAGGTTGTGTTTTTTTTCTCCCCTGAGTTGATCTCTTCTTCTGGTCAGAACTGCAAAGTCTGTAATTGTTCCCATATGACTGATTAGGAGCTTTATGTCAGGAGAAGTCTAATCTTGCATTCTTTGTTCACCCAAAACTCCCCAGTCCGTGCATCAGGAATATAGAATAAGTGCTTCAATTGTAGAGCGGTAGTGAGTTATTTTGTCAGTTTTGGCTGACAAAAGGGTAGAGCATATTTGTATATATATATATGTTAATAACAATCTTTGGAACAGAATTCATCCTTTTCTAATCCAAATGTATAACAATTAAAAAAAAATCACAAAAATAATCTTTTAAACATATTTTTTGTCAAAATTTTGTTTACAATTATTTCTGCTTCCAAAAACTGGGACAGGTTCTAATTGTGGTATCCCAGGAATTCCTCCAAGACACTCCATGATGGCTGTACACACTCACAAATCATAGCCTAATATAAATTAAAAATTACTCTTTTTTTCAGTTGTAGGCAGAGACTAAAAATGCTGTTCCTTGATTTCGTCTAATTAAGAGCAGGAAGCAAAATCTATTTCTTAACACTATTAACTAAAGTAGTTGTAACTTCAAAACACCTTTTACATTCAAAATAATGAGCAGATGGAAGTGTGAAACCGTAACAATTATTCAGTAGGGCAGGATTTCTCCCAAGGCTTCTGTCAGCTCCAGGAGACTGAGAAGGATGGAGTAGTGTCTCCAGCAGAAGGAAGCAATAAATTGGGTGAGAGAAACCACCAGAAGAATATTGTAATTGCTTCACTATTTGTCTCTATTGCCAGAGCTCCAACTACCAAATTTCTACCTCCAGAAGGAAAATCCACAACAGTTAGTGGTAGAGATACTTGTGTGAATGCTTATCAAGCTGAATAAAGGTTGCATAGCTCAGGCAAGTTATACCTGTGCATATAATTGCTTTCTGCCTGCATTTTAATAGGCTCTTAATTTACAAAATGGCTAGGGATTGGGGTGAAATACCAATGCTGTAGATTAAAATTTGGAATAATCCAGAGGGCAGGTTCAGTCACAGAAAGGCACTTAGTAAGTGACTAACACTGGGAAATGAAGAGAGAGTAAAGGAGTCAGTGACATCATACTTATATCTGTGAAAATCATTTAACTGATTTTTGGGGGGAATTATCCAAGACTTGCTCCATTGTAACAATTTTGGTCACTTTGGGAAAACAGAAGCTGACAATAACAAGCAGAGAAGATGGAAGATACTTTTGTGCCTATTATAGTAGGTTATGTGGTAAGACTGTGGACCTGATTCATTTAGCATTTTATGCCAATGTAAATCTGCTGATTTCCAGCAGTTACACTGGCATGAAACTGGAATAACACAGTAGTAAATCAGGCACTATAATTCCTCCCTCAGGTTATTTGTGATATAAACACATGTATCAAGATCTGCTTTTGAGGTTTAAGATGTCTCCATAGCCCTTGATCAAAATTATAGTCTCAGTATGCCTGTTTTAAGGACATTTTGATCCATCTAGTTTATAAAAGAGGATTTTATTTAATGTAAAAATATGAGGTCCTTATTGGGCCATAAGGTATTGGTCATAAAATGCTGAATGAATCAGGTCCACAGTCTTACCACTTCAGCCAACTGCATTTGCACTGGTGACAGTTGTGCAGAGTAATTTGTAAATAGTAGAGGTCAGTTAATAAGATACTAGGGTGAATCCATTTTTCACCAGTTAAGCCAGAGTAGTTGGGCTGTATGTAGAAGTACAGATTTGCTAGGGAGGAGAAACCTAACTTTTGCTGCAGTTAGGGTACGAAGTTATAATGTAGGTATAGGAATCAGATACCCTCCA
This sequence comes from Caiman crocodilus, assembly GCA_030014935.1. Lineage (NCBI taxonomy): Eukaryota > Metazoa > Chordata > Crocodylia > Alligatoridae > Caiman > Caiman crocodilus. The sequence continues at coordinate 47,888,637 of JAGPOW010003685.1, forward strand.
TGCACCCAGATGTGTGCCAGTATACATTCTGTCCCCAGACTTCCAGAGTAAAGTTCAAAGGAAAGGGTCTATGCCAGACTGGTAGTGGAGATCCCTTCTTCCATACTTAAGGAATTTTTTGCACCACTGCATGGAAGATGCCTGAAGATCCTAGCACCCTCAGCTTCACTTGCCTTATAAAAATGTCCTATAGCATTTAATAGGAAATAATTTATTTTTTCTATGGGCTTTTGGATCATCCTAAAGAATTTGAGAGTATTTTATTCTTTGTATAGATTTCTTCAATTGTTATCAGCAGTCCCTTGATGCAAGGATGACAGCAGTTCTTCAATGAAGCAAAAGTATCCCATGAATTAATGTTTAATAAGTTTATTGAAGTTAGATTCCCCGCTTTTTTATTTTAGGTTTATAATGGTATAAATCCATGAAGGAATAATGACATAAAACCAAAAAACCATGCAGGGACAGGAAGTAAATTCAATAGGACACAAGATGATTTATATGGGAGTAGGAGGCTAGATTAGAGTACTTTGTAAGATTTATTTGAGGCCATGAAATATGTTTAAATATTATTTTATTTTAAATAGAGCGCTCAGACATTTCTGATACCTAATAGACACAAAATATTATTTTTAGCTCTTTTTTTAGGCAAGATACACAGTGAATAACTTTGTATCAAATTATAGTGTTGTCACTTTTCTAAAGATTGCAAACAAGGACAATTCAGTTTAAAACAATCCTGCTAAGGCCCTGACCCTGCAACACAATAACTTCTTGTGAAATCTTATTGACCTCATTGGAGGTTCACACAGACAGAAGGGTTAATAGGTCACGCTCTTTTCAAAATAAGGGCCTCAGTGTGACAGGAGAGATGAGCGACTCCTTTGTGTACTTAACTTGAATCAGATGACTAAAGTGATGGCACTTTATTGTGCAACAGTAGATGCATGAAGAACAGATCCAAGAAGATAATACTTCCTCTCTATTGGGCGCTGGTCAGACCGCAGTTGGAATACTGCATTGAATTTTGGGCGCCACACTTCAAGAGAGATGTGGATAACCTGGAGAGGGTCCAGAGAAGGGCCACTTGTATGGTTAAGGGCTTGCAGGCCAAGCCCTATGAGCCCCTGGGGCACCTGGACCTCTTCAGCCTCCGCAAAAAAAGGTTGAGAGGTGACCTTGTGGCTGCTTATAAGTTCATCACGGGGGCTCAGAAGGGAATTGGTGAGGTTTTATTCACCAAGGCGCCCCCAGGAGTTACAAGAAATAATGGCCACAAAGTAGCAGAGAGCAGATTTAGACTAGACATTAGGAAGAACTTCTTCACAGTTGGAGTGGCCAAGGTCTGGAATGGGCTCCAAGGGAGGTAGTGCTCTCCCCTACCCTGGGGGTCTTCAAGAGGAGGTTAGATAGGCATCTAGCTGGGGTCACCAAGACCCAGCATTCTTTCCTGCTGATGCAGGGGGTCGGACTCAATGATCTATTGAGGTCCCTTCTGACCCCAGCATCTATGAATCTATGACTATTGCCACCGTGTTATTTACTCTCAAACCAATTAACATTATACTCTAAAAATTCTTAATGCAAGCAAGCTATCAGTTGTGAAGTCCTCTAGCCTGAGTTACAGAAGTTCTTCTTGTGAAAATACTGCCAAGTGCATGAATCAGGGCAAAACAGTATGTTTTATCTGCTACTAACCCTAACAGCAGCACAATACAAAGTAAGTGAGGAAATGCTTGTATAAGTGGCAAGCTCCCTTTCCCCCTTTTTATTAATATTTCCTATACAAATCCTGTTATTAGTGTTCCCTGCAGGACCAAGCAATAATTTAGATGCTGATTAGTCTGTGAAATGCAGTGGAACTGTAACATACTTAACTCTCTTGTCAGCTCAAGAATGGGGGTGGAAAGTGGTGGGGAGAAGGGCCTCTAGCTACATTTATGATGGCAGCTGGAATATTGTAGTTTAATGAGGTGCTTTTTCAGTGCAGAGCTTTTCAGGGGTACATGCTAATGTTCAGTAGGATTTGCCATGATATTTCTTAGTAATTAAATGTAATTACATATATATCAGTGGTAGAGTTTTCCTTGACAGATGTAGACAACAGAAAACTAGGCAAACAATTCACCCTGTCAGTATTTCATGTTTGTCTGAGTAAAGTTTTCCACATTTCTTAATGCAGTAATTCAAAAAGAGATGATGGGATGTGGGTAAAAGTAGCATTCAAAGCAGAGTGGGGAAGTGAGGAGGGGGCAAAGGTAACTTCAGCAAAAATAAATAATGCTGTGTCTTTGGACTTCTAGACCATATTCAATCTGGTATGCTTTAGAAACATCAGTTAACATACATAAATATATAAGAAATGTCTTCATTAGACAAATGGTCCATCTAGCCCACTATCTTGAGTTGAACAGTAGCAGGAGTAGATGCTTTAGAGCAGTGGTTTTCAAACCTCCTGAAGTCACATTAACCTTTCATATCACTTCTTCTGCCATAGATCCCCTATTCCGGGACTGTGAGTTGTGTGAACTGATGTTGAGCCAGGTAACTTGGCCCAGCAATGATGATGCACTGCCTTCCAGCCTGTTCTGCCACTACCCCAAATCTCTTTGTGGAACCTCTATGACCTATCGTGGAACCCCAGGGTTCCATGGAACTGTTTGAAAATCCATGCTTCAGCAGGAAAGTATCTGAGCAGCGTATATCTGGAGGGATCTATCCCATGGGCGACTGGTGCCTCCAGATCCTTGGGGGGGAGGGGGTACCAGTGACCAATTGCCGACTTGGGGGGTCCCCAAGTGGCCAATCGCCAACTGGGGGGGGAATCCCCCATTGGCTGATCACCAGCTGGGGTCGGGGGGAGTCCCTTGGCAGCAAATTGGAAGTGTCAGCAGGAAACCTGGAAGTGCCATTGGCGCTTCTCTTGGCACTCCCGCATTCTCAAGGGAGGCATGGCTGTCACCTCCCACTACCAGCTGGTGAAGGCCAATCTCGGGGGGGGAGGGGCATGTGCCCTCCTGTGGTATCCCTGTTTTACCTATGATTTATCCCCTGCTCATTACCTTCCCTGGTATCCACCACCATTGATTTAGAGATGTCAGAGGGTACCTCTCCACATGTTCTGTTTGCAAGCTACTAATGGATCTATCACTCATAAATTTGTCTAGTTCCTTTTTGCATCTGGCTGTATGTACTATTTGCCTCTTCAACCTTCTGGAGTAGTGAGTTCAACAAATTAATTATATGCTGCATAAAAGAGAACCTTTTCTTCCTAATTTTAAATGTCTCTTGATAATTTCACTGGGTGCCTCCTAGTTCTATTATTCTGAGAGAGAGTGAATAAGTTTCCTATTCACTTTGTCTACACCCTTTATGATTGTAGAGACCTCTATCATATCCGCCCTCAGCCTTTTCCTTTCTAAACTGAAGAGTTTTTGCCTTTTCAGTCTTTCTTGATATCGCACCTGTTTCATACCCTAGATCAGGGTACAAACTACCATCTCAAACTGTGGTATTCATACCCCTGGGGTACAAGATATCTCTGGGGGATACATGGGAGAAATTGTGTAATGGCAGATTTAATTTTCATTATAATAATTGGCATTTAAGAGTTAAAATATAAAGTGTATCTGGTAGTGGTATGTGGACAGCTGGTAAATCCGGAAGAAGGTACACAATAAGAAAAAGTTTGGGAATCTATGCTTTAATTATTTTGGTTGGCCTTCTCTGTATCTTTTTCTAATTCTATTACATGCTTTTTGAGATGTGAAGAACAAAACTACAATGCCATATCCAAGATGTGGCCACACCACGGATTTAGGGGCATAATGATGCTTTTTGTTTTGTTTTCAGTGTCCTTCTTAATTACACCCAAAATTTTATTGACTTTTTTTTTGCATGCCACTTCACTTTTTGCTGATGTCTTTAGATAAGTTTCTACAGTGACATCAAGGTTTCTTCTCTGAGTCATAACTGCTAGGTCAGAACTCTGCATTGTGTATGTTTAATTGAGGTTATTTTTTACCATGTGCATGACCTTGTAATGTAGGTTCATGTCATGTAATGAATGTAAAAGAATGTAAAGGAATGTAAACACCTCTCATTTGACTGATGAGGAAACTGTCTCGCAGCATGTTTAAAACCAACACTTAGAGAAAATTGCAGTTTCATCTGGAATCATAAACAGCACATGAAATATGAAGTGGAATGCAAGCAGCAAGTCAAAGCTGATCAGAAAGGTCTTTTAGTGAAAAATTTGTTTTTCTATTTGATCTAAATATTTTCAGATGAATGCAGGGGGAGGGGTTTCTATCTGAAAACTGGGAAATTTTCAGTTATTAGTGTTTCAATTAAAAGTCAGGGTTTTTTTCCACATAAGGCAGAACATTGTCATAATTGGTTTTAGTTAGAAACCCAATATTCTTTTGAAAGATTTTTTGGTCAGAAAACTTTCAAGTGGGTCTACTGCTTATATTGATGAAATGACTAACGAGCTGTGAAGTCAAATTGTAGGCATTGGCTCTGAGGACTAACCATGGAGCCAGATCTAGAGCAAGCAGGCAACAAATCTATTCTGAGACCTGTTGATGAATCTATAAACAAATCGAAAAAGGCAGTTGCCACTTCAAAGAATCTAAACATAAAGGGAAAAAATGACAGAGAAAAGAAAAATATTATTATTCCCATTCTACAGATGGGACCTGAGGTATTGTAGGTTATGGATATGATAATGACTTGCATATGCTTATGTAGAAACTGCATGGTGGAATGAGAAACAGCTATGTTCACCTTAATACATCTGGTTGACATTTTTTCACTTAAACCGGGTTTTTTTAAATTAAAAATGTGGTTTTATTGAACACTATTTGTTATGAAGAAATCCTTTTTCAATGAAACTTCATTTTTATAAAAACCAGGAAAGAAAAAAGGCTGAAAAGAAACCGAAATTTTTATTTTGAACACATATTTCCCATTAAACCATGAAACCCACATCTTTGCTTAATATGACACTTCTCTCTCTCTCTCTTTTGCCTTTGTCTCTCTTTCAATAAAAGTAGTGAAAAACAACACCTGACTTTTTCCCTTGGAAAGGCCCTAAAAAGTGAGAGAAAGTGTGTATGGGGGAGTCCATTTTTTTTTCACTTGCCTCTTTTCACTGAAAAATGGGGAAAAACGAAAAATTCAGAGACAGAGAGCGGTTAACAGCAAAAATAAAGCAAATGAGCAAAAAATAAAATGTAAGTTTTAAATGACAAATTTGAATCAAAAGGAAAAAAATGTTGATCCATTTCAGCTCATGAATGTCAGAACTGGGCCACAAGAGGAAATCTGCCCTTCCCCCCTGTTTGCAATAAGTCATCAATTGTACAGATTACAAGAAATTCATCTTTTGCCATAAAGAGATATTGCAATGAGCAAAGTTATGAACAGCAATGTATGTGCCCTGCTTGTGCCTTTTAGTGGACTACAGTGAACAACATTTTTCTGATGCCCCTCTCAAGTCAGCGCAACTGACTTATACCTGCCACTCATTCAGCTTCTTCTGTGTTGACAGCTACTCTTAGCAACCTATTCTCCTTCCCTGTGTTTGACTGCAGAAACCTGCAGTAGGAGCTTTTATTTGCTCTTATCAGGGCAGGAAGGAGCAGATTATTTTGTCTGATGAGATCTGCTTTAGCAGGATGACTCCATTGGGGAACCCACAGGTGATGATATCAGAGGCCAAGTCACTTAAAATATGTCACCTCATGCCCTGCACAGTCACTGCAAGTGCATTAACTGTACCCAGTGGGAGAAGGGGGAAGGGAAACAGATGAGTAATGCCTTTGTTTCCTGTATCCATTCTCAACCTAAAGAGACCAAATGACTATGTGGTCATGTTTTTTTCACAGGAATAATAGCTGTTTGTTGGAAAACTGATAATCAAATACAGCAGTTGACATTTTGACTATAACCCAAAGCACAGCCACCTTCTGATCTCATTTGTAGCAAAGTATCTTTGGTGTAAGTGAACTGACTGCACATTATGTGTGTGGACATAATTGTGTGGCTGGGAAACCAAGCATTAGAAATAGATATGCTGAAAGAGGCTTTCAGTAGAAGAATTCCCCAGTGTCTTTCCCTCTGTGTTTCAGAAATATCACTGAAGCAAACATCGCAGCTTCTTTGCCAAGTCCACTTAAAGTGAGTGGAATTTGCACTGAATAAAGACTGCAGTGAGCCCTGAGTGAGCAGATCCTACATCAGGGGGAATCAGCCTCTTGTTTCTATCTGAGTTGCGCAGAGGTGCAGCCTTTGTGGGCATGAAACTCACTTCAGGAACAGTCTCAATATGAAGACTATTAATTATCTGTCTAGCTATTCTTATTCCTGAGCTTTACAAGCAGTCTTTGATTTATAAAAATTAGATCAGGAAGTTTTCTCTTCCTGAAAACTCTGAACAAAGTCAGACCACTGTATTTGAAGCCTTTATTCACTGGGAGAGACTGAAGTGCAGTTTAGCCCACGTGGCCTTAGAGCCACTGTTTCTAAATATTATTAAAAAATGGTAGTGGATAGTTAATAACAGCCTTCCCTCAGCACACGTTTGAGATCCTTCAACATTACTTTTGAGTGCAGCCAGTTTAAAATATCTTGGGTATGTACATATAAGTTCCTAGCTTAATATACTACTTAAAAATCAGGATATGTTGATAAAAGACTTATAAATAGACTAGACTTTTGTCAGCTGATTAGAGCAGCATAGAGTTGAGAACTGCCATAAGGTTTGATTTGAAACATAACACAACAATGTATATATGATGGAGCAATATAAAAACACTTACAAATAAAAAAGTGGCACAGAACCTGTATGGGAGAAATAGCAAATACAGTTCACTGAATGTGGAACCACCAGATCAAAACAACTCAGCATACTATTAAGTATGGGTTGCCACACTATTAAGTACAGTGTAATTGCATTCCTATTAAGTATGGGTCAACATTTTTTCTGTTTCTAAGGCCCCTGGCAAAGATTATCCTTAAGACATGATTAACCAGTTAATCATGTCTTAAGCAGTAGCTCTGCCACACATTCAAGCAATTAATGGTGTGGTAATATAGAGAAATTATACACAAAATGTGTATAATAATTTTGTAGCTGGAAGCATTGAACATATGACCAGTTAACTCCTAGGCCTGAGAATACTAGTCAGCTGATTGGCATTCCCAGGCTTGGGAGTGCACCAAAGCCCTTCAAGATTCTGGTTCAAAGTCTAGAAGGGCCAGTCAACAGATAGACTGATCAGCTGACTGGTGCTTCCAGCCAGAGGCAAGTGTCTGGCGGCTCCCCCCTCTCCCCAGCTCCGCATCTGGCCACTGCCACCAGTGTACACTCCTTAAAAATGTTGAAAACCCCTGTGATAGAGTGATAGGACATGATTAGCCTCTGATCCCCAATTCCACAGTCTCACTTCCTGTCATACACATGTGGCTTGGAAAAAGGCATGATAGTTGGAATCATGAATCAGATCTCATCTTGCCTTTAACTGAACATCAGTCAACAGCCTAATATAAGCATGGAAGACTATAAATGAAATCTTGACCCTGGATCAACCAAGGAGAGTTTGCTACTGACTCCTATGAGGTATGAGGATTTTATCTGTTCTAATAAATCAGCTCCAATATTTATGATTTGTTTTAAGTCTTCAATTCTCTCAAGGATAATTAGCACCAAAATGCTGTATCATGTCCTCCCTGCTGAATCCAGGACTTTTGGCAAAGAAACAAGCCCTACTCACTTGCTCCTATTCTCTGTATAACTTAGTCTTGCAGTTAGGCATTGTGTGTGGCTTAGAGAGCTGTTGGGATGCCTTTTGCCTGGAACATACATTCAGGGCCCCTTCAAGCCATAGCCACTGCTTAATTGTGGAAGATGCATGTAGAACATGAATGGATGGTGCTAGATCAGCAATTCTCATTTGGGATGTCATGATTCACATACTAAACCCAGGGATTTCAAATAGGAAACGATAGTATCAAAAAATATTCTGACCTATTATGGTCTTTTTGAGGTTTTTTTGTAACAGAATAATTACTCTGTTATTTTTCCATAGTCAAGAAATAAGTGAAAACCAAGAGCTGGCATTTTCTGAGGTGTACCTTGAGTCTAGCCAAGTTATGAACCACTAGGGGTTTGGCCCTGGCTCAGTTCGGGAAGGCAGTATATATGGTAAAGAGAAATTTAGTAAATAAATCAAATTGCATACTCTTAAGTGGGTTTACAGAGGCTTAGAAGTTAAATCCAAATCACCGCAAGAACGCACACATAAAGAATTCTATTGTTCATTTAGCTTGTTGTTAAGGAGCCAAAGATCTTTGGTCTTGTTTAGTTCATGTAATGATATTCCTTTCTCCATTTTCCCTGCCTTTTCATCCCACAATTTATCTATTGGCTCATAGCTTTTCTTTATGGGAAATTATAGGTATAATTTGGGACTGAGTGCTCTTCTCTGAGTCAGGCTCATATTGCTTTCCAAGCTACATTGGGAAAAGGAACTCTTCAATTTCATCCACATGGGTGTAACTCTATAACAATAGTACTCTAATTATAAAGTATAATTCTTCCAGTAAATTTCCCTGGGTACAGTAGCTCTCTGCTGTTCACTCCTGCATTTTGTTCTGCACCCCTTTGCTCTTCTTGCTTACCATAAAATCTGTCTCTTACCTCTGGCTTATCTCTGGTTTTTGCTTCTGCCCCTGTTGCCGTGCAGCTGAATGATTCTTGGTAATCCTATGATGATGTGGCTATCACGCTGCCTGGTCACCTGGCTTTAACTACTACAATTTTTTTTCTCCCCCTATATCAAATGTTCTTGTACCAGGTTTATTTTCTCCTTCAATTCTGATTCAACTGTAACTTCTTCATTTCTGTAATCCTCTCTTTTGCCCATACACTAAGAATTAAGTTTATATCTGCCTTCTACTGCCAAAATGTCCACCAGCCCTACTTCATCTCCCTGGCTCTAGTCCTCCTTATTTTCCCCCTTTCATGCTTCATTTTTCACTATCTTTTGGCATGCTTCTTTCAAAATACAAGCATTTGGACTCTCCATCTTCTAAAAAAGCACCTTTGATTCCAACTAGTTCTCCAGCTGTCATTTCTTTTGCTTCCTTCCCTTTACTCTTTAATTCACTGAATACTGCCATCAACAACTGCTTCAAGTTTTTCTTCCTCAGCTCCATGGTGGATATTTTCAAGGCTGGTATTTGATCTCTCCATTTCACTGTGGTTTCATAGTCTTAATTTCTACATTCTTAAATTTTGACAGTGCCACTCTGCTAGGTATTTGGCACTGTGTATATATACAAGTAATCATGTTCATATGACTGACTGCTACGTAAGTGCTGCTATGAATAAGATAAACAGGAAAGTTTAGCAGCACTGTCCAGTGCTGGCAGGTTTAATGTGATCCTGTTGAGAAGAAATTTTAAAAGTGCAACTGTTCCTGATAAGAGCTGTACAAGCCTTAAGGAAATGCATATGAAACCAGGCAAACCTTATTGCAGGTGTTATTCCCAATCTAAATTTCAGCTTTAGTTTGCTGGTAAACCCATGAATCTAGACAGATTGGGGATCTCAGAAAGAAATGTGTCAAAAATAAGCTTTTGCTGTGTTTTGAGGTCAGGATTCATTCAAATTTCAGGTTCAAAATCCAGGGTCCTGATTCTGCAAATCTTGTCATGAAGAACTCCAAGTAATGTTTGACATCTTTCTTGCATATATAAAATAATAATCAGCACCACAACAATGATGTCTTCTTTTGCATGTTCCATCTTTAGATCTCAAAGTACTTTACAAAGAAGAGTCTGTATCACTATTTGTATTTACAAATAGGAAAATCAGAGAGATGAGAATTTACTCTAGGTCACATAATAGGTCAATTGGAGGAAAAAGCCATATGACTTCTAGACTGGTAGCCTATCTGCTCTGTTATGCTACCTCCTTCTTAAGTAATTAATTCTAATATTTATTGTCTGTTTTTATTTGTTCTCCATAACATGGGATGTTAGTAGTGTTAATGTGTGCTTTATGAACTCAGCAGGAGATCTATTTTAGGAAGAACTACAGTGACTCATTAATGTTTGCCAGGTGTTCTGATAACAACAGTGAGGGATACTCTAGAAAATACCTTCAAATGCATAAATAAATCTTGATTGATACATTAATTTCTTTCCCATCTCTTTTCTCTCCTCTCTCTCTCCTTTCTAGCAGGAAAGATGATTGGGGGTGTCCAAGGGGATATATTAGTCTCACTGTATTTTAGTGTCATTTGTTTTAGAACATTATAATTAATCAGCATCAAAATCATTCAGTAACTGGCAGATCATTCCCAAGAAATAAAGACTCACTTTCTAACTTGTGACTATTAACAGTATGCAAGCTTTTGACTGCATTTAGAAAGGCAATGCATTCTCATACAAAAGGGGATAAACTGATTATCAACCAGGGTTAAGAATTTTTTTCTCTTCTACTATATACGTTATCATGATTGATAGATAGGTTACTGAAAGTATTTACTTTATTGTAGAAGTGATAGTGGCCATTTCTGGCATCACAGCAGTCCTCTGGAAATAAACTGACAGAAGCAGGCAATTAGGAAATTCCCCATGATCACTTCTGACCCTAAATCAGTGTGCTAGCATTAAACTTTGAAACATCAAAATTACATGTGAATATATTCTAGATTACTTGGTAATTGTATGTAAAATTCAAGATGATCTGTAGTCATATCATTATTTTCTATTATGCTAGATTAATTCATTGTTTTGAAATTATTAATTATTATTTTAAAATTTCCAGTAATGCCTGTCATGTGTTGCATATGTTTCAAACCGAAAAAAGATGCAGTTCCAGTCATAAATGGGCTACAGTAAAAAGGCTAGATTTTTAACGGAGTTTATCACCCAGATGCACACAGGGTTCTTCAGGAGAGCTGCTGAGTATTGAGCTGTTTTAACTATCTGGCCAAAGCACTTATGAACCTCAAAGACCTTTTTCACTTAACTCTCATTTCTAATTTCCCTAGAAATGATTAGGAGAGAGGTGCCTGACTGCTTTTGATGACTTGGCCATAAAGGCAGGACTGGGTAAAGATACAAATCTATAGAGTTATTTCTCGCTGAGTGGTGCTGTAGAGTTCATACTATGGTCTTCAATGTTTATCCCTGAGACACCTTTTTGCACTTTTTTTCTAATTCTTTCTTTTCCCTCTTATAGAAAGAGATGAGAAGAGAACGAACAGCTCACAAGAAGAAGTAAGTTAGATACATTTTTAAAACACTATTATTTAAATTTGAAATATATTAATACCTACTTTGCTGGCATATACAGTTGTTTATAATGGTCCAACCTCTAGCTATCAGCTATGTACACATTCCTATTCCTCTTTCAGTTCTGGCCAACTTATTCATTAGTCTCCTTTAGGTTGATGTAGTAAGAACAAATTCTATTCAGTAGTAGTGGTGAGTATTAGGGGTGTGCAAAATGGGCCCTATTCTATTCAGATTCAGCCCGAATTGGGAACAATGATTTGATTCGTTGATTTGGATCAACCCTGATTTTATTTGGCTGAATCTGAATTTGAAGATTCAGTGCTGATTCGAGGAATTAGCGATTCAGATGTAGACACAGCTTTACAAGCTTTTTCTATGTACCTTGAGGTAGCAGGGGTGGCTCATGATCGTTGAGATGCTGGGGCATGTGGAGCATCCCACAGGAATGCGGGGAGGCTGCATACTCGGCAATGAACGCAGAAGTGGACTGGAAGTACTTCTGATCCACTTCTGGGTATGCCACGGAGTGTGGCTCGGCAATCGGCTGCAGGGGGACCCTGGTGCCCTCCCAAACCCAGGAGGCACCAGTTGCCAACCCAGGAGGGGGTGGTGGTGGGAGGATGAGGGCGGGGAGCAGTGCACTCCCTGGCAAACCCAGAAGTGGATCAGAACTACTTCTGGTCCATTTCTGGGTCTGTTGTTGGGTGTGCTGAGGAGCCCCCCATTCTTTTGTGGGATACTCCAGATGCCCCAGAACCTCAGCATTCATGAGCCCCTGCTACCTAGAGGTATGTAGAAAAAACATTTAAACTTGTGTCTATGGCTGAATTGCTGAATTTATTTGGAGGGTTCCAATTCAATTTGGATAGATTAAAGGGTCGACTGATTTGATTCAGATTTAGACATTCAGCCACTGAATCGGGCCAAATCTCTGCTGAATCAAATCAGGGACTGAAGCTTCTCACAACCCTAGTGAGTATAAGGCTAACAGGTTTGTTTTAGCCTTTGTGCCATTGCTACAAATGGTGCAGGGCCTAGGCCTGATGCCCATTAAAATCAAGGATAATCTTATTAGTGTTATATTAAACCTTAACTATGCAACCTTGTTCAAGGTCAGCTCCCTTTTTCATGTCTCTTCCCCCCAGCTTCACTTTCTCTTTCACTGGTGTTTTTGAGAAGCAGTCATTGCTTTAAATAGCAATAGGCAGTATTGATTGTTTCCAATTTGGGTCCAAATACAGACTTAGAAAGGTTTACTGGCATGAAGATCAATGTCTCATCACACAATGAATATAAATAATTCTCTTTGAATACAACAGATCTTTTATTCATAAACAGCATATTCCATCCATTATGCTAAAATAAGGTAATAGTCTTGTCTATGTTTATGAGAAAGTGTTTTGTTTCTGAAAATGAGCTTAAACTAATTTCTTATGAATGAGTAAACCTCTTAAAGAACTTATTATATACCATATTCACATACCCAGAGAAATGCAGTGAGTTCTTTATAGTGAATATTTAAGAAAAGATTAATTTCCATTATATTATTATGATTAAATATGAAGCTAACTAGAGGAAAGAGTAGATCTTTCTGGCTTAAAAGTCTGGTTTATGTGTAATTTTATACCGATATATTTGTTAGAGTTCATATTTTATCCAAATACTTATATCTTAAATTACTTCTAATATGATGCATTATAGCTTACTATCCTTATTTGGAAAAAAGCTATGAAGTAAACATCTTGATGTGCACGCAATTACATTCATTTTAGAGGAGTTGTACTATTTTACTTACAGGGTTATCATTATATTATAATATACTGTGAATTAGATCGGTAGACCATGTGTAAAAACAGCTTTAGGGTTGTACTAATCTTAATAATGTCAATGCAACTCTTTTAAATAAAATCCATTTTAGGGCATGTGTAACAGAGCACAGAGTGCTCTGTTAATGCCAGGGGTGTGGGCTGTAACCAGGCAGCCTGCAGCTGGCTGTTATCCCAATTAGGCAATGATGCCTGCTTGGGGAATAGAGGCCAGCTGTTATATATAAACGCTGGGCCCTAAACAGCAGGGGCAGGAGTCTGCTGCTAGGAGCCAGCAAGATACCACTGGCAGAGCTGCTGTCATTACATCTCAGAGGTTAGGGAGGAAAGGGTGGCCTGGTGGGACTGTCTGTGGCAGGACAGTCCCCCAGAAATGCTGGGCCAGTTGTCTCCACAGTGAAAGGTGGGTAGGGGCACCTGATAACCCCAGCTCCCACTTCCCTGGTGGGTAGTTAGATCAATGCAGGGGGAGCTCAGGCTGACTGCAAGTACTGAGGCAGGGACCAGGTCAGGAAGAGAGACCTGAAGCAGTGCCCAGACTCACAGTGGAGTCTGACGTCTCACTAGGGAGCCAAATTTTAAGTTCCAGCGGGGTGAGGCCCTGAGTTCTGGGGAGCTGGAAGAAGCTCCCAGGCAAAGGGATAAAGGGTAATACTTCAGAGAGAGAGCAAGTAGGATGGGGCTTGGAGCCCTAGTCCCATAGTGAGGGGCTTTTAGGCCCAGGGAAGAGGCCTGTAGGTCCATAAAGGGACTTAGATCCCAAGGGCAGGGCTTGGAGCCCAAGGATGGGGCTTGGAGTTCAGAGAGAGGCTTGGAGACTGGAGACAGGGCTTGGAGGCTGGGAATGGGGCTTGAAGGCCCAGAGAGGGACTTGGAGCCCAGTAGGTATATTAGGAATATGATAAGATCAGGTGTTAGGCCATGAAATGTCTGTGGGGCATGGGACATGATAAGGGAGGGCTGGAGTCATGTGCATAGGCCCTTATCATCATGGAAAGTAAAGGGCAGCCTCCTGTCTGATTAACATTAGACAATCAAGAACATCAAGGAGCAGCAGGAGAGATGGGCGGGTGGTTTGCCCGGAACAAGTGGGTGGGCCTACATTGAGACTGGCCTTGAGATGTTCACTTGTTACAGCATGTCATTTAAATGTTTATACTTATTATTTTGGGAGTGAATGAATCATTGGAAAGTGTGTGTGTGGGAGGGCATCTCTCTACTCTATGAAGAATGTCAGTGGCCACAGACAGCCGTTCATTTTTACCAGCAGGACCTTCTCAGAGCTCTCTAGCCAGGGGGTGCTAGAGGGCTGCTCCATGGGTCAACCCCACCCTAAGAGAGGCCATTACTTGACAGCCTGTCCATTCCCCTGCCTGGGGGCTGTCAATAGGCACTGGAGCTTTAAATTACCATGTGTGTAGCCTAGATGGGATGTGTGGATACGCGGGGCTGTGGACAGCCTCCCAGCCACCAGTTTCCAACTTCATGGCTTTTAAATTGCAACACTGGTTGCATTTAAGGGCTATGGGCTGGGAAACTGCAGCAGGGAGAGCTTTCCCAGCCCTGGCTCTCAGCCACCCCACCTTTAAAATTGCCACCCATGTCACTCAAGTGAGCCCACTACCATGAACCCCCACCTTTCTAGCACTGCCCATGCTGGGAGTCTGGTTTGGGGAGCAGGTGGGAAGCAAGGTTCATCTGCTCCCCTTTTCTGCTCCCAGTTGCCAGACTGGGAAATAGTTCAGGGACTTTGCCCTAATGCTCCAGTTTCCTCCTGGACCAGAGCAGAGAAGGAGCATTACAGGAATTCACTCTTGAGAGAGAGTTTCTTTCAGAGGGGATATTTTCTAGGTTAACACCTGTAAGATCATTTTCCAGAGATAGCATGTTTCCCCAGAGAGAAATTGCATGAATGCTTGTATACTTATAGTTTCTACTGGGTGAACAGTGATTCTCATAGTAGAAACATCATGCCCATATAGTTTTCTTTGAATGCAGTGTATCTTTTATTCATAAATTATATCTGTACATGGGCAGTATTCTCTAGGGATTCAGATTCCAAAATGCAGTCTCAAGGCTCTTTTTCTGTAGGACTATCAATTTTTGCATTACCTTTCCTTGAATATGGATTAAAATAAACCTTGCATTTTGTAAATCTGTGTAAAAGGATATCAATTTTATATGGAATATTAGTTGTACAGTCTATTTTATTCTGATGTTCAAAAACACTCTTTACAGTGAAAAGTATTATTAATAATGTTGGGCCTATTTTATCCAGGAATTAAAACCCCATTTTCCTTAGAGGTATTTTTGAAATATATAATCATGACACTTCATATGTGCAGTCACACTCATATATAGAGTGCCTTACAATTTATACAATAATATTTCTTCATGAATTTTTCTGTGATTGCTGAGTGAATATGAGGTGTAAAAATGTATTATTTATGGATATCAACCTCTGTTTTGAAACCTGGATTTTTATGTGTATGTACTTTTATGGAGTTGATAAAGGAATGATCCTACTATGTAATTTGACTAATCTCAGGTAAAATAGTCCATTGAAGAGGATTGTGTTTTGTTCTCTGATATTAAACTGATATTTCCATTTAACAGGGCTCCAAGTAACATAAGACAACTAGTACTACCTTATTCAAGGGGACATTCTACAAGAAATCTCATTGCTGTACATGTAAAGCATCTCAAGGTTATCCATATCATAAGAATAATTGTCCATATTCTTAATCACTGAGTGAAGTTGAACTAATAGGAACTCAGATGGAAAACAAAGATATGTAAGCAATATCAGGGCAGGCTGGAAAAAGGGGGATGTAGAAAGACCGTGTAACTGAAGAAATGCTAGCAGAAAGGATTTTTTGGTTGGGAAATTGTCTGACATGGTTTGACTGACATTGCTATTGAAACCTCTTTTTTATTTTTAGTCGCAGACTGCCTCCCCTAAGCAGAGGAAGCAGAGTGTGTTTACTCCTCCTGCCATCAAAGGTACTGTTCAGGTACTGTTTCTTGTTACGCTAATGCATGTTTTTTTTGACTGCTGGCTTTGCATCACCTCTCAGAACTAAAAACCAAGGACCAGATAAACAGTGAACACAGTTGCCCATGGATTAATTGACTAAGCAGTGCTGGATGTTTAGTTCTCCTCAATCTACATCTTATAAATTAAATTAATTTCCCTCTACATTTCCTTCTGAGAGAAGTATCTTAGCAACATTGGTAGAAAACAGCCCCTTCTCAAATTCCAAGTGCATTTATTAGTCTATGATACTATATACTTAAATCCTAGCCCTGTGGACCTGCATCTATGCAACAAAGTTCATTGCTTTGAACAGAACTGCCTGCATAAGAAAGTGTTTGCAAAATCAGCTCTATACAGCTTACTTCTTAAAGCATTCCCTTGTGTTCTGCCTTGCTTTCTGGGCAGATGCTCAAAGGAGTTATTGTCAAAGCTACATATTGAAAGTCTGGTCTTCAAGGTCTGGAGCACTTAAAATGAAGTCAGGAGGAAACAAGAACTTCCAGCAGCTTCCTAAAGGGGCTTGGTGCTTTTCAACAGTTATACCCAAATACAAGCAACAAGAGCAGAAGCAATGATTGGGACTTTTGGTTTTAGCTGAGTTTCTAAAATGGTGCTTACCTGAGTTTGTCTTGGCCACATTTGTAGCTAAGTGTGTTCAGCACTGATTCGCTAAAACCTTTAGTCAATGTTCTGGCAGTGGTGGGTCATTTTATGGCACAGGCAAAGGTCCGTTCCTGTAAGAAAATTGTTTTCTGCCAGATGCTGTGGATCCTGAATTCTTGTCTCTCCCAGTAAGCATAATGTACCATGTGGCAAACAAATAGAATTACAAAGAGTTAGCATTATTTCCAGTAAAGCTACTTTATAGTTAGGAACTACCTTGCCAATTTACTCTACAATGCAGGTAGAAACACTTGGTTCTGTAACATAAATTCTCCAATTCTGCTCTTAGTAGCAGTTAAAATTATATCAGCCAAGTGCACAGGAGAATTTCCTATTTCTCACACTGGGGTAAAATTTCTTCACTGGATGTTAGTGATCTAGTGCTCTAGCCAGATAAATTGATATACAAAAGGCAGAAGAAACAATAATGTGTATTACTTTTACTAAAATATTGTCTTGCTCTACACTAACTATAAATTTAAATGCTTTACAAACTAAATGCTGCATGCATGCATTATATTATTTCACAATGACTGTAAACTGCCATTGTCCCACAAGTTTTATGGTTATGTTCAGGTAATGTTTGGGAATTAGATAGCGTTGCTTACTTGTTCTTCAGACTCAGTAGAGGAATAACTAATGTCTGCTGAATGGCACTGACATGGGACAGATGCACTGCTTAGGAACCTAGTGATTTCCTTTGAGATACAAGAAAATAGATCTGGGCTGATCTGGCTTGTGAACAAAACAAAACACAATACCAAAAACCCCAAAGCATTTTAAACACTACCCACTGCTGTACTCTTGGCTACATCACTGTGAACCTTGCAACTCATTGAGTGAATTGGCTTAGGGACTACAAATACACAATGGTGTCTTTGAGAACAAAATGCTGATTTAAAAAGTTCTACCATATCTTCTTTTCCTTTATAAGACAACATGCTTGTTACCTGGTGTAGACAAATGGACTAACAAGTAAATAATGTAATAAGAAATGTACAACTCTGAAGTGCAGAATTCTTTTAAAGCGCAAGAAATAATTTAAATCACTCTATTCTTCTAGGGGGTGTTGAAAAGTCTTTTTTTAGCAACATGATGGTATTAAGAAGACACATAATTATAAATTATTTCCCAAACCTTTTTCACATGCTAGTTTTCAATGTGCTCAGAATATTTTTGGCATTCTGCAACAGAGAACAAGATTTTGAAGGT
This sequence comes from Caiman crocodilus, assembly GCA_030014935.1. Classification (NCBI taxonomy): domain Eukaryota; kingdom Metazoa; phylum Chordata; order Crocodylia; family Alligatoridae; genus Caiman; species Caiman crocodilus. Next base: position 47,906,688 of record JAGPOW010003685.1, read on the forward strand.
GTAGAAATTCACTAACGGCTTCTCAACAAAGACTGTTCTATGCTTTCTGTTACTGTTGTGAATGAATAATCTTGGGATATGGGACAAGAATACACCCTGTTTCTTTACATTACAAGATGAGGGTAATAAATCTCAATTTCTAGCTCCAATCCTGAAAGCAGAATAGTAATAGAATGTAAACACTACCATTTCCTATATTGCATTGACTTTTAAAACTGTCTTGTCAGTGCAATCCAAGTGTACAGTCATAAGTCAAATACATGAGTGCAGAACCCGGTAGCATAGTGCAGCAGTAGGCATGGAGACCTATTTGAAAGACATATTATAATGAAGAGTAGGATTTATCTTGGGTCTTCAGTAGAAGGGGTATGGGAACAGCAAGAAGATTTATGTTTAACTCTGACTCCAGCTTTTAGACTAGCTTTTAGACTACTTGTTTTTTGTTTGTTTGAAATATAAGCCTGTTGGTGTATTCCTAGCAGGTCCCTTGAAAAAATGATTGAATTCTGAATGAGAAGGAAAGAGAGTATACTGGTCTATGAAATGTAATGGAGTGAGCATCTGGAACTACACCAGAAGAAAGAAAATAAGAATAAATTAAAATGTACTTTACCAAATTAAAACCAATTGCTACCTTAGCATGTTAAAAGGCTGGGAAGAAAAAGCTACATCAGACAGCACTAACATGTGATCAATTAGTAATTTAGCATCATGGTTGAAATATATGTTGGAAACTGTAGGAACCCACTAAATCCACACGCAAGCATGGATAAATTGGGGTCATCGTGGCTCATGGTAAATACCAGGTAACTTCAACAGAAGTTGCTGCACTGCGTAACTTTTCTAGCATTACATGGATTTAGGGCATATTCATTTGGTGATTTTACCCTACTAAATAGGGTCTGTACATTGTACCACAATGGTTTGTGAATTGTGACATAGTAGTTTGCATGAAGATTCAGTGTCATGTTATGGCACAAACTGATGGGTTCATTATTTGTGTGTACTTTAGCTTCTACCAATATTTTCCTAAATGAAAGGTTATCAGAGTCCCCAGGGCAACAGAAAAAAAGCTGACACACCTTAGATTTTTTTTTTTTTTTTTACTGGAATGCACTGGACTAGATAAATCAGTCTGAGTGCTATTGATTTAAGAGAATATCTGTGAAGCAAATGAGACAGCAGACCAGATAACAGTTCAGAATAGTAACCCTCTTAGTATTATATTACCATGCTTAATAGACATCAATAAGCATTTTCCATTTTGTTTTTGAAAATATTTTCCCTTCCCAGCCCTTTCCCAGTGGTCCCTGATTCCCTGCATATGTAGTATGTTTGTAACAGATTCAAAATCTGAAGATTATACTCCTCCTACATCAAATTGGTGCTACTTTGGATGTTCTCAAGCAGGGGCGGATCTACTATGAAACTAATGAAGCTTAAGCTTCAGGGCCCCTAATCCTGGAGGGGCCCCAGAAGCGACTTCAGTCCACTTTGCTTAAAAGTTTTGAGTCTACTGTATGAGAAGAGTTTTAAAAAAAAAAATAATATTAATAATTCAATACAAAATAATAGTTAAAATAAAAATTAAAAGTTTATTAAAGTATCATGTTGGCTATGATGCATTATGCATGTATATAACATTTCCCTAATTTTCATTCCCCCATAACTCGAAAACTGTAAGGCATAGGAAATTATTATTCACACCAGTGATTTTGACATGTGAGATAATCCAGTATAGCAACTTTAATCAAAATCTGAGATGTAGTGGTTCAATTTTTAAAAAATTTGTGGTGATCTGTTGTGGAGTAACCCCATTGAAGAAGATAAGAGTGGTTACCCAGACCTCGTTGCTGGTTGCAAAGGGGCCCCCATAACAGTTCAAGCTTCAGGACCCCAAAAATGTAGGTTCGCCACTGTTCTCAAGCATGATATTGTTTTATTGTATGGCCTGTCACATGGTTTGTTTGTTTTTTGGTAAATCCACTGCTTCATCATCCTAACTGATAATAGTACGAATAATAAACAATATGCTGGAAAAAGTATTTTGCCTAAGGACAAAACCACTCAAGCATCCTGGGCTTAATTCTTGGTTTACATAAATCCAGAAAACTCCACTGACTTCAATGTGTTTTTGTTTGTTTGTTTATTTGCCAATGGAGGATATCATCATATGCATGAAGCATGAATGAATTCATTCAGCTCTACTTACTTACATACCTCCCTATCTCCCCCTGTCAGACATACCACCCATACTCACTCACTAGTCATACTCAACCCTAGTCACCTTCCTCTCTTAACTCTTCCTGTTCACCACCCCATGTCCTGAAAAGAACATGCACACAAGTCATATTACCTTGACATCCAAAGATCTATTTTCACCTTCTGTGAAGAGTGTGGCACTTCTGTAAATAGATGAGCTATATGTCTGAGTCAGTGGGCACATCTACATGAGACATTACTGTGAAGTAGACTAATTAGCTCCAAAGCAAATGTCATGAATCTACATGTGCCCCTATTGGGCTGGAGTAAACTCATTAACTCAGCAGCAGGATAGTATTTGTAAATAAAAATGCTATCCTGCTGTGGATTTTTGTACTCCACAGCAACACACATATAGGCACTGCTCTGGCTAGCTGGGCATGAGAGTGCTTTAGTACATGGGCTGCCTGCTGGCTAGCCCCACATTGGAGCACCTCATGACCCAGCTACCCTCTCTGCAGCATACTGAGCTTTGGAGGTCGGGGGGGGGGGAACAGCTGACTTCTGGGACTTCCTGCCAGATGAGGCTGCTCCACCCTGGCTCAATGTGCTCTGGTCCGAGGTGCACGTTCAAACAGTGCTCCCGGGAGCAATAAACTCAAGAACAATAAGTACTAGAGTTTATTTCTTCACATTAATTGCACATGTAGCTGTACCCAGTACGTTCGTACTCACCAGCTATTCCTGTTTAAGTCTTGCCCTCCACATATGTGAACTCAACTTGATCCCTACAGAACTTTACAGTATAGCAAAGCCAGGCTGGACCATGGGCCCAGAATACGTCAGGTATCAAAGAGAGTAAAATGGTATCGTCCTTTGAAAGTAAACAATGATTAAAATAACAAGATTTATGAAGTCAAAATAAAGGCAGAGTCTATGTTTATAAAGCTACACAGCTCCCCAGGGCTCACCAATCTCCACATTATTTACATACTTCTATTAACACCAACAACTGCTAAAACAACAGAAAGAGCTCCCAAAAGTCCATTTTACAGAAAGAGCTCCCAAAAGTCCAAAGATGGGTTATCAAAGCTATGGTTCTGCTGAATAGGTATGCAAGAATGGGCAGAGAACAAGAACCCTTCTCAGCTCAAGACGCCAGTCCAGAGAACTGGTACAAACAAGGCCTGACCCAACAATGTTAGAAGTGAATGCAGAGCTTCCCATTGACTTCTGTGGGCTTTGGATCAATCTAATCATGTTGCTTTTAGTGCTCATTAAGCCTTTAACAAGCCATGATTTAACTCTTTCCCCACAAAATTGAAAAGTAACTTTCAGTCCAGTATTTCATCTCAAGTTATACATCCGCTCACATTTTATTCCTCTTTAACATTATATAGCACTGCTCAGTGTGATGCCAGATTCCTTACTTTTATTGAGAAACCTTCCAGATAATAAATCACTAATGTATTTTAATTTAGGAATAAAGCTATTTTCTAGCAGGAGGCACAACTGGATTGAATATGAACTTTTCCAAAACTAAAGGATGCTCAAAGTTAGGATTCTGGTACAACCTGTTACATAACCAGAAGTCACTTGTAAAGCATGGATCCTCCAAAGCTCCAGGAATATTCTTATCTAGGGATCTGATCCATGCACATCTCTACCATTTATAGCTGTAATTGATACTAGATGAGCTCATTCTGGCTTCTGTCATGAAATCCAAATGCTGATCTGTTTAGTGCCTGCTTATTCTTTCCTCCAAAGAAAACAGTAAGCAGAATAAGTGCTTAAGAACAAGATGTACCTACTAAAATGTATTTTTATTAAAAATATTTAGTACAATATATAACCTTGATCCAATTTTGTAACCCCTTAGGCCAGATCGGTGATATCTGGTGCAGTTCTTATTTCTGATTGAAAGTTAATAACTAATCAGGTTGGAGTAGTAGATAATGATACTGTTAGCATGGTGAACACTGAGTTCACAGAGTCCACAAGAGCTGCAGTGGAGCATGGTTCCTCGCAGCACGACCTGCAAAATGCTCATACCATACTCAGACTGCAACAAGCTCATTTAACCTTGACCTGAAGTCTGTGATCCTGAACATCAATGCAGATTTGTTTGCTTTCACAAATCTACTCTCTTCACTTCTGCATGTGCTACATTTTCCCTTTTTTCTAAAATGGGAACACTTTACAAATGAAAAGGGATAACGTAATTTTTTTGTTTGTATTGTTACGTGTTACTGTTTGTTACTGTACATGTAGGATGATGCACAAAGACATATGAGGGAGAGAAGACTCTTAAAAAATTCAGTTGTCCTAAACATAGGTATACTGATATCATTGCCATTCAAGGGATTGGCTTGGCTTGAGGATTGGCTTGGGGAGCCAAGTCACTTGCTGGTCAGATGGTTTGGAGCAATTTGGAAAGGTTTCTTCACTTTTATTGCTCAAATAGGATCCACTAACTCTTAGCTAACCCACTTGTAGACTGGGGAGGAGGGGGAAATGGGAAGATCCATTTTCCCCTCGGCACTGCTCCTTTATCTTGCTGATGCTCAGCCACTTGGTGCTTCCAATCCTATTGCTAAACAGTCCACCATGACAACAAATGAGGGTGAAGGATTTGCCCCAGTGAGCTGGCATTTGTATGCATCACCCTTCAGTAATAATATACAGCAGCTCTGTCAATGTGCCCTGTTTCATCCATACAACTTGCAGTGATGCCAGGTGAGTATTACATGTATAAACCTGGAAGAACCAATGGGAGAAAATTCATCTTAGAGTCTTGAACCAGTATGGATTTTGCTTTTGCTAAGTGATCTTTTAACTCTCTCTCAAAATGCGTATGGAGTTTGGATTGAATGAATATATCACAGTGCCCATACCCCATATCTGCCTATGGTTCATTTATGTACTTCTGTAGTTCAGTGACAGGGCTCAAAATGTACATTTTTTAGTGCAGTTGGGCTTTGAACAAGCTTCTGTGCTGACACCACTTAATGTACTGAAACAAGAATATGCTTTGTTACACCTTACGCTGTGAACCAGATAAATGTTGATGGCTGCTAGGGCTAGCTCGAGTTCAGAGCAGGGACATGGAGAAGTGAAAGGTAAGAATCCCCCTCCCCCATTCCAGGCTTCCCTCCTGCAGCTCCCCTGGTTCCTCCCCCACCTCCAGGGCTCCTCCTATCCTTTGGGGTTCCTCCTGCCTCCTCCTACTTATAGCTGCCCACAGTGTGGGGATACAGGCAGGGAAGGGTTAACCTGCCTGCTGCTTGTCTTAGCTGTGAATACACCAAGAGAGCAGCTGGGCATCTACAAGTAAGTGGGGGGCGGAGGGAGAAACCATGAGAGGTGATCTGGGATGCTGGAAAGGGTAGGGTGGGCCTGATCTGAGTGAACAGGGAAGCGGAGCTGGGTGGGATGTTTCTACTAAGATCTAGCCTAGAGTGGCTGCACCTGTTTACTGCACCGCTAGGCTCCAAGGGCATCTATGCATGTGCTCAATGCTTGTTCTGACATGTTCTAATTAAAATGCATTGGAGAAGACTCAATGAATCAAGTCTGTGGGAGCATTGTAATTAGAACGCTTCAACATCACATGTAGCAGCATCACACATATCATGTTCATATGATGTTCAGCATCCCTGCATTTCAAAATAGTGGAGTGTTGCTGTAACTAATGCTCATTGAATGTTAAACTTGAAGTGCCCCTGCCATCCGTTTTAAGCACAGGGTACTGAATGCACAAAACACTGAAATTGTTTTAATTAGCTCACATCCCCCCTCCCTTTCCCCTTCGCAATGCACCATGGAGCATGTGTGAAGATGCCCTAAGATATAGTCTAGAGTGCTACTCAGCAATATGAGCTGGGTGGTGCAGATCAGAGCTAGTCCTGCCCTGGAGTGGTATGACTTTGAGCTGCATAAAAAGTGTTTCAAACCAGTTTAAGGTGTTAATGTGGGGATAATCCAAGTGTTAAGAGCTACCCAAATTCACTGGGTCAGAAGGCCTTAATAGAGAGTTTCCCTAACAGGGTTTCTAATGTACTGCTAAAGGAAGTGACATGTTATTCCTGTGTTTTGTTCTTCCTAAAGATGATATATCCTCAGTTCTCATACTCCCCCTTACCCTCTTCTCCTTTGCAACTTATGGAATTAGTGAATGGGTCATGTTACCTTGCTGCCACCTTAGGTTCAATTGGCTTCAATTACTCTGCTTCTGTCTGAAAAATTGGCTGTAGTCTGTATTTAATTTTGTATCCCTGGAAGCCTTAAGTACTTTTCATTTCATGCATCTGGTGGTATTTGCTTCAAAATGGCTCTAGCCTTGACTGCAATAAATACTAAGATACCTTTAGAGAGAGAGGGGTGTTTGGTGGAGATAAAGCTTGACATCTGTTCTACAGTACAATGAAAATGTTTGTGTTATAACTCGTTGTCTGCCACTACTATTTGGCATGTAGTAAAGAAAAGGTTGTGCAGGTTGCTAATAGCAACCCCTAAACTTCCTTTAGTAATTTAAGGACCTGATCCAATGCACTGTGAAGTTGATGAGAATCTTTCCATTGACTTCATATCAACCTTAATTCTAGAAGCCTGGTTATTTTTAAGCAGAAATTAAGGTTTATGTTGGTATATTTTCAATTGTATAACTTTCCTTTTTTGATAAAGGGTTATCTTATGAAGAAATTTCTTTTTGAGTTAATATTTTCAACTTGCAAACAATTAGTATTATTGAGTAGTCTTTATAGACTTTATACTAAATACAAAAAAGCTGTGTAAATATTGCAACATCATTAGTTCCTGTAAGGGGTAAATGTTAACCTTAAAACCAATAGTGATTTTCAAAGATAACTGTATAAAACATTATGAGAATGAAAGTGTGGTGGGAAAGTCATTATTGTGTTTAAAATATAAACTACAAAGGCCTGGGAGAACAGGTTGTATTGTTCCAGTTACTTTTGATCATGGAATATATTAATAGTTAAATTCCAAGAACTCTAGCAAAGTTATGAGCTGAATGGAAAATAACTTTTGAACAAAGGGAGCAAGAGGTGGTCTTTCTATGTGGGAAGATGTAGCCAAATCTCAGTCAAATCATTTGGCAGAGTTATTACATTTTATTGCTTGGCATCAGTCATGTGATCTGGGTGAATGTTAATATGTAGATTACATTACAGAAGCTGTATTTAGTGACTTCAGTGAGTTGTATTATAATATTTAATGGTCACTTTTCTCCTCTAAGGCTTTACACTTAAAAACTGAACATATTTTATAAGTGGATATCTGCGGGTAAGATGTTCAACTTTATCTAAATGACATGAGAGCTCAAATCTCATAGAAAATAACTCCCAAGTCACTTCAAGTCTGCTTGCTGCTGCCCCCATATCTTCCAAAATACCTCTACAGCACCTGCATATCAATAGATATTTATACTTATAAAGAGTTTTTAACTGAAAATTTTTAGTTTCTAAAACCAAAGTTATGAAAAGACAGCTTGAAATGTCACAAGCGAAGTCTGGAGATCATGGAACTTCCTGTATTCTGACATCAGCTTGTATAAGCATACAGTGATTAGCAGATCAAAATTGTCCTAGGTAAGATCTCAGAAACACTTTTCTCTTGCATAAGAAAGCATACATTTAAGCCCACCACCGCTCAGATCCTAATGTTGCTAGACCTTCTATTTACTGGAGTTGTGAGCAGGATTGTGAATATTAATTTGCATGAGTATGCACAATGGAGCAAAGATTGTACTCTTCTGTACAGTTTGAATGAAACCCAGATTCTAGAGTGGTTCATGTTCATTCGTGTCCATGACATCTGCAGTGAGTACAGTAGCTTAAGGTTATTTTTCTTGTTTTCTCCCTTCTGATTTTGATCTGGCCCAAGCAAGTGTCCACCTAAACGATGTAGTTTTCATAGGATAGGCCAAAAGGGAAAACAACTTCTAGTCTTGCTCTTTGTAGACCATCAGTGTTACACTCTCTATGGTAATGATTTGTTATCCATTATTCTGACTTGACGTATCTTTTTGCAGTTGAATACTAATCGTGAATTTTTTTAAAAGGGAAAACTTTCTACGTATAACCATGCTGCACTCCTTCCCCCTCGTTTCTCTTTTTCTTTACTCTCAGGAAAAGGACACTGCCTAACACGATAGAAACAGTCTTCCCCAAATCCTTCCCCAGAGCCTTGGCATTGACACAAGAAAATAAACAGACTGAGGATTTAACCACACCCTCCTAAGACCACATCTAAGGCTGCTGACTCACATGCAATTATTTGTGTGAATGCGATCAGAGAAAAATGAAATTTAAACTCTGCAGTTAGCCAATAAATCCTACAGAAACTTATTTTTTCCAATGAAGACACCTTGGGCAAGGCCTCTGTGGGTTATAAAATAACGGCTTTATTTTTTCTAGAAGCACCTAATTCTGTTTATCTGTTGTCATTTTCTAAACTGCTATTTTTTCTTAAGGGAATCAATGTGTTTTTTTCAAGTCTTGCCCAATAAGTGAATAGATATAATATTATATGACTTATTTGACCACTCACAGCTCACCAGTGAAGCTTGACTGTGAATATTGGCAGCACACTGTTTATGACTAATCTGCAGAGCAAATATTTTCTTAAAACACTGAGAACTGAACACATTTTAATAACTTGTGACACACTAAATTGTGAATGATTCACTCAGTCTCAAAATTCATCTTACTGTGTACTATGGGCATGGCAAAAGGACTATGTAGCTGCAGTAGAGAGAGCCTGGCAGGGTGAAACCCAGCCCAAAGGTAAGATGTAGGAGCCTGTGCAGTAGCACAGAAAGTTTCTGTCAGAGCTATTGTAATTCATAAGAATAGCAATTTCTTGACTAAGTACTGTATCTATCTGCCCAATCATCATACAGTCTGAATGCACTGCAATCACCATAAGGTACTGATCCTCACAAGACCCCTATGAGGTAGGATTGCCCTTTTTTTTACACAACATATTGAATGGAAACTGTGTGACCTTTTCAAGTTCACACTGGAAGTCTGTGAAAGGCCAGACATGTGAATGCAGGTTTGTCAGATCTCAAGTAACACCCTAACCACTATGAAAATGTTTCTATTCAAAGCTGGATCTTTATTTTAGGAGTTGGGTGTGTGTGGAAGTGATGTGATTTAGAGTTTTCTTCATTTCCGTTGTTGTCAGTTTGAAAACCTGTACTATTAACATAAAATGCTACCTCAGTTATCAGAAAGAAAATGGTTTTTGTCATCAAAGCACCCTCTGGTGGCTCCTAAGTGGTAGTGACATTTGCTTTGGTGATAGTGGTATTTCTAGTCACTTACTAATTTTTTTTAAAAGAATTACACTAAGACTTTTAGAGCGTTGATAAGAGAGGTAAAAGCAGAAAGAGAGAAGTGATGTTAAATCTCAGCAAAAATCTGTTTTTCCTACCAGGATTGGAGTGCTGATTATTAAAATCACTTGCATACAATGATTTCCCTCAAATCCAAGGGACATTCAGATTTTGGTTCATGCTCATTCCTAGCTGGAAGCCTGCAAAGTAAAACAATATTCTGACTCATCTGCAGATGGTATAGCTCTGACACACATGTGCCTAGGGTAAGAATGATCTGGGAGTGTTTGCAGCTGTAATGAATGCATGTCTTTATGCTTTGAAGGAAAAGTGGGTAAACTGATATTCAGTCTCATGGACTGGTGTTTGGTCTTCCTAAAAAAATCAGAATTCATGGTGGTTTCTTTCAGACTCTGACTATGAACCTAAGTGCCAAATGGTGTCCTTCCATAATGTAATTAAATTATGGTTGTATGGAGTTCTGGCTCTAGGGTATTTTGCTGCCTTAGGCAAACTAGAAAATATGTGTGTCTTACAGGAGTCTTCCTGTCGCCAACACTATCAAAATTGTGCTGCTCCTGGCAAGTAAAGAGTGTAATTCAAATACTTGGCAGCTGTGGTGTTTTATGTTGAATCAAGCTGTCTGAATAATTTTCATTTTTGGTTTGACGATAATCCTGAAAAACAAAAAATAAATTCTTTTTTGTTCAAACCAAACATAAATTTTACAAAATTTCTGAGGAATAAAAAAGTTTTATAAATATTGCATGTTGAAAGCAAGGTTCTCATTTGATTTTAGCCATTTTTATTATTTGATTTAATAAAAAATAAAGACATTTAAAATGAAAAAAACCCTTCATATATAAAAATCAAAACATTCCATTAAAATATCAAAAATGTTTGATTAAAGTTTTTTTTTGGCCCTAAATTGGTGAAAGTAACACAAAGTTCTAATATGTTTCAGTGCTGCTAAATTTGTGTTTTTCATCAGGTAAAGACTCTTCTAAGCTCCCTCTCCCCAAGCCAATGTTGAACAAATGCTACAGGTTAAATTGTATTGGATATCTCTTTCTGGTGAGTAAAAACACTGGTAATAATGCAGTAGGGATGAATGACCTTGTTATGTTTTATTTTCATTTGAATGAAATATGAATCACTCTTAATATATCTTTCAGAAACATGTCTGAAAGCAAAGTGGTTATGTTTTCCAGCAGTTTTTAGAGGACCCCTCTAATTGCCACCACTGTAAACATAGTGGGAAGAAAATAGAGCTTATCAAAAATTCTCTGACAAAGTGGATTTCCATCAGAAAATGCTGAGTCTAAGAAATTAAACCAGTCTCTGGGAATAGATCATTTCCACTGACAATGTCAAAACATCCTGGCATACTGGTTCCCTAGTAACTAGGTGCTGGGAAGGTGGGATGCCTGGTTTCCAGAAACTTGCCTGGTTAGATCATTGGGCTTTCAGAGCTAACTGTTTTAGGATTACCCAGCTGGAAATTTCATCCAACTTTCAAAGATAATGTATATTCACTTCTTGCTCTTGGTCAGCTATACTTTCCCTAATTTGTGGGCGATTTTACATTAAAGGCCAGGAGTTTGGTTCCTGTGCAGACATACGTTCAAGATTCGTGATAATTATTATCAAGTTGTGACATTAAGGCAGAATTATGCCACATGAAGAGGGAGTTTTTCAAGTAACAAATATAAAGTGTAGCTCTTGAGCCCCTTAGATGAGCTCACAGCATGTGATAAGATTTGATTTACACTTTCAAATCTGTAGCAGGAAGCCATTGGGGCAGAAGTTGTTTAATGAATCACAGAAACTTTGTAGATCACACAGCTTTTCTGTTTGCATTAAAATGTGTTGTTTAACACTAAAGAAAATAGCTGATTCTTAATTTATCCAGTTCAAAAGAACAAAGATTTGACCCTTCAGGTTTGAATCCATAGTTGCAAAACATTGAGGATAACTCAAACCTAGTGGATATTCTGCTTTACCTTTCTATAGAGTTTCTAAGATTTCACAGGTATTGAGCATTATCCATATATCAAATGTTCATTTAGAAGAGAACTTGTTAGATAATTGGTCTACAGCAGTACCTTCTGAGATGATATGAAACTGGGAACCAATTTGAAATACTTCAAAAGGTAGGAGTAGAAGTCAGAAGGATCTTGATACATTGGAAACCTGTGCTAGAGGTAATAGGATAAAGTTAAGCACAAATAAGCGTAATATGCTATATCTAATAAGAGGAAGACCAGAAAAACCACAGGTCCCTTACAGACTGCAGAAGGCAATCTAGTTACGGGTGATGCACTAAAAGCTGAAGCATTTACAGTGGTACCTCGGTACTCATTGTTAATTGGCTCCGGGAGGCGCGACGAGTACCAAACAAACCCTTTGTTTCCACTGGAAAGGGTAGTGAGTCACGAGGCAAGCGACACCGACAAGTTCTCGCTTGCGCTTCGAATACCAAGCAAACGACGAGTACCAGGACAAAATCTTCCCGTCAAAATGCGTCGAGTACCAAATTCGACAAGTTTCAAGGCCGTCGAGTACCAAGGTACCACTGTAATGCCTTTTTTACTTCAGCCTTCACAAATAGGTGCCACTACCAGATGACAAGAGCAATTGGAAGCAAAGACAGAGAAGGAGGAAAACAGCCTAAAGTAATAATAAAACAGGTTAGGGTTTATTTAAGGAAACTAGATGCCTTCAAGTCAGCAGGGCCCAATGGGATGCACCATAGGGTAGTGAAAACATTGAATGAAGTCATTTGAAAACCTTTGGCTATCTTCTTTGAGACTTTGCGGAGGTTGGGTGAGGTCCTGCATGATTGGAAAAGGGCAGATATGTACCCATCTTTAAGAAAGTAAAAGAGGCTATGAGACCGCTTGGATTGATTTTGATACCAAGAAAGATCATGGAGCAGATCCTTAATAAATTCATTGTGACAGACTTAGAGGAGAACAAGGTGATCAGGAAAAACCAGCGTGGATTCACCACAAACAAGGTGTGCCTGACCAAGCTGGTTTCCTTCTATGATGAAGGGATCTGTGAATATGGGGAGAGCAGAAGGATATGGACAGTTTGGAAAGAGTCCAGGACAGAGAAACAAAAGGATTAGGGGCCTGGAAGGCCAGACTTCTGAGGAAAAACTGAAAGAACTAGGGCTTTTTTGCCTGCAGAAGAGAAGACTGGTGATGGGGGTGGGGATTTCATAATAGTTTTCACATACCTGAAGAGTGATTACAGAGAGGATGGAGATGGGATTTTCTCCACGGTCATATGGTACAGGATTTGGGGTGATGGCCTCAAGCTGCAGGAAGAGAAATTTAGGTTGGAGATTAGAAAGAACTTTCTGACCATGAGGGTGGTCAAACATTGGAACAGGCTACTTACAATAACTGTGGAATTTCCATCCTTGGGAATTTTCAAGTCCAGGTTGGATAGACACTAGTTTGGGATAGTTTATTTGGGTTAATCCTGACTTGAATGGGGGCTGGACTAGATGTCCTTGTGAGGTCCCTTCCAGCCTTACTTTCCTATAATCCTAATAGTACAAATACAGAGTTGCTGAGTGGTAGCATTGTTCAGAAGACATTTTTGATGGACACCAGACTCAAAATGAATTAGCAATGTGAGTCAGTCATAAAAAAAAAACCAAAACCCTCGAAAAACCCAAGCTCGCTGCAAAATACCACCCCCCCAAAACAAAATGCTATTTGTGTTCTATCAACAGGAGTTACACGGTCTTGGTACACACAATTTTTGTGACGTTCTTAACCCCTGGATTGTCTGTACATTAACACCTGAAACTACTTTTAAGCACTCATTATGTGGCTCAAAGTTACACCTCTCCACGGGAGGATTACTGTTCTGTGTTACCCAGCTCATATTACACTGAGGTGTAGCCACCCTAGGCTACATCTCTGTGTAGACACTCCACCTGCCCCTACCCCACTTGACTGGACCAGGTTGGGCCAACAGCTCCCCCTCCTCCACTTACCTATGGCTGTCCATGCTGTCTGTCCTAGGGTTGCAGGCAGGGAAGGATTAAGCTGCCTGCCTCCTGGTACAGGCGGAGGACAGCAGCCCAGCAGTGGTAGCTTAACCAGAGGAGGAAGCAGAGGAGGTCCTCAAGGAGCAGGGTAGGGGAGCCCCAAAAAGGGGACTGGGCAAGGGGAAGCCCAGAATGTGAGTGGTGGGGGTTTTTTAGTTTTCAGTCCTCCAGGCCCCTGCTGGCCTGAATGTGTGCCTGACCCAACCTCAAGCTAGTGCTAATACCAATCAACGTTTGTGCGGCTTACAGGATAACGTGTAACAAAGCCCATCAGTGTGAGATTTGAGAGATGATAGTGTCACTTGGCACTGATTAGGCATTGTCTAAAATGTTGTGTGCTGTTCTAGGCTTTATATTTTAAGAAGAATGTGAAGAAGGTCAAGGGAGTCTGAAGTTTGGTGACAAAATGGTAAAGGGGTTGAGAAGAAAAACCTTGTGCAGAAAGGCTGATAGAGCTATGCACTTTTAGCTTGGAGAAAAGGTGATTAAGGAGACAAAAGATAGCAGTGTTCAGCTATTTACTATAAAGAATAACTGCCATAAAGAAAAGGAAGAACATCTATTGTTCCTTGCCGCTGATGGCAGGATGCAAGAATGGAAGAATGGCTTTAAATTGCAACAAAGTAGATTTAGATTAGATCTCGAGGAAAAACAAAAAAGCCTCCTTTCTGGTAGGACAGTGAGGCAGTGGAATAGATTGTCCAGGGAAGTTGTACAGACTCTTTCCTTGGAGGCTGGGCTTTTTCAGGAGGGGGTTGGTTAGGCAGTAGACAGGGTTGGTTTAGGAATACCATTCCTTCATTCAAAGCCTTTAAGGTCTCTTCCAACTATGTAACTTTAGGATTCTATGAAAACATATGTTGAAAATAATTGTGTTAGAGGGGATCACCTGCAGATAATGGCATCGCATGCTTGAAACGCTTGTCAATGAGCATTTAATTTGGTCAGCAAAACCTTTATGACTGGTGATAATGCATAAGAAGAAAGAAGCAGTTAGGAGGGCTGACAGAAGGTAAACATGTATGTGGTTGAAGACCTGACATCAACATGATATTTAGACTCCCATCTGTCAGAGTTTTAGAGGTGTTCAGCTGGACATGAGGCATGTGAATACCTTTAAAAATTCAGTTTTCTTTTGAAATGTAAATTTTATGTTCTTTTAAAACTTGAACCCACAATCTCAGACTGCCATTTTACCGAGTCCACGTTCATAATACATTTTAATTATATAACTTCTAAATACAGCAAATTCTACAGAAAAAAAAATGAAATGCTTCAAAGCAACTTAGACTGGGTGCTCAAGGCCTACAGAATGAGTATTTAATAATGAAATGACTTATATGTAAATATTTCATAACACATCAATGAGTGCATGCTGGAAGCTGAAGCCAGCAATAATCATTTCTGCTCTCTGTAGTCAGAATGTACTTAGGCCAAGAGCAGCTGCTCTACACAACCAGAAGTGGCTAGTGCAGCATCTTAGCAGGACTCCCTTATCAATGCTGATTACATTCCCCTTAATGAAAACTACAAATTCAAACGTGTGAGCTGTTAGAATGGAATGTATGTTCAGATGGACTTTGTTTTCTGAAAGTGATCCCAATTTTAAACAGGATACTTGTTTTAGATGATCCCATTAACTCACAGATCACTAAGTGGTGAAAATAGGCATTTTTCAGGGCAGATTCCTACAAAGGTCTAAAAAGCACAACTATAGTACAACTACAGTGTAAAGAAACTGGCAGTTGCCTGCCACTTGAAGACCTCCCAGACATCAGCAGTGATGAAGCTAATGTGATTGCAAGCACACAATTACTAACTGGCTCATCTGCCATATTTCTAATCACCAAATTGGTTTCCTAATTTGTTAGCTATTCACAAAATAGTCAACATGACAAGAGTTCATTCTTATACAGAGTTGCTGAGGTCTGATTGTGACAATGCCAAGATATTCCTCCTTTGCCATCCCACATTTGAGAGGGTGAATCTTAATAATAAAGATTATAATCATAACCTGGTAAGGATTTCATCAACAAATTTGACAGACAAGCACATAAAGTCCAGATCTTTAATACAAGCCAAGCAGACTGGATCAAGCCACCAAGCAGAGTGGTGAAAGCCTCACAGTACATGGGAGTGCTGAAGATAAAAAAAGCAATGTTGGCGTATTGGCTGTACACAAATGAGAGTATCTCAACAATGATTTGGGGTTTGAAAGTCTTCCAACACCTCTTGCTGACGTTGAGAAGAATGAGCTGCTTTCCGAAAAATGCAGGCTTTGTATATGGTCAGAGCAGCTCCTCCTAACAAATCTGGTGATATGCCTGACAATGCAGAAGAAGAAACATCTTTTTCATCATCCTTCAAAAACAAACAAACAAACAGAAAATGCTAAAAAAAAACCCCTTTGCATTATATATCAGATCCCTGTGGAATAGCCTGTACAAAAAATTTTGGAGCACAAGACAAAGAAAGGGGAAAAGTAAAGAACAAAAAGACCAGGAACAAGGCAAGAAAAAAGGCAAGTATAATATCCATGAAAAGAATGTCAAAGGAGAAAAGGAAGATCCAGAAGAGAAAGCCAACTTCTGTGTCATGTTGAAACTAGGGCAAGTTGTTAAAAAGATTAAAATAATAAAAAAACTCTCCTGAAAATGATGTGGGGGTGTAGCTGTCTTCTGCTTTTCATCTCCCTCTCTCTCCCCAGCTACTTCTGGCTTCAAGTACCCTGGATGTGCTAACTTCTTTCCTCATTTGTTTAATGTTTCACAAGTTCTGATGAACTACATAGACCTTAAAGTAAGAGGATGGAGCCATGTGGAGGAGAACAACAGAGGATTCCATCTACTCTATGAGCAAGTGGCACTAGATTCAGATAGGTTTGCCAAACACAAATTGAGCAGAGCTAGTAAAAAAAAATGGATGGAAATATTTTCTGTAAAAAAACCTGCAGCTTTCTTGAGCTGAAAGTTTTTGCAAAGTAGTATTGATTTAAATGAACCTTTGAGAAGAAAGCAAAACATTTCAACAAGTCTCACCTTGACTTTTATATTACAAAAATAAATGTAATGTCTCCATAGTACACTCTCTCTCTGCCTGCCTGCCTATCTAATTTCTATACCGTCCTTCCTAACAAAGACCCAGGACAGTTTACAATAAGTAAACAGAATAATTTAAAACAGGAAAACAGCAAGAGGACTAGAACAACTTAAAAGGGAAACTAGAACAACAAGATAACCAGAGAACTCCTACATAAGAACAATATATACATATATGCTACACATTAGGGTGGCAAAATACAGCCCATAGGCTGGATCCGGCCTGCAAGTCCATTCTATCCAGCCCACAGGGCTCCTAAAAAAATTTGGAAAATTAATACTTCTCTGCCCTTGGCTCCTGTCAAAAATTACAGTAACCAACGGCAGTAGAATCCAAGGGAAGCCTAGCGGGCTCCAACAACAGCGGGGCCTGCCTGGCCCTGCACCCCAGCCAGAAGCCCCAGCCGGGGTTTCTGGGCTGGAAGCACATGGCTGCCCCAGTGTGGGAAGCTCAGGTTGAGGGGAGAAGGGGAACCCAGGCAAGGAAAGACTGCAGGGAAGGAAGAGGCCCCTCCCCACCCACGCCCGGTGCCCCATGCTGCAGCTGCTTGCAGCCTGCATGGGGCTTCCTATGCCCACTGTGGACAGCCCCACGCAAGCTGCAAGCAGCTGCAGCGCAGGGCTTTGGGCATGGGGTGCCAGGCATGGAGTGGGGAGGGGCTGCTTTCTCCCCTCCCATGCTCAGCACCACCTTGTATCCTGTCCGGTGCTGAGCATGGGGAAAAGGTGGTCACTTACCCACCCCATGGCCAGCGCCCCACACTGCAGCATCTTGCAGCCTGCCTGGGTCTGCCTGTGCCTGCTCCAAACAGCCCCACATGGGCTGCGAGTGCTTGCCATGGGGCAGGTGAGGGTGTCTTTTCCCTGCACTCAGCACCAGCTTCTTCTCTGCTGGTGATTGGGGCTAAGTGCTGCCCCCTGCCTGTATAGCATGGCTGGGGGGTATGGGGTGTGAGTGGGCAGGGAGCCAGTGGGAGCATGGGGCCTGACCCAGTGTCCCGAGGCAGTGCCAGTGGGGCCCAGAGCAGGGTGGCAGGAGCACAGGGTCCCAGCTGGCAGAGGCTCTATGGAGCTGGGCCAGCTCCTCCCTCCCTGCTCATGCAGCCCAACCCAGCTCCATGGACCCCTACCAGCCTGTATCCTGCTTTGGGCCCCACAGGTGCTGGCCCTGGGACATTGGTCCCAAGATGGTGACTAGGGGGCAGGGCATCTGTCAAGGGGCGGGGCTACCCATGCAGCCCTCGACAGCCTGCCAAAACTGGGTAAGCAGCCTTCTGCTCAAAATAATTTTGTACCTCTGCTATACACTACACATTATACATATACACCTTATGATACCTTATGCATTATATCATATGTAAAACATATATAAAAATGAATACCTGTTTGAGTCTACATTGATTTTAAGTTCATGCTTTTTGGAAGTTAGAATAGTACACAAGATCTGCTATTATTATAAGTAAAGGAATAATTGTCATTTGTTTTCTGCATTGGAATGAAAGAAAGCTTTTATGTTAATGATGCTTAAAAAGTATTCTGTAAGTATTATCCCTTTACATATTTGAGAAAAAAATCTGTATTACAAAGGGTCCTAACAAAGTGTTAGTGAAATTTGTATTAGATTCCACTTTTGCTCTAAATTTTACATCTGACTCCTCATTATGAACTGAACCAAACATTAAGTTCTAAGCACCATTTAATTTAGTTTGAATCTGAACTGTTCAGTAGTTTCCCAGGTTGTAGATCCATGCAAAAATTTACTCCCTGCATGTTTTTATGAGATAAAAACATTCTCTACAAAGTTCAAGTTTATCTATATTTCCAAGATTTGTCCCGAATACTTGTGGACTAAACTGAGATCTGACATACTCCCATGCCACCTTTTTGAAGCTAATGGTATTGGTTGAGAGGGGAAGCCAAGCAATTTTCTCTCTCAGATTCAAAGCGTTGCTTTTGTGCAGACACAGAAGTCAGGAAGAGCATCCCATTCACATGGTTAAAGTTTACTTCCATAAATGCACATAGTATTTGCTGCTTCCCCTTCCCATCTGAAACTGAACCAAATACAAACATACAGTGAGATAAATATTTGGTTTCCACAAAAGGGGTGGAATTATTCTTCTTTTATTTATGTAAATTTACTTCTGACACTGCTCTTTATTTAAAAGGAGTCTGCAAATATATCTTCTGTAAGAATACTTCCAGGGAAGGCAAAGCATAGAAGAGTAAAATGGCAATTGTTATTATTAATGGTCCTGAAACAAAGCCAGCACACTATTTTTCTGCATGAGATTATTCTAGATATTTACAGATTGTGGTTTTTATGTCAGTATTTCACCATTAATTTTGAGGCAAGGCAATGTATAGAACTATGATAATTACAATTCTGTAGTTCTTGTTCTTATTTCTTAAAAGAGTTATTAAAAAAACTGCATTTCATCTCATAAGTACCTATTAATACATCACATGAATAGCATGCCATTAGGTGCATTATGGATAAAATGTTCCCCAATCTATCCCAGCTTCCGCCAACATTCTTCTTTGTATTTGAAGCATTGGTCAGTTCCACGGGAGATATTCAGCTGCAAATTTCTTACCAGTGTTGCTGATCTGCTTCTCCTTCCACCTTCATTGTGAATAGATATCTACCTGCTACTTCAGTGCTTCTCAACTTTCTTAGGCTGAAGCTACCCCTCATTAGGCTCAAGACACCCCTGATAAAATACCAGATCTTAGTTTTCACTTAATTTTTGATAACAGAAAAATAGTAGAGCAATTATTGTATTGCAAAGAACTCAGAAACACCACAACAGGTCAGAATGTCTTTAACACCAAGAATTCCTATTTGAAATCTCTGGTTTTATTTTGTGAATCATACTTGCATACCTAACAGTGCTAAAATTGTATGGCACCCTTGAAAGGACCTCAAGGCACCCTCAGAGTGCTACAGCACCCTTGCTGACAATCACTGAGCTACTTTGTCCCATCTGCTGTGTCAGATAGGACAAAGGCAGATAGGACTGAGTCCTTTTTGGAACTAATCAACAGGTAGCTGGTAATGTCCCTCCTTGAAATGTCCCCTTCCTTCAAAAAAGTTGTTTAAGAAGAGCTTAAACTAATGAGAGGGGCTTTGTTTTCTGATGGGGTGTTAAATGTCGATAACAAAGCTGATAAATTCTCTGTTATCGGGGGGGGGGGGGGGCTCCCTAACCAGCAGGGATCCTGGTTTTCCCAGATATCGAATTACAACGTTTGTGATAAAAATCACATATTTTCCAATACAACACCCCTTGCACCCACTCCCTACTGCTGCCAGCTGCAGAGGGAGTGGGGGCTGGCTCTCTGCCGTTGTATGCAGTCCTGAGGGGAGCAGGGGAGCAGCAGTGAGGGCAGCAGCCCAGGTTTGTTCCCCTCAAAGCAGTCCTGCACATGGAAGGTACATCACCAGGGCAGCAGGGAGCTCGCAGTGGTGAGCAGCTTCTCTGCATGGCCCTGCTGTGCCATCATGCCAGGTCATGCCCACCGGGCTTCAGAGACCCTGGCAGAGGGCAGCAGAGCAGAAAATCACACTCACCGCCTGTGCCTGACCCATGCATAGATCTGGTGGTTGCTGGTCCCCCCACCTCTCTCAGGAGTATATGTCGTGATGGGGAGCCAGCTCCCGCACCTGGACGAGCCACCAGGGGGCCCATCCAACTCCCCTCTGAGGCCCTGCTGCCCTGGGCCCCAAGCCCCACACTCCTCCTGTCTGGGCAGCAGCCCTAATTCTAGTCTTGCCAAGCTCTTTCCAACCCTCCCTACGGGCACCTCAATCTTCCTCTTCCCCATCGCTTACCTGCAGGAGCTGCTCTCACTACCTGGGGCCATGTGCATTGCAGATGCACACTCCCCCTGTCTCACCACCTCCTTCTGCTCCCCCTCAGCTCCCTGCAGGCTTGAACTCTGCCTGGCTATACCTGCCCCTGCCTCTCCTCAGCATTGTGGAAGGGAAGAGGGGGCTACTCTAGAGCCCCCCGGCTTTTAGCCTGAGCTACTGCAGGCATATGCCTGGATTTCTGGGTTGTCTGTAGAGTTACAAACTGGTTTAGCCTAGCTAAGTTAGACAAACCTGCAAATATTGAATCAATTCAGACTCTGGCTTTTTGAACGTCTGTCCCTAGCCACGTCTCATTCCTTTCCCAGTTCCTGGCTGCATCTGGGGACTGAATGCAGAAACTGGAACCGAATTTAGATAAGACAGAGGTGATGGTGGTGGGCAGACCACTTACATACCTAAGGGATCACCTTCTCCCTTCTGCTCCATCCTTATCCATAAGGCCAGAGAAGAGAACCTACTGCAAGCACCATCAGTATGCCATATTTGCTTGGCAAAAACATGTGGGAGGTCATTCTTGGCAGTTGCTCCTCAACTCTGGAACTCCCTCCCTCTTGAGGCCCATCAGAGACTACCTCTTTTGGAAGTACTGTAAGACCTTGCTATGTGGACAGGTGTTTAGTAAACAAAGCTAGGCTGAGATATAGTTTAGGGAGTTTCTGTTTTTGGTTGATATTCTCATTTCTTTTTAAGTTGTTTTGTTCTCTTTTTACTCTCCTGTTTTGTAAGGCACTGTCCTCTTTTTGTAGGCCACCCTGAATCTTTGTTGGAAAGGGCAGTGTTTAAATCAAATCAATAAATAAATAGATCAACTGGCTCATGGAGTGAAATTTTTCAGCTCAAATGCTTGGTTGGTAGTAACATTCTGTTGACTGTCAGCAAATAGCATCTGAAAAACAAAGGCAATTTTTACTTTGCAGCATTGATCACCAGAAAATATAAAGCCTAAACCTTCAAATAAAAAGGTGTATGTTAAATTTTCAGGCAGTATTTTGTTATAGCAGTGCTATTGTTGCTTTCTGTGATCACACTAAAGCTTATTCATATAATTAAAAATGTAAAAATATGAAACAAATAGGCCAAAAGATTCAATTAGGAATTTTTTTTCATTGAAAGAATTACTTTACTCATCTCACTTTCAATAAGCACTCATTTTTGAATTTTTCTCAAGGGCTATTTTGACAGCCATCTGATCCCAGATACTGTTGCCCTTGAATGTACTTAAAAGATCAGCTTTTTGCTATTCTGAATAATGTAATATATATTAAGCTATCCTGAATGATCAGGATCACATCCTTATAATGTGAATCCTTATAAATATTTAGATTTTAATATGATTTTTGGAGCCCAGGAGGAGAGCAGCATTGTGCAAATATGTCTATGGATTTAGTTTAGGTCTACCTCTAGATAGTTATAGGCCTAAATCTAAATCATGAGACACTGTGATGATGAAAAATCATTTGGAAGACTCCAACCCACACACAGTTCCAAAGATTCAAACCTTCCCTGAAGATCATTGGGCAGTAGCCTGTATAAAGGGATGAGCCTTTTAGCATTGTCATATCTTATCATCAGTTTTCAAGGTTTATCTCTGTGTATATTTCATTTGAAATTGTTACAGTATTTGACCAAGAGCCATGTTTCATAAAGATCAGCTGAGAATTCTTTTCTTATTTTAGTAGCAGCATTTAAAGGCAAATTGAGATTATTAGGAGCTGAAACAACCATTTAGCTGACTTCAGGCTGACTGCTTTTTATTTTAAGTTTTAAGATTGCCTGTGTTGTGTGGTCTGAGGGCTAGTATGGGAGTTAGGGAATCAGCAAAAATGAGATGTTTACATACTAACAAAAGATGCCTGGAGGCATCTATGAAAGCCTTAACTGTTTACACTTTTGGTTGCTGTCAGTGAGAGATGTATTCTATTCAGTTACAAACTAAGTTGACCTCAATCTCTCGTGCATGTTTTATTCATTCTGTGGAGGATTTACAACAGCATTTTTGTGTTGTGGCTGCTGTTTCATGCTAATAATATGAAGCCAGTGCTGCTTGAAGTAACAATTAAATGTGAGGGGAAAGGGAATAGAAAGAGCCATTTGAGAGCCAAACATTTGTAACATGAATTTTCTTGTTCGCTTACAGTTGCTCATTGTGGCAACAATAACAATGGGCCTATTGACTTTGGAGAAAGCAAGAACAGGCGAAAGATTTGTAAGTTAAAAGACTTGATCTGAGTGTTATACATCTGGCGCTAAGCGAGGTATTTGATGACAGTAATCAGACATTTATAAAGTTAGCATGTCCCTGTTGCATGATTGCTGAATGGTCATCTATGGATCAGTTAAGTGGTTCTAGTGATCTGCAGGGTATCCTAGTCATCTGCTTGACTCCAGCTGTGACCAACATAAAACTGTTACACTGGCCAATGGTTTGCAATTCTTGTTTTTTATCTAGTGTTTAAACCTAGAGAAGCAGAACTGCTGTGGCAGAGTAGTCAAGACTCTCACCAAAACTCCAGACATGTGAGTTTGCTGTTTTGGTCCAGGCTCACATCAAAGGCCACTTCCAGTCAACCCAGTTGTAAATGAACACCCAGTTGTTTGGGCTGGAGAGCCAGATGAGGCCTAGATGTGATACAGCAATATTGCTTCTTTGTTTGCTGTTAGCCACAAAAATGGGTCTGTCTTAATCACACTAGGCTGATGGGTTGCTGGGCTTGTCTGGACTTTTCATGTGACTTGATAAAGTGATGGATGAAATAAAGCAAATGCTTCTCAAATGGGAGTTAATATACCCATTGTGAACTTGTGGAGGGTATAGAAGAAGGAAGAATGCGACATTAGAAGGGAGGGGAAAAGGCATGGGTGACTGTTGCCTTTTGAGTCAGGGGAGGCACGTGCCCCCCCAACACCAGCCAGCAACCGGGTGGGGTCCCCTAGTGGCCAATATCACTGACAGGGGAGTCCTCAGTTGCTGATTGCGCTGACCAGGAGGTGAGGGAGTTCCCCCATGGCCAATCTCACTCACCAAGAACCAGAACAGTCGCTTTTGCTGGCAGTTTTGCTCCCTGGCCGGCACTCACAGGGAGGGCACCAGCATTCCTGCCTGCCTCCCCTGCCTCTCATTTAAACAGGGAACATGGCCTGATAGGGGGTGCACCAGCACTCTTAGGGGTGCACGTGCACTTCCTTACACTCCCCTATGCATCTCCACTGGGAAAAGAAAATAAAAATGGATGAGAGAGAGAAAAAAGAAAAAGGTCAGATAACTCTACAATATCTCCTAGATGGTTTATAGTGTAGTTGCACTGACATAATATGTTATTTTTTATTATCCATAATTTGGAAAAATAGAGGGACACATCAACTGAAAATATGGACTGGCCTGGGTCAGAACAGCAGGAAATAACTTTGCAACATGGGCATACACTAGAGCTCGAAGTTCACAGTTTTCACTTAGAACCAGGTCTCTTATTTAGAGTTCAGTGGAAGTAATTACATAGAGAGGTGGGGATGGTGGCATATAGTGTGATACCACCTTGCCTCTGGGAGTTCCTGGGCACATTGTGCTTCAGACAGTGGCATTGCCTCCAGGAGTAGCTGAGAAGTCTTAACCTGAAAATCCACTTAGGCATTATCTGATTCTGAGATTGTACTGGAATAGTTTAAAAATAATGAAGAGGTTTTATTGTTCATGGGGAGCTCTTCTCAAGCATGAAGTGTGCTCTAGGGGAAAGCTTTAAGATGCATATTTGAAAATATAACAAGTACAGATTGAAACTGGCATCTTGGGCTGATCAGTGAGGAGTCAGCCTCTTGTGCAGAATGAGAAATGATAAGTTGGGAGTGAAAAGACCCTGAAGAACTTTGAGAGTGAAGAAAAACAGCTTTTGTTTCAGGTAATAGAGACGGAGGAGTCAGGAGGGATTCAGAGAGAAGGCTGACATGATCTAGGAGGGGAAATATTCCTTCTTAAGGTCAGAGAAAAGGGTCTTGTGACCACAAGATGAAGCACAAGATGATATATCTAGAGAGGTTTTTTCTAGAGCCACAATTGCCAACCATTTTTAGATTGAAGCACCCCACTGTAACTTTTATGAATTAAGGTATACCACATTTAAAAAACAAGGTTATTTATTATACTGCTTACCTCCTTACACAGAGGCTGGGCAAGGACAAGTGTCCTTGTATTCCAGAACACCCTTTAAAGGCTCTCACAGCACAGAAAAAATTTTCTGGATTTTTTAGACACCAAGTTGAGAATCACCGATCTAGAGACATTAGGCAGAAAGAATGTGCAGCACTTAGATGCAGCCTAGATATGAAGACCCAGGGAAAGGTGAGAGTCAGGCCTGAGTCACAGGCAGGGTGATGGTATTGTCTACAATGACAGAGAAAAAGGGTAAGAAGAAGGAACTGGGGACAAGGTATAGGGTACCTACAGATGTTAGGGCCCTGCTCTAACTCATGGCACTTTACATAAAGCACTATGAGTTGGACCTTCCTCCCACACCCAACTGATGTTCTCCTGTTGGGTTGGGGGGAACCAACCTGCACTGACCTAGCCAGAAGGTGGGGGCACTTCAGCAGCCTCTAAGGAAGATGCTGAACTGTCCCTTCTCTCCCCAGCCCCCTGCCCAGGTCCAGAGCTGTCAGTGGTGGATGGAGGAGAAAAGGAAGGGAGCTTCCAGCTGCTGAATAGCCAGAGATGGGGGTCGGTAATGGAGCCCTGTCACCTTATGGCCCTCCTCAGCTATCCTGGCTAGATGAGGGAGTATGAGGTGAGGGGGCTCCATTCCTCCTCCTTCCTCCTCAGCTCTGGCCATTCAGCAGCTGGGAGCCCCATGCTGGCTGCTCCGGGATGCTTTGAATGGCTAGCGCTAAGGAGGAGAAGGTGCAGAATAGAACCCCCTCACTTCATGGACCCAGCTTGGATCCCCCCAATAACCTAGCTGAGGTTGCTTAAGGGTGGGGCCTGTGTGGTGAGGGTGATCCATTCCCCCTACTCTCCCTCTGCTCTGGTCATTTAAAGCAGTGGGGAGCTCCCTCCTCTTACCCCTCCCTCCCCCTTGACAGACCAAGGAGGCACCAGCCCAGCCCTGCCCCCATATGTGGAGATTTCACCCTGGAGGGAACACAGGTGCACTAAGGCACTCTGCTTTTGAGCACCCTAATTCAATATCTCATTTGGCCAAGGTTAATTTTTCACATGGTCAGCCATTTTAAAAGTGATTTGCAGCTGTTAAGTCATGGCTGTAGAGCACTTTCAGGGGTTTGTTCTGACAAAAAATGTCACTTGTGTATGCACCTTAAGAGCTCAGTTTTAGTCATGTTGAGTTTGAGTTGGTGGCTTATTTAGATTACAGTGGAGGTAATACCATAGAGAAGAGAGTGAGAGATAGTGTGATACTGCCAATAACAATGAAAGAGAAAGAAGCCAAGATTTTAGATTGGGAAGTAGGGAGGTCTGGAGGAGGGAAGTGGATCAGTGACTTGTCTGTATAAACCTGGTAACTGAATTAGTGTCTGCGTAAGAAATTTCCCAAAGATTGGAGTGAAGTCTTTGATTTTCTACAGTTCTATGATTTTCTTGCACAAAACACTGAGGACAACCAAAACAGGACCATGTCACAGATATGACTGAAGAAAAAGATTTCAAGAATTAGGATAAGTGATGGGTGACTTCAACTACCCAGACATCTTGTGGGATGAGCACTCAGCTAGATCCAATCCCTCAAAAAGCTTCCTCACTTGTATTGAGAAGCTCTATATAACTCAGGAAGTCTACAAGCTGAATAGGGGCAAGGCACTCCTAGACTTGGTTCTGGCCAAAGGGGACAATCAGTGGGGCAACATGGAGATTGAAGGGAAGCTGGGCAGTTGGGAACATGAGATGATCAATTTCTCCATCCACCACAAGCAAGGAAATCAGCCAGTAGGGTTCTTTCCTCAAGGATGTAGTCCTAAAAGCTCAAAGAAAGTCTATTCCCTCTCAGAAGAAAGGCAGCAAAAGAGCTGGGAGACCCCCTTGTCTCAACAGGGAAGTCATGGATCTCCTCAAATTAAAGCAAGAAACCTAAAAGGGATGCAAGTCAGGAACAAATACCAAAGAGAAGTACTCAGCAGTAACTTGCACCTGTAGGGAGCAGATCAGGACAGTGAAAGCACTAACCAAACATAAATTGGCACCCAGAATCAAGAACAACAAAAAGTCCTTCTTTAGATGTGGAGGAAGTTGCCAAAGGAACAAGAGAAGCACAGGGCTCCATATAAACAAAATGTGACAACCATTAACTGACACCCAGGACAAAAACCAACTCCTGAATGAATACATCACATTGGTATTCCACCAGTCCAAGAGTTTTAGCCTGCTTGACAGTATACAGCATAGGCAATGCATAGGGGGAGAATAAAGGGGGCACATGTCCCACATTAGAGCACTAGTGCTCCCTCTGACAGTGAGCACTCCAGATGGTAGAGAGGCATGAAGGGCGCTAGTCCCCACCCTGAAATTGGCTTTGATGCTGCCTTGCCACATGCAGAAGTGCACTTCTGCCACTGCTGTGCCAGCACTTCCACCGCTGCCAGGCTACATGTGGAAATGCTAGCACTTCTTGCCACTGGCAAGCTTGGCGCTGGGGGACCCCTGCCGGTTATGCCCCACTGATGGCCCCCCCAGACTCGGGAGGCACCAGTCACCCATGGGATACAGGTTGACCATGGTGGGGGTGACTACCCTCCCATAGTTGATGTAGATCTTGGGGGGTGGAGCACCTACAAATGCTAAAACTTTATAAGTCAGCTGGACTGGGTGAACTGGTGGGGCGCTCCCAGAGAGTGGTGGTGGACGGGTCGTACTCGACCTGGAGAGATGTGAGCAGCGGGGTCCCCCAGGGCTCGGTCCTTGGGCCCGC
>JAGPOW010003685.1:47934301-47954975 GCA_030014935.1 Caiman crocodilus
CCCCAGCACTTGTTTCCTGCCATTGGCAGGGGGTCAGACTAGATGGCCTGCTCTAGGCCCCTTCTGATCCTAGTTACTATGAAACTATGAAACTATGAAACTACACTCATGAATGCTAAAAGAACTGGCCGATGTCATTGCATGACCAATGGCACAGTTATTTGAAAACTCGTGGTGCTTAGGAGAGGTCCCAGAGGACTGGAAAATGACAATGTAGTATCTATCTTTAAGAAAGGGAGAAGGGAAGAGCCAGGAAACTACAGACCAATCAGTTTGACCTCAATTCCAGGTAAAATCCTGGAGATAATCAAAGAAACCATCACGCACAAGCTAACTGAAGGCAGTATTCTGAAGGATAGTCAACGTGACTTCGTCAGGGGCATGTCATGCTAAACTAACCTCATTTCCTTCTATGATCAGGCCACTTACCACCTGGATAGAGGATATGAGGTTGACGTCATATACTTGGACTTCAAAAAGGTTTTTGACCTGGTCTCCCATAATGTCCTCATGGTCAAATTGGGAAAATACAGCCTCAACTACTTCATGGTTAGTCTAGTGGCTAGGTAACTGACTCTGTGGTAGGACCCAAAGGACACTGATTGATGAAACTGAGTCATCATGGCAGAGGGTGACTAGTGGTGTCCTTCAAGGGTCAGTACTTGGACCAGTGCTCTTCAACATGATCATTAATGATTTGGATTCAGGTATTAAATGCAATCTGTCAAAGTTTGCTGATAACACTGAGCTATGGGGGAGTGTTGTCATGTTTGAAGACAGGCTGGCAATACAGACTGACCTGGACAGGCTTGTGAAGTTGGCAGACCTCAACCTGATGCCATTTAATACAGAGTGCTCCATCTGAAGAGAAATAACACACAACACACTTACAGGCTCGGCAGTGCTCTGCTCCTCAGCACCACACGTGAATGAGACCTGGGTATCACGAATGACAACAAAATGAATATGAGCCACCAACGTGATGCCATAGCTGGCAGAGCTAACTGAACCCTGACATGCATCCATTGAGGCATCTTAAGCAAGACAAAGGATGTCATCCTCCCACGTTACATGGCCTTGGTGAAACCGCAACCAATACTGCGTCCAGTTCTGGGTGCCGCATTTCAAGAAGGATGTGGAGAAGCTCGAGAGAGTCCAGAGCAGGGCCACACACATGATTAGAGGAGGCCAAGACATAGGATGAGAGGCTGAGGGATTTGGAATTGTTCAGTCTGGAGAAGAGAAGATTTGGGGGACTGGATTGCAGCCTGTAAGTATATCAGGGATGCATATCAGGTGTTGGGGGAGCATCTATTCACCCAGGCCCCACAGGGGAGGCACACAGTAACTGAAATAATGGGCACACAGTAATTTGAAGATCACTTCAGGCTAGACATAAGGAAAAACTTCTTTACAAATCGAGTGCCGAGGGTTTGGAACAGGCTCCCCCCAGAAGTGATACAGTCATCCACCCTGATGATCTTCAAAAAATGTCTTGACACCCATCTTGCTGGGTCACTTGATCCAGCAGTCTTTCCTGCCCACAGGCAGTGGGGATGGACCTGATGATCTGGAAGGTCTCTTCCAGCCCCTAACAACTATGAAACTGTAAAACTATAAGAAGAGTATATTCAACTGTACAATGGATTAGAAAGGACTTCTGGTTTTGAGCAGTGGCTAGGAAGAGATCACTAAGACATTCACAGGAGTGGTTTCATCTTAGTGCAAGGGACAGAATCCAAAAGGGAGAGGTTCTAAAATGGAACTAGAATTCCAGGCAATGACCATAAACAATACTATCAAGGAGCTTAGAGATGAGAAGGGGAAGAGAGATGGGTGTTATTTCAAGAGTCAAGTACAATCAAGGTTATGCTTTTTTAAGATGGGAGAAAATAAAACTGTATACTCAATTGAGAGTTAGCTACACTGGAAGTGTGCCTGAACAAGGCAATTAAGTAAGAATAAATCAAGGTGTTTTTTTTTAATTTTGCCTATATGGAACATTCTCTGGCTACTTTAGGTCATTTACATAAAGACAAAACTAAAACAAAAGCCTAAAATAGGCACTTGGGAAACTAGCATTTCACTTCTTGGAACTTGATTTATTGTACTTCCTTTGCCTGATCCTTCTCTTCAGCACCCAATTATTTCAAAGCAGAACTTTATATAGCTAGAATGAAAATTTAAATGTTCAGGCTGAGGAATTTTGATTAATAAGGTCAAAAGGGATAGAGTATATTTTTCCACTGTTGCATGTGGGAAATTAGTTGCAAATTTTCAATGGATAATAACATGAGAGTAGTGTATATTTTTCTGTTAGACTGAAAAAAACCCAGCACCACTTGATTTATATATATATATTTAAATACAATTACCTATATATTTGCTATATGCACTACATGTCGTATATGAAATATAAAGTATAACTATAGATCCATCTCCTGACTTCATGTTTACCAAAATGCCAAAATAATTTGACAATTAGGAAAATAGTAGATATATGAATGTTTGTACATAGAACAAAAATAGTTTCCAGTATATTCTAGGGATTGACAATTGTTCTGTGAGGTTTTTATCAGAATATGAAATTAGAATTTTTTGTGTCACATTTATTTTACATTTATATACAGAACATTTCAATTTTTTATCCTATGATATACTGCATTCTGAAAATACCTCTATTATTTGAAGAGATTAAAGTTATCACAGCACTAACCATTTGGTTGCTAACATTGACACTATGGAACAGATATTTCATTGATGTACTTCCTGTATCTCCACTGATTTTATAAGCTTAATTTCACTGGAGCTATGCCAATTCATTTCAGCTGGGAATCCCTGTTTTTTATGACCTTTGGAGGAATAGCTCTGAATAATGATACCGCTATGTTTCCAAAGACAATGAGACCCCTGGCAGACATTACACTTAAGACATGATTAACCAGTTAATCATGTCTTAAGTATCAACCTGGCTACACATTCATGTAGTTAATGGTGCGATGAAACGGAACAATCCACAAAATTATTACACAATATATGTATAACAGCTTTGTGGCTGGTTTCCATTGTGCCCTAAATTGCACATGTGGCTAGTGCCAATCAATCAGCTGATTGGCACTTACAGCCACAGCAGCATCAGGCACCTGGCTTGCTGTTTGTGAGTGCAGGCAGAGTCCAAGGTCATCATCCCAGTCTCTCCTGGGCATGATTGAAATCTAATCTCTGGTCCCACAGTCATGCCTCCTGCCATGTGTATGACAGGAGGCATGACTCTTAGGATAATAGATCAAATCCAATCACATCTTTAACTGAATGTCTGTCAGCAGCCTTAATATGTGATTTCTTTCTGAATTCTTAATAAAATGGGGAAAAATAAGAATAGGAGATAATTAAGCAGTTGTCACTAGATCCTGAGGCTGAAATATGTGAAAATGGAAAGCACTGGACATTTGCTCAGCCCCTATGAAAAGAGTATTTGACACAATGTGTCTCATCTGCAAGCTGCTAAGGGCCCTTTTATTTAATTGAAGTCAGTGATAGAGGAAGGTATATTGCACTTTGCACAGTTGGACCTAGTACAGAGAAACATGTCTCAGGCTCAGTATGGCAACTAACCCATTCTAACCAAAAAGGGAAGGAGAGGGAATAGGCAAGGTTAGGATATTTGAATGCAGTGAGATGTGATGAATAGATACCATTTTAGGAGTTTCAGACACTCTTTTTGGCAGTTAGAAACACATGGGCTAGGAACAGAAATTACACACTATAATCACTTACCTATAAGTGATAGGACTGGTTTAAGATAAACCTGGTTAGATGTAGTATCAGACTTAACTAATTTAGGTTAAATCAGTTTTTTGAACTTCTGTCTCAGATCCCCTCCAGGTCCAAGTTAACTGACAGTCTCTCAGCATTGCAGGATACTTTGCACCTCTTCTTCCCACCTCCCTTTGCAGGGTGGCTAGGCTAGTTTTGGCCTAGGCTGTCTGATCCAGCCTGGCATGAAGGTCTGCTATGGCACCCCCCAGCTTCTGGCCTGGGCCATTACAGGCGTGAAGCTGCATTTCTAGATTAAAAAATGAGTGTCTGTTCATTTATTTATCGGTTTAATTTACTCATCTTAGACTAACTTGCAAAGATTGAACAGATTCATCCAGCTTTTTGACTGTTTGTACTTAGCACTGAGGGCCTGTAATTTGCTCCAAAAGGGTTTGAGCATCAAGAAAAAAAGAGTACCTTTTACCTGAAAAGGCTCAGTACTTCACAACATACATTGTCACAGTATTCTGAAGGTCTACAAGTCTCCTCTCAGCACACTGGGTCACAAGTTTCAAAACATCATGATCCTTGGTGCTGTTGCCTCCAAGACAGGCCAACAGAAGCCCAAGAAAGTGAAAGTTTTCTCATGGATTGCGACATCTTGTATTCAAATGTTGAGCTCTATTGGTCTATATAGAAATTTGATTCAACTAACTTAACACACTGCTTCAAGAACTGTCCCGTGAATATAAAATAATTATATTAGTAAGGAAACTAAAGTCTGATCCTACAAGTATTTCCTTCAGTAAAGTAGCTGGATGGTGGATGGTGCGTGTTTGTGGGTGTAGCTGTTAGTGTATCCAGGCCTCTGTCAATAATCTCAGTATTTTAAAACATATTTCTGATATTTGTCTTTTTCTGAAATAATTTAAACTTGCCATACAGGTTATGAGTTAAGGTTTCAGAACCCAGACCTTACATGCAGAAAAGCAAAGATTTTTCAAATGCACAAGGTCCAGATCCAAAAATTAATCTATAATAGATTAGTGCCTAGATTAGATGTTAGTGCCTAACATCTATTTACTCAGCAATAACTCAGTGGGATTTAGTGTTGCAACCTCCAGAGGCATTTCTTCCAATCCCACTGCTGCGGGTTCATCAGTGAGTAAAGAAGGAAACAAATCATCTTTGGAGCATGGTCAGCTGTGCCATAATGCGTCATGGTACAGCTGATCTGCTTCATTGTCATCTACACACCAGGATTGTTTTCCAACAGAGTTGGGCTTCTGCCTCACTTGGGGGTTCAGATGCCTCATTCTGAGAAACAACAGCCCCAGGTGCTTCAATCTGACACAAGCTGCCCATTTGTAAGTGTGGGTTTCCGACTTAAAGATGCATGCCCCAAGTTGGGAAACAGCAGTGTGACGTGCACCCCAGGGTACGTGCATCACAAGATTCCCCTAGCAACAGCGGCAAGTGCAAAAGGGGTAACTCCCCAAGAGGTTCCCCTTTCATATTTGGAGATAACATCCTGACTCAGGGCATTTTAATGGGAAACACATGCCAGGAGAATCCCCATGCAACACTGCCATGCCCTGTCTACAAACCTGGAGGGGGGAGTCCCTATGCATACCTATACATGTGCTGGATGTCTGCTTCAACATGTGCTAATTAGTCAAGTCTGCTGGAGTGTGCTAACTAACACATCCCATCAGCCTCCACATCACATGTATTCAGCATGCCTGTACTTCAAAAAGCCAGTAGGGTTGTTTTAACTAAAGCTTATCTAACAGGCTTTAGTTAAATTGCTCCTGCTGCCATTTTGAACCACAGGATACTAAATACACGTGACTTTAATTGGAGTGGTTTTTGGTAATTAAATTTAGAGTGGCCGCTGTAATTTAAATGCCCCTTCCCTCCCTCACTTCACCCCATATCATGTGTAAAGATGCCTTAAGGGACTTACTCTCTCCATGCTTGAAGACATGCACTGGGGGAATCATGTGCAACAGATTCCCACAGTATGGGTATCACAATGCCATGCCCAAACTTGTAGTGCACATGTGCAAGTGGGAAACCCCCCCCACTTGCAGTCATGTATCCTGTGTCATGGTAAGGCACCCAGGACTGTTGTCTTCAAAGATCAGGTCCCTGAACACCTGTCTGTGGCTGACCCTACTCTCCCATCATAAGCAAACAGATGTTGGCTTAAAAAAGTCAGCACAAATTATGACTAGGGTCATCAGCATCACAAAATTTAGGAATCTGTGATATAACAAAGGACTAACATGTATATTTGCTAGGGTTTTGTGCCGCCATAAACATTTTTCTTGTGGCACAAAGTTGTGATTTGTTTGCAGCCTAAGGGAATCCAACTAGAAATTATATAGTCTTTGTTCATTGTCACTTGGTCAGTCCAACTGACAGGGCAATGTGCCAGGGTATGAAACCAAAGCTCACCATAAATTGTACCTCTTTATACATATAACCATCCAATTACAAGCTAACACATGGATGCACACCACCAGCCTTTTTATTGCCTATTCCTGTATTGCTATTTCCATTCATCTTCCACATTACTTGAATTTGTCTGACTCCTAAATCATTAGGAGGCTACATCTCGATTGAGAACCACTTAACACTTTGTCACTTCCCAGTCCTTCTAAGATATTTTTTGTTACATTCCCAGGATGGGTTTGACTATGAAAAAATCTTGAGATGGCCAACAGTAAGGAACCTGAACAGGGATTAGAAACTAAATACTAGGGGTACGCAAAGCTTTGGTCCCTACCTCAATTTGGCGGAGAGTCAGCCCAATTTGGTGGCCAAATCTGCAAATCCAAATTGAATAAAAAAATCCTTTAATTTCTTTTAATTGAATCGAATTGGAACCCTCTGAGTCCTTTGAGGAGTGCATGCCCCCCCCCATTTCCCCCAGCTCAGTAACTGGTGCCTCTGATCCTCACTCACACAGGGAGTCTGGGGTCCAGGCATGGAACAGAAATAATCGTTCTGTTCCCTCCTTTCTGCTGATTGCCTGATGCACACACTTTTCATACCTAATCTTATGCTAATCTGTTGGCTTCACACCACATAAATGTGTTCCTTTTCTTTTCATTTACTAGGAAGTTGAAAATGCAAGCACATTCCAAATCTGAGTTTTACAAATGGCTGCTCTGTTTCAATGAGCCACACTATAACCCAAACACCTTTGTGCTTTGGAGTGGGGGTGAGGCACAGGAACAGAGTGTAAAATCAAGATCCCAATGTGATGGTTTGAGTCATATGACATTTTTTAGAAGAGATGTCATTGATATCATTTAGGAGCATTTGGTAATTTCACAATTTGCAAATGTGATTAGATTTTTTATTCAGGGGTTTTGGTAAATGGATAAAAGCAAAAGCCAAGATGTTGATTAGACTGCAGAAATGTCAAAAAGTTGCTTCATTTGTACTTACAATTTATCAGGAAAATATAAATATGCTTTGAGACAATGATTTAATCTAAAATGCATTACCAGTTCAAAGTATGTTAGTGCATGCTTGCTGAAAATAATTTGGCATTTAAGCTTTCTTCATCAGCATTAATTAGATTAAATTACCTATAGTGAAATCTGAGCCTTTGAGAAAAAAAAAACAGTTCTGGTCCTTCTGGTTTAAGAATGCAAGGGGAAAAAAAGGAGAAACAAAATTAAAAAAGCAATGTTAAGATGGTTTTAGTTTTAAGATTATAGAACAACCCTGAGCAAAAAAACCCAGAGAAATGTAAGGACACTAAATTATTGTTGCGGGGAGTGGATCAGGCATTCTGGGAAGTCAGAACATTATTATATGTAGAATTGAGAAATATTGCTGCAGGTCAGGTGGCACAGACCAAAACCATGTCTGAGAAGGGAAGCTTTCAACTTGCAGTTCAATGAACGTAGAGAAACCTCTAAACAGAGCCTGAGGGGAGCAATCTTAATGGAGTAAGAAGGCTGCAGCAGTGTGAACAGTGTGACTTTAGGGCAGAGAGTACGAGCAGGACACAATGTCCTCTGAGCAAGCAGCTTCAGGTCAAAGTATTAGAGGAGCAAAGAGTGAGAAGGCTGAAGCAACCTGAGATGGGGATCAGGGCAAAGCAGATTATGGAAACAAAATAGCTTCAGGACAGAAAGTAAGGAGAGCTGGTCAAGAGGCTGAGCATGCTGATGAGCTCACAGGATTACTTGCTGTTTGAGAAAAGGGGAAATTTGGCAGTAAGGGAGAATCATTTATGGATCAGCACTCCCAGTCCTATTAATTTACAAGAGTTATTAACACAATTACACTTATGTAGTGAAAGGTAATAATTGTATGTGTTGAACATGTAAAAAGGCAACACTTCTGTTCTAAAATTTTGCATGTGAAATTAATGCTATGGGGTTTTTTTCTGGTTGGCTTGATCTTTCTAAATTAGCATATATGCAAACAGAACAGCAGACACTCTGATGTATATAGTTAACTATTAAAGAAAGCAGAAGCCATGAACAGCGTTACTAGTGTGGATTGCATTAGAATCTAAAACACAAAAGTAATTTGTTTTTCTTTTCAGCTTTGCTTTCTACATAATTTAGATTCAGGCTTGTCCTATAATTTAAATATTTTTAAATAGAATGTTTTTGAGTATGGATATGGGCATAATTTAGCCACTGGCCCACCTAGCTTCAGAAGTAATTAGAGAACATTGTCTCTGGCAAGGGACTGGATGATCTCTAATTACCTGCTTATCACTTACGTACTACTGATGAGTCCTGTAGTTCAGATTACACAACCTAAACAGCTTTGAAAAATCAATATTGGAGAACCTTCATATGCCTGTTACAATGACCTGAAAATTACTTTCTCTCTTTTGGTTTTGTTTTCAATTTTATGTCAGTTTCTGCTGTTGGAAACAGTAGAAGATCTTGAAGAAAAATGTCTAGAATTAATACAATTGTATTACCAGCCAGGATTATCCACTGCAGATCATGTGACAGGATAGCATTTTGTTGAAGCTATTTATGATTTTATTAAATCCATATATTTCCATGTCATCCAGGGGTCTTCATCAAGATAGGAATTCTACTATGTAGATTGTGTAGATAGAGGGCACATCTACACGTGTGTTTTAATGCACAACAGCCTATTCTACTTCACATTAAAGTAGCACACACAAAAAAAAGTGCTAATATGCTAATAAACAGTAGACTAGGCTACTGCACATTAAACATCACCTTAAAAAGTATGTTTGTGCTAATGAGCATTACAGCAGCTTAATGCTCATTAATTTAGTACCTCATATTGAAGGTACTAGATGTGTGCATTAGGAAAAGCACATAAATCCACATGTAGATGTGCCCAGGGAGAAACATTCTAGGACAGTAATGTATTGCTCACAAAATATGACAAAAATATAAGCAACTGTTGCATCAAAGAGCAGAAACAACTTGGAAACAAAAAAACTTAATACATTTTAACTTCTGTTCTGGAGAGATATAGAAACATTTTGGACTTGTGTTACTTTAATTTATCTCAATCTTACCTTTTGGAGGTATGGAGGGTGGAGGGGGATAAGTAATAAGTTAGCCAAAAAATGCAGTTTTAGTTGCTATGTAACTATTGACAAATGCCAAATGAATTGGGTCAAATGGTTTTGACTGGAAACATTATTTTTAAAACAAGATTCACAGGAGAGTTGGGCCAATGAGTATTCAACTCTTTGATGAGCTTAGTGGTCAGAGTGCTCATTAGGGGTGTATGAAGTGGGCCCTATTCGATTCAGATTTGGCCCAAATCAGGGATAGTGATTAAATTTGTAGATTTGGATCATTGTCCCTGATTTGATTCATCTGACTCCAAATATGAAGATTTGATGCTGCTTCAGAGAATCAGGAATTCAGCCATAGACACAGCTTTAAATGCTTTTTCTACATACCTCAAGGTACCAGCGTGGCTTGTGAATGCTGTAATGGTGGGGTGGATGGAGCATTCCACAGAAGTGTGAGAGAGCCCCCCACATACTCTGTGGTGAACCTGGAAGTGGACTGGAAGCACTTCTTGTTCACTTCCAGGTCTGCCAGAGAGTGTGCAGGGGGGCCCCTCCCATGCCCCCCAACTCAGTGATCAGCTGCAGGGGTACCCTGGGTACCACTCCAGACCCAGGAGGCACCAGTTGTTGAGCTGGAAGGGTGCAGGGGGGTCCAGTGCACTCTACAGCAGAACTGGAAGTAGACCAGAAGTACTTCTGGTCCACATCTGGGCCTGCTGCTGAGTGCACTGGGGAGCCCCCCATGCTCCTGTTGGACACTCCATGCTCCCCAGCATTGTGGCATTCATGAGCTGCCTGCTACTTAGAGGTGTGTAGAAAAAACATTTAAAGCTGTGTCTATGTCTGAATTGCTGACTCTTTCCAAATCTCTATGAATTGATTTGGAGGGTTCCAATTCAATTTGGAGAAATTAAAGGGTCCTCTGATTCAATTCAGATTTGATGAATCAGCCACTAAATTGGGCCAAATCGCTGCCAAATTGAATCAGGGACCGAAGCTTCACATAGCCCTAGTTCTCACCTAGGTTGTAGGAAACTCAGCTTTATGCTGCTCCTCTTTCTGAAAGAATTTGTACCCTGCTCTGCACCCAAGTGACCACCAGACATCAGCCTATTTTTGGGTATAGCACACTTAATCCCTCTTGTTGAAGATATTCCACTTGTTATCAAACACTTCATTGAGTGAGAGAGAGAGAGAGGAGAGAGAAAGAGAATGATTCCCCAGCCTAATGGCTGTGATGCTGTAAGGCCTGTCCTGAAAAGGGTTCTGGGAGGAGGCTAAGCTGGCATCCTAGAGGGGGAGTCAGCCTTGTGGAACCCAGGAGCCATGGGAAAATGACCTAATGCATCTGCTGTTCTTTGGATAAGATTAGAAAGATGAACTGCTTTTGCCTGACCCAGCAGCTCTGGAAAGAGGAACTTCAAAATGACAGCTTTGCAGCATGAAATAATAGCTTTGCTCTAATCCATAAATGGTAATAAGGCTAGAAGCTACTTTGACTGGAGAACCCAAAGAGATAGGGAGCGGGAGTGAAGCTATAAAAGTCATGAGAACTAGGCCCTGGGTGGAATCACGTCAGGGAAGGACAACTCTGAGCACCCAATAAAGGAGAGTCTCTCACCACCCTGGACACAGGGTGAGGTTCCCGAGACAAGTCAGGTAATGACTTAGGACAAGGTGGGGAGTGCCTTTCCTCCAGCCCAATGTGCTAACGGTTTTTGTAAGCCCTTGTATTGAGTTGCTGCCATTAGACCATTTTCCTGTTATTTAAAATAAAAGTTATACTTGTTGCTTTGACCCTGGTGTGTGACTTGTG
Organism: Caiman crocodilus; assembly: GCA_030014935.1. Classification (NCBI taxonomy): domain Eukaryota; kingdom Metazoa; phylum Chordata; order Crocodylia; family Alligatoridae; genus Caiman; species Caiman crocodilus. The sequence continues at coordinate 47,945,425 of JAGPOW010003685.1, forward strand.
GGTTACTCACTTTCCCCTACTCTGAAGGGAGGGAGCCCTGACAATTGGTGGAGAATGCGGGCAATTAGAGACCCCCTCCTAGGGGGCAGTCTGGCCAGCTGCGTCCAGGGAGCTGTGGACATGTTCACAGGCCAGGGAAAAAACACATGTCTTCCTGAACTGAGTAGGAGAGTGCACCCATGGACTTCCTCTAGGGCAAGGGACTTCAGGTTCCCTTGCCATGGTTAAAGGAGTTTTTGCCCAGTGGCAGCTGGGAAGGAAGCTGGGAAAAACTTTATTATTGGAAGGAGCCATATCCTTGTTATGCGAAGTGGCAGGAGCTTTGTTGCCTCCAGAGGACCCAACTCTGGAGTCGGGGGGGAGAACGACAGGTGACAGTGGCCAATCTAGTCAGCTGCGAGGAAGGCCAACCCACTCTGCCCACTTCAGGAGCAAAGGAGGAGATGGCCCCCCTGGAGAGTAAACTCCCTCCTGTGGAGCTGTAGGTAAGTGCAGTTATGGAATCTAGATATCAAGCAAATCAAGAGGGCCCTGGGTTCACCCTATGGGACTGGGAGGTGGTCCCATGGAAGCTCGCAGATTTCCAGGTTGAACTGGCAGCCTGGGTAAAGGACCTAAAAGAGACCTGGGCTTCCTGGGCCAATAGGGTAATGGCCCAGGGACCAGATAAATATTTCACTCCCTGAGAGGCAGTAACTGTGTTAATCAAAATCTTCCCAGGAGAATGGTATAAATCAGCACAGTCCAGTCAGAAGATAGACCCAAGGGTCTCATGGTTTTATGTTTACCAATTAATAGGCATTGCACTAGGGATCTTGGAAGCTTGGGAATTGACCAAGGACTGGCCCGCTAGAGAGCCTAAATGGATAGATTGGCTGGGGGCAGTATGGCAGTTAAGTGGGGATGTATTTATCAAAGTGGCCTTGGGAAGGACCTTGGATGCAGACACCCTACAGGTTGTAGTCACTAGGGCTGCTTGGGAGAGTAACCTTCATAAGGGATCTGGTACCTTACAGGGTATTCTGATGCAATGGACAAATCGTCCCCTGGCAGAAATTATAAAAGGACTGCAGACCCTGATTAATTTGACAGGGGAGCACCCAAAATTGAAACAAGTGGTGATAGTAAGGGGGTTGCCAACCAATCTGAAGAAAAACATCACATGCTGTCAACTCTGGAAGGAGCTGAGGGAGAGAGGAATCCCCATACAAGATTGTTGGAAAGCCCCCAAGTGAGTTGTATCAGTTGTGGAAAGATGACAAATTGGGGGGGATAACTAAAGATTGCCACACGATGGCGGCTGTTCCCTCAGTACCTCCGGAAGGAGAGCCCAAGCCCACAGTGGGGCTCTACCCTGATCTGAAAAATTTGCACATAGATTAGGGGAGGCCCAGGGAGGGGAAGCAAGGGACACCCCCTCCTTGCTTCCAGTGGGACAAATCCCCGGGGAATCTAAGGGGGTACCTTTTTGCCCATATTTAGATTGAAGGAGGCGAGGTGGAAAAATGGTTTCTGATGGATACAGGGGGTGGAGGTTATGATATTCCAGTGGGAATACCCCCCCCCCACCGAATGGATGTCCGGTGGTGCTTAAAGGGGTGGGAGGAGGAGCGGTTAAAGGACGGGAAATAAAAGGCATGGTAAAATTAGGGAAGCGGGAGGTCCCCACAATAGTAACCCCTACCCAACTCCCATTGTGGATATCGGGAACCAATGTTTTGAGTCACTGCATTATAGATGGCCTCCACCGGAGTGTGATGGCCCTAGAAAAGGAAGTCCCCTTGCCTAGGGATGGACCATGGGTACATTCAGGGTGGGATCTGGGATGTATCAAAGAAGAGATAAAAATTGAATTAGAAAAAGGAGTAAGACCACATTTTGTATGTCCCTATCCTTACTAAGACATAGGTGTAGAAATGCATTGTTAAAGTGGAACAAGAGACATCTCAGTTCCAGCCGGTAGGCTAGAAGGTCATACTAATTAGGCTATGGCCTTGCTTATAATGGGATAGAATGCTTTTTTGTTGAATGAAACAACATTTTCTATTTTGATGAGAAAATCATTTTTTAAAATTGAAATGCATACTTTTCTATTTTTTCAATTCTATATCTGAATCAATACACCTATTATCTGCACAGTCTTAAGCTGACAATGTCCATCATGTTTTGTTTTCTCCTTGTTTAAGAACTTCTGAAAGCTAAAATTATTTTTAGTAGCCAGTTGTAAGCTGGGCATTGTGTATTAGATGAATTCTGTTTACACTAAGACAATCTGACTTCCACTGAATACAATATAATTTTTTAAGCAGGATACAGCTTTTTTCTAAATATGCTTAGATGTTGTCATTGAGTACTTCATTATCTGCACATCCCCTTACTCTAATTTTTTTAAAGTCTAGCCATGTGATTCAGCCCAAAACATTTTACAAGTTTATTTCATTTTAGAAAGTTGCAAAGCAATATATTTAAGCTTATAAATAATTATATTGTGTGTCTTATGTGTCTTATGCATTACAATACATGGAAACCTATAACATTTTATTGTGTGAAATTGAATTACATTATGAAAAGACTGGCGGAGGAATAACAACAGGCAGTAGCACTGAGGTTATGGAGGTCATTACATAAGATCAGTATTTTTCTTACCATATGAGGATCTTAAGTTTTGCATGCAATGTAAATTCAGTGAAGAATTCTCATTCAATATTATACCTCTCAATTTGCACTGGTATTTGTAAACTGAAATGTTGTAAATGAGCCATATTGCTAATAGACTTCGCTCTTGCCAAGCTGTCTCTTGTACCTGGCTTTTATTAATATTATGTCCTACTCCCTCATTTTTTGTCCATACCTCTCATTGTCTCATCTTTTAAAAATAAGCAGCTGAACAGCTATATATTCTTCCTCCAAGTATTTTTTTTATTAGGCTTTTGCATAGTATCACTTATGTGGGTATAGCAAGTAAGCAATTAAACAGCATCACGGGTACAGAGATAAACAATAGGAGATGAATTTGCAGAACAAGCATAACATTGTTTTGAAATTAAGGCTCATTAACCTACATTTGAGTTAAATTAGAACAAAACTGATTATCTAATAAAAGTGCTTATTTTTGAAGTGTCTGAGCACCCACATATTTTTTAGTTCCCTTGTGGTCTGATGTAAGTAATTTAAGTATTCTGGATAAAGTAGAGCTTGGCTGAAATCAATAGATTGATGTGGTACAATTCTAAGTACTGTTCTGACGAAAGGGCAATGGTTTGGGTGCTGTCATTTTTGGCAATAGTTGGAAAGATCATAATAGCATGGAGCACTGACTGTTTATAATTATAGTTGAAGTTGGCAGAACTGCTTATTAATAAGGTTGCATGGCATTTCCCATTATAAGACCCCTTTTGTAGTTGATTATAATGTTGGAAAACTTGAACCATTTTTTGCTATTTTTTTCACACTAAATGTCTGTCTTAAACTGAAATTGTTTGTTTTGAAACTGTAGTATCAGGTTAATGACAGTGTCAGATTAATGGCCATTGAAGAGAGTATAATCTCAGTTGCACCTGACTCAGTCTACTGAAATTAAGAGATTGATTCGGATTGATTCAGGGATTGATTGTACCAATATGAATGTGGCCAGAACCTGGCTATTAAGATTAGAATGATTATATATTAAGAGTAGAAATGATTGTTTCATCCTTTCTCCTGAGTTCTTGCAACAGACTAAGTTTGGGATGTACCTTAATTGCCTAATCTTCATGAAAACCATACTGTGTTATTCTTGCTTTTCAGGAAAAAAATGAAATTGTAATAATAAGATGGAATTGCTTGATTTCATGCCACACTATAAAAGAATTATCAAGACAAATGATTTGTTTTGCAGCAAATGCCCCCAGATTTAAAATATTATGTTTCTCAAAATGGAGCAAAAGCAAAGAAACTAGAATTTCAAACACAAGATTTAAACATTTCTAGATTAAACTAGTTATTTTGTTCTTATTTTGACTTTAAAAGTATTATAAAATAAGACAAAAAGGAAAATCAACACATTCCATACAAATAAGGTTGGGACAGAATGTTTCAATTATAATGAAATGCTTTTAAACTTTTTTCTTTCTAAACAGACTTTCACTGAAATGACACAGCTCTGCAATGGTAATATTGAAGTGATGCTGTAACTGTGATGGTCCAGGGACTATTTGTGGGGGATAACTTTTATTGGACCAACTACTTTTGTTGAAACAGATTGATCCAAGTTTTTCTGTAACACTGCACCCTTCCTCAGGTTTCTGGGAGGCCCCTGGCAGCTATTTAATTAAGGGTGCCAGAGGATCTGATGCATGATCCCGACAACCCTGCTTCCTGTCATGCTACATAGTGAGCTGACCTCTCTCAATTTCAGTATCTCAGACAATGATGTTAGGAGCACATGCTTTATCTTGCTAAAAAAATTCCTTCCTCATCCTGAAAAAGTACAGTTCTTTATATATAAAGACTTCAGATTAAAATGTCAGATTACCAAGTATAATGTTTCAGTATGAAACTTCTACTTTGGATATTGTGTGACAAACATTAATTTAAACCTATGGTGGGCTTGCTTTGATGGAATTCATTATAATTCATCAAGTCTTTAAAGTATATTAACAAAACTTAAAAATGTCTAGAGTTTCTTGGGAAGCTCCCATTTTTTGTGCCCTAAATGAGGCTTTTAAAAGTGGCCTGATTTTCCTGGTAGCTGCTCAGTATTTTTGAATATGAGATATCTTAAGACATGTCTAAAAGTTGAGATACCCACAATCCAAAGTCTTTGTCTTTAAGAATCTTGTAATAACGGAACGTCTAAAAAACTCAGGCATGGTTGTGTTGCAGTGCTGAGCTGGATTTCATCTCTGGTAAATAGAAGAATGGATCTATAAATTAAGAACTTTTTTGAATAAGGATTTAGCAAGTTAAAATGTTTCTGACTAATACTGAAAAAAAATGCATGTGCCATTAGAGAAACTGCTGAGGGAAAAAAATCAAGCAAATATATTATCCTTTGAATTGCTGCCCAGATCATGTCATCTGTGATTATTACTTTTATATCTGAAAGACAAGTGAGTTAGACACTAATTAAACTTACTCAATTGTTCTTTCTAAAGATGTCTGTTTTGTTAAATGCCACATTAATTGCCTTTTTTGGTCTCATTTCTCTGTCCTTTCTGTGTACTATTGTCCATCCTCTTTATCTTGCATATTCCTACAATGTGAACCAAGAAAGCGGGGTTTGGACTCTCCATGGTGGCCTTTCATTTTTAATCATTCCATGGATTATTCGTTTTTCCTTTGGACAGCAAATAACATATAGTCTAATTTGAGTATATGTGATTGTAACTATGATATTTATTTTTTCAGGGATTAAGCATCTAAAAAGTCAGAATAAGTCAGTGTTCCCGGAGGAAGAAGAGGGAGTCAGTGAAAGAGAAGAGGAATGGGGCCATTAGCTAGCATCAAGCTTTTGCAAGAACGTTATTGTGAACAAGTGAACTGCTAAACTTTCCATACTTAACATGGAATTCCTTTGCTTATGTTCCTGAAACATTCTTCATCTCAGCACTCAACACACAAGCATAGTAGGATGCTTTCTGAGGAGCATTCCTTGACCGGATTTTACAGCCATTTGCAAACTTGTCCTGTGATACTTATAACTAAAGATAAACATTTATTTTACTGTCATTGTTCTTTCCTTTTTTATGACTTAGAAATATAACTTGCAAACATGTTAGTGATCTATCTTCAATACTGCCAGAGCTTGATTACTGAATGTGACCTGTACTCTAAGACCTATTGTAAATAGTATCAATTTAAAAGCTACAAAATAAATATTAAATTCATTTAGACAAGACAGTATGCTGTAGAGTGCTTTTTTTGAGTCTGGAAAAAATGTAAGGTGCCTTTTAAATCGAGAGCAGCTTTTATAGTGTTAGTGTTACACACAGTATAGTACCTCAAAATCCAAATAAGCAAAGACACTTGCTTAATTGAATGAAGGAGGCTGTAGTTCATATTTTCTTCTGGTTCTCCCAGTATACATACTACATACTGAAGTTGATGTCATCTTTCTGTCTTCCTTTCTGCTGTTCAGTTGTGTCTTTTATTCAGTGATATACTGGAAACTGATTGATCTTTCTGAAATCTACAGACAAACATCTCATCATATACAAATATTAGAAAAAGCTTTGATTTGGATGAGACTGGATGCCTCATATGATGCTAAGAGGATATAATGGTACAAGGTGAACATGTTAGGAAAAAAGAATGACTTTAAAGTTTTATTCAATGTAGTTGTTTATTAGCAAAGAGCAACACCTCATTTGGTTCTTATTCTAAGCTAACACTCTTCCAAGGAGACCTATCAACAGTAGAATCTGTAACACGTGACTGAACAGACCTTATCTTTAAAGTGGTACAAAAGTTGAGGGGACTGGCATGCGTACCTCCTGTAGTACTACACAAATGGCTCAAGCCCTACAGAAAGGTTCTTGTTTGAAATAGGACCATGTCTGTAGCACGGCATTTTGTAGCACCACCTGTAATGTCTCTTGCTTACCTAGCATTAGGGGTGTGCAAAGCAGTCCCTATTCGATTCATACTCAGATTCAGCCCGAATCAGGGACAGTGATTTGATTTGTTGATTCTGATCACTGTCCTTCATTCAATTCAATCTGAATTTGAAGATTCAATGCTGATTTGGAGAATTAGCAATTCAGATACAGACACAGCTTTAAATGTTTTTTCTACCTACCTCAAGGTACTGGCATGGCTTATGAACACTGTGATGCTGGGGCACATGGAGCGTCCAACAGCAGTGGGAGGGGCCTCCACATGCTCGGCGCTGAACCTGGAAGTACTTTTGGTCCACTTCTGGATCCTCTAGGGAGCACGCAGGGGGCCAGGTTTGAGGGTTGTAGCTCTCTTCACCGAGCCAGGGGGACTACTGGCTGGCCAGTGGGAAGGAGCCTAGGGATTACTCCTGTCACAGTAGTGTTGGTGGCAACTTACGAAAGACTGTATTGTGCTCCAGTCTTGGGAGAGCAACAGCAGCTTGCCTCACTGTGGGACACCAGCTGCTGCCACCACTACAACAGGGACTAGTGCTGCTGCTGCAGTGGCACTGAAATAACACCAGCAGTAGAAGACTCAAGTTCTAGGTTCCCCCCAACCTGAACTACTTTGAATCTGCATTTCCTAACCATCAAGCCTTGAGCTAGGTGCACTCTGTATTCCTGTTGAGACTGACCCTTTTAGCAATCAACAGAAGATGATGATATGTGGGATCAGAAGAATCATGTGCTATCAGGAGCTTCAGTCTGTGACTTAGCAAGCTAAACACTGACTTAGAAGTCCTTTTGCTGTCCTCAATCCTGTTTCAGTATCTTGACCAGAGGCTGTTTCATGCAGTGCATAATATAACCAATAACTTTTTAGTGGAGAAGAGGGGAATCCTTTTAGGCTGGTAGCCTATAGGTCATGCCTATTAAGAGTGAGTGAGAGTCAGGTTCTTAAATGCCCCCTCAACCAAAGGGTAGCTTGAACCTGTACCTCTTACTTCCTAGGTAAGCTTTCAGACCTCTAGGAGCTAGACTTATCCTAAAACTGAGCCACTGAGCAGCCAGCAGGAGAGCAGTGCTGGCAGTGAACAGATTTGTTTTTCTAATGGCTCTGAAACTTCTGCCTTTAAATGGCCTGTACTTTCCCTGCTGTACTGACTTTCCTTTCCATATATCTCTGGAAATATTACTTGCAGGCTAAACTCTATTTTTGCAAGATGAAAAAGAAAACAGCTGTTTGGTCTTGGTCCAACATTTTCCAGTATCCCTTAACTCAACTGAACAGCATAGCTTGTGAAGAAGTTTACTCGCATTATTATTAATACTTACACAGTCCTGCTGCTTTCTTATGGTATGTCATACTTATTACTTTATAATAGTTTTTTTTTCCTTTTACTTGGATTTATAGAGGCACTAAACTAAAAAATTTCTTTGGAAAATTACTGTTTGACCTATAGTGTGGTATGTGGTGTTTATTCTTCTGGTCCCAAACCAGATAATATTTAAAAAGAACTTCAGGAAAGGCCTACATGTGAAGTCCTTTCTGAAGCATGATTTCTACCATAGTTGCAGGAATGGTGTCTGGGAATGGTTACTGGATTTATATATTCAAGGTGAGTCCACTTGCTAGCAAGTTTCTCTGTTTTTCTTATACAAGATCATGATGAGTGCTATTTTAAAGACCCTTATATAGATAAGAAAGACAGTCACTACCTTATCATTTGTTTTTCCATAATATTTTATATCATTATGGATGTCCATTAATGTAAATTAAATTAGCCTTTTAGGGAATGATCCAGAAAGGCACTATAAGAACCTCCAATATCTAAATATTAGGTGCTTGACCCTGGGATGATTATTCAAGGTACATAATTTCCTTAGACCTACTAATACCCAACTATGGATGGGGGCACACTTCTCATAAGACAATTACTCCCTCTCCGATCTCCAGGCATCCTGGTTTTCCATGATAAAAAAAATTGCAAATTCTCTGATAAAAATCCCAAAATCTGTGATTAAAATTAAAAGCTCCCCCACAACCCAGTTGGCGTCCCTCACTCCCCATCTGTAGCCCCCCCAGCCCTGCTTGTGCCCCATGCCCCCATCCACAGCCCCTGCTCCCCAGCCCTGCTGGAGGGGGTCCCCAGCTGCCAGGGCTATGGGGCCAGGGACCAAGGTCCACAGTCCCCTGCCCCCAGCAGAAGGCAATGGCTACTACAGAAAGAGCACAAGCAGGAGCAGGAGCTGTCTTCTCCCCCTGCTGCCTGCCTGCTGCAGGCTGGGACATGGCCAGCTCCCAGGGGGCAGAGAAGACCCACAGCCCCCAGATCTGTGTGAGGGGTGGGGGCAAAGCAGGTTTGTACTACCTCCATGCACACAGAGGAACTGTGGCCAGGGCAGCACAAAGCTTGCAGCAGCAGGCAGCTTTCGTGCTTGGCCTGCTGTGCCCTGCCACACCAGCCACACACACCGTGCTCCAGAGGGCCTGGGAGAGGGCAACAGGGTGGGGAGTGCAGCATTTGTGATCAAGGGTTTGCAGCTGACAGGGCAGTCCAGCTGGGGGAGGTGGGGTTTGCAGGCTCCCTGCTCCTAGCTGGAGTGCCTGCCTGACTGCAAGCTTCCCCCTCCCCCAGCAAGGCAGTGCCCAAGATGGCTGGGGGAGAAGGAGTGGGGGAGGCTGCAAACCCCACCCCTCTTCTCCTGGCCAGAGTGCCTGGATGGCTGCAAACCTCCCCATTCCTCAGCCCCCAGCCAGCTTGGGCACTCCCCAGCCAGACACTCTGGCTGGGAGGGAGGGTCTCCAGCTGGCCAGGAGGGGTGTGGGTTTGCAGCCAGCCGAGCACTCTGGCTGGGAGCAGGCAGGCCACAAACCCTCTCCCATCTACAGTGCCCGGCATGGGAGCATCCAAGCTGGCTGGGGGCTGAGGTAACAGGGAGGTTTGCAGCCAGCTGGCCACTCCAGCCAGA
>JAGPOW010003685.1:47962679-48000439 GCA_030014935.1 Caiman crocodilus
TGGCCTCAGGCGTTACTACAAGGGGTTTGATTTCACTACGGGGGTTTGGCTTCTTAGGTGGTGTCATGAGTCACCGCCTACAATGCAGTCTGCACAACCCCCACCCCCTGTTCATTGAAGTAAGGGGCCAGAGCACCTCCCCCCCCGCACAAAAACAGCTGGCAGAGAGAGGCAGGCAGCAGGGAAGAGGGGAGGAAGAGAGGGAGGGAAGGAAGTGGGAAGGGGAGGGGGGTGACTGGTGACTGCATCCTGCCATGACTACCACTGCAGCTGTGACTTGTGCTGCAACTGCTATGATCGCCATGACCACCACTGTGGCCCTGGCCCTGGCCCTGGCCTAGGCCCAAAGCAGCGGGGGGAGCAGCCCCTGCTCAGGCCTGAAGTGACAGGGCAGGCAGGGGGAGTGACCCCAGGCCAAACACTTGGAGGAGGAGGAAGTGTCCCAGCCTAGGCCCCAGGCTGAAGTTGTGGGGGGGGAAGCAGGGAGGACCATGGCCCCAGCCCAAGGTGGGGAGGAGGGAGCTGGATGCAGGCCATTGTCCCCACCCACCCTCCTCCTGGAGTGCTGGTGGGGAGGGATGGAGGAGACAATGGAGGAAGCTTCCCCCCAGCCCACTCCTGGGAGGCAGAGGCAGTGGCGTGGTGTGGGGGTGGCGGTGCTCCATTCCCCTCCTCCTTATCATTCTTGACAGGCAATTCACTAGTGACTTATAGAATCATAGAAAGTTAGGGTTGTAAGGGAACTCAGGGCTAAGTATAGACAGTCATAAAGCCCAAGGCTGAATTGATTCAGTCTTTGCAGGTTAGTCTATGCTGCAGAGATTAAATTGAAATAGAAGTGAGCAGACATTTACCTTTGATTTCAGAAATGCAGTCACATACCTGCCATAGTTCAGGCCAGAGGCCAACGGGCACTAAAGCACAGTTCTCTGGCACATAGCCACCTTAGGCTATCCATTCACAAGAACAAGGGTTTCTCAAAGGCCTTTCAAGGTGCACCTTTTCTCTTGTGGACTTGATTGACTATGAACTCCAATTGGCTTTTGTTACCCTTCACGTTCCTTGCTTGCTGCAACTCCAATTGTTTGGCCTTCCTGGGCTCTTGTACATGTGATGAAAATTGGGCATTTTTGTGGTTTAATTGTGAGCCCACTATCCACATGCGGGGTTTTTTATGATTTAAATGAGTTTGATATGTTGCAAACTAAACCACATCTGTATGTAGTTTGCAATGTAGCTACTTGTAACACTGTAGCCTTTGACAGGTAAACCCCCACTCCTCCACTGCAGGAGAGGTGGGCTGAAGGCAGAAGCAGTGAGAGGTCCAATTCTTTTTTATTATTTTTCACAGAGCCTGCCAACATTTCCCTCAGCCAGAGAGTGAGCTGCTGGTGGGCTGAGTAGCCCCTGAGCTTCAGAAGGCCTCAGTAATTCCTTCCACAGCAGCAGCGCTGCCTGGGACTACCCAGGTGGGTTGCTAGGAGGTGGGTGCTTCCCCAGACTGGGTACGGGGAACAGTTGGATCAGGCTGGGTGCAGCACCTGCCCACTAGCCACCCACCCAAGTGGCCCTGGAGGGTGCCACCACCGTGTAGGAAAGGTCCAGGACCCCGACAATTCAGGGACCACCAGCAGCTTACCCTCCATCTCTGGGAGAGGCAGGCAGGCCCTGCAGAAAACCCCCCAAAAAGGATCAGGCCCCTCATCACTTTTTTTTCTTCCTCAGCAGAGCCTACTCCAACTCTTCCCTGGAGGGGAGCAATACCTGGCAGGCTTCCAGTGCAGGGGCTCAGGGAAGAGTTGGATCTAGTGGGTGCTGCCTCAGAGCTGGGACAGCACTCGTGCAGCTAGCACCCCAACCAGGTAGCTGCAGGGGAACACTGTTGCCATGGAGAGAAGGACTGCCCCTCCTGCAGCTCAGAGGCTGCATGGCCCGGTGGCAGCTTGTGCTGGCAGGATTTGCTTGGGGGGAGGGGAGTGGCAAGGGGCCTGATATTTTTTTTCTGCAGACCCTACCTGCCTCTCCCATGACTAGGGAGTGGCTAGGGGGCGGAGTTGCCAGCAGGCCCTGAACTGCAGGGGTCCCTGAACCTTCCTTCCCAGCCAGTGGCACCCCCTGGGCAGCACCTGCTAGCAGCCCGCGCAGGTGGCCCAAGGGACTGCCACCACTGCAGAGGAAAGGTCCAGGCACCCCTGCAGCTCACGGACTGCTCAGCTCACCAGCAGCTCACCCTGCAGCTGTGGGAGAGGCAGGCAGGCTCAACAGGAAAAAAAAAAGAATTGGGTACCTCACCATAATTGTGATAGAAGCCCTGAAATTGAAACAGTTATTGAAACATTAATAAGCACAATTAAAAATCCACCATTTCAATTTAGGGGACTAAACCCCCGTTATATGTACAAGGGACCCCGACTTCATCCCTGCATGCCCAAGCAATGCTCTTATATTCTTCCCTTGTTATTTATTCAGTTTTCCAGTTATACGCTTCTTTTTTGTAATTTAGTTTACTGAAGAGTTCCCTGCTAATCCAAGCTGGTCTTTTGCCATATTTGCTAGTCTTCCTGAGCATCGGGATAGTTTGTTCGTGTACTCTCAGTAAGGCTTCATTAAATATATGTATAGTATATGTGTGCATGTGTATATATATATATATATATATACACACACACACACACACACACAACTATACGCACGCATGCATGCGCGCGCACACACACACACACGCACTATATATATATATATATAGTGTGTATATATATATATACACACACACACACTTAAATATATATACACTTAAATATATATACCAGGGGTGGAAAGGCTTTTTGGCCAGAGTGCCGAAGAAAACACAATAACTACCTTGGAAGGTGCCAGAGTGCCGACATGCTGGAACCTGGAGCAGCCGTTTGTAGCCTTCTGGCTGCAGCCAGCCCACGGAGCCCCATTTGCTTGCAGCAGGACTTGCAGTCTCCCACCTGCCGGCTGGGAGCCGCCTGGGCTCCATGGCTAACAGCAGTTGCTTAGAGCCTGGCTGGCAGTGGTGTGCCAAGCAAAATGGCCTCGCGTGCCATGCTCAGCATGCGTGCCAGGGGTTGCTGACCCCTGATATATAGTATCAGTCAGAGAAGACCACTAGCTGACTACATGTGTTCACAAATATAAGAACATCAGATCATCTATAAGCTCTACATAACCAAATATGAACTGACTCATCCAGATGAAAAGCATCTATTTCAGACTTAATTTTACATTGCAGCCTATTTTTAATGATTGACACTGTCTTTTAATGGATGCAATTATTTAAATAGCATGTCTAATTTCAAAGAGTATGTGTTTTAAAATTATCTTTCAAAAATAAACTATTGCAGAGTAGTATAATAAAGAACACACAATATGTACTTTTTAAAAAAACAACCTAACCACCAGTAGTCATTTTAACATCCTTTTCCAGTTCCATTTGCCTTTATATAGTACTTTGATAATTTATTAATTAATCAGTTGAATGATTCACAAGCTACTACAGCACAAATATATTTGCTGTTCAGTCTCTGTTGCAGGTTGGCAATGTAATTCCTCTGATGGCAGTGACAGCTTCACTGGCTCTGCAGCTGGAATTCAGATACAATATTCCATTATTATAACTTAAAGGATAATTTTTTGCAGAGAGGTTCACCTCTATCTGGTTAAAGCCTCTATCCTACAGAAGTCTATGCGCATGATTAACTTAATGTATGTGTGCAGTTCCCTGCCTTTGGTGGGATTATTCAGATACATAAATCTGTAGGATTTGTGAGTTTGGGACACAAGAAGAATACCTTTGTGATGATTTTGTAGCCCTGTTCAATAAGTACATGTTCAAAAAATATAAATCAGATGCCAGAGAAAGGATGTATCACAAACATATTTTCATAATGAGGTTTATACAAAACAGCTATGCAGTTTTTTAAAACAACTGTGCATATATATGCAAATGTATTTGTGATATTTCATTTTTCTGACTATATATGTATATAATGAATATAACAATTACTATAACTATATTAATGTATGTATATTATTATATGTAAAATATTATTTAACATACATTGAAATTACTATAATCTATCATAGGACAAATTTATACAGTTTTATTTTCTACAAATATTGTCAAAGGCCAATTAGAGTTCATAGTTGTTGATCAAGTTCACAGGAGACAGGTGCACACCCTGAGGGGCCTTTGAGTATTCCAAGATAAAAGTAGGCTATATTTTGCTCTCAGCAAAATCAGCCTAATGTTCAAGCCTGACCATCCCTTTTGATATCAATGGATTTGCACAGAATTTACACCCACAGAAGTCAAAACAGAAGTTGGCTTTCCTTATTTCCATGATTTCCTTTCAACAATATTTGTAATAAATAACAAATGACACTTTACAGAACCCTTGTAAGAAAAAGAAATATGTAGTGTCTTTCCTTAAAAGTTGCAGCAGAGGAACATTTATTTTGTATTTATCTCTTCTTCTTATTTCATATCACTGCATGCTGATATTCAATTAAAATAACAGATTAAATATTTATTGTTTTCCATTTGCTACAGAGGCTTTGAATGTCATTTTTCATTTTAAATTATTAATTACTTATACAATGTCTTGTATAACTTCTGCCAGATATACTAAAAGACAAGGATTCAGAATTGTGGAGCTCACAATCTAAATCAAACACAATCCAGGTAAAATGCTGGTAGGGATGGAAAGTTATACAAAGTCTAAGACATACCCGATTCAACTCTTTTTTAATTCTTTCCATTGGTTTCAGTGTGAGCTGGATGGGGGCTTTACAATTTGATCTACTGATGCTAATGTGTTGGTTCTGGATTAAGCTCTTAGGTCCAGATTTACATTCTTCAAATCCTTACTGTTATCCACATAAATAATCGTACTGACTTCAGTTGGAATAATCAAACTAATACGGCTTCAAAACTCAGGTTGGTTACATTTTCATAATGCAAGGAGTATCTTCCAGTCCTGGATATGACCATAAACTGCATCCACCTGGAGGGTCGCTGGCAATGTTGTGGGGCTATTTGTGGCAGGGTAGTTCCTATAAAATACCAGTAACGTGACCTCCAGAGTAAGGCGAGTATAGGGCACATCAGAACCCTAGCCCCCACTACATTGTGGGTACTCCTTGGTTGGAGAAAGGCTAAAGGACATCACCCTGACAGAAACGCGCCCTCACCAAGGTATTAGGCAGTCAGCAGCAGTTCTTATCTCAGAAACAATAATCACCAAGGCACTGAACATCTGGACTCCGTCTGGCCTTTGGCTTCTTTCTCAGTGGTCTAAAGAGGGCATAGTAGGTCTTGGGCAGACTCCACTCTTCCATACTCTTGTCTAGGCACACGTATCAAAGGTTTTGTTGTGATGGTCACAGAACTTCATAAGCAAAATTAATCCAGCACCTGACTAGACCTCATATGCATACACTATGATCTAGAGGACTGATAGCTGCTTACTAAGTAGTATCTTAGCACAAGCCTAGGCCGGGGGAGAGGGGCAGGAGGTTAATGGCTGATGACCAGCTAAAAAGAGTTTGTTTCAAAAGGGAAGCAAAGAGATCGCTTGGCAAATTGAAAGCAGCATAAGAAAAGTTCAGCATTGCAAATTAAAGAACGATTTGTTAATATCCATTTATGTTGTGTCACTTTTTCCAAAGACAATCATATGCAAATGACCAAACATGCTTCACTAAAGCAAACTTGCATTGATATTCAAGGGTTTCGCAATCCTTTCCCTCAAACATGATTTATTTAGCAATATGGACAAGAATAACAGAGTAAAAACACAGTTGTTGTAGGCTACCAAATTGGATATTAAATAAAAATACTTGATAAATTATAATGCTTAACTATATCACAAGATATATTTGTCAGAGATGTCAAGATAAAAATACAAAGTGAATCTTTAGAGGGCTCCTATGAATCTATTTCACCTCATTGCTCTGTGTATGAGGGTAGATTTCAATAATGCTCCTGGAGAGAGATCCCTTATAGTCCCATATAATATTTTGGAAGTGCATCTTTAAATTATCCTTATAGGTGGTATTCTTTCCCAAGCAGAAATCCTAGCAAAATGTCCTACTTACATAATATTTTGCAGCAGGTGGTACATAGGTCTTATGTTGGCCTGAAGTTAATTTCACCTTGTATATATAACCTATACAATCTAGGTCATATGTAGGCACAATGTTTATAGAAATAATATAATAGATAACACGGGAAAGAACAAAAGGGAGAATTAACTGCTGGTCGACTTAAGAGCCAGTTGAGAAACCTGATGGCCAATTTTCACTTTTTCAGTGAAGTCTATCACAGTTCTTAAAAATGAAATACAGAGTGGAAATCTGGGTTTTAGATACAAGATATGATACCTATCCAACCCTGCAAATTTACGGAGTGCCTCCTGTGATGTTTGTAGTTCAATTAATTCTAGGAGATGTAACCTCAGTGTGATCTGTAGGTGTATCAGATGTGAATTCTGCTAATAAATATATTTTTAGGAACAGAAATCTGCATTGTGTAATTCACTAATGATAACAGAAATAGCAGAAGGATTGAGTTCAACTATGAAAAAAGTGAAAAGTTGAAACATGTTTCAGACTTTTAAATCAATAAACCAGGAACTGCAAGTTTAAAGGATGCCCTTCCATATCCTAATATATCCATTTGACCTACTTTTTAAAGATATTTGGCATTTTCTATTCCTAAAAGTTACAATGGGAACTACAGATGCTCAGCATATCCAAAAACCAGTCCCCATGTTTTTCAAACAGACAGCATGACTTTAAATTTCTTGTTCAATTCTGACTAATGCAGACCTGCTACTGAAGCCAAAGTAAGTCATGCCAGAGTAAGCACTTGGCCCAGAATACACAACAACTTCTGATATGAACAGTCTTCTGCCTTTTCCATTGTCATAATGGGACCAAAGAAACTTAGATAATTTATATTTATTATAAAGAAAAGAAGACCATTCTACAAGGAAGCCAAGGTGCACAGAGTGATCCAGATTACCACTGATTTGCTTAAACACTAGCAGAGTGTATACACACACACACACACACACATATATATATATATATTCTCAAATTTTAGCAAAAAATATCAATTGTGTTATAATGTATATGATACAATTTAATCTGTTAACATTTAATTTGTTAACTGCCCTGTACAGAAAGTCCATGCTAAATGCAAGCCCTGGACCAGATTCACAAAACTTTTTAAAATCACTTTTTACAACCTCTATGCACAAATGTTTGTTAAATTAAAGCTATGCACACTATGTATGCATAGCAAATATATGGCTTACATGTTGAATGACATGAATTCCACCTTTTGGTATTCCCTTAACCCAAAACCAAGAGCTTGCAATGTATCCAGTTCATGTACAGTTACACAAGTGTGCACAGGCCAGAAAGGAGGCAGAGTCAACAAGGACAAACACATGGGCAATGGTAGACATGCTCACCATTTTCTAAATAATGTTAACTGTTTCATATCACACAATTTGAATCAAATTTCATTTAGAATTAAGGGCTAATAGATGATCATTGACCATCAGGGAAATTTTCCTGAATATCTGAACTTCTGGGCCACAAAAGTGCGCTCACTTGCTACATCTGATGGTGGGCACAAGCAACAGCAAGCCCTAGATAGCTGCTGTATATACACGTTAATTAATACAGTTTAAATTGCCTAGTTTAGACTGCCCTAGTCTGCATTCTTTAATCCTCATTCAGCGAGGATTAGTTCATTGAGACTGAAGCCAATTTTACTTTCGACTACAGACATCCACATGTATATAGTGATGACTGTAGTCCAGATGAAACCTAGAAAAATGTAATGTCTATAAATGACCGTGGATGTGAATCAACATAACTCTGACTGTGGCTTTATTCAATCAGGGTGAAATTCACTCATGTGGAGGTCCCTCATGAGGCCAGTGCTTCACTTTCATTCTATTTAAGTCCCCAAAAGAGGGGGTAAATAATACATTGGCTCACACTTGCACACAGGTGTGAATTTCATCCCCCGTGAATACTGCTCTGAAAGGGCTAATGACTGTTTGTAAAGGGTTTTTGGCCATTGAGGTAATTACACAATGGGATTTTAAAGGACTAAGGGGAATTTAATGGCCCATGCCATATAGACAGAGTATGCAACCCAGAGGGCAGTGTGAAACTACAGGGTTTCCCTACAGATTCTAAATACATCAATATATGGCTGGTTGCAAACTGCATGAATCTATACAAATTAGCCAAGAAAAACAGCATGTGTTATACTGATAGGATGCATAGGCTGTGAAAGATCATTTACTTGGGCGTAGTGCTAGACAGAAGGGATAGTTTGAAGATTTCTGAGCAAGGAAACAGCCCAGGTGCTGAACATCCTTACTGTTTCTCAGGAAAACAGGACTTTGGATATGCTTCTGTCAATCCACAAATTACAAATTACATAAGGATTACACTGATTCCATGTTGCTGATGTCTGATCTGAGCAGGGCCACCCTCCAGGGACTCAGATATCATGTATAGACTATCTATCCATGACTTTCCTTGAGCACAGCAAATTTATCACTTGAATGTTCTTGTATGTGGTTCCTCTGTCCCATTGTTGCTGAATAAAATACATTCAACTTCATGGCAACACTACTGGAATCTTAATGAATGCTGCTGAACCTGGTATTGAGACCACTTTGATCTTAACTGAATGTTATTTAATTTGTTTTAAACAGAGATTTCAATGGCTGGTTTCATTAAACACCAGGTTATCTCCAGACTGAAGCCACAGCATCAAGATTTATGTATTGTTCCCAAACGATGCTTTGAACAAATCCAGAATGTATCTGTACAGTCTACATTTTTTGTTTCCAGACTTTTTAAGAAACCTGATTCATGGGACTTAATGCCATATGCAATGCGGCTGCATGAACCATTGTCTGCCACAACTTCATTTTGGCTTTCCATTTCCATCAAATGTTGATCAAGTTAGGTAGATGTGGCACTTTAGTAGCAATCTAGTGCAAATCATATGTGCCGCATGGTTTGTATGTCTTTCATGTTCATTTGGCAATAACTGGTTTCAGTAATGCAACTAAAACAGAAGTCCAATTCTTGGCTTAAAAAGGCCTGTGACCAGGTTTAAGAAAGTAGAATAGAGGAAATAAAACAGCAACAAATACAGCTGAAACCTTGAAAGTTAAGTGCCTTGAGTTGCCAGCCCATGATTTGTGGTTTTTAGTATCATTATTCTGTCCAATAGTTCCATAAAAAATGGCACGGTCCAAGAATAAGTTGACAGAGGTGATAATAGTCCCACAAAAAAACTGTGTTAGTGGTCTTTGATGCTTTAATATTTTCCCTGCAAGAGAATTAAAAAGAATATACATGATCCTGAGATACTCTCTACCATGAAATTTCAGGTATTTAATGTAGCTATAAGGAGAGAACAAGTTATAAGGACAGAACAAGATATTTAAAATATCACTTGAATCAATCTTCCTTCTTATAATGATCTGTTTCTTAAATTGGACATTGCTGATCCAGTGGCACTTCACCTTTAGTTTAAAAAACCACAGAAACTCTATAACCAACTTATAACAATTTATATTTTAACAAGTTGTATAACTGGGAATGGTTAAAATGAGTAAAATTACCTCTCAGACCTGAAATATCAGAAGCATTTGAGTAGTAGCAAATCTAGTTGCGTATCAGAGCAAGTTTTTGCTCACTAGTTTTCACTATATCTTCTGATTTCTTACAGTGTATAGGCTCACCTGAAAAACACACAGATACAAGTAAGAACGTGTTTCAAGAAGTTATTGAAGAAGTCTGTTCAGGCAGGCTTTCATCCTTGATATGAGATGTTACCAATGATTTTGATGTTTTAACTCCTTTTCTACGGTTCCATGTCTTAAACTTAGTCTTCAATCACTTTTTTTCCTTTCCAAGGGGGAAAATGTATAGAATGAATGAACTACTCATTTTCATTTATTCATAAGGTAAGCACCAGAATGAAAACACTGGATCAGAATATGAAACAAAAGTGAATAGAAAGCCATATATATTAGCTAATTGTTAACAGTGGATTGGATGATTTCCTCAATACAATTTCTGCACATATTTCAAGTTCTTAGGCAGACAAGGTTGGGTGAATCTGATATCTTTTATTAGACCAACTTAAATAGTTGGAAAAAATAATTTTAAGCAAGCTTTCAGGTTTAAAATCCTTCATGAGACTGAGGAAGTTTCTGCAGCTAGTGTGTGCTCTTCCTGGATAGAATGAAAAGTAAAGAAGACATTCAATCCAGGAAGAGCATACACCAACTGCAGAAACTTGCCCAGCCTGATGAAGGGTTTTTAAACCCCAAAGATTGCTTAAATTTTTTTTTCCCCAACTACTTAAATTGGTCTAATAAAAGATATCAGATTACCCAAAGAACCTTGTCTGCCTGTCCTTAGACCAATACGGCTACAACCTACACTCCTGTAACATGGAAGTTCTTAGGCAGAAATTTGAACAGGAAGGCCCTACATAACCACTTCACTGTAGCACTCCAAACAAGGATGATTTTCAGGTGGAAATTGTCATTATAAAGTTGTAATGAAAGCCTGCCCTAAGAGTTCTGCTTGTCCAACCAGTTCTCAGAAATTCACAAGGTATAGGTATTTACATCTAAAAGGAACAGTGCAGCTGGAATTTCAAATCTCAGCTATGAAACACACAAATTATTTCATGAATACCTTTGACAAATTAGAAAAAATGATAAACTTCTAGGTATCATTTTCACTGAGAGAAAGACGCCCAATAATTTATTAACTCCATTAGTTACTCAGTTCTAATCGGATGATTATATGTTGTGGCCATTTATTGCTACTGCTGGCTTACAAATTCAGCAGAGTCCAAAACAAAGAAAGACACAGAAGGGCAGGGAGGTAGAGAAGGGACATCTGAGGAAAAATATATTTGAAAGAAGGAAATGAAAGATCGGTTATAGATCAGTATGGCAGGCTCAGAAGAAAAGCAAAACAGAGTGGTTTGAGAAGAGGATGAAGAATAGGTTGTAAGGAGTCATTTAAAGATAGATGGAGAAGGAGGAGGAGAAGGGAGAGATAAAAAGGCACTGAATTCACTATGAGTGAAGGTTTGGCAATTTTTGTAGACACATGGAAATATTGCAGGTGATAACAGTGGAGCCAGGATTTCACTCACATTCTCATTGCTTTGTAACTTCACATTCCTGAATAGCATGACCTAGCATTTAGAGTGCTATCCCTTTCTGTCTTTGAGCTGCTGTCCCTCCATTTTCCTTTTAATCATGATTCTTAGTGGGAAGTGGAAATAGATGGTCTGTTTCTCTGCACCAGTGTGAATTTTCTCCTAACGAACAGCTGGTGCTGAAAAATCTGACTTTATTTTGAATAGGAATGCAAACTGAAAATTAAAATTCTCCAGAAAGGAAAATTCAGGAAAAATTATGTTTGTTTTCTGTCACTCAAAAAAAAAATGTTTTGATTTTGACTTTTTATTTTGTAAATTATAAAGATAAAAAAGTCTTATCATTTAGAAAATATCAAAATGGACAACTTTAACATTGTCATTCAACATCCTGAAATGTCAGCCTGAATTAAATGCTTTAATTGCGACCGAACTGTATAATCCTATGGGATATTGTTCCAACAAAGTTTCTCAGACCATCTCTCCTGAGTATGAACTGCACTTCCATTTCTAGTAATATTCATTTGTGACCTCCTTTAATAAATAACAGGCATATACCTGGCTTAACAGTCTGTACAGTTGTATTGTTGGAGTGAGATGAAACAACTAGACTGTAATTGATAAATCTTAGCATCTAAGCCCAGCTAAGATCCACACATCACTTAAGTCTTATTTAAGCTTCAAAACAAAGTTACAATTGTATTTAGGAGGTGTACACACACTTTTGTGAGTGTTATTCTAAGAGGACTTAATACTTTCAGCCTGCAGTTTTTGTTAAAGTCTTCAAAATTGAGTAAAATCTTTATTTCCACCAATATAAATAAATACATGAAGCAGGGCATGAACAACAAAGCAAAAGCCAATGATTTTGGATTCAGTCTGCTATGCTCAGCACAGCATGATGGGCAGTGTTTTAGAAGCTGGAAAAAAGTGTTTGTGAAGGCACTGAAAACAGAAATTTAGTATGTCTAATCCCTAGACAAACTTAGAATAGATTTCCAACTCATGTCCAGCTTTCGTCAATTCTAGATATCAGTTTAGCATATGATAAGCCACGACTTGGAAATGCTTGGTATTGATTTTTTTTCATCTCCCCAGACATTTTGATCAATAGATCAGCTGCTTTTTCCTTTGATCTTCTTTTGTTCTTTATCCATACCATCATATATTTTTGAGCAAGATTTAAGGATCAAGATCTAGCAGTGTCCTGCATTGCATTTTACTTTTTTATTCCAGGGCAAAATATGTGAAAAATGCTACAGTTATGAATAGTAGTCCTTATTACTTTGCATGGCTGTGGGCATGTCTACATGTACCCCTGACTGTTCAGTTGTTACTGCGCAGTCCCGGTAGCACATGGGTTGTTTCCAATGCCTACTGCACAGAAGCATTGTCATCGGTTTGTGCCTACGGCATAAGACACGGTTTGTGCCTACCAAAGCTACGTCACCGAAAAGATGAGCTATGTTGCTGTAGCTTATCTCATGTAGATGCACCCTGTAAATGACTGCACAAGGTGTAGAGCAAGGTTAAACAGAGTGCATACAGCCCACACTTATCTGGCTAACACTTATCTGGCTAAGATAGCAACAGGGCCCTTGTACAGGTGAAGGGAATTTAGTTCTTCGGGTTTGCATTCTATGCTCCCTAAATTGAAACGGTGAGTTTTACGTTTCCGTCACTTGTCATGGATCTTAATTCTCATTAAATGCTCAGTGCACTATTCATGCTTAAGTACTTTAGGGGGTGCCAAATAACAATCCACCACACCGATCTCTCCATACTAAATTACAGCAGGAGGTGCCATGCACTGCTAATCCTTGCTACAGACCAGTGATGGCTATAGCTCACAGCTCGCTGATATGTACAGATGACTAAACGTAGTATGACTGAATGAATTTAAGTGTCATTTCATTTGTTTAATTAATTTCATTATTTTTTACACATGTTTACACATTTTTAAACAATTACAAATACATTTACACCAAATATTTATAAAACAATCTTATTTTATCCTTATTTCTTTCATTCCTCTTTCTATTTTTATACTGAGCTAATTTTTTATTTTCCTGTTTCTATGTCATCAAATAAACTTCATTTTGTGTGTAAATCTGGGGGCTTTTTTGGGTTTTTTTAACTCAACCGCTCCTTCAAACAGGGCACTGAAATTCTCTGCGCACTTATAATATATGCACAAATCTACACCCTGTGAATTTCTGTTATATATCTTCCCATGCATATTGGAGTGTTGTGGTGCGCTAATTGGAACTCTGATAATATACTACCTGCATTATCGCACAGGGGGTCCCAATCCCAGAAGATATCTGGAACTCCCCCTACATTCCTGCATTCACATTCCTTCATTGCTAGGGCTCATTGCTTCATTCAATGTTTCCCTTCCAACCCTAGACACTGCTTGCCACATCTCTGTTCAGGTCTCTGTGCCCATAGCCCCCAAGTCCCAGTTCCCTCAGACTGTCCCCCATGCTCATCCTGCCAAATTCAAATCCACATATCAACCATCCAAGCTCCCTGATAGGCTAATAAGAGCTTCTACCCTTCTGATTGGACATACCCCCCCAAGTCTTCCCTCCCCACACCCCACAGGAGACAGAAGAGAGCTGCTTCATTATCACCTCCCCCCTCTCCAAACAGGGTGCTGAAATTCTCCAAGCACTTATAATATGTGCATGAATCAGCACTCCATGAATTTCTTATTTCTTTGTGCACATATTGGGCATTGAGTTAATGTGACCAACACGGTAAGTAATTTATTTTAATATCCTTGCTGCATATTACTGCTCATATACACAAAGCAAAGGAAAACCTGTAGACTTCAGCCCCCTCTCGCTCTCTCCCCAAGCATCACCACAGCCTGCCCCTTACACTAGAGACAATGTACTTCTGACACAGAAAGAAGGGCTGCAGTGAAATTTTTTATTTCATTTATAGAAACACTCAGTGGTAACAGCTGAATGGTTTAGCATTCAGTACTGATTGATCAGTGGTCTACAGAGCACCCTTTCCATTGGCAGCAGCCAGAATGTGTGAGGCTAGGCAATTCTGCACAATGGCCCCCTGACTAGCATTTGTATGCTTAATGGGGGCGGGGCACCATGCCCTGCCTGCCCATGACTCTGTCTGGCCACTGCCTCCTGCACTTCCTCAGACCACAACTCACTAAATACCTTCTCCCTGATCTCACAAATATTGTGGAGCATGCAGGCTGCCACAATGAGCACCGTAACATTTCCTGGCTCCACCTCAAGCCCGTAGTTCAGTGACCTCCACCATGCTTTCAGATGGCCAAAGGCAAATTCAACAACCTTCTGGCATTTGCTGAGGTACTAGCTGAATCCTGTCTTTTGCTGGTGAGTACTTGTCCTCCATATGGCTTCATGAGGCAGGGCAGGAGGGGGCAATCTGCATCCATTATGTTAAGTGGGAGCATAGCAACACCACAGTGAATCATCCCATCTCCCTTTGTTCCTTCTTTATCTTCCCATCATACCTATTCTGTTTCTCTCAGCTTGAAAGGAGGAGCCATCACAAAGAAGCTAGTCATCTCTGTGGAGAGCAGCAGTGCTCTATGTGCCACTACCTGAGAAATGTTGAAGTACAAGGCAGGATTTAGTGCCCCACTACAATGCAACAGGCAGCATGTTAGAGAAAACTTACACTTACAAAAATATCTAAGAAATAAAAACATGAAACTTAGAGTATTTGACTAGTATTGTGACCTAAACTGAATATGTACATATGTGAAAAGCATAAGGTTACAAGTGCACTGGAACAGAAGGCAGTATTCCCGTAAGAGCTAACCATAATGCAACTTCTTAGGCTCCATTCAATTTAAGAGACCACAAGGAAAGATTGCATATATACCTGAAGAGAGAAGGTTCACATGGGTTGGAAAATAGCCAGAGTCCAACTCCTTATATGCAACAGTTGTCACATTAAGACTATTATTGAATGCAAATGGAGGACCTTTCACACATAGATGCCAAGATTCATTGGGGAATTTGTTTCCTTTGTCATTCCTGGAGGCATTACACTTTCATAGGCTAAGCAGGCATAATATGATGCAAAAATATAACAAACCCATTTTCTCTTTACTTCCCACCCTATCATTCCACTAATTCTAACAGCCACAATTTAACTTATGTACTAAACATTATGGTTACAGATATAGAAGATTCTGTCTGAAAAAATAGACTATAGCCTGACCCCCAAAAGGCCCATTCACCAACCACAGCTCTATACAATTGTACCCCTACATGAACAAAAGTCAATAATTTGGGTTAGCCATATTTTGATGGCTAACCCACATTAGTCTTTGATTTTCAGCTTAAAAGGTTGTAGTGCAATGTGAGGCATATGAATCCAGGCAGATGTGCCTAATTTTAAATGAGCAATGAATATTTCCCAAATTGATTTTCATTAGAAACTGTTTGCATTAGAAATACGACTCTCTGGAAGCACCATGACATGTTCGAATTGCCAAAGGAAATGTATAACCCTTCCCTCTATGGAGTGTGGAGTTGCTGTACAAGGACATCTATTGATAAATACTTCTACATCATACAAAATGTACTCACTTTCAACACATGAACTCCAGACCTTTTAGTATCACAGTGAAATTGCATGGTTCCTTTGCTTTTTACTGTAAGTGTAATTTAAGAATCACTTTGTCTCTGGAAACCTCCACAGAAGAGTAAAATAGTGATTATTTTCTTTAAAGTGAAGGGTGAAATATGGGAATAAGGGACAGTAATATTCAGAATTTATTTCAATATTTATAGGAGGTCATGATCATTCTAATCTTTATTCAGAAGTGTATTGCTTCAAATTCAAAGTGCTTTAGTCAGTTCATAGAATTTTATGTAGATGCCCTACAAAAGACCACTTAGCTGATACTGTAGCCCTCTCAGTATAACATATTTTTCCTTATATAGCCTGCTGCCTTTTATCCTAAATGTTCCAAGACATTTTATGGGCTGAGACTCCAATTTTCCAACAAGTTGACACATATAGACCTACCAGATCCCTGTTTGGCAATTTGCCTCAACACAAAACTAGCCATAACAGGCTGAGAGAATATATTTGGAAGTGTGAATGGAGATGGGTGTGTCACATGAAGAAAAGGGTCAAAATTCCTTTAAGTCCTGTTTTGTTCAAGCTATGAGTGGACAGTTTAAGCAGGTTGTCTATCCTGCTGGCTTTTGCAAGCAGATTTTGTTCCAGGAGAAACAAAAGTACCTAGCCAGTTCTCCTAAATAAAACCCAGTCTTCAAGAAACAGACAAGTGACCATATAAGCAAACACCAAGCCCTTCTGTCCTGTTTTGGGCACTAGCCCCCAAAAGCAGTCTGGATCCTCCTTCTAGCAAACTTTTCTGCCCACAGCTTGCTCCTCCTCTCCTGCTTATTCTTCCAGGACCTTTTTAAAGCAAGTCACTCCTAGCCTATCTAAAGGCTCTTTAGATGGGCTCTCTTAATAGGACTGACTTCTTCCTCTTAAAGGGACAGACTATGCTGTTGTAAGGATAAGGTGACTTCATCCAAACTAGGGGCTAAATGCAGGCGCTCAGGTGCATAATTTGCCTATACTCATTGGAAAATGGGGAGGCATTTTTATTCAGATGGGGTCCTTTCTCTCCTCAGATCAGCCATGTCTCTGCTACTACCAGTGTTGATGGACTCAGGATGAGATCAGGTGCTAGAATCCTGCTGCTTGATCTGGTTAAAGTTTTGCTGACTCATTGCATCAGATAAGAAAAAGTGCAAAATTATCATTACATTTTTAGGAGAAGAGGTGATTTGATGGAAAATGTTTTTTTCTTAAAAAAATACTGTTATGAATACTTGATGTACTTTGGTCTAGTAACACACAATGAAAGAGATGTCTGAAGGATGTAAAGCTCACATATAACACAGCAGTGTTTATATATATATGAAGGGCATTCTGTCTAGTTTCATAGATTCATAAACATTAGGACTGGAAGGAACCTCACAAGATTATTGGGTCCAGCCCCCTGCCCAAGAGACAGGAAGTCAGCGGGCAAGCGTGTTTTAAAGGTGTTCAGAGTAGGTGCTTGTACCACTTCTGGGGGGAGTCTATTCCAGGCTCTGGGGACTCAGACGGTAAATAAGTTTTTTCTTGTGTCCCGCTTAAAACTGTCTTCCTGGAGTTTGTGACCATTACACCTTGTCTTCCCTTAGGGTGCCCTGGTGAACAGACCCCTAGTATACTTAGTTCTTGGTGCACACCCCTAGCATACTTATACACCACCACCAAATTTCCCCTGACTCTTCACTTTTCCAGGCTGAACAGTCCCGTGTCTCTCAGCCTTTCCTCATAAGACTTGTTTTCTTGTCCTAAGATCATGTGCGTGGCTCTCCTCTGGACCTTCCCAAGCTTCTCCACATCCTTCCTAAAGTGTGGAGCTCAGAACTGGATTCAGTACTCCAGCTGTGGCCTTACCAAGGCCAAGTACAGCAGGAGGATGGCTTCCTGGGTCTTGCTTGAGATGTAGTGATAGATACAAACCAGGGTTTTGTTTGCTTTCCTGGCTGTAGCATTGCATTGGTGGCTCATGTTCATCTTGTGGTCAGTCATGACCCCCAAGTCTGCTTCGGTCATGTTGCTAGTGAGTGTAGCACTGCCAAGCCCATAAGTATGATGTGGACCATTTTCCCCCAAGGTGGAGCACCTTGCATTTCTTAGTGTTAAATGTCATCAGGTATTGATCTGCCCACCTTGCAAGTCTGTCCAGATAGGCCTGAATCGCCAACCTATCCTCTTGTCTGATCACACGTCCTTATAGTTTGGTGTCATCAGTGAATTTAGCTAGTCAGCTTCTGATACCTGAATCCAGATCATTTATAAATATGTTTAAAAGTACTGGTCCAAGTACAGAGCCCTAGGGGACAGCACAGTTGACATGGCTCCCTCAAATATTACTCTCTGGGTCCAACCTTAGAGCCAGTTCCTGAGCCATTGGACCATGAGGTTGCCAAGGCTGCAGTTCCCCAGGTTAACCATGAGGACTTCATGTGAGATGAAACCAAAGGCTTTCTTGGAGTCCAAGTAGATGATATCAACTTCTTCTCCTTCGTCCAGGTGATGCATCACCTGGTCATAGAAGGAAATGAGGTTGGTTAGGCAAGACCTACCCACAACAAAGCCACGTTGGCTTATCTTTTAAAATCTTGCACTCCGTTAGCCTGCTGTTAGTGGTTTTGTTGAGGATTTTTTCCAAAATCTTTCCAGGGATTGAGGTCAAACTGATTGGCCTGCAGTTCCCTGGATCTTCCTTCCTCCCTTTCTTGAAGATGGGCACCACACTGGCCTTCTTCCAAGTCTCAGGATCCTCACCCAAGTGCCTGGAGTTCTCAAGTATCCTCACCAATAGCTGTACTATGATGTTTTCCAGTTCTTTTAGCACTCTTGGGCGCATTTCATCTGGGTCAGCTGATTTGTGGGTGTCCAGCCTCTCAAGGTGTCCCCTTACAAGATCTTCATCAATGATGTATTTGCCCATGCACTGGCAACCCCACATCTTGTTAGGCAGGGTGATCTCCTTGGGCTGGTGGAAGACTGATGCAAAGTAATCATTAAGAAATCATTAATTTTTTTCTTGGGTGTCGGTTGTCAGCTGCCCCATTTGGTTTAGCAAGGGTCCAATGTTGCTCTTGTTTTTCTCTTGACTACTCATGTATCTGAAGGACTGTTTGTTGTCCTTGATTTCCATATCCAATTTGAGTTCAGTTTCAGCCTTGGCATTCCTAGTTTGTGTCCTACAGGAGTGAGCCAGCACTGAATAACCCATTTTAGTGATGTTACCTGACATCCACCCCTTGTAGGCTTCTCTTTTCAGATACAGGAGGTCCATGAGACCCCTATTTGGCCACAGTGGCATCCCAGCCCTTTTACTGCCTTTCTTATGGGGTGGGATGGATTTCCTCTGTGCTTCAAGGATCATGTCCTTAAGGAGTCCACTCATTGTGGACTCCCCTCTCTGTTAGATTCTGGTTTCTCAGGGCCTCACCAACCAGCCTTCTGAGCTTATGAAAGTTGACTTTCCTAAAATTAAGGATTTCTGCATTGTTGACTGATTATGGATAGAGAAAGTGATCAACTCATGATCACTGCCTTGATTCTCATATCAATTACTAGATCAGGAGTGCCTTACCTCTTGCTGGCCCATAGACTTCTTGAGACAAGTAGAGTTGGTCAATGCAGGTAAGAAAGCTATGTGCCAGATCAGATTTGGCACAGTTCTCCTCCCAGGAGATGTCATGGTAGTTGAAGTCACCCATGACAACCATGTGCTGAGAATTTGCAGCCCCTTTCAGTTCCCTTGTGAACGAGTGGTCAAGATCTTCCTCTTGGTTAGGAGGTCTGTAGATTCCTGCCAACATATCCTCTTCACTGTGTTTCCCCAAAATTTGACCCAGAGGGTCTTGAGTTGCCCTTCTTGGATGCCAAACTCAACTTGTAGGGAAGTGTACTGCTCCTTCATATGGAGAGCTACACTCCGACCCTTTCTAGAAGCATGATCCCTCCTGTACAAGTTATAGCCATCTATACCCGTGGTCCAGTCATAGGTGGAGTCCTACCAGGTCTCCATTATTCCTACGATATCATATTGATTGTTATTTAACAGGAGGGCCAGGTCTTCGTGTTTGTTCCCTAGGCTTCTGGCATTTGTGTACAGGCAAGTAAGCCTACCACCCTAGGTCCTAGCACTCCTAGAAGAGTCCCATCCCTGGGCTGAAGTAGGAATGATTTTTCTGGGGAATTCACTTGTGTCCCCTGTGCTGCATGATTTACTGATTCCATGGTTGTTGCTTAGTTGGCTGCACTGGAGGTTGTCTGCCCATCCCCCAGTGAATTTAATTTAAAGCCCTGTTGAGAAGGTCAGCCATTCTGGCCAAGAAGAGCTTCTTCCCCATTGGAGTGAGGTGGAGGTTGTTTCTTCCCAAAAGATTGATGCCTCCACCTCTGAAATGCGGGCTATAGTCAAAGAAGCTGAAACCTTTGTGATGGCACTAGTGCCTCAGTCTTCTATTGACTTCATCAATTAGTCTCTCCTTCCTGTGCCCATGACCCATAACTGGGAGGATTGAAGAAAAAACTGCCTGTGCCCTAATCCCTTGAGTCCTACCCCTAGAGCCATGTAGTCACGCATAGATTGGCTGGGATTGCTCCAAGCCATGTCATTTGTGCCCACATGGATGAGGAGCATGGGATAGTGATGGAGAGCTGGACTAGTTTTGGGATCCTCTCACCTACAGCCTGGATATGGGCCTTTGGGAGAGAGTGGGCTTCACAGGCCAAGGCAGTTGTGGCAGCAGATTGGTTCCTCAGTTGCCCTCAAGAGGGAGTTACCTATGATGATCGCTCTGTGTTTCTTGGGGTAGTTGCAAGTTGTCTTTCTTCCTCTAGTTCTGGATCTGGCAGCTTAGTAGGCTCTACTGGTGCTGTGAAGTGTTCATATCTGTTGTGACATTCCAGGGGATGGTGACCCTAGTGCAGGGTGCCTTGGGACTGGAGACAACCTTCATCCAAGTGACCCCCGGTTGGACTTCACAGGGGCTCCTCTTGTGCACTCTCATCCTGCTAATTTTCTTTGTTCCTCCCTCATTCTTTGGGCAAAAAGCCTAGTGGTAGGCATCAATCTTCTCTTCACCATCCATGATGGCATGACATTTTATCTTTGGAGCAATTTGGATATTTGGACATTTTTAGTCTGAATTAGTAGAAAAATCAAAATATCCAAACTTTCTGCAAAACTAAAAGTTCCAAAACGGCACCACAGTCTGGGGCTCCCCTATCTGGTACTTCAGGGACTCTAGTGTGGGGCACACCCCACAAGGGAATGTGTCTTTGCTCCTGATCCCAGACACCTGCATAGGTGCCAGGCAGCCCCCACAGCTGAGAGCCAAGGGCTCCATCTATGTGGAGGCTGGAGCTATAGGCTCTGTCTGGGTAGAGGTCTCAGTGGTACCAGAGGTGAAGGCTCCATCCATGGGTGGGGGGATCTTGGGGTAAGGCATCTCAACACCATTGCACACATACCAGCCTGGGCTACTACTGTGTCAGCCCTTCTCTTTAGGCATGCCACCTAGAGCTTCATACTCCTTCTGCTCACCCTTCTGTGCAAACTCTCAAGCCAATACATGTGCTGGGCCCAGAGCATGTCTATCTGCATGGCTTCAGTTGCATGGCTCTCTAGGGGCTGGCCCAAGCATGATTCATGGGGGGTGTGTGACCATCCTCAGCTTCAAACAGCTGCCCCACTGAATATTGCCCACCCACCATGGGCCCCACTTACCTCCCAGCTCATGCTGGGGTCAGACCAGGGGGTCTGCTAGTGAGAGCTCACAGGGGCACAACAAGCTTTCACCCATGCAAGTTATTTCCTGGTTACATGAAATAAGTCTAGATAGGCAGACAAGGTTCTTTGGGTAAATCCTATATTTTTTATTAGACCATGCTATTGAGTTGATCTAATAAAAGATGTCATATTTACCCAAAGAACCTTGTCTGCCTATGTCCTTAGACCAACATGGCTATAATCAACAACCCTGGAATAAGTCTACATATGCATTCTGCTTTGTCACTACCTTTTGTCCATATAGGAAAGACAATCCCTAAGTTTTAGTCATTAGGTGAAATGGAGGAAAAAAATGTATTACAGAGTGAATGGAAAGATAGAAAGACAGAAAGTGTCAGGTTCCAGATGTATTTTGATTTTAATGTTGACACACTTCACTTGACTTCCCTGTTACCCTAAACATGAAGCTTGCTCCTTTTCTCAACAATTTGCTTGCACTTCTATGTTCACATAGCTTTACCAGATACCTTATTTTTATTTAGCACACTTTCTTGGTTTTTCATTAAGCCATACTTTTCTTCCAAAGAGAAAACATTTTTAAGGACAAGCAAATAGAAATTATTATGATGTTAAGGCATGCTGTATAATCACATATTTTTACACAAAGGTCAACAAAACAATCATATCTTAATTTCTTTTTGGTATTTTCTTAGATTCCCTCTGACATACAAACATTGTTTTCTTCTGAAACTTTTTTCACCTTATTTTAAGTCAATATGACACAACATGGACTGTAATAAACATTGACCTCCTGTATTCAGTTCTGCCATGATTTTCATCAGTAAGTTCTCAAATATTATAGTACCAGTATCACAAAACATGACTACAGCTGTTTAGAAAACAGAAATTTTATCTTTGGAGCAATTTGGATATTTGGACATTTTTAGTCTGAATTAGTAGAAAAATCAAAATATCCAAACTTTCTGCAAAACTAAAAGTTCCAACCCCCCCCCCTCATTCAGAAGCATCAAAACAAAGAACAGCTTTTATATTTTTGATCAACTTTTTAAAAATGTTCAAATAAAGAATATTTTAAGCTGTATTTAGACTTTAAAATGATACTATAAATAAACCTATCAAATTTAAAACAAAAACATCAATCAGTTTCAAAATATTATTTTAAACCAAATGTATTCAATTTGATTATCTTAGAAAAATCAAAATATTTTGATTAAATTGACATTTTACAGAAGGAAGTAAAATTCAAATGAGACCATATTTGTCAGTGAGACAATTTTCCACCAGGAACAAAAAACAGTTCTCAATATGATATACATGATTTGGATGATCATATGTCCCAGTTTAGCTGTGAAAGTCCCAGATTTTGGAGGCTGATCATAGCTGGCCGGTGAAAATTAAAACAAGCATTCCAGGCACGGGGCATGGGGTGGGGAGGTAGAGTGGCATAAACTGTGAAATAGCACCTAGCAGATAGAAAAATTGCCCTAAAATAGGTTAGCTTGATTAGTGGAATGTCTATTAAAAAGTGGAGATTATTGCTAACACCTGTGAAATAAAGAACAAAGAGTCATTAATGGGCCACTGACTCTCTTAGATGCCTGAATCATGACACCAGGGCTGCTCCACACTGCCTCACCCCTGCCTCTGTCTGCGACCCAATTCAGTGTGCATTGGCCCAAGGTGGCAGGCCCAATTTGGTACATGGGCCCAATCTGGTGAATGAGAGTCTGAGGTTGGGATGGAAGGCCCAATCTGGAACATGTGGGACTGGAGCTGTGTTATCCACATGCTGGATCAGGCCCAGAGACAGATCCCAAGTACTGAAACTGGCCCTCTAACTAACCCTGCACCAGTCATCCAGCCCACAACCCAGGAATGTTGGGCACCACTGCTACAAGCTGTTCTCTAGTTATAAAGTGAGGAAATTATTTTGAATTAAGTGTGGTTGTGAGCTGCAAATATAAAGTACTTTATCCTTAAAGATGAGGTTTCTCTTTGGTATTGGATATTACAGATAAATTTACTCTAAATTCCACTGCATGAAGTAACAATGTCACACATGCTACAGGGGATTTAAACAGGCTGCCAGAACGAAACATTCTTTGTTTTAACTCTGAATGGGCAGGGCACTGTGTTTGTACAATGTCTACAACAAATGAGCCATTAAATCAGTTTGTGCCTTTAGGCACCCCAGTAACATATATAATGGCAACCTAAATCTGTAGCCAGACCACTGCAAACAAGGACCAAACAGGCAATTATTTCTATTATCGTTGGGCCCCCATAAGTATATAACTGGCTTCATCTGATCTTAGTAAAATGCATTACATTCTCCAAATCACAATAGATATTGAAAAGAACTAAAAGCAGGAACTCTTTACATACTACAGTAGATTGCAACTTTGTAAAACTACAAGACAAAAATTAGCATGCTATCCAACCATTA
This sequence comes from Caiman crocodilus, assembly GCA_030014935.1. Classification (NCBI taxonomy): domain Eukaryota; kingdom Metazoa; phylum Chordata; order Crocodylia; family Alligatoridae; genus Caiman; species Caiman crocodilus. The sequence continues at coordinate 47,986,743 of JAGPOW010003685.1, forward strand.
TGCCCAAGTCATTACTTACATTATTGCCCTGCTGTGGTTTATTAGAATAACAAATTATTGTGAAAAAAGGCAATGTTGGCCTAAAACAATACCAGTCTTTAAATAAATAGTGAGACTGATTTACTGTAAGGATTTGCATAACTGCCTTTAATAAAGAAAGAGTCCAATATCCTTTTTGCTTAGAAAAACTAGAAACATTTCTCCATGCATTTCTCCATGGCCTTTATTTGTGCTTAGAAGGCAGAAGGTGAGATTAAATTCAATATAGACCAATGAAGTGTGGTACCCACAGCTAGCCACTTACTAGAACTGGAATATATTTTTGTTCCACAAGATAATAAAAAAATACATTCAAATGTAAGCTTTTGTTTAAAACAAAATCTAAGTGCCCGTCAACATTCTTATTATATTGTATTATTGTATAATCTTGTAGTTCAAAAAGTGATAAAATGACTCATTGTGGACATTCACCAGTGCACAAAAGTATGAGAGCAGAGAATTTGTTTTATATTCTCCATAAAATGTTGCTTAGATCAGTAGCTCTGCATAAAAATAGATAAACTATCTCATTTGTAAATTGTAAAGTCTCCAGAGTGAATGGAAATTAGGTCCCTTCTATATATTACCGGTACTGTGCAATGAATGAGTTAATTGTGCAATTTCCTAGAGAACAGCTACACGTTCAAAGTAGCTATCATGCCATAAAACGTTCCAACCAGCTATAAAGTTAGGTCTCAAAAAATGTACTGGCTTCACAGGGGACATGGCAAAGGTGAGCCCTGAGGGAGCAATCATGGGTGGGGTGAATGGCAAGGGACTTGGGGCTGAGAGGTGAGCCCTAAGGGACTGGGAGATAGAAGGGCCAGGGGTGAACCCTGGGGGGCCAGGGGTGGGAAAGAAGAGCCCCAGGAGACAGGGGAGGTGGGGGAGCCCAGAATGAGAACAAGAGGGAAGAAACTAAACCTGCAGAAGGGGAAGAAGCGGGGGAGTTTTTACCTTTAGGACTCCCCACTCTCCCTGCTGCCACTTGGCCCAGGAAAAGTGCCCACTGGGAGTGATGCCTCCTGGGATGCTGGAGGACTATTCCCAACTAACCTCATGGAGCAGTCTGACATGATTGTGACAAAAGCTCCCTAACACCAGCTGAAGATAATCCTCACCTAAAGAGAACTACCACTGAGGTAAGCACAGGGTATTTAGCTCATCTTTCCCTGCTTTAACATGCAGACACTCCCATTTCAAGAGCCCTTAACACATGTGAAAGGTAATGTGTAACAACAGTCTATGGTACTCAACTTTCAATTAGCTGGATGCATCACCATGCATTAATGTCCTCTTGATACTGTGCATTAAATTTAGTACCTCTAATATGAGGTAATTGATATGATGGTAATTGATATGATACAACACTCTAATATGAGTGTTGTAATCAACACTACTACACAGTAACACCAGCACATGGTATTTCATGATGCTTAATGCACAGTAGACTAATTGTACTGTGCATTAGCATGGCTTTTGCCATGATGCAGTAATGCATGGTAGAATTAGTCTACTATGCATTAAGCATCTCATGTAGATACAACCACTGAAGCTCAATGCGTCATGCAATGTATGACAAAAACCCAGAATGAGAGAGACAAATAATTATTCATTCAGCAACGTAAAATGCTGTGGGTTTCGCTCTTTTAGCATAACTTACTGGTTCTAGAGCCTCAACTTTGTGAACCATTATTTCTGATTAACATAATTTTCAATCATAAAAAATAAGCTTCCCCCTCCCCCCAACATTTGTATGGAATGAAGATTCATTTGGAACGTAAATGAGTGAGACCTCTCCAAATGAGCAATATTCAAGAAATATGCCAAGTCAAATGCATATTTCTAGGTCACTGATTCTCAACCGGGCTGCCACAGCACCATGGGCTGCTTCCAGATCCTTTCAAGGATGCCAGATAATGTTTATACTGTTGGGTGCACAAACATGATTCACAAGATAAACCCACAGATTTCAGCTAGGAATCTATAGTGTCAAAACACTCTGCCCTGTTGTGGTCTTTCTGAGTTCTTTGCAACAGAATAATTGATCTATTATTTTTCTGTGTTCAAAAATACCCAGTAAAGGCTAAGTCCTAACATGTTCTAAGGGGTGCCTTGAGTCTATCTAGGGAGGCCTCAAATTTAAAAAGTTTGAGACTGACTGTTCTAGGAACTACTCTTAATATTTGAATTAGAAATGGAAGAAGTGAATGCCTCATGGCTTCAAAGTACAAAACCCATGTGGAAATCAGGTGGAAACACTAGTCTAACCAAGTCTCCTTAGTTTCCTTCAGTGGCAGGAGTGGAAGGGTCATTGCATAAAGCCCTGACCCTTATTCGTGATGCCATCCCTGGTCAGATAGTCACTGTCGATGCAATGGGGGTCACTCAATCAATACTCTCGCTACAAATGAGTGGGAAAAGTGTGGTAGAGTAGTGATCAATGGAAAAGATCAATGGATCTTGTCTCCCTGACCTCACACATGTGTACACGCACACACTGGCTACAGTAATGGTTGGACACATGGGGAAGTAAATTGCTTTAGGAAATAGAGAAGAATAACATATCCCCCCTTCCCCGCCCGAGTCAGTGTGATGTAAGGATGACCTCTAGTTCCCAGAGGCCTGGGTTAGTGCAGCCACATGCAGCCACAGCCACACAGCCACACCCAGTGTAAGGCCTTGAGAGTGTGTGTATGGTGTATCCAAATGGGAAAAAATTGTGCAACATGTTAGGTCAGATGACTGAATCTTCATGGCTCACACAGTGATGTGAAGGACTCTCAAGCATGTAGAAGAGTCTGAGGTAATACTTGCTTTTTATTACTTTGTTTCAAACCTTATTCTAACCTCAAATTCAGAACAATTTGTTAGTTAAAAATAGAATAGGACACAGTGCCTTCCTCTGAATTCATCAAGGGCACTCATATCATGTGGACATTTTGAACCTCTTGTTCAAATCCTAAAATTGTAGACAACAGCTCATTTCAATAAAGCCTTTTATATTTAACCATATTATGCAATTATGGTTCTTTCTTGATTACTGTTTCCTTTCTCAACTCATGTTCAGAATATGACCTTCCTTACAAATGTCATGACAACTTTTTCTATGTATTTCAGTTATCAAATTATATCTGCTTAATATGTTTGAAATAAATGATGGAAATAAGATTTTTTTTAGTGACAAATAATTGGGTTCTTAAAGTTCTGATTATGCCAAGTGCCTGAAATATGTGGGAGGTACTGTAAGCGAAGAAGCATAATTACCTATTCGAAAAGAAATGGTAAGTAGTTTCTACATAGACATTTATTTCATTTCCTAGTAAAAATTTCTACAACTGGCAATATACATCTTTTAAAATTATTCAGAATGTATACTAGTTTGGCTTTTTGTGTTTTGATATTTTAGGCTAAATCATTTTTTACTAAATATCAAAATTATTATTGGAAGGATTATATTTATTCATATCATGTGTTTTTTATTTGATGACACTTCAGTTTCTACACATGCTTGAAGAAGGGGCATTTCTACACTATTGGCTCAAAACAGGAACTTATTTGGATGTTTCATGGCTGCCAGAGATTAATACGGATGTGACAGATATGGCTGCAGCTCCACTCTGGACAACTTCATTAGACTGAGATGTGTTTTGTGATGCAATGTTACCATTTAATGGGTCTGTAGGCTGTGTTTCTTGCTGTGCCTTGGTGAGATCTTTCTGGTTTGGATCAGAGTTAATGAATTTCTCCAAGCTGGATTCACTAGGAGAAGAGTCGAAAGTGATTACTTGTAAGACGATGGTTCTAGGAGTAGAGGGTCTTGGTACAGTTGTGCCATCACTTCCCTGCCTACTCTCATTTTGTGTCCTTGCTGCTTCTTCCTGAAATTGTGCATCTGTGGAATTTCTGCTTTGGTCTTTCTGCTGTTCACCAACATTTCTCACAAGTTCTTCTACAGAAAGGGAACAAAATATGTAAATTAGATATGAAATATATGCCATAACAGATTTGATTTAGAAAGTGTTGCTCTGTGTTAGAGTTGGAGTAGGAAACATTGTGTCCAGGTACTACAGCTGGAAATTCTTTTATCATTTTTAGAGTGAATACATGTGCACTAGTTTGTTAAAAGGGGGTTGGATTCTGGTCACAGTTATAAAAGTGCAACTGAAGGTGTGGTGGCTGCCTGTGAAGCCTCATATCTCAACTCCAGATGGAATCTGTGCTTCTATCTGCTGCTGAAATATGAAGCTTTCAGAGAACAACATCATATACATAGAAATAATGGTAACTGAGAGGGGCTGCTCCTCCATACAATTCACATTTAGCAATGATAACTAAGCAATCGGCACCAATCTCTATAATTCCCATGGCAGATAGGCTGGGAAAAGGGGACATCAGAAGTAAGAAGTGCTGTAGAAGCTCTGAAGGAAAAGGAATGATCATTTAAAGGAAAAGAAGGAAGAGCACTTTGGGAAAGACACAAAACTGTTGGCACAAAAGTGAACTTAGGAAGAGAGAATTTTAGGGGTGACACCGGTGTTAATACAGTACTACGACTGTTGCTGATATAGCAGCAATAGGGCAGTGGGGGAAAAGCTTAGGCTAAATTACTCAGGGACAGAAAAGGAAAGGAGTCAAGAAAGGCATACCTCAGCTGTGAAGAGAACTAGAGAAAAACATTAAGAAGATGGCACAGAACTGGAAAGTGGGGAGTTCAGAAGGACAGAACTGAGTAGGAGACAGAGCTTGGTAAGAGAAGCTGAAGGATGGAAAGAGCAGGTGATGGAGATTTGTGAGGATGACACAAATCTCCATCACACACTTTGATGAGCACACACTTTGGAAAGTATGTGGGTAACCTAATAAGTCTAGCTCCACAGATTCACAATCTACATGAAGGGCCAAATGGCAAATGTTCTTACTTTCAACTTTGGGATACCTCTGTATTTCAAAGAAACAAGTAAATAGTGGAATGGACTGCCCAGGGACGTTGTGAACTGTACATCGCTAGAAGTGTTCAAGAAGACATTGGACAGCCACTGCTTGGGGATGATCTAGGTGTAGTTATGCCTAGCTTCTACTATGGGTATTTTTCATGCTCCTGGGCTTTGCTGGTTGCTCTGCCTCATATGTCAGGGTGTATCCTTTCTGCCACATGTGTAAGGGTGTTTTTAAGGTTTCCTCAGAGGGATTGGGTGTTGACTACAGAAAAGGCTGGGGACTTCCCAATGCTCCTGCTGGGACAAATGTCGGAGGTTTGTGGCTAGAGGGTCTTGCCCCTCTGCTCAAGATCAGACCGACTACCATACTTGAGGTCAGAAAAGATTTCTACCCCATGGTCAGATTGGTATGGACTATGGAGTTTTGCCTCCCTGGGATCTCTTGAGCATATATTGACAACATTTCATAGAAGCAAGATGTTGGCTGCCATGGTTTCCTTTCCCTGCTTTACCTATGACAGATTAGGGTATTAGGTCTGTTATGTCAGGTTTAACAGTAATTTTAGGTAGAGTTTAGATTATGGATTGTATAGGATGGTTTGGATAGGGATGATTGTCTATCCCCGAGGCAGGGAGTTGGACTAAATGATCTTTGGAGTTTTCTTCCAGTCCTACTTATGTATGACTCAATGATTCTAATATTCACAACCTCTAAAATCCATAAGGCCACAAACTCCCTGATTTTTATATGACTTCTTAAAATTCACATTATTTTATGGTGCTCACCATTATTAAAAGAAGAAATCAGCCAGAACTATTGTCCCGGATCTGCTAGCATGATGTTAGAGTTTAACTGGAACAAACTTTGGTTCTGTAATTGACAAAACCTGAAGCCTGACTAAAGCTGATCATGTATTATTATGGAAAAGTAGACATATATCTGCAGCAGTTTTTAATCACATCTTTCATGACCAGTATTTAAGGGTTCCATATCACAACTCTTCCGAATCTTCGGGGCAGGTACTTTTGGACCACAAATCAATCTATGATTTGGAAATGGTAAAAAATGTTCCCTCCAAATCTGAGACAATTTCACTACCAAGGTGTTGGAGCTCAACAAATTCTTCAAATTCAATTTCAAATTTCGTTTCCTGTCCAGATTTTCTACAAAATATTAGAGAGACTTCCTTCTGGATCATGAGCCTTGAGAGGCCTTCTGATCCCTGCCTAGCTACTGTTTCTTCAGAGACTAACATACGGCTGCTCGTCAGAACTAGCTGGGTTAAAAGGCACTTAGAAATGTAGCTGTAGTTTGAAAGTAATTTGATGCAATTCTACCAAGTAATGCTAATTAAAGCAGCTGCTGTCCAGGTTATAAACTATCTACCTAAGTCTCCTGTCCCAAAGACTCTCATTTACATACCATGCTTGCCTGTGAAAAAATGCTTCCATGTGGCAGAGCTACAAGGGGTTTCACTGACATTATAAAACACCAGAAAATACCAACAAAAACAATCTAATCTAAATATAGTTAAGATACATAAATAAACTGAGGCATAAGCCTTAAGGGAATATGTGGCAATCAAAATACAAGATGGAAAGAAGGAAATTTCGCATTAAGGTGATACTGATAAAAATCAGATGTTGGAAAGTACGTTCAACTAGGGTAATTCAAACAATTCAACGCTGCCTTTGCTGTGATTCCAGAGAACAAACAGAAACTTGTCTCCTCCCTTCATAATATAATATGGGGACAAAGTTAAGGTTAAGTGTTCTTAAAAAAAAGGATGTCAATACTTTCCATTTTTTTAATGTTAGTGTATAATTTTAATGTAGTATTCCAATTCTTTTTAAAAAGGTGTTTCTTTTTTACATTTCCAATACTTAAAAAGTCATACTTTTAATAACTAAATAATCTTACCTCAAAATTAACCTTTTCTTTTTTGGAAAAAAATTGAGAGCACACAATGCAATCTTCACATTCCTGAGATGGTATTTCAGGATATTTCAGAACAAAGATTTAGTTTGGTATGCTGTAATAGGTAGCTAGGCTATTCATATTCAGAGGTGCAACTAGCCAGTATTGTGCCCTGGGTACAGTGGCACACAATACAAGAGCACTGGCCAGAGGGTCACAGGTGCAGGGAGGGGAGAGGAGTTGTCACTTTTTTTGCTGCCAATATATTCTGAACAGCCATTTAAACAGATTTTCAGTAGCAAAGAAAGGAGGTGGCATTTTCCCCCCACAGCAGCAAGTCTCCAGCTGTGGCTCCTGCACCATGCACTCCTGCTGCTGCTCTGCTCTCACTGCTGCCAGAGCTGGAGCTGCTGTTTTTGCACAGGAGGTTCAGGGTGCACAGGGAAGGCTAAGAGGAGGGAACAAGGGATGGAAGGGTGAGGCACCAGTCCAGCTCCATCCCGACACCCTACTAAGGCAGAACCTGAGGCTCATGCCCCACTCACCCACCCATTGTTATACAACTGCCAACCAATCCAGTGTCTGACTGCCGCAATTTATAGAACCAAATATCTAAAATATTAATATTTGTTTCCTTTAGAAACTGACTAATTCTCCTCAATCTTGAGATGCTAGAGGAAAAATAAATATTTAATTTGAACAATGCTAAAGGACTGTTCTTATTATACTGGACTCTTGTTTTTAGACTGACTTTGAGTGACTGAGATCCATCACTGAGTTTTTGATTGTAGCCCTGCTGGTCTAAGAACATAGGCAGGCAAGGTTCTTTGGTCAGATGTGATATCTTTTATTAGACCAGCTGAATAGTTGGAAAAATGGTTATCACAAGCTTTTGGGCACAATCTCTGCAGAGACTCCCTATGCCTGATGAAAGGTAACTGCTCCCAAAAGCTTGCTATGAACTTTTTTCCAACTACTCAGCTGGTCTAATAAAAGATATCACATCTAACCAAAGAACCTTTCCTGCCTAAAATCAGTTACTTATTTATCTAGACATTTATACTAGGCTTATCATACACATGTCTGAGTGCCTGGGTCATAAGACACCCTTCTTATGAAGTAGGAGAATTAATATCCTACTGTGGCTGTGCCTCTCTGATCTTAGGGCTGACCCACAATGTAGAAGTTAATCAGTTTGAAACACCTAAGACTATTTTCTATGGCAGGCTGTACTGACTAAATATCACAACTAAATTTATTTAGGTGCACTGACTAAATATCAGCTAAACATCATATATTTAATTACACTGGTGCAACTTTGTCCATAGACCATCCGTAAAAGAAGTTTGCATAAATGAAAACATTATTTCCTATTCTAAGTATGCAAAAAAAAAAAAAATCTGTGGAAATCTCAGAAATGTGGATTGGAAATGCTAGAGAAATTTTGACATTTTTATGGTGACTATTCTGTGCCTACTCAACCTGACATCCTTCTCATCTCTACACTCCAAAAATATTATTATACAATGTTTTCTCTTCAGTACTATCACCCCTTAGCAAAATTTTAACTCGGTTTACACAGTAACAGGTCTTGGTTTGGCTCCTATCAATATTACTGGCAAACTAGCACAAGCTTCAGTGACAGCTGGACCAGGGTGAGAGCATAATTTTTTGTCAATCCTTCCTAAGCCTGCTTGTGTTTTTCACCTTTAGAGAAAGCCATATTCATGGCTCCACTGGGGTTTATGCTACAGTTATTGCTAATCTATCTTGAGACCTGAGCAGTGATTACCATTCCACAGTGATAAAATTTCCATGTCACTCTTAGTCAAAGCTGCCCGAAAAAAAGAGAAGTTATCTGTCTGTTCTGGAAAAGTTTCAGCAGGGCAACCCAAGGGACTGGTTAGTGCACAGGATTCATGTTGAGGATCATCACGTATGTACTGCTCTATGATGATATCATCACTCTCATTAGGATGCAAATTCCTCATCTTCGGTATCATGTCTCTCATCTCTTGTATATCTGACTTTACGTCCTGACCCACTTTGCTCCATGCAGCTTCATTCCCTATGAAATCCTCTGCAAAAGAGGAATAAAAAGAGAGAAATAAAACTAGATCCTAAACAGATATAGTTTCTTAGCTATGTGTGGATTATGCTAATGAGAAAATATAATCTGTGGCTACCCATAACAATGAAAAATATCCTTCTTTTTGTGTTGGAGCTGTATGTTTATAGTGAAGGATTAATAAAGGAACATAATCAAAGTTGTTTGCTATCTAATACTAACACTCAGCTATCTCATCTGATCACATTGGTTTAACAGAAAAACTAGTCCTAAACGATGCTGGAGTTTGGAAGGGAGCTTTCTGTCTAAAATTTAAGTGGGGCAAGTTTCAGGTGGTATTGGTAGGGTAACAGAAGTAGGGCTGACATTTCAGTTCTGTAGTAGTCTCTGATTCTGCTTACTCAGCAGCTGGGAGCTCTCACCACAGTGGCTTTGCTAAGAGCCTATACTAGCAAGACTCTGACCTAGTCACCCTGTAGCACAGTTTTTAGGAGAGTAAAGCTCTGTTCCATTAAAAGCACCTACTACCAAGGGCAGCCAGAACCAGAGCTTAGAAACACTGCATCCACCTGGCAGTGTTCACTTCCAGCAAGGGGTGTCTGCCACATAAACATGCACGTTGCTTCTCTCATCAGCCTGTAGCAGCCAGAAGCCAGCTGCTTCTCTCCCTGGAAAGCTGGATCAAAATCCCTAGCATTTTCCTTGGGGAAATGCAAGTAGGTGGTTGGCAAAGAATATATTGACAGCCATCATTGTAGGAGTATATATACCAAGTGTGACAGACTGGCATGGTAGAAGACTTGTTAGACCCTTGGTTGTTCCTAGATAATGACAAACCAGTTTTTCTCCATTTGTTCCTGATGGAAAAACTTTAACTTTTCTTATTGACTCTGTCTCTCATTGAAGTTATCTAGTCTTTGGAGACCTCAAATGAAGACTACAGAAATGCATTGTCAGTGGAGAGCCCACAAAGTTGGAGCTAATACAGAAAAAATGTAGCCAATCATTTATGAACCAATGCTATAAGTAGAATACATTACTGTTGTTATCTGCCATGAACACTGGCTTCCAGAGCTTTAAACTTCCTAACTTGCCAGGATCCTTACTTTTGTGGACTACTTTGGCTATTAGGTAGGGAGAAGGATAATTGTAGCTGTTATTGTAAGGGCATGAGGCATAACCAGTTCAGGATATATATCAGGTCTACTAGAACACTTAAAACCTCTTTTCCCTTATAAGAGATCAGTGATATTCAGTGAGCTGTTTGTTTCTTTGCAATGGAAACTATTTCTCCGACTGGGACGGTTCAGACATTATACAAATACTTTTTTCTGGGCATATGGCTGTGCATGCCATCCATAAATGACTGTGGGAGAGAGAAAAAGAAAAAGAAAAAGAGAAGGGAGCACCTACTTAGTGCACTGTCTTTTTCTATTCATGTCAGTGTCTATCAGGTGGCATCCCCTGCCAGAAGGCTACTGGGTGTGAAGGCTCAGCTGTAAGATCTGTCTTGGCAAAGTCTATACTTTGTGCCTTTTAGTATGTGGGCTTTAAACTACAGCCATTTATATTTCTAGGCTCTTTTTAATATAAAATTTAAATCACAATAACCCTAAAATTACTAAAATTAACAGCTACACTCCTAGTACTTCAAGTATGCTGTAGCTTTTTCAAAATAATTTTGTTTTGTTATTTCATATGCAGAATGTTCACCAGTCACAAGCAGAACACAGTGATCTGTAGCTGAGACATTGACTATGCAGTTGCTACTGTACAACTAAATGACTGTGCAGTAATCCAAATTATTGTGCAGTAGCACAAATTAACATTTTTTGTGATGCTACTGCACAGCAGCCTACTATTACTGTGCTGTAGTGTCATGCCATGGTTGTTGCCACACAACACTACTGTGCAGTAGTATCAGGCTACTGGACAGTCAGTGTCTTGTATAGATGCGGCCTGTGTGTCTGAAACAATGCAAAGTCATTTTGGCCTTCAACAGCTGCCTCATACATCTTCATTAGTGCAGGGAGTTTCTTCTTCCTCCCATATTCTGGGGGTTTACTCTTTTCTCCATAAAATATTACATGCAGTCACCTTCTTTCTGGTTCAGCAAGTCTGAGACTGGAAATCAAGCCCTGATCTTTTGCATGTCAGTGTAGGATGTGATTATTAGTCCTGCCTTCATGGTTGTAAATTTAACTGGAAAGGCATCCATAATATTGATCACTTAACCATTTGTTTTTAATGTAATCATTTATTTTTCTGGATAGATATGGCTACCTCTCAGACAGATTGTTTTAAAAATAAAATATTAAAACACCCCATCCATTTTCTAATGATAGTTTATAATACCGTATCAGAATTTTTCAGTTCAATAAGGCTGGCAGTGTCTTGCCTTATTGCTGGTTAAACTAAAAAAACCCTTGAGCCCTTTCCTTAGTTGAAATTCTCTTATCCAAAAGGTGACTTTCATTTTCTCATTGTCGTTCAGTAAGTAGAAACACAAACCTCCCTTCATCACTTTACAGGCAAAGGCACTGCAAGTAGCACAGACTGTTTTGCATCCTACTAAGCCACTGAAGCAAAACAATAAGATAATATGAGCTGCCTTCAGAAGTTAGACTCCTCTAGCTAGAAACCAATTTGCACCTATGCATAAACATAAATTTGTCTCTGGATTTATTAGTGTTTGACCAAGGTGGAAATGTAAGGATTACCATATGACTCTGTTGTTTCCATAATATCACTGTCTTGTGGCTGTAGGAGCTCTGATGAGTCTGCATTATAAACTAAAATGTTGACTTCCATTGGCTCAGCTATATTACTATCAGAAGACTGTGGTACAGAACTAGCTGGAGCACTTGCTGGTAGAGTTGAGACAGGATAGGGTTTAACAGATTGTGAAGAACTTTCTCTACCGCTTGGTACTGTCTCCTGCACTTCTGCTCTTCTACTATTTTGGATTGCAGATCTTACATTTCCTGAAATATGAAGGTGAGTAAGAAAGAAAGTATGTCTTCAACCACCATCATCTATTATAGGTCTTGTAAGATATTACTAACTAAAATTACCACACCACTAGAGAATCTATTAACAAGTCCTGGTGTATAGAAGAAAAAAACAGAAAGTCAAGGTATCCTGAGTACATCTAGACACAGCTTATATTACAGTGATTTAAAGATATTTAAAATCTTATACTGTAAAACTCCAGTAGATCAAATTGTTGCAGAATCTAACTGTTCCTTCATTATCAATTGCAGCAGATAAATGAAATTAATTTTAATGCAACCACAGTGGCACTGAAGCAATTTAAAACTAACAGCTTACTAAATTAGAGAAACAGAAGAGTCTATTTCCAGTGCAGGCGTGTCTGTTTTAGGGATTATAATGACTAGTACTTTCCAAGTACAGACTCCATTTTGATTGTATTACTTGTCTGCCTTCTTGCTATCTTTTTACCTCTATTTTTGGACCAACATTTCAAGGGCTGTCATAACATGGTCTGTAGACATTGATGCTCTTCTATCTTAACAGAAATCAAGAACAAAGAAAGTGGCTAGACAAAGAAAATAAATTTTCTCAGGCAGGTAACTGAGAAATGGTCAAGTAGGTGGACTGTTGAAAACATGACAAGGCAGTCTCTTACTAGCCATCTTAGAAGGAGGTAGAAGAAACGAAAAGTCAAAAACAGGGGTGAAGGAGGAGAGACAAGACCATCCTGAACAGTCTAGATGGCTCTGGCTTCAGTTCAAACAATATTCTAGGAATCAAGGGGAAATTGAAGCAGGAGAGGGCACTTAAATGGAACTCTTGTGTCTCTTATTGTGCCCATTCTGCAAAATCTTTGAGCTTTGTGCTTCAGCTACTATGTCTTTCTATAGAATGAAGAATGGTAAATCCATGAGGTTGGAGCTTTGGGAAATGCTGTACTTAAGGCATTTGAATTTCCTGGGAAATCAGCTGATGCTGGGGGTCCCAGGCTGTTAGACCTTGAAATGCCCAGGAAGTATGCTACAGAAACAGAGTGAGAGAGACAGAGAGAAGTATGTAGTGCTAGAACCTACATTAAGCAAGAGAAGTTGGTTGTGGGCCCATCTTGTGGAGTTCAAAAACCCTATAACCTTGATGAGTGCTCAGAAGGGACAGTTTGACCAGGCCTAAAATTACAGCACCTATGCTGCTAGCATGAGCACTCTCTCATTTTTCACATGATTTTTTTTTTTTTTTTAACACCAGAATCTCCCAGGGTCACCTCCCCCCTGGCCCCACACTGCAAAGTAGCAAAGCAGGGAACACCTGCATGTGTGGTGTGTCACGTCACAGATGGGTCTGTGGTGCCACATGCCTCATGTCCACGCTCATCTGGATGTACCTTATGGGCGCATCCAGATGAGCGCACACATCCCTGTTGCCCCACCTCAAAGTCCTTTGAGGTGGGGCAACAGGTACATGTCTGAATGAAAAAATGTTTAAACTTGCAGTGTGGGGAAAAAATTAGACCCCTGGATATCTAAGAGTCTAAAAAGCCACTCTGCAATAGAGTGGAGCAAGGCACGGTTCCAGACTGTGCCCAGAGCCAGTCCTCCAAAAGAGACACTGGTTTTGGTCAGAGCGTCTCTTTGGTGTTCCTGTCCAAGGTAAGTTGCGGGGTTGGGGGTTTCATGGGTGTTGGGGGGGTGAGCAGTGACAGAGGGATGTGAGGGAGTTTGGAGAGTGAGGGGGGGGGGGA
>JAGPOW010003685.1:48010339-48041378 GCA_030014935.1 Caiman crocodilus
GAATTTCACTATCCACGAATTGTGAAGATTTCTTATAAGAATATATTATTGTTACAGTTGGATAAAATGATCCAACAAGGAAAACACTCTACCCATTAGAAGTCTCAACAGAACCATATGAATCTGGGTGGCTCTTTTATTTGATGCTTTCAACTTGTGCATTAAACGCTAAGCTTTCCTAAAGAAGAAAAAAAGTCTCCAACCCTGATGGGTTGAAGATAAAATCTGAAGTTCTGCAAAGGGTTTGCAGTGTAATGTTAATCTTATCATTCATGAGTGCCTTTTAAGCACCTTTTTCTTAAGTGCTTAAATAGAGCCTTCTAACACCACAAACAAAACAGCTCCAGAACACACATAATTTTATGGTCAAGATAATTAGGGTTGCCTCTGTAGAACCAAACATCTCAAACACAGGCATCATGCTGCCCAGTTCCCAGCAGCTCCTTGCTGCTAGTTTGTATTCCCTTTTATATGGCTCCAATCTGGCATGCTAGGAGACTAACAGGTTCCAGTTGTTCCATTGGCCAATCCTTTCCTCCCTGCACAGAACCCCGTTGGAAGTCAATTACTCTCGCGCCCTTTCCAGGAGGCAAATGCACACTGTAGTCATGACAGTAGCTAATAATAGAGCCTATGAAGACTAAAGCATTTGGGGCACCTATACACATGCAGTGAGGCTGCTCCTATGTGCTATAATTACAGTGTGTCAGAGCAGACTCAATTAATTGAGTCTGCTGAAGCGTGGTAATTATCACGTTTCAGCATCACATTCATCAGTGTCCCTGCACTGAAAAAATGGCACTGAGGGCACTTTAACTAAAGTTCACCAAACAAGCTTTAGTTAAAAGTACTCCCACCACCATTTTTCAATGCTGAGATGCTGATACATGTGACACTCTGGGCACTTTAATGAGAGTCGCTCTAATTAAAGTGACCTCCTCCCCCACTCTTGGACCATGTGTACAAACACCCTTGGAGTTTAGCCTTTAAAAATGTATTCATTTTTTGACAAAAATCACGAGTTCCATATCAATTCACAGTATGAGACTCACGAGACCTTTACATTTCTGACAAACGCTACAATGAATTCCCATTATGCTTTTCAACAGACTAAGCACTCTATGAGATGACATTTTCAAGAGGACTTGGAATGAATAATAGTAGTTAAACTGAAATGGCTCATAATATTTATTATTAAAATGCCCTGTGAGCCTGACTTAAGGACTGAGGCACTACATACTAACTGCCACTTTAAGTTCCAAAAGATTCAAACGCATAGTAGCAGAACTAGAGAATTAGGTTTAGAGGATTTGACCTGGGTCCATTCATAAAAAGAAGTGAATTAAGTAATTGCCTGCTTACAAAACAAAAGTAGCACTCACAAAAAGAATATTCATAAGCATTTGTAAGGTAAGTCTGTTATCTCTGGCCTTAGTCTTCACAAACACTCTGTACTGCTGCCTTGCAAAGGAAGAGTAGCATAACCACAATTATACATTTGTGCGGGCAGGCTAATTGGCACTGTCAATCAGCTATGCTAATTAGACTGCTCCACCAGCTGTATGGAGGCAGTTACACTGTTTCTGGTTTAGGAAGCAGCCTACTCAGAACAGCACAGACTTGTGAAAACAGTAAGTTTTTCATACTGATATAGTCAGAGTTTTAGTTACAACAACTAATGGGTAGAGTGTTTTCCTTGTTGGATCATTTTATCCAACTGTAACAATAATATATTCTTATAAGAAATCTTCACAATTCGTGGATAGTGAAATTCAATGAGATGAACCTGAGACATTAAAAATAAGCATGTATAAAATATGTGCATACCAAATATTTATTGAATTTTGTAAAATTCATCTTCATTTTATTAAGAAAAAAAGATTAATAGAAAAGTCAATTAATTACACATACATATATTTAAATGTTTTGTATAACTCTGTAATACACTTTAATTCCAAATAAGTTTAGGAAAACAAGCAAAGCAAATTTCCATACTCTAAAAGGAGAAGAGATTGCACAAAACAGGATGTAATAACTTGTCAGCAATAATACCACGACACACAGTAAATACAGATTATTATATGAAATGATAGTGATAATAAGCATCAACTTAGCATAAAACTGGAAGTAATGAGGAAAATCTCAAAACACCATGAAGAAGATTCCTCATACCCTGGAAAAGAAGTCACATCCTTTCCAAAAAGTTTGCTTAGCCTTTAGCATTTGACTTTTGCCAATATTCTTGTTTTAATTAACTGCTCCTCTGGTAATTTATGAGACTTTTTAATGTGGTCACAGTTATCTATGCAGTCACTAAAGTAGGTCTCATAAGGCATGGCTTATTGCTTTGACACATACTACTTGAAAGCTACTATATCACCACGTACATTTGATTTAATTTAAATTCCTCCTTGAACCCTCCAGTGAACACAACATTTAAACTAGATAATGAAACTAATCAAGAGGGCAAAATCTTTGGATAATTCAACACAAACATCCTGTCTATGCTTGAAAGATGGTGTTGGCTAATGTGATAATTAGAGGATAAAGTGTCTTGCACTTCCACAAAAATTGTTGGTTTGAACTGACTGGTGTTTCAATCTACATTGATAAACTCACCTTGGACTTTATTGTCAGAAAATTTTTTTTCACATATCAGTAAAGTATCTATTACTATTATTAATTATTAGATTTATATGCTCCCCTTCGTAGAAGTCTCAGAGTGACTTATAATAGAAAAACATAATGATTATAGAAACAGAGTAGAATATTATTAGAACTCGTTTTGTTGCATTTCTGTCTCAAAAAAGTTGTTCCATATCTGGCAATCCTCCTAGTGCTATCCTATGTTGGCTAGCTGGGTCACCATGTCTGTTTACCTGTGCGGGACTTCTATTACTATGAAGTCATCTTAACTGGATGCCACCTCTCTGTTTAAATGACAGTGCACAAGGCAGGAGCAGATCTTTGAAATTCCAGCTTGTGGTATTTCAAAGTTTTGAATACTTTGCAGGCATGCCTCCAGGTTTAACATCACTTTGTGCTGAGTTCATGGACTTTACACTTTTCTGGGGAGCAGAGCAGGCAGCAGAAAAAAAGGACAATGGGCACTCCGGGGCCCGCATTATTGTCACAGCAAAAGAAAATTGCCTCAGTTAGATTGTAAGGACATCAGGGACAAAAACTGGATTTATGGGAGGGCTCATAGCTCTGATGCAACCATACTGAGATGGACTATAGCAAATAGCCATCCTATTAGATAAATATTTTTCAATTGCCTCCAGTCTTTGCACCTTGACACTATTTGCATCTACCCTTCAGCTTTCCATATTCACATTCCACCATTAATCTGAAGATGCCCAGGTATAGTTAAATTTTTCCCCAACTGAATCCAAGTCTCCAGTAAAAAGTATAATCAGTCAGGTAAGTAAGGTAGGTTTCTTAGAATTGCAGGAGAATTCCTGTAATTACACTCCACCATCACAGTTCATAGTGGTCCTCAAACCAAACATTTCGATTTTCACTGCAGAACATAGGTCAGAGTTACTAAAGAATCTGGCATTGTGGACCCCTCAACTATCCACATTAATATTGGCACTATGAAGAAATACTTTGTTATGGTTATAAACTTATAAACCAGGCCTGGTTGGGAGACACGGGGGGACAACAAATGAGTACATAGTTCCCATCTGTGGTCCCCAGTGCAGTTCACCTATGCAAATCCATTAATAACTTCTGGTACAATACCAAAACTTTGAATCTGGGTAAGGAGAAGTTTTCTAATAGCAATAATGGATGGTGCCATAACAACAGGCCATACAAGATGTTGTTAATCAACAACTGACTTAGATTTTGGTACAACTGAGATTGGCAAGCTCCCAGACAGAAATCCTCTCCTACATTTCTATGCTGAGGGAAACACCTGTATATGGGGACAATGATACAACCCTAGGATGAGATCTGCATAAATTTCTAAGGCTTTTGCCATCTAGAAATGCTGCCAACATTACTGGCCCTTCTTATTATTAAGCATCATCTTGTCTCACCACTCCATGCTAAGTAGACAAGCCTAGAAAGAATATACAAATGACTACCTGATTTCAGCTTTCTCCTCCTCAGGTGCCCCTATTACCCTAGCCCTCAGGTAATTGCACAGCTTGATATATGTACAGCAGCACATCAAATCACAGTGCTTAGCAGCATTTCCTCCATGCTCCCTGACAGCTACCTGAAAACGTTACTGCCTAACAAAAGCCAAAATAATAATGAAAGGAAAAGAGAGGAAACATAGGGTATATTTAGTTTGACATGAAATTCCAGGTGTGCATCCCATCTAATAGGTATCCCACAATGGGTAGAAAGGCTAGCGGTACAGCATTGCACCAGGAAATGCAAAGGGCTTATTTTTGACTTACCATGACTTAACCATGTGGGAGTAATGATTCAAAAGACACTTAACTTAACCTGGGACAACAAGGTAGTATAGATACACAGCTCATGCAACAGTTATCCCATGTCACTTGCTAGAGAAGAACTGAACCCAAGAACAGACTTCCAAAAAAATACGTCTATCAGGAATTTACTAACCCTTATCTTTCTTACATTTCCAGCTGACAGGTGAAGTTATAAGAGTAACTTTTCAGTGTATTCCATAACTATCTGTACGTGTGGGCCCACAGACTCAACAAAATTATTTTGTTTAGAGTGAAATCCTGAATATACAGGTACACCAAGGTATTTAGAATATTTCCTATATTGCAGTTTATAAATATTTTTCCAATTCATGTCTAATGTTGTTAAAGCAGGCATAGAATACTTTGAGGCATACATTTAGCATTCAAAGCAACCATCAAAATGAATATTATAATTTAACATGCAAAATTATATTATAAAATACTTTTCTAAACAATGAAACTTACTGGCTAGCCACCTGAGTATCACAATTCCTTACTCTGTAGGGCCTGATATTTCTTCTCCTTCCCTGCCCACACAAATCTCTTTGTGCCTCATGGGTCATAAAAGTAAACCACCAGATTCAACATTATAACATGTAAATGAGGCCATGCATTTTTATAGACCAACTGAGGAGATGAAAGATGAAGTGAACATGTCCTGTTTATACAGAAGTGGTTCTGTACTGTAGAGTACTGCAAATAGGGAAGTATTGTAGATACAGGAGGAAGAACTCCTGCTTGACTTAACATACCTTGAGCTGCTAATTCTTTCCACCTGTCTTTGTTTGCTTGAATGATCTGTACCAAGTTCCCCTTAAAGCTTGTTAGGTCTACAGTTGCTAGAGAATTTTCTGTGGAAGACCCTCCATCAGTTGTAGTACTTTTCACACTAGGTCTTCTTTGTGTTTCAGCATTGCTTACTGCTCCCAAGCTATTCTGGCTACAGAAAAAAGTAAACTCTAAATTATGAACAGAATAGGCGGTCACAATCATATACAAATAGTTCCTGTAAATCACTCACCAGGAAAATGATCACTGTCAAAGAAAGCATAGCAGAAACATGACATTTCCTTATTAAGTAAATGATACTTTGTCACCCACTAATAAGGGAAGGCAGCTGGGCCAGCAACCCTGGGTGTTGCCTATGTGGGGGGCGGGGAGGGGAAGGGGGCAAAAAATAGCCACAACCTCAGAGAATTATTACAAAAAAAATATAGCCATTCAGCTTACACTTGATAGCTCAGTACCTAGAAAAAATTAATGTAGCAATTAATGTAACTGAAACACTACTTCACAGTTAGGGTGGCTAGGATGTGGAACCAGCTTCCTAGGGAAGTTGTTCTTGCTCCTACCTTGGGCATCTTTAGGAGTAGATTAGACAGGTACTTGGCTGGGGTCCTGTGACCCTGGCACTCGTTCCTGCCATTGACGGGGGGTCAGACTAGATGGCCTGCTCTAAGCCCCTTCTGACCCTAGATACTATGAAGTCTGGTAGTAACTTTCTTTGTAACCCTTTGAAACAGAGTGGTACTTTTGGGGCACATACATAACCTGACCATCACTGACCCATACAAGAAAGGTAAGATTTGACAGAGTATATAATGTTCTCAGATGCATGTTCTTGGTTCCAACTCTTCACAGAAGCTTTATGCATGTATCCAAAGGCAAAATATTGTCTAAAATTATGAAGCTTCATAAAAACCACTGAAGTCAGACAAAAATATCAAAATATGTGGAAATATTAAACACAAAGATGGCATTATTCAACAGCTGATATTTTGTGCAAATAAGTAACAACTAGGATAAGGAACCAGGTCATACTGTCTCTATTTGCATACACATTTAGGTGACAACTTAATTCATTTTGAATATATTATCTTGTTAACAATAAAAGTATATTTTAAAAGTCTATTTCATGGCCTCATCCTGGCCCTAGTCGCACCAGGTTTTATTTTCCAGGTTATGTTGTTTTCCCAATCAAAAGTAGTACTACTTTAAATTACTTTAGAAAGAGTTAGAAGAAAATGTCATTTCTTGCATGTACAGAAATGGACTTCTATTTCCCCTGCAAGGCGGAAGCATAGTTTCAATTAACACTTTCATGAAGATATTATAAAGATGCTGTTGCAACACGACAAATTAGAACTCCTTTTGGCCTAAAGATGTTAAATATAATAGACTGGAGAAGGCATATTGACATTCTAATGCTTTTCAGCAATATAATATATACAGCCCCAGATATTAGTGATTTCCAGCAACTAGCATAAATGTAGCAGAACTGGTTCAGACTAATCTCCCCATCCCTTCCTCAGGCCTTAGTCCTTCATCCCTTACTCAAAATTATTTGAAAGGTGCTAGTTCACTCCGATCACCTCTTAGTCAATCATCAAGTTCACGTGAGATTGGGGCTTGTAACTGCTCAATCTCCAATAAAGTAAGAATGAACAGTTAAGTGGTATGTAGCTTCACTGATGTCTCAGTCTAGCTCAGTTGCACAAAATGGAAAGAGCACTTCTATACATAACAGTGTCTCTACAGCAATAGAAATACACGTAGAGTATGTTAATTTGCAGAAAACAGACAATTATAGCTACATGATCTGTTACTAAAAAATTTAACCAATACACTGCTAAGGAATTATTGCACTGGAATACTGTATATAGTACTGCATTATATTACTACACTGAGTGTGGCTTTTCAAAAATAATGCATTAAAAATAAAAGACCGTAATAACAGACATCTGGAAAACCATATTTGATTATCAAACATGAAATTCAGATGGTTAAATTGATCTCTAGCATCTATTGAAACTTAGACATTTTATGAAATGTAAAAGTATAAAATTCATGATCCCATATGGGCCTGCTGAAAGCTCATTATGCATCTCCTGTTTTGCTGAACTGGAATTAAAGTGAAATGAATTTTACTCAAGTGCATATATTGTATAATAATGACCAAAATCTGTTGATCTTTAACATGTGCTGCCAGGCTGTTTGGACAGGGTTGAAGTTGGGGGATTTGACTAAGACCATGCTACTGCTGCTTATTCTTTGTGGTTTAAAGTCACAATGACTCTTAAAGGATTTGTCCTTCAACAGTTTGTTGAATACCTTTTTTGAACCTGGTTATATTATCTGCCTCTTCAAGAAATCATTTATTTTGTTTTTTATTGTTAGCTTTCTTGACATTATTTTGGGAAGGGTGATATATAAATCTAATATATAAATAAATAATGGGAATCCTAAGAAGCCTGGGGTAAAAGAAGTCATTAACTTCTATAGCTGAAAATAAATTAATAACCACTACCACCACCTCTGGAACTGTTTATTTCTAGGGATTCCTCAAATATAGAGGAATAACTTATAATATTTTCACTTAAATAAAACAGAAAGAAAGTTAGGCTGCATGAATTACAGACCTTAATACACAGCATTAAGTACAAATAGCTTCATATTTTTCATCATAGAAGCAAAACAGCAAACCTGTATGCAATTCAAATTTTTTCTGTATGTAATTCAACTTCATATCTGTAGAGATAGGTACTCTGTTACCTATTTTTCCCTTTCCAAATGCAGTGTTCATGTCCAATAAGCAGCTGCAATTCTTAGATATTGTCACTAGATGGCATGATGGTATATGCTATTCATGTCAAATTCCAAACATGAAATCAGTTATATGGCTGACGATTAGTTGAAAAAAAATCACAAAACAAAAGGATGTTAAATTGTTCAAACCTGGGTGCCCCAAAGGCAGAAGTTTCAGATCTTGAAGCTTCCTCTATAAGAGGAATAACAATTTTCTCCATTGAGTCCGTAAGAAGAGAAAATGTTGGTTCTACTATGAAATCAATGAAACCTGAAAAGCGGGAAGTGATAAATTTAGATTCTACATTTCCCATGTTTAAAATCCAGTAACTAATCTTAGGATTATAAGAGTTTTCCATATTAAGAAATCAGATCCTTTATTCACAAACCACATATTTCAACTTCAAAAACTACTCATTATAAAACTAATAATGTCATACAGTGATATACAATATGTTTATTCAGTTAAAAAACAGCTCAAGACATTGGGTTTCTCTGTTTAGTTGGCTGCACATCCTGCAGTGAAGTTCAGTTCAGTTCAGTTGATATATACTGGCAGTATTTTTCTATCACGTGTTGAAATATTGATAAGTAACAACATGAGCTTGTGGAGAACAAAATCCCCATCAAAGTTGGATACACATGTATACCCAATTGTTTGTATTTATAGCTTTTAATTCCTCTCCCTACTGTGTGCAATGCATTTTACCATAAGCTTTTGTTTTGAAAATTAATTATTGAATAAAAGGGAAGCTATAACAAAGCCCACAAGCAAGAAGTTGTATTGTCACTGTTACCTTTCAGAACTTCATGCAAGTGAGGTGGTATTCTAAACTGCTGTTTATGATTCTGTGGAAGTAAAGTGTTACTTCACAGTGTGTAGGAGTTTTCTGTCATATCAATGAAGAGAACAAGTAATATCGCTGGGAGACAGCATTCATCTGACAGTTCTGAGATGTCAATGCTGAACAATGTCTTTTACAATTTAAAGTGCTCATCAAGGTAGGAAATGGCATAGCTAGAGGATGAGGTACTATCATCTGCTGAGCACTTAACAGGAAAAAAAATAGGTAGAACACGAGACAGCAATGGGTTTCAAGCTCTCCACATACAGTACCTAATGCACCACAACACGAAGGGGAACAGCAGCACTTTAACCCAGAAACCAGCTTTCCACATTCAATAGGCATAATAAGCTCAAACACAGTATTGTTTGAGTCTGAATAGAAATGGAATGGAAGACATTTTAAATTACAAGATTACACTGGAGGACATTGTTCAGTTTATGGAAGAGATGTTTAAAATACAGCGTCTCTCCAAGATCATTTGGTGGGCATAGGTTCACACATGTGGAAGACACTTTTCAAGGCATTGTAGTTATGAGGACATGTTACTCAGCAGGCTTCTAGAGTCTGCAATTGTAACTGAACTCATGCAAAATTAAAGTAATTATTTTTCTCCCAAGTTTTACAGGTGGTAAAAACTGAGAAGGAGAGAGAGTAGGGGCTGCATTTTATCTTTGAAAATCAGAATGTCATCACCAATGCTGCGGTTTGAATCCAGTGACATCCAAAGGCCTTTTAAAAACAAGGGTTTGCCTGCTCAACTGGGTACCTGGGCATGCATAGAGTGTCCAGCCTGATTGTAGCTCATGTAGACCTACCTGAGGTAGCTCTATGTTACCTAGCTTAGTACTGCTAGAAGT
Organism: Caiman crocodilus; assembly: GCA_030014935.1. Classification (NCBI taxonomy): domain Eukaryota; kingdom Metazoa; phylum Chordata; order Crocodylia; family Alligatoridae; genus Caiman; species Caiman crocodilus. The sequence continues at coordinate 48,020,084 of JAGPOW010003685.1, forward strand.
CAACTACGGCAGCACAGACTTCAGCACTGCTTTCATAGGCCTACCCTGCCCTTTGGTAATTGCTCACAGTGGAAGACCACACTGACATCATTGTTACTGGTACCCAAAATAAGTTGTTTCAATTTAGGTTGTGTAGATCTACATGAACTACAATCAGATCGTCATACTTCAATGTCAACATATCCTTATGCAACAATGAACGAGTGAACTCTCTCCATGGACTACTTCATCAAACTGTAAAAAGGCTGTGGAGAATTAGCTATTTACTATAGATAAACCAAAGAGTTCTCCCTTCTAGTACCCAGATCTAATGTCTTAAATACACTGTCCCAGATGCTATGTATGCTGAAAGAACTTAAGGTCCCTTCTAACAACAAATTACTGCCGTGATGCTGTTTGATTTGTGTGAACAAGTGACTAAAGAAATACTAGCTCTGGACACTTATATATACTAGTATCCACATAAAAGCTGTGCAGTGTGAGAATGGTGCATGATCATATTACATGCATCTAAAGGTATGAGAAAAAAGCAAACAACACTGATTATTACCTATTTGGGATTGCGCCACCAATGTAGACTTGCGGTCACAGAGTGGGGAAAATGGTAGCCCTAGAGCAGCCTCCTTGTCTCCCTGGAAACAGTAGTGTTTAATAGTATAAGCATATATATATACACACACACACACACACAAAGAAAAAAAGTCTGTACAAGAATTTAGCTAACCAATTACTTTATTCATTTAATTTTCCTAAACTAAAATAAAACTATGTAAAAAGAAATCATATCACCCCCCACCACACACACACACACACACACACACACACACACACACAGCGGTTTCTCCACCTCTGAGCTACATGTTGTCCTACCCCACTCCTCTCCCAACGCCAACCCCAACTCAGTAGGGGGGGAAGGGGTAGTGTACTGGCTCATGCCTATGCTCCTGCTTGCCAGGTCCTCTAGTGGTAAGTCACAGCTATGCAGGTGTGAGACAGCATTAAGCCATAACTTGTGACTGCTGTGAAACTGTACTAACTTATGGCAGCATAATAGTCCACAGGTTTAAAATGTACGAGCACTCTAATATTTGTCTTTACATTCTCTGAGAAAAAAGAGAGAGAGAGAGAGAGAGAGAGAAATACAAGTCAACAGTCTAACAATTTCAATAATTTGAATCTAAAAGAACCTGCTGAAAGCAAAGTTCTTGTCAAAATCAAAGCATCTGCCACTGTGCTTTACCATTTGTCAAGGATGAAAAATAAATAGCATGTTTCATAAGAAGCTTTTTGCCATCCTCACAGATTGGATTCAGGAAACCCAGATGCTATAGTGCTGGGCACTTAGAAATACATGCAATAAAAATCCCAAGCCCAAATTCTTCCTTCAGTCACTATTGTGCAAAAGCATACCTTTGAAATTTGCTCAATTATTTCTGATACTTAAACTCTCTTTAGTGAACTTGCAAACATGTGAGGATATAGTACAAGCAGGAATGGGTGCGCACAGCCCTGACCCTGGCCATTTTTTTTTTTTTTGCAGGAGCCCCCTCCCCCACAGGAGTCAAAGTGTAATTTAAACTCTGCCTTAACCTGAATATATTTGCAAAGACTGTACAGTGATAGATACAGCATTGTCTCTCGTGAGAAGTCCAGATTCAGTTCTTTCCTTCAGCAGACTTCTGTGATACTAGGGAGATCATCCTGCATACCCTAATTCCCCATCAGTAAAATGGAGATATCTCCCAAGCTTAAAAGACTTCTATGAGGATAAGTACTTAAAAGGAATGAGTCATTGAGATGCTACAATAATTATGACTCTGTGGGTGACAAAATTAGTTTGGTGTCATTCCCAGGTCTTAGTAGTAGAGCCCACACAGCTATAAGAGTGTGTCTTGCTACCTGCATCATCAGTGTCATTGTTAGAAGTTGAGATTTCAGGAACAAATTATATCCTCACATGTTTGTAGGCAGCAATGAACCCTGGGTAGGGACAGCAAGAAGGGTTCATTGCTGCCTGGGCTGCTTAGAAAGGTGCAGGGTGGGCTGGGGGCTATGTAAGGTGATGCATGGGCTCTAGGCTGTTGTTAGGGGAGGAGATATGCTGACCAGCCTGCAAGGTGGCTCTTATTTCTTATGAGGGGCTCAGCCCTCCAGAGCTCCCCTGTAATTTGAGCCCTGGTTAAGGACTAATCTGCCCTTTAGCTGCTTTAAAAGGGAAGGGGAGGTACTGCTCAGAGTATGCATGAGTTATGACATGGCTGTTGCTTCTGAATACAACAGTTTTGCTACACTTGTACTGCTAGAGAAACCTGCAGATATAATAGTTATATCATAATAGCTCTTGTTCGTATCTTTTGTTACTGATACAACTTTTTGTAGGTTTATATCCTCAGAGCAGAGGTATAAAAGCACTTTATCGTTATCTTCTGTAGACAGCACTTTTGTATTAAATCAAAAGGATAGCTGTTTCATGATTAAACAGTATGGAAGAATATAAGTGGGTATTTCACTCTACCCCAACTTCCTTAAGGAGCTAGTTGGTAAGGGAAAAGAGAACCAGCCTTATATTGTACCATTTATAGCATTGTATTTAAGAACACGAGGACTGTATTTGTCTGGAAGTTTGCTATTAACTTAGAATTGTAGGATGAAGCTTACTTGTAGATGCACATTAACTGTAGATGTAGATGCACTTAAATATATATATATATATATATGAGATATGGTTACTGAACAATATTTGTCCCTAAACAATAAGGAGCAGATGTGAGAAAAGTATAGAAAAATATCTTTAAAGATATTTTAAAACAGCTCAGAAATGGTAGGTACACCTAGATTATGCTTGAAAAGGAAATGGAGGGTTTCATCATCATGTTTTCCCAAAATAATGAACATAGATGGCACCCACAATTTTCTGCTGGGACCAGGAGAATAAGCAGCACTTAATATTATTAGTATAGCTCTCCACCGATTTCAACCAGCTGATGAAAAACAGTTTCTAATGCACTAGAGATTTGGTTAGGACTCCAGATTTTAGTTTAGTTTATTATACTTTTTATTTTATTTTAGCTTTAAAAATAAGAAATTGATCTGGCTTCAGAGTCATGATTTAAGATGTTTTCAGAACTCCTCTATGGTATATCACTAGAAGCAGCTTATTACTCATATTATCCCTCCCAAAAAACAATATTATTTAAACCATAATGTAACAGTGGGGTCCTACAGGAGGGCCGTGATCTTCTTAAGGCCCCCTCTCCGTGTCAAGTTAGCCCAAGGGCACCCTTATTTCTCGCCCGCCACATCTTTGATGGTCTAAATTGGTTGGGAGGCTGCCTCATGTCTTCTTGGATATGGTCTGATGTACCCTCTGGTCCTGTAGACTCCTGGACCCCTCATGGGTCTTGTCTTGCAAACTGGTGCTTCAGAGCACCCTAGCCTTATGGGCTATGCGTGGCTCCAACCACCCCCAAGCCTCGCAGTTGGAATTGATGTTGGATTGTCCCTATCTTTCTTTCTACATATGCTGCCGCCCCCTCCTGAGGCTCTCCTCGGCACACGGAAGACTCCGAGAACTCGTCGTCTCGTCTGGGGCCTTCTCAATTGTGCCCCCTCCTGGGGCTCGCCATGCCCACACTGGGCGTCTCAATAACGCCCCCTTTCTGGGGCTCTCTGCGCCCACACTTGGGCCTCTCAAATACCGCCCCCTTTCTGGGGCTGTCACCCCTGTCTGGGGCTCACCACGCCCACACGAGGGCTTCTCAAAACAAAACACAAGCCATAAGCCCCTAGGCTACAACATAACTATAAGCCACCTGGCTATAACCACATTGCTCCAACATCTTAGAGCTGCCCTCTGTTATCTGGCTTAGGCAGTACCTGCGGTTCTCACTGCTTCTTGCATCCCTACTCCAGGAACTCCTGCCTCTCTGACTGCTGGCAAAGAACTACCACAGGCCTCAGCCCTGGGCTTTATAAGAGCCAGGCCCTGCCTCCTACAAGCAGCTGACCACTGGCAGGTGTGGGTCATTTGCTCCTTCCAGTTACCCTGGCAACCCACAGGTGGACTCCTATTCCCTGCTAGGGCTCTTTTCCCCAGCAGTCTCCGCCCTTTAGGAGCAGGGCACCTTAGTGCTCTGCGACACATAACAACAAGACTTCAAAAGCAGTACTTCTGAGCTATAATTCTGCTCTTTTAAACATGTGTCTTCAAGTATCTCTCTACTGCACTATGAATTATTTCCCAATTAATACAATATATAATGAAGACTTGAACTAAGTAGTTGAGATAGGTTGGTGGGTATTTTTAAACTGCAACTATCTTAGATTTTCTTTGAATACTCTTTTTACAGTGTTCTTTGGCTTCCCTCCTGATATTAATACTGTTACATATTTCAAACTTTACCTCATTTAATAAAATTTTCTGCATCAGTTGATGTTCATTTTCTAGTGGTAGAACTTCAAATTAAAAATGCTTAGATCCTTATTAATAGCTCTGTGCGTTTGCTGGTTTTCCTGCAGTGCTGTGAAAGCATAGGAATTATTTTAAATTTGATATGATATGATATGATATATTTAATTTAGAAGAGGCCCTGAAATTTCTTAAATCACACTTAGTCCTCCTAACATGAAATCATCTTCTTTGACTGACAAATGTTGCATAAAATTAGGTAAGTACACAAGAAAACAAGTTCCTTCTTTTCAGTACTAAGGTCGCATCATATTTATAAGATAGCTTAATTATTATGCATAATAATAATTAATTAGCAGATATTATGCATTAGAGATGACACTTTCTGTACTGCTTTTAGTTTTATTTAATCTATTCAATTTAATAAGTAGGCTTGGATGAAGAAGCCTGGATGTATTTTGAATTTAAAAACAATGGCCATGGCCATCACTACTGCACAGTAACATTGGGTGGCAGGAAGCATGCTGCGATACTATTGCACAGTAGTCATGAGCTACTGTGCAGTCAGCATCATGAAAAAGCCATTCCTTAATGCAACTGCATCATACTTGTATAAACAAGTACTAAATGACTGTGTAGACATGGCCAATAAGTACTTAATTCTCAGGTAAAACTCAGAGACCGTGTCCATACAAGCATGGATGTTTGTTTTCCCAGGGACAACTAGCTGCGGGATATCTTGTGCCACTGCTAGTTGTCCCTGGGAAACGACTCTGGCACGTACCCTCTGGCACATGACAGGTTACCCCAGATGGGGTAGGAAAGGCTGGGGTCAGTACTGGCCTTGCCTGTGGTCCTGAGGACCTCCTGGGGCTGCAGTTGTGAAGATCCTGCCACTCAGAGCCTGGCCGGCAGCTGGAGTGCAGCTCTGACTGACCAGGCTCTGGTTTTGAGTGGTGCATGCTGCCTCTGCATGTACTGCCACTCTGCTTGTTTTTGTGCGGGTTTTTTTTACTCCTAGATATGCAGGGGTCACTCACCTCCCCCCTGCACTACTCCCTTGCAGCACAGAGAAGAGCTGAATGTGTGGTATGTGGTACCACAGACACACATACTGCAGGGCCACACTCATCTGGATGCAGCCAAATAGTTAAAAAAAAAAGGTGGATTTAAGTTTTATTAAACTTCTTGTCTTTTACTGAGATCTGTGTCCATACACCAAACTACAATGAAATGGGTATTATCATGGCATTCCAGAGGTGAATAGAAACTGGGTGAGATTCCAAGCTATTTCTAGACTTCAGAGCTTATTTAAACATTCTGGTCCAGTTTTGCAGTTCTCTTATTGTCATTGAAGTACATAGAAGTTTTACCAGAAAAGAGAGTGCAAGACTGGACCGCTCAGGCTATGCCAGTCTAAAATTTAGTTTTGAATGTTTAAAGAGTATGCATCACCGGACATTAACAGGCACTGTTCATGCGTAGCCTGGTTGCTGTCCTTACTGAGCAGTCCTTGTTGTGTATAATTAAAATGAAGGTGTTTGGCCAAAGTTCCATATTTTTATATTTATGAAATACAGCCAAAGCATTAGCTGATCCTATAAACTCAGTAAACAAGGCAGTACAAACTATGTATTGCCAATGCTATGGCTGCTTGACTGAACATATTGCCTCATTTTCCCATGGGCTCTATGTATCCAGCTTCCTTATGTCTAAAATGGTTCTACAGCTGTTCATTCTGACCTCTATTAGTAATATGTATCTGGGTAGATGATCCCTTTCTTTTCCCCCTAGGGTTCTAAACCTCATCATTTTCATTTACAATAAAAGACACCCACTGATGGCTCCAATATTATTATTATTTTAAACTTGTGTACAGTGCCCATACACAGGGGGAGGGGAGTTACATCCCAAAGATGAGGTGTTGCGTACATGTCCTGGACTAGAACAGAAGTAGCTTTTATTTCATTTGGTGAGGGTATTTTAAATTTAAAATAATGATGATTTACATAAAATGTCAGTTCTCTATAGGATGATAGGATTGGCTCCTTTCCTCTTTTATTGATCACATCAAGCTATTAATGGCAGGGTAATTTCATTGTAAATATCTTCCCGTGAAGCATATAGAATACTCCTACTTTCTCATTCAGGGAACAACAAAACTGTACAAAGTGGAATCAAGTAGTAGAAAAGCCTAGGACACAGAAAAATGTGGCTTCTTAGAGTGTTCACAGTAACACGTTTTACTATGTCACTAGAGAGTCCTATGAATGGATGTCGTGCTGCCATTTTAATTGTCTATATGAAGATGATACTAAGTGCTGAAATGAACAAAAAATAATTGTTTTCTTGCATTTCAAATAATTTCTAAATCTTTGACACAATAGGAAACAAACAAAAAAAAATCAGTCACTCATGTAAAACATCTAAAATGGCTACTCTTTCTGTTTTGTTTTGTTTTTTAAATCACAACATACCCAGTTTTTCACACAAGCTCTTAAGAATTTCAAATAATTCTTTCAGGATGTTTGAAACATCCTTTTATTCATTTCACTGACTGAACTTTGCATTCCCCCTTATGTATAAAAAGTTTTGTTAGGCAGTACAGCTTGTGGTGATAAGAATTGATTTCATGTTTACAAAGAAGTAGTGCTCAGTGTGATGAATGATGATTAGAATAAATAGAAGGGTGGAATGAGTGTAGATATTATCAAAGCTGTAAAATGTTCAGTGTTTCATTATAAACTCATTATTTATTTCTAGAGAAAAAAAATCCACTCTGAGAAATATTTGCATTACTTATTTGCCACAAGATGGCAGTAATAATATCAGCATCCCCAGTTTAAAAAAAAAAAAATCATGCATTTTATCTTTTGTATAACTATTTTACAATCATAAAAATGCCTTTACAGAGCTATGTCCCTGGTTTTATTTCATTGTAAAATATGACCACATTATCAATGGAAAGATTTCCTTTGACTTTAGTAGGCATTGTATCAGGCATTCATGGGGCATGAACAAGAATCTCTGTCACTCCTAAACTGGGTACATAAAGGATTAAGTCATGGTACAAGGAAAAGGGAAAGTTTTTATGTAATATGAGAAGGATACAACATTCATCTGCCTTCTAACTGACCATAAATACTTTTGTATCTTAGTTTCTTTCCCACTTAATGCTTTTTTTTTTTTAAATTCAGAGCACATGCAAATCTCCATCTAAAGAATGAAATAAGGTTCACAAAATAATCATGGTACCAAGAAAAAAAAAAGTGCTAGTACTTTCGAACCTGGCATTAGCTGAAACAGATATGGAACAGCATCCTGTTCATCTTTACTCACTCATATGAGAAACTGTACTAACATCAAGGAGACTAAGACTCCTGTATTACATCATGCTCAATTGTGTTCTTGCTGGTGGAATTCTAAAATATCCAGTGGTGTAACTACAGTTTTTTTTATACTAAATTTATTAACAAATTTTGAAAATGGCACCTGTCGAAAAAATTCCTCCATCAGTGCCATTGTCCACCGGTAGTGTAGTTCCCAGGATTTTGCTGGATGGCTTATGTCTGCTGCATGAAGAATCAAAGACATGGCTTTGGCTTTGTCTATCCTGTCAAATTAAGGATATGCTCTGATTATCTCAGAACAAAAGCAACTACTTAAAGACTTTTCTTGTTCATGTACTAATTTAACTACTTTGTATTCATAGATAAAGAACATAATGGAAAATAACCTACCCCTCTGTCTGCTGCAGAGTGTGTCTCATTGTTTTAATTTGCTGGAAATGACCTGACATATCTGTAGATAGGACCATCTCAATAACCAGGCTGCGCAGCTCCCTAAAAGCAATCAAAAGTAAAATGACTAATTACAATTTGTTTACTCTGTTTATGGAATATTTGCTTAAACTGTACTGTTAATTTGTATCTTTCAGCACAAAAATTAACTTTAATGAAAAGATCACTTCAGGAAATTATTAGCCACTGGAATGATGTATCCCTGAAGGGATTCTGAGACAGCAGCATACTTCTACCCTGCAATTATTTCAGAGTCCTGCTGGTTTTTAATTCTTAATTTTATTTTTGCACTAAAAATAAGTGCAATTCTGGCACCTAGTATAACTCTTTTCCTTATTTCCTTCCAGTCATAAGATTACTGTAACCAGAAATAAAAGAGACCAATCAGGTCATTTGGTCTACTACAAGAAAAGGAAGACAAGCTCTTAAATGAACAGACACAGCATAGTTAGAAGGGTGGGGAGTCATGTAGTAGCCTAAACAGTGTTAGAAATGTTATAAATTAAGACCATTTAAAAGCTTTATCTATCCTTTTCCTTGTCTTCAGGTTTGGCAATAACTGTACTGATGTCCAATTTGCTACAATCTTAATAATCCTTCAAGGGCCATTAAAATTGGCATGAATTGGAATAAATCTAAGTCTACAGTTGGTCTTCGTCATTTCTTTCAAAGAAGAAGGTTTGTATGTCAATGCTCTATTAAATAAATGGAGCTAATTTATGGGTTTGGTTTTACTAAAGTACATTAGTTTCTGTTACATATTAAAGTACACTAACCCCATCACTGTGTGGGAATCCTTGACAGTACACATAGTGTTTATATGGACTATTAATGTCAGAAAGATCTACACATTTGCAGATAGTACACACTAAACATGATGTGTCTTCATGCATACTCCTCTGATTTTAAGAATCTGTTCCTTGGTGTGCTGAGACAATTGCTAATCATTGCTAATGCAGCTGATGACTGGTTAGGACATATTTCACTAGGAATTCACTGTTGAAAAAGTGCATTGTAAACTGAATCAAGAACAAGTAAAATGCAAGTGTAAAAATGAACACAGGAAGTGCCGGTACAAACACTGTTAAATGTTAGTGGGAAATGTTATGTATAGACTTTAAAATAACAAGTTTCACTTCTTTTCAGGGCTGTTGTGACAATTTATTGCAAAAGTTAGAGACTGACTCTAAGGTCACTTTACAGCAACTTTAAACTGATGTACGTTATGGACTTCAGTGCAGATCAGGACTTATCTATTGAAGTAACTCAGTGGGAACTCAGGACTATCATTTTTATTCAAATAACAATGTGCAGCCATGGCAACATGTGGTTAGAAGAAGACTTACCTTGCATGACCTCATAATAGAATACTAATTAACTTGCATCCCAACTGTTCCTCCTCCACAGAGCTTTGAAACTGTATCCTTGAAACCTAGGCAAGTCTGTTTTTGCAAGACAGATATTGCTTGGAAACTGAAGGTTTTGTATTAGCTGAATCTTTCTGTTCTTTAAATCTGAAACACACCACTACTCTCACTTTCTACAGAAACTGTATTTAAACTTGGGTTTTAAGCTCACTGTTACTATAAAGAATAATTAGAAATAAAGACCATGGCACTGCACACAATGCAGAGGTCAAATCTGCTTGCAACATATTCAAACTCTCACAGAAAATCAACAAACTCAGTTCTGGTCCATGTCCCTTAAGTGTGTGTAAATCTGAAGTACTTCCACTGATTTCTTCACACTGTCCTAATTATTGCTGGTTGCTGAAATGGTGTATGAGAATGCTCCTGTTTCTTTGCTGGTGCCTGCCTTCCCAATTCCCAAATCAGAACTTGATCTGTTGATTATGTATAAGGTTGGATTTTGTTTTCAGAGTAAAGGAAAGAGTGGGAAACTAATATTTCACCTGATGAAGCAGGAATGATTATCCATCAAGGGTACTCTTGGTATTATGCTGACAAGGGCTTCATTATTTTAGATGTGAACCCTATATTTTAAACTGACAGTTTATCAGAAAAATCTCTTTTTTTCTACCTGGTAACACTAAAAATTCAGTGCTTTAAATCATTCTCAATTGCTTTTCTTTATCTTCCTGAGATCATTATCAGAGCCATAGTTTAACCAGGAATGGGCCTTAAAAATAAACAGTGCAACTAAAGAAAACACATCTAACAGTACTTTCAAAAGTAATGCCTACATGTACCCACAGGTTTTCAAAATGAATCAATGCCAGGAAGTATGTTAAAAATTTGAACAAATTATCATTTCAATTTACTGCCAATTTGCAAACTTCAAAACTGTTACTCTAACAGCATTTCAATAAAGAATTTAAAAATTCACTCTATTTATAATTTTAAAATGGAAGAGCTTCTTTCAAGTGACTAAATGGATTTCCCAGATCAGGCAGGGGAAAGGGATCAGCGTGCCACTTGAGAAGGGTGCAGACTAGTGTGTAGCATACCTGTCAAAAAGGTTGGCTCCCATTGTTTTACCCAGTCCTATACAAAAAGAAAAGTCACTAGAGGTACTACTCAGTTGTAGCAAACAGACCAGTTTATAAATGTTTGTGTAACTACAGCTGTAACTACCATTGCACTACAGCCCTTGTCCTACAACAGATGTGGCAGCATAACTAGGGCAGGGCAACTGAAGGAACCACCCAAAGTGCTGAGTTGGGGCAACTGTGTGAAAAAAAATTGGCTGTCACCAGCAGCCATGTGATTACAATTGTGACTGTCCCAACAGCATGCTGACAACTGGAAATGGCTGTTGTCCCAGTGCCCCAGGCACTCTGCTGCATGGCAGGACAGGAAACCAGAGGCTGCTCTTGCTTACTCTGTTAAATCCTCCCATTTAAGTGGACTCTGATTTCATTCACCCTTCTACTCTCCAAGACACTCAGTTAATAATGGCTAGCATGAACCAGGTCTCACTGGCCACAGAAATACTGTGTTGATGAACACGATATAAATAACTAAACAGGATAAAATACCTATAGAACAACAAAATAAAACTTATCCTGCCTGATTATCTTGTCTGACAGGTTGGTGGGTGCATGGAGTGGGTTGTCCTTTGAGAGGTGGGATGATTAGGGGGCTAAAAATAGGCTTATCAAGGTGGGGTAGGAGTGAAGCAAAAGAGTGCAGCCTCAAGGCTGGAGTGAGCAGCTGGGATTTCCAAGCTCCAGGGCTGCGCTCTGAATCTACAGATTTGAAAGACTGGACTAACCCATTCCTGATCTAAATTAGTTCCTCTCCTGAGGTGAGCTTATTTAGATTGGGCTCACCATTTTTTGCCCAGTTTAACCTCCCCCAAACATCTGTACAGACTGGCATTTAAATTGGCCTATCCTTAGTTAGGTCAACCTAAAAGTAATGCCTACATGTACCCACAGGTTTTTGAAGCCAACGACTTTTGAGATAAGTAGATAGTTAATTCAACCTTATTCTACCTCACAACTATAATCATCATCTTCATACCCGTGACATTTTAAGTAAAAAGGTGATGGAGAGCAACTTATCCTTTCAGCCTTGCAAGAATTCCTTCCTAAATAAGGAAGTTGAGTCATATTGGTAGGAGCCATGTGGTTACTATTACTGAAGCTTAAAATTTGTTTCTAGGGCTATTAATCTTTATCCACAACTAAATTTACTTATTTTGTAATTATAAAAATGAGAATAAGAATTAACTTAAAAAAGACTTTCTATTCCCTAAAGCCATATACGAAAAGCAGGTAGCAGTCCATTCTTTAACAATCACAGTCTGAAAAAATTCTTTATAATGGCATATAAATTTACCATCCTCACTACACACAAACCAGTTTCATGTATTTCGTCTCTGAACTCAGCTATGTGGTAGTTAACTGTCTAATGATGGCCTGATTCTAAAGATGAAATAAGAAGAAAATATTACACATGATTTAGAAGGTACTTTGTGCCTGACACACACACACACACAGAGCCAAACTCTGCTCTCACTCATGCAAACTAGATTGCACAGGCAGAAACAAGAGCAAGTTTGACTCCGATACCATTCTCAGAAACAGTGTATTCTGAAAGGGCAAGCCTCACAGTGACACTACGGTGTAGCTATTTAGACAATATTTTGGAGGTACTAGGATAACAGCTGTATTTACAGGGACGTTGGTTATACCCATGTTGGCCTAAGGATATAGGCAGATAAGGTTCTTTGGGTAAATGCGAGATCTTTTATTTACAGAAATGTAAGAAGGGCTTGGGCTTTCTGTGCTGTTTTATATTGTACCTAATAATAGAAAAAATGCAAGTTGCTAACACCTGTTGTCTGTGATTTTGTGGACATTGGGTTGCTGTGATGTCAGTTAGCACCCTAATTCCTGTAGCTGATCAAATGCTTTTTAGGAATCAAAATGCAATTATAAATTATAAGATGATTACAATGAAGCTGTTAAGCCAAAACCGACATCTTCATTCCATCACATTTGCAATCTCTAGATGATCATCATTTCAAAAGCCCACATAGTTCTCTTAGTTACATCCATTTCTACAGCTTCTCCAGTTTCACCTCAAACTGTAAATGTGTAATATGATGGAGAAGATCTGCATTTTTTATTTAGTAGAAGCATTCTGGATTTTCTACGAGACCTTACCTCCAGTCATCTTTGGTTAAATTTGCCAAGATATTCATCTCCTCCTCTTGCATAAGTCTGTAAGCAGCACTTACATGATGATTTTCTAGAACAGAACGATCGTTGTACAAAATTGCAACGTCTGACCTAGGTATAAAAAAAGGGCATGATAAGCAACAGGATATTGACACAATAAAGAGAAAAACTCTTGTCATTAAAGGGGTCTGATGCTTTTATTTGCCAGTAAGTCTATTTCTTCCTGTTGGACCAGATTCTGACCAGAAATGTTGAGAGAGACTCTCTCAAACACAAATAATATTTATCATGTATTTATCTTGCTTATTATATTATTTAGTGTACAGAAGGGCATAGAAAAAAGAGCTATTTACAATGAGAAGAAAATTATGATTAAATTTGTGAGATTAAATTTTAGGAAAACCCTGAAAAAAGAAAAAACCCTAAAAGAAATAAGCAGGTTGGTGTGGAATTAAACAAAAAACAAAATTGTAATGAACAACAGCTGAAGTACTGTTTTAAATTGCTGTGTGATAATTTCACCACTCCATACACATATGTGATGGTTATACGCCGCTTGATATACTGAGTAGTATTAAAAAAAAAAAAAATCAGTTTAACCATTCACATACATAATATGGTATTAGAGAAACAAAATTAAAACAGGATTGGAAAAAATTATTTAGAAGGGAACAAAGCAGATTGTACCTAAATAATAAAAGTGTTTATGTCCAGTCTGTCACTGACATCATGGGAAAATACATGATTTGCCAATCACATATTTTTATGAAGCACACTTTTGACCTACTTAACGAATCATAACTGTTCTTAATCAGGACTGAGAATTGACATAACTATGAAAGCCATTTTGTCTGGTTTTCTGAAGCAAGAGGGTCATGGAGAAAAAGCAGAGACATGTCATTTTTAGGGACAGATTGATCATAAAACAAATACTTATGGGTAACTATTTAAATGTAAAACTCAAAGTTTAGTGGCTTAAGTCATGTTCTAACTTTGCAAGACTTCAAACTAAAATATTAAGGACAAAAATAGAAAAGGAGATTTTACTTGGAACTATGAAGTGAAGTGATGCAACAAATTATTTTTAGCTGGGCCATGTGAATGCACCAGTATGTTGACAAAGAAACGGCTTATGTTGGTACTTTAGTAGCAGATGTGGAATTTGTTCATCACCAGATTTATCAAACTACGCATCCCAAAGCAAAAAAAGATTTCAACTGATTACCAGCAAATCGGTGTGCAGCCCTTAAGCAGTTCAAATAAACAAGATAATGCTTTTGTTTGTTTTTTAGAGTGAATTTATTGCATGAATGTTTTAATATAGTGATTTAAATAAGTGATTTAGATTCTCATTATAATTTTGTTCTTTTGCTGAAAATTTTTATTAACAGAAAACAATTCAGGTCCAATACTCTATTGAAGGCAATAAGCACCCCCAGCATATATGTCTATACCTCCCTCCAAACGATTACAGGACATAAAACTTTGTTCATTGGCTCTTGGTCTGCACATGCCAAAGACACAGGATCCCAATTACAGCCATGCCAAGTGCACACATCATGCCTTTCAAGAGCATGCCTATAGGAGAGATACTGAAAGCGTACTTGGGAACACTCTAAAAGTTGACCACATACATTTTTGTGCAAGCAGCATATGCAGAGTGGGCAAAGGTTTATTTGTTGTTATCAGCAGCAATCTCAGCATAACAATAGAGAAAGGATAGACATAGCCAAAGTTCACCTAAGGATGGGGTGAAAAGGAACTGACAGCCACTTGACTCTAGGCTGAACCCTGGAACTAACCCAGCTCTGCTAAGAGTGACTTCCAAAAGGGTCCTTCAAGAAGGCCAGTACTCTTTATTTGAAACACTCAAAATAACTTAATGGAATAGGTCCGTATTATCTCCATTTTTCAGGGTGACAGAGGGAAAGAGACTTGCAAATCACATAGCAAGGCAGTGCCTGTGCTTAGAGTAGATTACAGAAATTCTGGCTTTAATCCAGTCCTCTTTTCACCAGTGTGCTGTAAGTACTATGGGTGTTCTCAAAATAGACTAAGATAGGACCCTAGAGGAGCTTTTCAAGGGGCCCAACTGCCATTTGTGCCTTTGGAAATCTCCCCTGGGTGTTGCCAGGAGCTTCCAATCAAATATGAAACAAAACCCAAACAAATATGAAACAAAAACCCAACAGCTAAAGTAGGCATGGAGACACTGTTGGTAGAAAAGTGGCATTTAAGGAGGGATATGGACGGCTACAAAGTTGCTTGTGGATGCCAGTGAAAGAAAGCACAGAGTCAGAAATACTGTAAGTAAAGGGAGAGAATATAAAGGGTAATGCAAAAAGAAAATGCTCAGAAGTGTTCTGCATGACTGACATCCTTTTAAGTCAGTGTTCCAAGCATTTTGCAATGACCCGCTCAGACATCAATGAGCAGCCAAACTGAAGGATTTTGTGTTAAGAGATACGAGGCCTATCATGTGACCCCTATTCTCATGCATTGACCTTGTTCATGCAAGTGGTCACATTGACTTTACCAAAGTCAAGGAGGCTACTAATCACATGAGCAAGTATGACTTGGGCAAGCAAAGGTTGCAGAAGTAACCTATTTCTATCAGTTAAAAGTTTAAAACATTTAGAAAGCAGAACCATCCATTTTTAGAGCTAAGCAGCAGCCTTTAGAGACATTGTAGCCAGGGTGAAGTATTTCCTACAGAATGAATGCCAAGAAATTCTTCACATGCCTTTTTATCACGTGCTTAGGTAATCTCTTGACCACAGCTAACAGCACTAAAACTTAATATTCTGACCCAAGCCATCAGTACATCAAGCAAACATGACCTAAGCCATTAAATGCTGCTTTCTTTTTTTCTCCCTTTTTATTTTAGATTGCGCTGCAGCAGCTGCATTCAGGCAGGTTCTTAGGCGGTGCAGTGTGCTTACCTTGTCTGAATGTGAAAATTGTTTGTGGTCCCAGTATGCTCATAATCATGGACTGCAGCCGCAAAAATCATTGCTAAGATTTCCAGTTCTGTGAGCCAGTGCTAGTGAATAAAAGTAAAACTAAAGTCATAATTTGTATAATAACCCAACTGTGACTAAATGTTATGGCACTGAACATGTTTTCACATGTATTTAAGTGATTCTCACTCCACTTTTCCTATTATGGGTCATAAAATGAATCTTGAATTCTGTTAAATATTGTACTCCAGATTCATCTCTCTTGGCTTGTGTTGACTTCAGTGGGACCAGAATGGGTCCTTTAAGCTTTGTAGATAAAAAAAAAAAGTCGAGTAACGTTCAGTTTTCTGAGAAGCTTTTGCAATAAATTTTGTCGATACATTTTCTGCTTCCATGATTGGCTTCTATTAAATTAATGATGTGATATTAAGTTACAATCGTAATTTCTTATTCAAGGAATATTTTGACCCTCAGGATAATGGCCCAATGTGGTATATTAGCAATAAACATAAGCTTCCCCAGTTCTGCAATATTTAGAGGGTTAATGTTTTTTATTTGTTTGTTCGTTCATTTCCCCCCCACCTCCACCATTCCCCTTCACTCCTGTTTCACATGAAGGATGCTGACAGAAGTGACTTTTGTCACATGATCAGCCCCCTGAGAGCACTCTACAGCTATGCCGTGACAGAAGTGCACAGCTGCAGAGTACTTTAAAAGAAGTCAATCATGAGATAATTGAACCCACATTAAATAATGGTTCAGATAAAGGCGCTCCGAAGTGGAGCACCTTTGTTAACTTCTGTCAGTGTGCACTGGGAGCAGGACTGGGCTGATACAGCCCAGCCCCACCCTTGGTGCTCTCTTCAAGATGGAAGGAGAGGAAGGGAGGGTGTCATGGTGGGGTCCTACAGGAGGGGCGTGATCTCCTGAAGGCCCTCTACCCATGCCAAGTCCGGCCCAAGGCACCCCCAAGTTCTTGCCCGCCACAACTTTGATGATAAGTATATAGGAGAGGCTGCCTTTATACTGCCCTGGGCACGGTGTATTGGGACATTTGTTCCCGTGATCTCTCGACCCCACCGGGGTGTCTCCCTGTGTGCTGGGTGCTTTCCAGGCACCGTGGCCTTAGGGCCTCGCGAGTGTACCAGACATTGGTGTGTCTAACTACATGCCTTCTATGAAAATGCCCCTCCTGGGCTTTCTATGACAACGCCCCCCCTAGGCTCTCTCCAGGCCCTCTCCTGGGCTTCTTACTCAATAGCACCCCCTTCTCTGGGGCTTCTCATCAGCACCCCCTTCTCTGGGGCTTTTTAGCAAGCCACTGGTCCTCTTGGCCCACCGCATGGCTAACCTCTTCTAAGGCCAGGCATACCGTGCCGTTATCCCTTTTGGATCAGGGACCACCGCAGCACTTGCCCTTATCAAGGAGGCGCTATGCTGCTAACCCCCGTCTCTCCCGGGGTCCACCGCAGCATCCAGCCTCTGGCCGAGGTCTAATGCCACCCTAGCCTCTGACCAGTCTCGCGTGCCCGTCCTGGGCTTCCCACAACAGTGCCCCTTGTGAGCTCTTTAAAATGCTGCCCCCTCCCCACCTAGTGCTTCTCAACATGTTTCAATAATCCTGCCCCTTGTGGACTCCTGAAAATATTGCCCCCTGTCTAGGGCTTCTCGCAACGTGTTGCCCCTCGTGGGCTTCTCCACGTGTTGTCCCTCGTGGGCTCACCATACCCCCACTGGGCTTCTCAATATGTTGCCCTTTGTCGAGGGCCTCAATACTGCCCCCTTCCTGGGGCTGGGGTCTACACACCCCTGTGCTGCTGCGCCCTCACTGGTGCCTGAGTATACTGTGCCCCACGGGTGCTGGGACCCCATACTGCTGGGGTCCCTCTATGAGGTTACTGCACCTCACTGGCACCAGGATCCCCACCTTACTGTGGGTCTCCCCTGAGGCCTCCTCCACCCCTACAGCCTCACCCAAACCACCAGTGTAATTCACTACTAACAAAACAAAACACAAGCCTCTGGCTGTAACTCAAATATAAGGTACATGGCCATAACAATGTAAGCCTCCTGGCCACCGCTTCACATCATTGTTCCAACCTCTGGAGCTCTCGTGGGCTCTATCCTGGAGCTCCTGCCCTTCCAGCTGCTGGCAGAGAACTGCCAGCCTGACTCTGGCACTGGGCTTTATAGGGCCAAGCCCTGCCCCTGAGGTCAGCTGACTCATTAGTTGCCTCAGCAACCCTCAGCTGTGCTGATCATTATCACAATGCTGGGGCTTTCCCCAGAAGCCTTCACGCACAAGGAGCGGTGCAGCAAGGTGCGCCGCGACAGAGGGGAAGGAGGTTTATTCTGGGGTTTGCCCAGTCTGTGGTGGAGTGGGGCAAAGATAGATTGGAGCCCACCTTGGGCTAGGGGAAAGAGGCTGCAGACATGGAGTCAGATCCATACTGGAGCTTGATCCCCCAATACCCTAGACCCAACAGAGAACATTTACTGGGTTAGGGGAATCACTGTAACTCATGGTATTTCCTGTGAATCACCATAAGTTACAGTTGGGAGGCTGCACACCTGCACTTTCCACCATGTTGTTTTTAGCTAAAAAGAGAAAAATAATGGAACATATACCTCTACTGTTAAAGATATAATTTTAATATAGACCATTTTTATATGCAATGGAGGTATGGTTGATACACTGTTTATGCATTACAACAAACTTTTTATGTGCTCCTTAAGTGACCTAAGGAAGTATGTCTTGCATTCAAAAGTATGTCTAACTTTATAGCAATCACAAAGCTGGTCCAATAAAAGATATCACCCTAACAAATCCTTGCCTCTTGCATACTGTCTGGACTAGCATGGCTAAAACATCACTCTTATACTAATTAAAACAAAAGAAAGGCAGCAAATATCTAATAATAAGCATAATTTATACAACTAATTTTGCCAAATGCATGTTTCTTGTATTTATATTTCCCTCAAAGTGATATTCTACATTAAAGCTTTTGAAAAGGTCTCTCATAGCAATGCAGACACACATATTGATACACACAATTAAGTACAATTAGGACATTCCAGACATTGGGGGCATGCATTTACAGCAGCACAAATTGCCGAGGTGTGTGCCGCTGCACACATGCTTCGCTGCAGGACAAATTGTCCCGCAACAGGCAAACTGCTCTTGCCCAGCCCTCTTCAGCTGGAGAGAGCTGGAGGCCAAGGCCAGCACTGGTGCTAGCCCCACCAGTCTTACCTGGTGGCTTGGAGCAACAGAGACACAAGTCAGGCAGCACAGAAGCCTGACCAGGAGCCAGAGCATGGCTCTGGATAGTCTGGTCTTCATGTGTGCTGGTGCACACTTGTTGTGTGTGCATTGCACCAATTTTTTCTCCTTTTAAAATTTTTTTTTGCTACTGGGATGTGGCCTTACAGTTCATATCATGCAAGATACAACTGCCATTTTATAAGCTGCCTAGGCATGAGTATCACAGACTGCTTCATGAAGATGAAAACAACCAGTCAAGATTCACTAGTGCAATGAGAATAAAAAAATAGGGCATGTTGAAACAAAATATATGCATGTCAGAATGTTGAGGAACAGAGAGTACGGTCTAGTTGGAGAAGCAAAGTGAAATTATAAAAAATACAACTGAGGAATAAGGAAATACTATAAGCAGTTCTAAAAACGGAACCAGTGACCTCCATACTATTTTGTGCTAAAAAAAACAGGCCATGAACTAAGACTGACATACACAATGCTTTCAGTAGAACAAATGAAATTGAAATCCCAAAATTATGAATAACTAAAGCTAAACACAAAACATTCTTTTCTTTTCCAAATATCAATTATTAAAAAACAAAAATACTTGCTAGAAAATCCATCTATAATTAGAAGAGAGTTTTTTGCAAAGCTTTTCTATGGTGCATGGGGGTATTTTGTGTTGTACTGTATGCCAGTAAATATTGTAGTTATTTGTCAAGTCAGAGTCAATTTTTCAGTCAACATTCAAATCAGGAAACAACTGTGGTCCTTTATCTCACTGCCAAACAATAACAATAAAATCTGCCTGCCTTTAAATGAGGCATGAATAATGGCTGGGGTAAGAAAGATAACTTCATCATACCTCTACTTTTCACCACTTCCAGTTGAAAAAACAAATGGTGAAATGATATATGGGGAAAAAAAGAATTATCCAAACACATCTATTGAGGGGTGGGGTATGTTGTGTACTGACTTTGCGCTTTTGACAAAAAAAGAGGCGGGGGGAGATCACTGTATCATCCATGCAAAATTTTCCTGCATTACACATGAACATGTTTTGGGGAATTAGATACTCGAATCCCTGGCATTACTGAAATTTCCTAAATGTTGTCCTGGGTTAGCTGTCCTAGTAATGTCTTTTGGGTTTTCATCTCATTTCCAGTGTTTTAATGGAATGCTAAAGGCTAATAAATTGTCTATTATTTATACTCTGGAATAGACCTTGGGGGCTCAGACATTAAAGAAATTCTTCTTTATGTCCAGCCTGAAACAGTCTTGCAGTAGTTTATAACCGTTCCACTTCGTCATCCCTTGGGGTGCTCTGGTGAACAAACGTTCCCCCAGATACTGGTGGTCACCCCTAATAAACTTATAGGCAGCCATCAGATCACCCCTGAGCCTGTGTTTTTTCAGGCTAAAGAGCACCATACCTCTCAGCCTGTCATCATAAGATCTGTTTTCCTAATCATTTCAGGCTAAAGAGCCCCATAGCTCTCAGCCCGTCATCATAAGATCTGTTTTCCTGATCATTTCTGATCATGCGTGTGGCTCTCCTCTGCACTCTCTCCAGCTTCTCCACATCCATTTTGAATTGTGGGACCCAAAACTGGACACAGTACGCCAGCTGCGGCCTCACCAAGGTTGAGTACAATGGGAGAATGATGTCCTGGGATTTGCTTGAGAAGCATCTATGGATGCAAGCCAGGGTTTTGCTCGCTTTACTAGCCGCAGCATCTCATTGCAGGCTCATGTTCATCTTGTGGTCAATGATGACCCCCAAGTCTCTTTCTTCCGTAGTGCTAGATGACTGACAGAGACAATGTATGTCCCCTGAACGGAGTCAGGACTAACATACTGGTAATGCAGAGATTGTTAGCACCTGGATTAAGCAAAACTCAGTATTATAAGCATTTAGAATGAAGATGCTTGCTCATATCTGTTTCACTCTTCGAAGTGGTGGTACACTGTAATGGTACAAAACAACTATAATTTTTCTGCTGCAAGCCCCAAAACCTGCCCAGTGCAGCCCTCCAAATAGGCATGAGTTGGCTGAAGAGAAGGACACAGCAAGACTAGTGCTTCCAAGGGATGGACTAATTTGGTATACTACTCACTGGTGAAGTATCATAGTATCATAGTACCTAGGGTCAGAAGGGGCCTAGAGCAGGCCATCTAGTCTGACCCCCCGCCAATTGGCAGGAAACGAGTGCCAGGGTC
>JAGPOW010003685.1:48051916-48082133 GCA_030014935.1 Caiman crocodilus
TTAGGAAGAACTTCTTCACAGTTAGAGTGGCCAAGGTCTGGAATGGGCTCCCAAGGGAGGTGGTGCTCTCCCCTACCCTGGGGGTCTTCAAGGGGAGGTTGGATATGCATCTAGCTGGGGTCATCTAAACCCAGCACTCTTTCCTGCCTATGCAGGCAGTCGGACTCGATGATCTATTGAGGCTCCATCCGGCCCTAACATCTATGAATCTATGAAACTTAGACAGATGTACTTAGTTTCTGTGGGACCCAATGTAATGTCCATTAAAATGATTGAACCACTCTTTTACCTTCCACTGAAGCTGAATCAAATAATACAATGGTTGATATGCATATTTCATAGATACTCACTTAAGTAACAGATTTATAAATTTATTAGGGAGGAATTCACCTCCATATGGACCTCCAGATTTATCAAGGAGCATTCTTGGGAGAGCTGTCTTCATGTTATTGGTACAAAGCTAGTTAGTTATGCTAGTCTGAAGTCAAGCAGAAGATAGGGCAGGGTGGTATCTTAGAGACTTATTGGTTGAGAGGCATAAGGTTTCACAGGGAACAACCACTTTATCAGATTCTATGAATGGACTGTCAGAAAGAAAAGATTTGTGTAGAAGAGGGAAGGATGGGAAAGGGGATGCAGCTAACAAGAGTCAGTCACTGTGATGGCAAGATAATAGTGGCAAATGAAATGTGTAATTCTGTATACTGTTGCAGAAGAAATTAGTGAAAAAGGTGCTTGTCTGATGTATTTTCTTTCTTCTTTGTACTACTTTTCTGTTCAAAAGTGTAGCTCTGTTTGACCAACAAATTTGTTCTATTTTGGAGAGTTGGATTTGACATCTAATTCAAACCCAACTTTGAGATAAACATAGACCTTGCCAACTTTCTTGGACTGGTGAAATCCTCAACTGGCTGTGAAAGTCAGATTGGTTAGAATTTGCAATGTCATAATAATGAAAAGATGCCCTGTGGGAGCCAAAATATGACCCAAAGTTTCTAAGCATGCTGAAAAATGTCTGCTTTTTTTTCCCTGTAAAATAAATGGCATATACAGAATGTAGGATTACATAAAATGGTACAAAGATTTTACTTGCCAGCTGTTGGGAAAAAATGAAGTAATGCACTCATGATTGTCTGAGTAATGTGCATATGTAATCACATCTCAAACTCTCATTTCTCTTTATTTCTTGATCTGAAAAATAATGGATGATTGGGATATTTTCATAATTTGTAGTTTAAAATGGTGGTGCTTAGTGCATTCAATTACAAAAAAAGGACTGCATATTCAAAAACTAAGGTATTTGTAGCTATGGTAGTTTCAAAGAACATCATTATTGCTTTTCATTTCTTCAGGATTATGCTTATTAATCATTTTTAGACAGAACTCAGAAGGAAAAATCTTGAAAATTATTTACTATATTGCTGAATTATTCATCATCATTTTGAGGCTTCTAAAGCAATAGTGATGTCATATTTTATAACACTGAGGAATAATCAGTTATTTTAGTTTCAAAAATATATTAATAACTTTCATAAAAAGAACTCAAACAGTCAAAGCAATTACAAGTTAGACACAAAATGTATCCTCTACTGAATCATAGCCTCTTCTGAAGTAAATGTTTTTAAGAGGCTGCAACCTCTAAAAGGACACTACACAACAATTCAAAATAAAGATACATATTTATCAATTTGACATTTCTTCTTGCATTATTAGGCTGACCGAGGTCATTATGCAAGATCAGTTAAGGTAACAGTCCAAAATACTAGTATTGCCAAAGCATTCTTGACTCTCTAGTCAGTGAACTTGACTTAGCAGACAATGAATTTCAGCTTTTCAATTACTGACACTTGCACTTCCTTTTAAAAGAAAAATCTTTTGAAAAATCTTTTAATAATCCAAAAAATTATTAGAGTGCTTTAAAAAAAGACATACAAGGAAAGATTAGAAGAACTAGAATAGTTTACCTGGAGAAGAAATAACTAAAAGGGGATTTGATTACAGCCTTAAGATAGAAAAGGACTGTTAGAAAGAGAATAGTCATTTAATCTTAATCTGTGTTCAAAGGGGGCCAGACAAAGTGTTGTGGGCTTAAACTGCAACAAGAAAAATTTAAGTTAGATATTAGGAAGGACTCTCCAATTATGAGCGTGGTTAAACAATTGAATAGATTACCTAGAGACTTTTTGGAATTTCCTTCATTAGAAGTTTTTAAGACCACCATTTGTTGGGGATGGTTTAGACAAGGATGTTCCTGCCTTGAACTAGGAGTTCGACAGGATGACCTTGAGGTCTTGTGTTCCTAGAGTAAGACTCACCAATATTAAAATGTTAAATTGCAAGGGGAGGACTTTAAAGAAAAATATTTCTTCTTCTTATTTTGCTTTTCCATTATCAGTTTGCTATTAGAACGACAAGGGATAATTAAAATAAGTTCAGAGACTGTTAAGTCTCCAGTGAACCAGCTTTCCTCCAGTAGACATGTCCCTGAAACATTTTGATTTCTTTTTGCTTTCTGATTTCTCACCCACTCAAGAACCGACAGGAGCATCTTTTGAAGATTGAAGGCTTCAACTATTTTTTTTAATGAGACATTTACAATTGCTGCCCAAAAGAAAAACATAATTTCATATAGCTCTGGGAGGCTTTCCCAACTGCCAGCCTAGTTTCTAAGGAGACCAATTCCATCACTTCATAAATAAAGCTGTTAGCATTTTTCTCAAAAAATATAGTCAAATCTTAAAAGATTTTTTTTTTCTATCACAACCTTGGATTATATGAAATGGTAGAGCAACACAGCAGAACAAGAGAATCTAAGATGTATCTTTTGCATTGTAATAGCTTCATTTTAAGGCTTGATTTCAGTATGACTTCTGCATTCTGTAAAGAAACACATGAGGGTCTGACAGTTCTAATTGTGTGTACAGTCTAGTTGCACACACAACTTTTCAGTGTAGATGTATTTCTTTTCCTTTGACTCAAATGAAGTAATAGTACACAAATGTGGATAGCTCATTCAATTACAGTGTAAGAAGATAACAGTGGTCATACAAAACACTTCCTCCTTTTAGAGATGCTGATTCTGCTTAGGTAATCTTTGCTGGCTGATGTGGCAGGCAGCAGTATACCTCATTTGAATATGAGCAGTAAAAGTGGCTTTTCAAACAGAGGGTCTTGTGTGTGGGCTGAGAAATCTGGAGTGAGGAATCCTAAAAGCAGGCAATTTATTTTGGCCATGATCCTGCAATGTGTAGTACTTGGGAGGAGTATTGGCCTGCAAAGACACTTACCAATATTAGATATGCTCAGTGCATGAGCAACAATCAACCTACATGTTATGCCTTGCAAGATCAAAGCAAAACAGATTTCTCTCTTTATAAACAAAATCCTATGAAGTCAGTCAGTTTAAATTTTCAAGTCGTATAGCTGGAGTTTGAGAGTAAGTTTTTAAAGGTACTTTCTGATCAAGAGACGCACAGTAAAAATAAACCAGTTAAAAAACTCCAACACAATAGTTTTTGAATTAATGAGTATCTTGCTACCATCAATAAACCTACTGTTGTATGAAGAAATGTATGTTCAGAGTCAGAAGGGTTTAATCTCTTTTTTGATACTCCAAGATAATATTGCTCTAAGATACGACTACTTTTTAACTTTCAGATACATTTAATTCAATTCCAAATTTCCACTGGTAGAAGTCATCTGTGGCACAAAGTAATTGCTTTCTTCTTTGGCCACAAAATTAACTTTCCCCTACATTATTTCAGTGGGATGTAATAATTTCATAATTCCTGCTGAATGCAAGATTTGCTCCTCAAAAGTGGAACAGAGCTTGTCTATGGATTGTTTCTAAACTTTCTCATGAAGATTTGGACTAGAGGGTTGAGGCTGTTAAAATGCAGTTAGTTTTGCATGCATACCAGTATTACATTTAGATTGCCCTAACTGTGCAAGCATTTGCAGGACTTAGTTCACCTAAAACTGGCATGCCTAAATGAGAGCCAGCTTTAGTTCAGAATGGCTTACCCTGACTTAAAATGGATTAACCTGACTTAACGAATGCTTGCCTAAGTTGCCTACCTTCCTCTCACAGCCCTGGGACGGGGCAAGCTCTGGCACTCTCCACAGCTCCAGAGCTGTCCGTAAAAAATGGAAAATGAAAATGAAACTGTAAGTCAAACTGAAAAATATGGTGTATAACATGTAAATGTTAAAGCAAGCAGCCAACATTATGAAAGTAAATGTATATTTAAATAGTAAAGAAAGTTGTTTTATATATGGTTGTGTGAATACATATTAATACATAAATACAAACCTGGCAGGGTCACTTTACAGTATGGCATGTATTTCTACAGAAAGCGATGCCAGAACTTGGTAGGTTTATGAATCGAGTCCAGTACTCATTTTGAAGTTGTATTTGAGAATGAAAATGCTCAGTAAAGTTAAAAACAAAATGGAGAAAGAAGTCACTTGGGTTTCTCCTGATTTAATGCTATCAAGAATTAGATTGATTTACTGAAAACTGGTTTAAAGAACATATAAATAAATAATGTTGATCAAAGAAAAGGAAGAAGTTTTCTTCAAATATTTAATTATTCTTGAAAATATTTTAGTAGTCTTGGTTATGAGGTCATAAAATGAGTCTTCTAAGGAAATAACTTGAAGATGAAATTATGTGTGTTTGTTTTTATTTGACTGCCATTAATTGGCCTGTTGGCCCCATGATAGCAATTGCCTTAATGATTTTGCTCACTAAATTTAATACACCTATTACAACTATGGAATATGATTTGTGGCATATTTCCTTACAGTCTCTCATGTGCAAGAGTGATTAAACTCAGAACTGGGTGAGGAACAGCACATCCACCTAATGACAGTGTTTGGGAGGTGTGCATTTGGAAGGAGTACATTTCCCTCATCACTGATGCTTTAATCCCTTGCCAGTAACTGCAGAAGTCTATGTAATGCATCTCTTATTACTGCTAATAGAAACAATATACTTAAATCAAATTACATAAGCAATAGGAGTTTCTATGCACTGTTTCCATAGAAAAATATTGTAAAATAGTTCAGGTATGACTGAGCCTTTCATAAGCTACCTAGAGAAGCGAGTCCTGCAGGCAGTCATAAGCAAAGAAATATTTAGAGCTGAGAGTGGGTCTGACATATTAGAGATACTACAGCAACTCATGTTGGGAATGGGCATAAGGACATGTGAAACAAGTTTTTCTGAAAGTATGTCTATATAACTCAGTATTACCAGTTTAACAAAAGGTGTAGTTTTAAACTGATTTCATTACATTGATGTAAACATGTGAGTGGACAGATTTAATTTGAAACCGGGTTTATCTTGGTTTAGCTGTAGTTAATTAGGATCCCATGTGGCATCTACATGAGATGTTTACTGTGGAGTTACTTAATTAGCTCCTCAGTAAAATCTCACCATCTACATGTGTGGCCCTATTAGGCTGCAGTAGACTAATAAATGCTGCCATAGGTTAGTACTTGTCAACACAACAGCATTATTTAGTGCACCACAACACACGTGTAGATGCTGACAGGGCTGCCTGGGCCACAAAGATGCTTCACTGCAGGGGCTGCCTACTGGCTAGCCCCACGCTAGAGCAGACGTGTGCCCCACTGCAGCACGTTGAGCCAAGTTGGAGCAGCCCCAAACTGGCAGACTGATCCTTGGGGCCTTCTGCTAGCTGGGGCTGCTCTGAGCTAGCTTGATGTCCTGCAGTCCCAGGAGCATGCATAAGTTAGTCTGTTAAAAGCAATACCAGTAGCTGTGAATTGTGCCTAAATTCCAACTAAAAGGTATTTTATATTGCTTTGATTTCCTCATTTTTCTGGTTGGGATAGGACTGGTTTCCCAGGCACAGTAGGACTTCCACATTTGAGATACATAATAGTTTGTACATGAAGGTTACATCTGAAAGGCAATGGAATAGAATTATTACATGAATATTTTAATCCATCTTTCTAAGTGGAATAGCTATTCTATTCTATTCTATTCTATTCTATTCTATTCTATGCTCTTGGTTTTTATACCCCAATGCTCACTGCAGCATCTGAATGTTTTTCAGTAGTATCTTAATGCATTTAACCAACCCTCTATTAAACTGAGTTTTTATATGTACTGTATAAAACATAAGATTCTTTTAAAAAGAGAAGAAGAAGTTCAGGTCCTCAAAATGATTATTAAAAAAGTCAGATGTTCTTAGCTTTAATAAGGAATTGCAACCTGGCACATGCTTCACATCAAAGTAGAGAAGCTTTAGCAAACAGTCATAAAAGCATGTGCAGTTCAAGAGAACACTTAAAAAGTTCAATTTAGTGAAATATAAGAGTTAAAAAATCACCAGAAAATTGTCTTAGAATTAGTACATTAACTTCACAATGAATATGAAAATCTCAGAATTAATTCAAGAAATCAAACACAGGGCTATGTAGAATTTACCATTTGATTAAAGCCAGCCTATTTAAAAGAACTTAAAGTCACAATTCCAGTAACAGCTATCATGTTTGTGCTTGTAAAAGCATACTAAAATAAAAATTGTAGCTTTTCATAAAATTATTTATATTCAGATACCCCTTCTTATCTTTAAAAGCTCTTCATTTCAGAACAAGTCCCTTTTTCTTCAACAGTACTTTTCATAATAAAAATAGTTTTGAGGACAGCAAAGACTATCAATCTCATATACCTATTAATACAAGCTTTATTGCATTGGATTGTACTTCACCCATGGAGCCTTCAAAGTACATGGGAGTTCAGCATGCTTTCCCCAAGAGGGAAACTTGACTTCTGGAATGTTAAATACTTCGATCTTAAGAACTAAGGGTCATACACTGGCTGTAAAGATTTTGATGATCTTCAAATGACATCAGTAAGAATTATGTGCAAGGATCAATGATACGACAGAAGACCACTCCCACTTTCCCACCAACATGGTATAAGGCACCATTTTTTTTTAATGACTTACCTGGTTTCATCAATGTAAACGGCTTCCAGCACAGATGCTGCATATTCAATATTCTTTTTTAAATCTACCACATTAACATCGCCTTTCTCCAGCTGCTTTACCAAGCATCTTAATCTGTTAAAAATAATAAAATGAAAAAATTATTGTATTGCCTAGATTCCGTAGAAATCTAACAACTATTTTAGTGCCTATGTATTCTATTGGGACATTTTTTAAATGACATCACTGCCCCTTTCTATTAATTTGTATCTATTTTTAGTGCAAAAAACCCCACCAGTAACCAGTAATGAAATTTTACAACTTGATGAACCTGTAATGTAAAACAATATAGTAGGTATAAGATTCAGTAAAAAAGCGAGGGACTCAATAATTACCAACACCATTTTTCAAAGTAATGTTTCTTCTTTCAGATATTGCATCTCTAATTTTAGTGATATTGTATTTGCAGGAACTTATTTTAGCTCTAATATTCTATATTTCTGCTTCAAAAAATCTTTATCCATCAACAAAGGTACAGAGAAATGTTAGCTCCATACCTATTAGCCTTCATTTTCCTACGTTTAACTTTTTAAACTTTCAGTACACATATTTACCTCAGTTTGTTTTTTTTATTATTAACATAAGTAAAGGTTGAGCTCTGCTACTCCCAGAATTCATTATTTTTGCCAGAGGAAAGATGGTGCATTAAAAAAATTGAAAAATTTTCTTGTGTGTGTTTTTTTCAGCTTTGTTTTCAAAAAAATTCCCATGTATTATTATATGCATTGATACACCCAAAGGAGGTTTTCTAACCTGCAGGGAGAGGCAATAAACAAGTTTTGGTAGCAGTCATCCTATAATATGGTGCTATTAGATCCTCAGAACACATCTGCCTTTTTTGAAGGGAAGAACTCTTCAGAACGTTCATTGAAATATTTGCACTAGTGACTTCACAAAGCTCTGACTAATGGGATTATTAAGAAAAACATATTTTTCTTCTTTAGTCACTGAAATTATATTCTCTATCTCAATGCTGAAATGATATGCAGGATTTTATCACAGAAGAAAAAAAGAGTGCTTTAAATTAAATATGCCAGTTTATTATTTTAATGTAATTGTAGTAAAATCATTATTAACTAGGTTTTTCATACTTATGAAATAGTGCAAGCTTTGAGCAGAAGAGGATTTCTACTGAGAATCATTTTTGGTTAACGTTCCTTCCATAAATAATTCTATATTTACTCTTCTATTTGTGGAAAAAGCAGTTTGGTTTCTTGTTCCACTAGTTTGCACACAAGACATGCAGATAGAATCTAATTAATTTAAAATAATGAGAATCCAATATCTGTTTTTTTTAGACAAACATTTAGTGTTTGATCAGACTTGATTAAAATCTATGTATTTAAGATGAAAATGCTACCTGAAACAGAACTTTCATAATTTTTTTTTAAATATGAACCGTTGCAGACAAGGTGTTTTGACTCTATATTTTTCTTACACGAGTAGTTATTTCCAGGTCTCCTGGAATGAAAGCAGACCTTCAGAGGTATGTATAGAAAGCAATGTTTTAAAGGAGTGATCTTTCTTGTCTGCAGTCAGTGGAAGTTTTGCAGTTAGCCACACATCCTCTTGTGGCTCTTTTCAGAAGTAGGTATCTCCGTTTTTATAAGTGAGTTTTTGGTAACTGGCTCATACGGACTCTGAGGTAATGTGAGAATTAAATTCAGGGGTTCCTAGTTTCTTAGCACCGTAGTCTGTCATAGGTAAACTGACTGACTTCAACCTGTACTTGCTTGACTTATTTTAATTTGTGACATAACAGTTCTGAATCACTGAATCAGTTTTATAACTGCAGTTTTCTGGAAAATAGCTACCATTATTTATTCGAATCCAAGATGAGGCTTTTTTCTCCTAAGCAGCCTTGGTGGGAAAAAGCCACAGTTTGGATTCAAGTACTGGCCTAGGGCAGGCAGAGATTCAGTTCTGACTTTGGTAGGGTGAGCACCCACCCCTAATTGGGCAGGATAGTCCTGGAATGGAAACCTCAAGTCCCAGGCCTAGGCTGCATGACTGGGACAGCATTTGTCCTGGATTCACAGTATCGTGCAGGGATCGGAAAATGGTAAGATTCCCCTTGCAGGCCGGCAGCATTCCAGCCTGCAGGGGCTGCTTGCGGCTGCTGGGAGCAGGATGCAGGGGTTGCCGTGTGCATGCCTGCACACATGCACATGGCCAGGTATACAGCCAGGCATTGTGGAGAGCAGCTCCCTGCAGGTAAGGTTGTACAGAGAGCAGAGAGACTGCCTTGGTGAGGGAGGGAGTGGAGCGGGGGCTGGTACTGGGAGCACTGCCCAGCTAAGGCAATGCATGGGGCCTGGAGCCAGGGCAGGAAGTGGGACAGAGGGCGGGAGGGAGAGGGAGGCTTCCTGCCACTGCGTGTACTCCTGAAGGGAGCATGAGGGACATGTTACCCCACAGATTTGTATGCAGGGCAGAGGCAGATGTTGGCTGCCTACTGCAGGCTCAGGGCTCCCTGCCCTGCTGCTCTCCCCTTGGGAGCCCCACACCACCATGGCCAAGTGCCCCCTGCCTGCCTGGTAGTAGCGTGGAGTTGTGCCTCCTGGTGCTGATGGGCAGGTCATGTGGGGCTCCCAGAAGAAGGGCAGCTGGGACCATTGGCAATGCATATGGGGTGCGTGCAGGTGCATGTGCATCCGCTGAGATTGGCTGATGCTGCCAATGCTGTTCTGGAAATTTGTTCTCCCCTCTTTACTCCCCCCATAACTTCTGCTCTATCTCTGGTTCTGATCTGGCCCATCTGGGAGCTGCCACCATTTCTCCCTGGCTGGGCTGGGGCCAGGCCAGGGCCTCTGTTGCTGCTGACTGCCCCAGAAGCACAGATCTGCAGCAGAAGATAAAGAGATAGAAGTGGTCAGGGAGTGAGGGGGAGGGCAGTTAGGCATGGAAGGACAGGCAGAAGGGATCAAGCACAGGCATGGGGGGGCAGGGGTGGGGGGCAGGCACAGACATATGGGGGAAAAAGGCAGAGGATGGGCTGCAGGGGTAAATCAGAGAGTAGGGGAGGAAGGGAGTCACAGGCATCCAGAGCACGGGATAGGGGGCAGGCACAGGCATGGTGGGGCATGTGGCAGGGGTGCACATGGCAGGGGCCAGGCAGCAGAGAGGCCTAGAACAGTGGAGACAGGCATAGGCATGGGAGAACAAGGGCAGGGGAGCAAGGGGCAGGGGTCTGGCCTCTTGCCCCCTGCTGCTATTTTTTCTTCCACAGAAGTGGGGGTGGAGCAGCTAATTTAAGAGAACCTTCCACTAAGTAGATGCCACATATGAAAACGATTACAAATTTCTAGTTCTCCATGTATAGAATCTAATTATGGGGGTGGCGGGGAGATTAAATTTAAAGTAATCTTGGATTTGGGTAAATACAATGACTTACATTTGTGAAGTAAGATCAAATTCAGGTCAAATGGCAAATACATTGTGTATGCACATTACAGTAACATGCTCCAAAAATTAAAGTTGCCAACTCTGACTTCATTAATATTACAAGCAAATACACTCAGATAAGCTTAATTGTTTATACTTTGTCTGCAGACACCTAACTAGATCATTCCAGATCCATTTTTCTGCATGATTACCCTATACCGATTGCATGATGGAATACTGAAATCTGTTTTCTTTTATAGATGCATTTTCATGAGCTGAGTGGGTGGCTTAAAATGGTTTATCCCAAAACAGATTCTAAATTAAAGTAGAAAAAGTGAAAAATAAATCTTAAGCAATAAACCCCTAGGAAATCCAATAAGCATTTCCAAAGGTATGAAGTCATAACTGCTTCAACTGAAGAGATGTGCAGTAAGCCCTCTTTAATTTCCACAGCTATGAAGGGATTTTCCATAAACTAGTAATAATCAGGCTACACAACTGATAAAATTTTGCCCAACTGTAAGCAGATGCAGTTCTTCAGAAGCCAATGGCATTGTGCCTGTTTATACAAGGGATTAATCTGAAAGTATACACAGAGATGGAAGAGAAGAGTCAAAATAGTACTGCTGGGTATTTAAATAATACACCTGCCATTTGACTTGCTTATTTGTTCAAGCAAAGAAGAAAAATATTCAAAAAACGCAGCTCTTTTAATTAAATGAATATTACTGATCTTCAGAAAATGACTGAGTAGCTTTTAATACTGAGATAGCACTGCATTATACAAAGCTTTGAGGAATTATAGTTCGTCAGTATGAATTTATTCAATGTTTTAAAGAACTCCCTGATGTATGTTAATGAGAACAGGGACCACATATTATCAGTACAGGTATAGTCACAGGTTATTTATTATCCACTCTAAGGAACCTAATGGAACATGAAAACCCTATATCATCTAAAAATTATTTCTTACTCTCACCTAAATTTACTTTTAAATGAAAGAACTTATCATTATAAAGAAATAATGTTCCCTCTTTCCCCCCCCACTCTATTTTGTACATTTGGCAGCACTTCATGTATAAACAGTTTCACTATTTGGCTGGTAGTCAACTGCAGTTCCTGTTACTTAGACTAAAGCTAGGAACAAACATTGCATTTATCCCTGGATAAATTGTGCCTGGAACAAAAATATCCTGAGATTAGTGTATATACACATCACCCTTTTAATCAGGGTTTAGTGCAGGGATGGGCAAAATACTGCCTGCAGGCCAGAAAAATCCTGAAGTAAAGTACTCTAAAACAGCAGCTCCCAACCTTTTTTGCCGCAACCCTAAATCTGGGTCACATCTCCTGCCCCTGCCACTGACTCACTCATGCCCAGTGGTGCCAGCAGAGCCCGGGCTGGGCCGGGATCGCAGTGGTGGTGAGAGCCGCGTGTCCCGTGAACTGGGAGAGCCCCGCAGGCAGAAGGGGGAGAGTAAGGGACAGACCCCCCATGATCCTGATTTGGGTCGTGACCCAAGGTTGGGAGCCACTGCTCTAAAACAACACAACTTAGTCTTCTTCATAATGCCCTTCACAATGTGGCACCCAGCTTTTCCTGAAGAATCCTATACTAAACAAAGGATTCCTACTAAGGGTGTTGTTACATGTTAATTTAAATATGTAAGTGCCCTTAAACCACGAGTGTCCACACAGTAGGGCAGAAAAGCACATGCTAAGGGCCCTTTGGGCAGCTCAGAGATAATCCTCTTCCATAGAGGATTATCTCTATCTTGTTTTGAGCAGCTTGCAGTGAACCCAATTCAAGGGAGAATCACCACTGTCCTAGGTTGGGTAAGCCCACCCCTCACAGAAGATTCCCACTCACCATCCCATGGGCAGCTCCTGGCTCTCCTGCACCTCCCAGTGAACAAGCAGGGAAGAGGAACCTGCCGTTGCTGCCACTCTCAACCAGCCCAGAGAGCATTAGTGGACCAGCCTCAACAATGATGGTGAGCCGGGGGTCGCAGGGGGTGGGGGTGAGCCACAAGGGCTGAAGGGGATATGGGAGACCTGAAGGCCAGGGAGGGAGCCAGGGGAGCAAGCAGAACAGAAGAGCAAGCAGAATAGAGCGGCCAGCTCTACCCAGACTGGGGAAATAGTGAGGGGAATGAGCTAAATCCATGCAGAAGGGGGGCAGTGGGGACCCAGACTGCAGGCAGGAAGGGGCTGGCAAGTCTGATGGGATCCTGCCAGCCCCAGGCTGCCCATAATCTGAGCCACCTACTCTTCCTGCAAGAGCAGGCAAACTTCACAGGCAGAGAGCCAGTTTGGCTCCTAGCCACACCCCTGGTTGCCAGCCCTCTACAGGGAGATCAGAGCAGTGCATATTTCAGGGTATTAACCTTTAACATGTGACTTCTTAAAGCACCTGCTAATTTTGAACACCAATTTAACTCAGCATGTGCTAAGTGTGACCTAAGAGAATACATTGGACAGTGTTTCTGGTTTCCTTGAGGTGTCCAGGTTATAGCTTATGGTAAGAAAAACAGGAATAAGGTATATAATAGTCATTTAGTTTTATAAAACTAAACAATCACTTCTGCAGTTATACTGGCTATCATCATGAATTGGAACTGCTGGAATGATGAATTAGCATTCCATTATTAATTGATCCTTGTCCTCTTCCACGCTTCACAAAACCAAGACAGAAGAAACTTTTTTGGTTTGTTTTTTCTCAAAACAATAAATTATAATGTCAATTCTTTAAATTAAGGTAAGAAATAATATCTATTCTTCAAGTTATAGTTTAGAAAACTAAATACAAAATGAGTGTCTTTGATACTAAAGAGGTGCTTTACAGGCAAAATGATAAGACAACTGTAATATAGAGCTTGCACTGTTTTTTATAAAGTAATGCAAAAGATATATACCATATACCTAGGGGCACCAAGGTGATGGGGAAGATAATAAATGAAGAGTTCAACAGGATGGCAAATATGATTAATGACTATGATATGATTGTGGGAGTAACTAGAAGAGGCTGCAGTCAAATGTAGTCATGAGCAGACCAGAGGGTGGAAAGTCTTCATTCAGCTGAAATTAGCATAGGAAATAATAGGAATAGAGTTTTTTCTTAGTCACCTTAATTAACTGGCAATTTACCAACTGAACTACATGTCAAGGAAGATGGGAAATTCAAAAATAAAGTTTTTTTAGCCAGAGAAACACAGTGTGTGGGTGAGCAGAGGTGGAATATGAAGACAAAAGGGGGTTCACCTCATCAGTGGGAGCTGCCTAATGCGTCATGTCTGTATGGGCATGATTTCTTTCAGAGAGGTAGCTCCTGCTTTACCCTGTTAGTGTGAAGCAGCAGTCTATGCTGGTTGGTGTGCAGCATCCACAAGAAGCATCTCTCTTTTCAAAGACTTATATGTATGGGGCTCAGATTACATAAAATGCATAAGCTGATGGCATGATTGGACTGATGTAGGACAAGTCACTCACAACTGGTGCTGTAGACCTAATCACACAGGACTCTGATCCCAAAGAGGCATAAAAGAAAAAAAGATAATCATCATTCTCTTTTCCACCCTCATACATCCAGGCAGGAACAGATACAATGTGTGATGACACTGCATGCTTTAAAGATTTTTTAGTTCTGCTTTCCTCATAAAAAATGGTAGCAAAGCCAGGGATTAACAAAAGCTCTTCCAGTTTAAAAACACAGAATCTGATTTAGGTTCCAATCTCACAAAATAGAATATGCAGGTGGATCACTGCATCTATGTGTACCCCTACTAAAGTAAATGGTTCGTTCTGCAGGATTAATGGCTTTATACTGTAAATTCTGGGGCAGGGATTTGTCTTCTGTTTTGTATACCGCTGAACTGATAAATATGTGATAAATGTTTTCTGTGATATGTACGTTACCGTTTTTCTCCACTTCTTTTTTATCTTGAACTGCTCTATCACTTTTTTCCCCTATACTTCCATTATCAGCGTCTTTCTAATTTTCTTCACCTACCTCATCATACCGTACCCGCCTCCTGCATCTTTTCTCCTACCCCATTCTAGTTCTTTCATTTCTTTCTGTTCAGCCCCCATATGCTTGCCTTTCTTCTAAACTTATTGCTGTGCCTTCTTCAAACTTTCACTCTTCCAAGCTAAAAATTATGGAATCATAGAAAATATGGCTAGAAAAGCACTCAGGAGGTCATCTTGTGTAACTCAAAGTATAGCTCAAGGTAAGATCCCTTGTTTAAACCATTTCTTCCAAGTGTTTGTCTAACTTCCAAGGACAGAGATTCTACAGCCTCTCTATGTAGTCTGTTTCAGTTCTAACAGTCCAAATTTCCCTTACTGCAATTTAAGACCATTACTTCTCATCCTGTACCCTGAGACCACAGTGACTCATTTGTCACTACCCTTCTTATAGCTACCTTTTATGTATTTGAAGACTGTTATCAAATCCCCTCTCAGTCTTTTCTTCTCCATATTAAATAATCAGTGTTTTTCAGCCTCTCTTTTTAAGTCATGTTTCCTAGACTACTACTCATTTTTATTGCTCTCTGTTGGACTCTTTCCAATTTGTCTATGTCTTTTTTGAAGTGTGGTGCCTAAAACCAAACACAGTACTCCAGTTGAGATCTCACTATGCTGAATAATGTCTATTAATAACTTCCCTTGACTTTCAAATAAAGCTCTTTGTTTCTTTTTAACAAATACTCTTAAGATATCCTTCTGTCTATGCCTCATGGTATCCTGCTGGCCCAATGTTCACTGACATGGACACATACAGTTGTCCCCCTAACTAATTTCCACTCTTTACTACATCCTTCCCACAATGTAATGACCCTCACACTCAGACAAAGATGCTTATCCCATATAATGCCATACAGTAACTTAGAAATATCTGTTTCTCACCACTACACAAAGCCTAGACTAAGCTTGAAAGAATCAATGTCACTAATTCATGATGTCATTTTGGAAAAGGCCAGGCAACCTCATTGTCCTGCTTGCATATGTACTACTGTCTTGGTGGTAGAATTTATTTTGATACAAAATGTTATATATGATGTCAGATCATAACAGCAAAGTAGATGCAGCAGAAGGGAACCAAACCAACCACTCAAATTTCTCTTTAGTGCAACTTTTGCCCCCAACCAAATGGATCTGAGTTTGTTGGTGTCTAAATGTTCTCTGATTAAACTGCTACATCTTGAAGGCTGTCATGGAACCTAGAAATGTGGGTCCTGTCTGGAAAACTGGTTGTCCACAGACCACAATGACCCTGGAATATGGTATTACAAATTTGACAGTTTGTTGCAGTATATAATTACGTTTCATATCTGTGCCTAGTAAGATACAATGAGACATAAGAGTTAAGAGTGTGTCCTAAGGCAAAACTCTTAAGTGATTCAGAATGGACCAGCCATTCACAGATGGGTAAAAAGACTTACAATTAAATGATAACAAATGGACATCCCTGACTCTTGTATTCCCCTGCATTAACAAGTCTGATTTAGAAATCAGTAAGAAGACCATGTGGAGGTGGTCCAGAGCAAGACAGCAGGATACTCTGTAAATCAATTCTTTATGAAAATAATCACAAGGATCATACTGAAAGTTAGAAAATGGTTTCCCTTAGCAGCACAACTAATTTAAAGGGTATGAGTTAAAAAAATGGTATGTGAACTGCCACTCTGTAAATAGCTGACTTTACAAAAAGGCCACATAACCCTGGAGTTTGTCAAAAGAGCTGACAAAAAAGGTTTGAGAAACAGTAAATATGCCAATTAATGAGACAAACCAACAACAAGACATTACAACACCTGAAGCCTAACACAACGGGAAACAAAGAAAACACAGAAAAGGACAGTACAAAAAGTAAACTATGCTTCTAGCTCTATTGGACCTTTTTTCTTTCCTTAATGTATGGCAAAGGAAAAGGAAGTACAAGATAAGTCATTATTCAAATATAGAGACATGACTGCATTTTAGAAGCAGAGCTTTCTGGTATTTTCACGATTGTGAACTGCTTTGCAGATAAATCATTCATAAAAGAAAAAGCAGAACGAGTTTTGTAATAAAAATAAGGTAAGAAAACAAAAGGAAGCAGAGCATGAAGTGTCATACAAAAGAAGCTCTCGGCTAACTTTACATGAAGTACAAAGGACTTCTTAGGACAATTGACAATTTCAGTCTAAAACCAGCAATTGTGATTTGTAAGGGTGATTCTCCATGAGACATCTGCAATTTATAAATGCTGTGGGAGGAAAACCATTTTGCAGCATATTTTGTAAGATGGCGCACTAATCTCACAGTTGAGTAATGTGATAAGCATACCAACTTAGATAAGTAAAGAGAGAAGGAGAGGACTGCTTTATTATTTAACACTTGGACTGCAATTAGAATGTGAGATATTAGGGACAGCTTGATAGGGAATAGTAAAAAAATAGAAATATAAAATGATATAGGAATATTGGACAACAAAAACCTTGTTCAAAGGCTAAGGGCATTATGCAAAAAAAATGTAATTTTGTAACAGTAATCAACTTTGGCAGGGAGGGAGGTACTGAAAAACAGTGACTGTGCTGGACAAATCAGAAAGTCAAGATGCAAGAGACACTGAGTTACAACTATATTAACAATATTAATTGCATTATGACTATATTAACTGAAGGACATGACAACACCATGTCCACAGCTTTTGGGGTCAGAGTCACTTCTGAGCATACCCCAGCCACCCATTCCAAGTTGCACATGCCCAACCTGAAGATGAGCCAGAGAAGCTGCTCTAGGGATGCCCCCTCCATCCACTCTTGAGATCTGTATGTACTTGAGAGTGGTCCTTGGGAGGCACCCCCAGTGTGGCTTCATTACCACATTTCTGGGCTTGGCATACATGAGCAGTAGGGGGCATGCAAAATGGGCCACATTCGATTCAGATTCAGCTCGATTCCTTGATTTGGATCACTGTCCTCAATTCGATTCGGCCAAATCCGAATCTGAAGATTCAATGCTGAGTCAGTCAGAGAATCAGCAATTCAGCCATAGACAAAGCTTTACATGTTTTTTCTACATACCTTCAGATACCAGGTGTGGCTCGTGAACACTGTGATCTGGGGCAGATGGAGCATCCCACAGAAGTGTGGGTGGGGTGGGGCCTGCATGCTCAGCAACAAACCCAGAAGTGGACCAAAAGCACTTCTGGTCTACTTCCAGGTCTGCTGCCAAGCACTCAGAGGGAGCCCTCCTCCCCCCTGCTCCCCCAGCTCAGCGATCAGCCATGGGGAGATGCCTGGTGCCTCCCCAGACTCAGGAGGTACTAGTTACCAAGCCAGGGGGAAGTGGGGGGACCCCAGCGTTCTCTCCAGTGGACCTGGAAGTGGACCAGAAATGCTTCTGGTCCATTTCCAGGTCTGCTGCTGAGAGCTCTGGGGAGCTCCACTCCATCCACCCCAGCATTGCAATATTCACAAGCCGCCTCGTACCTGGAGGTATGTAGAAAAAACTTTTAAAGCTGTGGCTGTGTCAATGTGCGAATTGTCAAATCTTTCCAAATCTCTCCGAATTGATTTGGAGGGTTCTGATTTGATTCAGAGAGATTAAAGGGTCTTCTGATTCAATTCAGATTCAGAGATTCTGCCATCAAATTAGGATAAATATCTGACAAATCGAATCAGGGACTGAAGCTTTGCACAGCCCTTATGAGCAGGAGTAGGTAGGCAATATGTTTGAGAGCAGCCCTCTCTAGGAGCACTAGGATACAGGGTGTGTGTCTACACATAAATTAATGTGCCATTGCTACTGCACATTAAGTTTAGAACCTCTGATCTGATGTACTAATTAAATGTGCAGTAGCCAGTAGCAAAGGCACACAGTCTTTTCGTGATGCTTAATGTGCAGGAGACTAATTCTACTGCGCATTAGCATGGCTTTTGCCATGACATGCTGATATGCAGTAGAATTAGTCTACTGTGCATTAATTGTCTCATGTAAACATACCCAGTGTACACATACCCAAACTTACCTAGGCACAAACCAAGAATCACTTCTACAGTGCAGGTCAGGTGTCCTTCCTCTATCATTCAGTAGTTTTGGAGGGCTTCTGTGAGCTCCCTATACCTCCATAAGAACATAAGAAATGCTCCATTGCGTCAGACCAAGTTTCCATGTAACCCAATATCCTGTATTTGGCAGGGGCAAGGTTAGAGGGAAAATATATGAAAACAGTTCTATATAATCCAACCCTTATCATATCATCCCTGGTATGAACCACCTTTGGTTTTGTCAGAGAATAAATCCTTGACTGTTTTAGCAGCTATCAATGGACTTGTCCTCCATTAATTTCTCTAATCCCTTTCTAAACATGATTATATTAATTACCCCTAGAACTCCTGTGGTGACAAGTTCCACAAGTTAATTGTATGCTTTATGAAAATATACTTCTTCCTGTTTGTTTCAAACCTGTATCCTGTTAATTTTGGTGGCTACCCCACCATCCATGGCTTGGTCCCAGCCTGTTACTGGAATTACATATTCTCCTCCCTTTGTCTGAGAGATAAGGGGCTAGAAAAGGATATTGCCTCCTTGTATTGGCCATATTTCTCAACTAGAGGCTTCTTATAATTCTTGTATACATTTGAATATCAGTAACCAATTGTCTTTATCCCTCAACCCCTATGCAGTGTTATGATCACATCGTAACTATCATCTATCTGATCATTTGCCTAAATCATAGGTCTGCCTATGTGCAAACGTTCTGCAAATCTCTTGGACCCAACTATGCTTTTAATCTCTCCATTTTATTCCATCATGAAATCCCTACATTCTTAGAATAATGAAAAACAACGCATGTATTAGAAAAAATCTCCTAAGCCCCATCCTATAGCCAAACACATACCACAAAGTGCACCTGTTTCAGTATCATAATTCATGCTCTCATTTGGCAGGCACTTTGGATGTAGAGATCATAAAATTTTTCAAACTATATGATGAAATCATCATTTTTGCTACTTAATGAGGATCAGGGTCAGCTGAACCTGCCCAGAAACTCAGGTGATGGGGAGTGGGAGGACGATTAAGTCCTGCTAGAGACTTCAAGCCAGCCTGGATCAGTCTAGGCAATCAGTCTAGGAGGAATCTGGATAAAAGAGTTACCCCAAATTTGCAAGGATATCAAGAGAAACAGGATGGGACTCTCCCATTGCCTGCTAGCCCCCCTTGGAAAATTTACAGATGGCCACCAGACCCCCCCTCAGCCTTCTCTTGGGGAGGCTGAACAGGTTCGGGTCCCCTAGCCTCTCCTCGTAGGGACTGCCCTGCTGCCCCCTGATCATGTGAGTGGCCCTCCTCTGGACCCTCTCAATGCTGTTCACATCCCTCCTGAAGTGCAGCATCCAGAACTGGACATAGTACTCTGATTTCTTATTTCTTTCTACATAGCAAAAACCACCATAGGGTACATCCAGATAAGCATGGATGTTTGGTTCCCCAGGGACACGTAGCAGCGGTGCACTTTGTGCCACAGCTACTTGTCCCCAGGGAACACTTGTGCCATGTGTGCTTTGGCATACAGCAAGTTGCCATAGGAGTGGTAGGAGAGGCTGGGGCCAGCACTGGGCTGGCCCTAGTAGCCTTATTTCAGGTTCTAGGGGCTTCCTGGGACTGCAGCAGCAGTGATGGTGCCACTTGGAGCCTGGCTGGCAGCCGCAGCACAGCTCCAAGCAGCCTGGCTCTGCTTTTCAGTGGTGAATGCTGCCCGTGCATGTGCTGCTCTGTACCTTCTAGGGTACCCTCCCCTCTCTCAAGTCTGCCATGCCTTGATGTTCTTAATTGATTTTTGAAAGGGAAATTACCCAAGAGTCCTACAGTGAGCTCCACTCTATCCTCCTACTAGCAAATGCCTTTCAGACCTCCCGGGTCCCAATCCTGTCCTCACTCTAAGTTGGCCCTCCTGGCCCATACATGCCCCCAAGGCACCTATTTCTTTATGGGGTATTCATGGCCTCTGACCTCTACAGCTGTGCCTATGCCTTGCAGGTGGTATCATTCAGTCATTCTCCTGTCAGAGCTTTAGCTGCCTTGGCCTCTGCCCCTTTTGTCTTGCTGGAGCCTTCTAGCCCAGGTGTAATGCATTGGTCTTGGCTGCTTTCAGGCTCCTGGGTTGTCGGCCCCTGGCCCAAGACAGATTCATAGATGCGAAGGCTTGGAAGGGACCTCATGAAATCATCAGGTCCAGTCCCCCTGCACTTGGGCACTGGACAGTAAAGACTGCTGGGCTCAGATGACCCCAGCAAGGTGTGTGTCAAGTCATTTTTAAAAGATCTGTAGAGTAGGTGATTGTAGGGTAGGTCATAGCACTTCTCTGGACTGTGGGTCTCCAACTCTTGCTTAACCTCTCCCAGGCACTGGGCCCTTGACCCCATCTCTGTCTCTTGATTTCTCTCTACTCATGGACCCACAGCCCAAAGTCTTGCCCTCTCAGGCTACATTGCAGCTTGCACCCTGTTCCAGCAAGGCCCAGCCTTGCATACCTCCCTGGCACTCTGGGATCTCCTACCTCCTCTATCAGTCCCCAACTCAGATCACCAGTTAAAACTTAAACAGAAAAACATAGGTGCTTCTGGCTGGAACACAAACTCTCAGCCTGATGGCTGTCTCCTAAACTCTATCTTCATTCTGGGTCTCAGTCCCCTACCAGCCCTTAGCTCATTTGCTGTTCTCACTCAAGCTCCATGGGGCCTCAGTCAGTCATCCATTTAGCCAGCCATCTTCTAGCACAGGTCCTTCTCCTTTGGCCTGTGGGACTAGACTGCCTGCCCTGGCTTGAGTCCTGGGTTTTTGCGTTTCCTAGGCCCTGCTCTGTCTGCCCAGGTGACTCCCCTATGCAGACTGCAGGCATTCCCTGGTTAGACTTGCTTACTGATCTCAAGGATAGCTGCCTGCTGCTGCTAGCCTAGCCACTGCAGCAGTGCCTTGTCTCCTTGTCTTGTCTTACAGTACTATTACTGAGCAGCTAGCACTACCATAGGCACTCTGCTGCCCATGCTGGCTCTGCTTTATTGTACCACTCTGGTGTAGCTCACTCTGCAATAAGGCACTCCTTATCTATAAATCCCCAGAGACCTTTTCTCCTGCAGCCCATAATGGGTAGGCTTCCCCACCTGAGGATCACTGCTGCTGTTTCTTTCTTCAAGTAACAGGAGCCCAAGGCTCCCTGTTAAAGAGACTATTAAAAACACTGTTAAAATCATTGGCAAACATTTTGGAAGGGTGATCAAAGGAATACTGTTATGAAAATAGTATGCAATTGTTCATACTAATTAAGCTACAAGAGTTATTCCATTAATATTTAAGAATTACAAACCCATTTTGAAATAATCTGACATGGATAAATAAACACCAGTGACAGAAAGACAATTCAAAGCTCATAAATCATTTTTAAATACCCAGGATTCCCTGAGATAATGTTGGTTAGTAAAACATATTAAACCTCCAAAAATGGGTAAGTAATAACCATCTGTTAAATAGAGTAAGGACACTTGCAAATGTCTTTGTTGTACAATAATAGAATGTTTTATTTGGAGAACGTTTACTATGCAAGAAACTTTAACTATAAAAATTCATGATTTGCTGTTCTTTAAAAGAACCTTTAAAATCTAAAAAGGAGATTATCTGTATCTTGGCATTAAAACTCATGGGGAGGAATGTAGTTATTCTGATAATTCAGTTTATGGTAGTTTGTATTTTCTGAGTTTCTACTAACTTAGGTAAGCTTGGTAACTTTCCTCTAAAATGATCTAACACAGAAATTGGAAACCATTTTTACCACCTGTAGGTGACTCTTGTAACAAAAAGTTGAATAATATTCTAACTATTAGAAACCATGAATCATCAATAATTATCTAACTTCCAATGACAACTGGTACAAAGCTATTCAAAATGTGAGTATTTTGAACATGGAGTTATTGCCCCATTAATTATGAAAGAAAACAGTCTACCTTTTATAAGAATACTATTATTTGCTCCCTGACTTCAAACAATTTAACAAACAAAATTCAAAATGATGGACTTCATGACAAACTATATTGAGGAAAAATGTAGGAAGAGAATTATCCTAAGCCTACCTCAGAACAGCCAGAATACCTAACCAAATAGCACATCATTTTTTAATTCCACAACTCTCTTTAAAAGTGTTTTCCTCAATATTTCATTAGTTATATGCAATTCAGCAGTAGAATTTTATCTTTACTTAGAATGACTTTTATTATATATATAACTGTATTCATAAAACAAAGGGAGGCACATAACTGGATATCCTGGTAGTTCTAGCAAATGCATTAAAACCCCATAAAATAATATAAATAATAATAAAACAATAATCATACAACAAATAATAACAAATAATGCCCATCAAATTCAATTTCCCTACTTTCAAGAATTTTAATTGTGCCTAGAAATCTTTCTGCATTATAAGGAAAGACAAAATACCTTTATGGATGTTTCTTCTGTATGAAAAAATACATAGCACATGAAAAATTGAAGCCATGAATAAACTGCATCAAATATATCTATAAAATAAAACATCACATCATGTACTTTGGTAGAAGACATCTATGAAAAATCCAGGATGAGATTAATAGAGATTTAGCCACTGTCTCTCTGATGTCTCGAAATACTGCTAATGATCCTTAGACTATAAGTCTGGCAGCTTCAGACATGGCTTCAGACATGTTAGGCTGAATCTTAATAAGTTATTTCAGTTATGTTAAGCAAATGTAATGGGAAAAAAAATCTTTTTTGGCTAATTAAGACACGGCCAATGTGTCAATGGAAAGCCAGAAATAAAACCGAGGTCACCCATCTCAATGTGGGGAACACGTTCTACCTTCCCTTGACTGCTTTACCATATAAAATACCCTTTTTCACTTGTTACTCTATATTTTTTTGTAATT
Source organism: Caiman crocodilus (assembly GCA_030014935.1). Classification (NCBI taxonomy): domain Eukaryota; kingdom Metazoa; phylum Chordata; order Crocodylia; family Alligatoridae; genus Caiman; species Caiman crocodilus. The sequence goes on from JAGPOW010003685.1 coordinate 48,075,267, forward strand.
TTGGCTGTCTCCTGATAGTATGAAACACTATGTAAAAAATATCATATTTTAAGTGCAGAAAGTGTTTCTTGTGATAGTTTTCAGGCATTCCTGCCTCAGAACATATGCACAGGAAGCCTTGTTGTTGCTATGGGTTTCAAGAATCACATCTATTTCATGATTATTTTAAGCACCATAAGTGGTACACTCTGATCTGTAATTATGACTCAGTCATTAGGAAATAAATATTGAATATGCTGTTAGCTCAGCTGATGTTCTGATATACTGAAACTGCCCAATACTAGAAGATTTCAATGTAAAATTTGTCTTCTGTAGATATATATTGCAAACTGAAATCTACATCTGTTAATGATAAAGAATACTATGGAAAGAAGAAAAGAAACAATGAAAGAACAAGAAAGATTCCTAAACAATAAACATTAATGACTAAAGCCATAGTGAAACTCTAACAGCAAAACTGGCTTTTCCCCATACGGCATTTGGAACAATATCTATTTCAATGGCTCTGAGGGTGGACATGGAAAATAGGTCCCTCACATGAACAGTAAACATACACCTTTGTCACAGAGGATGCAAATCCCATCCAAATGATATCTAACTGCATCCCATAAACAAGATCCAAAGCAAGGACAGTTTACTGGATAAGCCAAACAACTACTGAAAGAATCACATAGTCATCATGCCCTTGAGTGCTGGAATAATCTACAAAAGACATTTTCCACACAGACATTTAAATAGTCCTGAATACTTTTTTTTAGGTGACTTGACAGTCATTACAGGAAGGAGCTTTATCAGCTCAGGCAAGGATTGAATGGTGTTGCAGTTTGATTGATAAAATTAATATTAGTCCCACCTTCATCCTGTTCTGGGAAACACATATAAAATAGGGAGACCCCTGCATTTAAAATTTGATGTAGACAATACAGTCATGTCCCTCTTCAGTTCACATTAAATCAATGGTGATGAGATTACCTGAATTAATACTAGCCTTCTAGCCACTACCTTATTCATAATCAAATCTGAGACAGTATCAATTGAATTATCTAGCTTGCATTAAATCATTGTAAACAGTATGATTTTTTATATATAATTACCCTATACACCTTTAACTACCCCACGGGTAGTCAGGGAGAAAGATGCTGAATGTTGCATAGTTGACTCATGTCTTCTCCTGAACTCATATGTATCTAGTCTCTCTGCCGAATAAGAAGCAGAGGGACAAGGGGTGGGGGGTGAGTGGGGCACCCACACCAAGTACCAACTTAAAGGGAGCACCAGAAGCACCTCCCTCCCCCACAACTCACACACCTCAGTCTTTGTTATGGAAGGAGCACCTTAGCCATAGAAGTCACATATCCTTGCACCCAGTAGTGTATGGGAAGGAGGGGTCAAGTGGAATGGCACCCCAATGAGGTTTTTCCATAGTAGATCCAGGTCCTTGCCCAGAATCATATGTGGTGGGGGGACTGTGGTGAGGGGACCAAACAAGGCACCAGAGACAGCACATAGAAAGCCTGTGGGGTGCCCTTGGTGCCTTGTTTGCTCATCCCATGCATACTGGGCAAGAAGCTATACCTCCCATAGCAAAAACCTTGGTGAGAGAAGGAAGGGGAAGAGAGGATATGAGATGCCATTCTGCTCACCTCCTCCTTGATACAGCAACTACTAGGTGCAGGGCTACCCAGCTTCTATTGATAGGCTGCCCCTGCACCAGCAAGGAGCAGTGAGAGGATTCTGGTGTTCCCTGCTGCAGCTGGCATGCAGGGCTGCTTGTACATACCATGGGGGTTTAATTTGGTTTAGTTCTCCCTAAATTGAAATGGTGAGTTTTTAAAAACACCACTTCAATTTTGGGAGAATTAAACTGAACTAAACCCCCATGGCATGTACACAAAGTGGGAGCTTGATCCTTACCTACCTCTTTGATGGCGGGGATGGGAGGAAGGGAAGTGAGCTGCCAGCAGGCTGAGTGGTCCCTGAGCTGTGTGTGGGCCCCCCAGGCAGCACCCACCTGCTGGCACCTGGCCCATGCAGTCCTGCAGGGTGCCACAGCCACAAAGGAAAGCACCAGCTCCCCCACAGCCACAAAGGGAAGACTTCAGTTCACATTCATTACAGGTATAACACTATTGACATCATTAAATGAAATTATTCTAGTAATTAATCTGACCCATAGTGTTCCCCTCTGCCTCCTGTTCTTTATAATGAATTAGATAAAACTATGTGAAATAGGTACAACTTGCCAAAGGTTTACAAAGTCTTTATGTCTTCAATACAGTATAGCTAAACAGCAAACTAGAAAATCAAATATAAAATATTCAGCCATCAAAAATCATGCCTGAAGAAAAGAGAAAACATTTTAGTAAGGTTTTGATCCATGCTAGTTAATAAGATAAACAATCCAAAAATGCCTGCATGCCTTATTCCCCATGGCCATTTTAGCAGCTTTAAAACCTCAATTTTTACTTCAAATAGCTTATTTTAGCCCAGTGCTGAAAGAAGCTGTTTAAAGCAAATGGGGAGCCTTTAAATCGTGTAAAACAGCCACCTGGAATTCCTCTAAATAGCATTTTGGATTTCTTCCTCTCATTGACAAGATTCAGGATGACAGAAAGTGCAAAGAGTGTGCAGAGAGTATAGAAGCTCATGATTCCTCCTAAGAAAGACTTTACGAGGCCAGCATATGCATTATACTTTTGAAAACATCAGCTCTGCAAAGTGATGAGTCAGTCAATATATCACAGAAAGTCCACAGTAAAACAGTTTGCTGACCCAAGATATCCCTTTAGCCCACTTAATTGTGTACCCTTCCTTCAGGAGAATTCTCTTACATGGCCGAACAACACTAAAATGTCCAGATAAAAATGTTTAACTTATCTAGAATGGTCTCCTAAAAGCTGTGAATGTTTTTATTTGTGCCATAAATACAGCTTCTAAATCACACAAGCAGCCATTAAAATGAAGTAGAAATATGTCCTTCATATACTACTATTTGTATTCAAACACTTCAGTCGGTCTTAGTTTTGCGGCCTCTAACTCACATATGATAACATCCCAAGACAAAGCAATATATGGAGTTAAAAATGGTGCACCCTGTCATCCCCTCCCAATGAAAAACCTATACCTAGAGGAAGAGAATATCTAGAGTTTCTACACATGATGCTATTGAAGGGCAGGCCTTAGTCTACATGCAAGGAACATGCTTCCAACCTAGGAAATTTCATAAGAATCAGTACAGAAAGTGAATGTCTTTTCACTGGCTCTGAGCCCAAATGTCCCCTGTTTGCTTTGCACTGTTTCCAGGAACATTATCTTGGCACTATTGCATACAAGAATTCATACGTCCTCTGGCTGGGTTAATTTCTACAACATTAGAGGAAAAGAGACACTGTGTATACCCATCACTCATCCAACATTGCTCTTCCTTTGACGAAATTTTCTCCAGTCTTCCCCCACACCTGAAAGCTTTTGGAAGGAGGAGGTCAGTGCTCCCATGAAGATGGCTAAGTCTCTCCATCTGATATATGACATGTCTCATTCATACATGGATCTAGGCTGACATGATCTGAATCAACATATTTGAATCACATACTTTGATCTCAGGAAATGAATTAGCAAGCTGTTTCTGAAACCCTACCATATTAGAAGTTGATTGCTGAAAACTTCATCAATCATGCAGAATTGCATCATTGTAATGAAGTGATACCACAATAACAGCAACAATATGATGGGTCTCTATTTTTTAATCCCTTTTGATGCACAATTTCTGTGAATGTTAAGAACAAATGATTGATAATTGTGCTGCATTAAAAGCAAAAGTCATAGTCAAATAGATTGTTGAAAACAAAAGTAATTGTGTTTGGGGCATGTGCTCTGAGAAGCTGGGAGTGTTGCTGACTGATTGCTGCCTGGGCCTGACAGAAGCCCCAGTGAAGGTGCAGAGCCAGTCCAGGCCCAGCAGGGTGTGAAAGGAGACTCTCCAGGAGATCACGGAGCCTGTGAAGACAGGGTAAGCAGTTTGCAGGCAGTTCACTGGCCAGTTTACTGCCTGCCCCTACCCTTTTAAGGGCAGAGCCTTGCAGTTTGGCATGAGGAAGCAGGAAAAAAAGGAACCCTTTAGAACTAAGGAGCAATAAACAGGCCAGCTTCCAGGTGAATTTGCTAGGGAAGATGTGCTTGGAAGTAGAGCAGTAAGAGAGAGAAGGCAGATTAAAAGAGCCAGGAAAATGGCTAGGGGATATCGCAGTGCCAGAGCCACTGTCACTACCTCTGCTTGCATGTGTGCAGTTTCTGTCCAGGCAGGACTGCTTACCATGGAGGCTTCCACCCAGGTCCAGGTTTGGTGCTGTGGGGACTGAGGCTAGCAGGTTCCTTCCAGTGATGACTGGGTTGGGGAGTGCTTGCAGTGTAAGCGGTGCCTCCTAGTGGTCTGTCTTCGGGAACACGCAAGAGAACTACAGGAGGAGATGGTCCGGCTCCAAAGCATCCTCTGCCATGAGGAATGCATCAGTTAGATGCTGAAGGAGACCTCTGGGACTGTGGAGGAAGAAATGACAGTGGTAGCGCTAGAGAAGAGAGAGGACATGGAGTCCCAAGACGGTGGATGCTGGAGGCTTGTGGCCTTTGGCAGCATGCAGAGATCTTTACCTCTGCCTACAGTGGTTCATCTGCAGAACAGATAAGCATGTTCCATTGGTAGAGGAAGATAGGCCAGGCCTTCCCAAGGTGGGAAGGACTGAGATGACTGCCACCAAGAAGAAGCGATGGATGATGGTAGTTGGAGACTCCCTTCTGAGGGCAATAGAGAAAGCCATCTGCTGACCTAACATATTGTCTTGGGAAGTCTGTTGCTTGCCCAGAGCCTGGAACCAAGATGTCATGGAGGGATTACTGACATTCATCCCCTGCTCTGACTACTACCCCATGCTGATCATCCATATGGGCACCAATGACACTGGCAGGGGAGACCCTAAGCAGATCAAAAGTGACTACAGGGCTCTGGGTGCAAGGGTGAGAGGGTCTGGGGCTCAAATCGTGTTCTTGTTGATCCTTCCAGTCAAGGGAAAGGGCCCAGGAAGGAACAGGTACATCTTGCAGATCAACACCTGGCTGTGTAGGTAGTGTCACCAGCAGGGCTTTGGCTTCTTCATTCATGGGATGTTGTCCCAAGAAGGATTTCTGGGAAGATATGGGATCCACCTGACAAAGGGAGGGAAGAGTCTTCACAAACAGGCTCACTAACCTAGTGAGGGGGCTTCAAACTAGATTTGCTGGGGGATGGAAACCAAAGCCCTGAGGTAAGTGGGAAAGCAGAAGACCTGGAGGCAGAGCAAGCAGGAGGGGGCAACAAGGGAGGTGTTCTCATACTCTCTGAGAAATCAGGGCAATCAGCTAGTTACCTCAGGTGCCTGTCCACAAGTTCATGGAGCCTGGAACACAAGCAGGAATAATTGGAAGTCCTTGCACAGCCCGGAACTATGACATGATTGGAAAAACAGAGACTAGGTGGGATACCTCATATTACTGGAGCACTGTCATGGATGGGTACACACTGTTCAGGAAGGACAGGCAAGGGAGAGGAGAAGGAGGGGTTGCACTTTATGTAAAAGAGCCATATGACTGCTCAGAGTTCCAATATGAAACTGGATATAGGCCTGTTGAAAGTCTCCAGGTTAGGGTCAGCGGGGAGAGCAACAAGGGTGGTGGGAGATTGCTATAGACCACCAGACCAGGAGGAAGTGAAGGTTTTCTTCAAATAGTTAGTGACAGTTTCCCGATCACAGGGCCTCATTCTCACAGAGGACTTTAATCACCCTGATATCTGCTGGGAGGGCAATATATCAATGTGTAGGCAATCCAAGAAGTTTTCGGAGACTGTTGGGGACAACTTCCTGCTGCAAGTGCTACAGCAGCCAACTAGGCACTGTGCTCTTCTTAACTGGCTGCTTGCAAACAGGAAAGAATTGGTGGGGAATGTGGTAGTGGATGGCAACTTGGGAAGCGGTGACCATGAGATGACAGAGTTCAGGATCCTGAGGAAAAGAAGGATAGAGAGCAGCAGAGTAGGGACCCCTGGACTTCATAAAAGCTGACTTTGACTAGCTCAGGGAGCTTATGGAAAGCCAGTCTGAGGGGGAGAGGAGTCCAGGAGAGTTGGCTATACTTTAAAGAAGTCTTACTGAGAGTGTAAGAACAAATCATCCCAATGCACAGGAAGACTAGCAAATTATGGCAGATGACCAGCTTCGCTTAGCAGGGAACTCTTCAGTAAACTAAATCACAAAAACGAAGCTTATAAGAAGCGGAAACTTGGACAAATAACTAGGACAGAATATATGAGCATTGCTCAAGCATGCAGGGATGAAGTCAGGAAGGCTTGAACCACAATTGGGGTTGCAGCTAGCAAGGGATGTGAGGGGTAACAAAAAGGGTTTCTACAAGTATGTCAGTAGCAAAAGGAGGATCAGGGAAAGTGTGGGTCCCATCCTGAATGGGGGAGGCAACCTTGTGACAGAGGATGAAGAAAAGGCTGATGTACTCAATGCGTATTTCACCTCTGTCTTCACAGGCAAGGTCAGCTCACAGACTACTGTACCAGGCAGCACCATTTGGGGAAGAGGGGAGCAGCCAACAGTGGCAAAAGAACAGGTTAGGGACTATTTAGAAAAGCTGGCCATATACAAGTCCATGGGCCAGACAGGATACATCCAAGGGTGCTGAGGGAATTGGCTGATATGTGTCGCACCTCTGGAGCCTTAATTCCGACATGCCCCTAGGGCGAGAACGAACGCACTCTAACTAATTTCTTTTTCCCGCACTAGGCTTTGATTTCCCTTTTATTGGCTGCTAGACAGATCAGATATCACG
>JAGPOW010003685.1:48082233-48117675 GCA_030014935.1 Caiman crocodilus
GCCTCAGGCGTTACTACAAGGGGTTTGATTTCACTACGAGGGTTTGGCCTCTTAGGTGGTGTCATGAGTCACCGCCTACAATGCAATCTGCACAATATGATTTCAGAGCCACTGGCCATAATCTTTGAAAACTCATGGCTAATAGGAGAAGTCCCAGATGATTGGAAAAGGACAAATATAATCCCCATATTTTAGAAAGAGAAAAAAGAGGATCTAGGGAACTATAAAGCAGTCAGCCTCATCTCAGAAAAATAATGGAGAAGATCCTCAAGGAATCCATCTTGAAGCACTTGGAGGAAAAGGTGGTGATTAGAACCAGTCAGCATGGATTCATCAAGGACAAGTCATGCCTGACCAACTTGATTGCCTTCTATGATGAGATGACTGGTTCTGTGGATGCAGGGAGAACAGTGGATGTGGTGTACCTCAATTTTAGCAAAACTTTTGATACAGCCTCCCACAACATTTTTACAGGCAAGCTAAGGAAAGATGGGTTTAATGAATGGACTGTGAGGTGGATAGAAAACTAGCTGGAACATGAAGCTCAGAGAGTAATAATCAATGGCTCAATGTCTAATTGACAGCCGGTATCAAGTGGAGTGTCCCAGGGGTCAGTACTGGGGTCGGTTTTGTTCAATGTCTTCATCAATAACCTGGAAGACAGCATAGAGTACACCTGAAGCAAGTCTGTAGATGACCCCAAGCTGGGGGGAGTAGTATGTATGCTGGAGGATATGGCTAGGATTCAGAGTGACCTAGACAAATTGGAGGACTGGGCCAAAAGGAATCTCATGAAGTTCAACAAGGACAAGTGCAAAGTCCTGCACTTAGGCTGGAGCAATCCCACGTACCAGTACAGGGTAGGGGCTGACTGGCTGGGCAGCAACTCTGCAGAAAAGGACCTGGAGGTTACAGTGGACAAGAAGCTGAATATGATCCAGCAAGGTATCCTTGTTGCCAAGAAGGCTAATGGCATACTGGGCTGCATTGGGAGGAGCGTTGCCAATAGGTCCAGGGAACTGATTATTCCCCTCTATTCAACACCAGCGAGGCCACATCTGGAATCATGTGTTCAGTTTTCGGCCCCACTACAGAAAGGATATAAACAAATTGGAGAAAGTGCTGTGGAGGTCAACAAAAATGGTGATGGGGCTGAGGCATATGAAGAGAGGTTGAAGGACCTGGGTTTATTTAATGAAGAGAAGAGAAGACAGAGAGGATTTAATAGCAGCCTTCAACTATCTGAAAGGGGGCGTTCAAAAGAGGATGAATGTAAATTGCTGTCAGTGGTGGTAGATTACAGAACAAGGAGGAACGGTCTTAAGTTGCAGCAAGGGAAGGTTAGGTTAGATATTAGGAAGAATTTTCTCACTAGGAGGGTAGTAAAACACTGCAACAAGTTACCCAGAGAGATTGTGGATTCTTCATACTTGGAGGGTTTTAAAACCCAGCTAGACAAAGCTTTGGCTGGGATGATCTAATTGGGGATGGTCTTGCTTTGAGCAGGGACGTTGGACTAAATGACCTCCTGAGGTCCCTTCCAACCCTCATTTTCTATGATTCTATAATAAAAGAACACGCCTGTCTCTGGCATGTAAACCAGATTAGAATGAAGTTGTAGCTGTGATGGTCCAGGAATTATGTGAGAAGCAAGGATTTGTTAGAATATTATCTTATATTGAACTAACTCTAACTGGGATAGAGTTAGATAGGATTTTGATGCAGGATACTTCATCAGGTCTGAGCAGTGAGATCTAGCAGTATTTTGTACTATGCTGTATTAGCTGTCATGTGAGGATTTCTTAAAGGCATCTGGTTGCAGAATCAGAAACCTAATGAGCCACATTCCTCCATGATTGCTTATAAAGTAGACTATATATGCTTCTGATATAATACCCATTGGAGTCATCAGGAAGGTTTCCATTGACTACACTGAGCATTGACTCAATAGCAGTTAATTGTTGCTGCTACTATTTGAAATATTTTTATCATTAAAAAAATACTCCTCAGCTCCAGTGATAAAAGGCCACAGTTTTATCACAGAATGTCCTGAAGTTTAAACTGCCAACTCTTCAAGATAAGGACCTGATCTCCCTGTGCACAACTGGACCATAGTGTTAGACTTCAATCCTGTACAGACGTAAGAAGGAGCTGAACTTAATGTTAATTAATAATTCCATTGAGGTCAGTGGAATGAGTACTTGAATGCTTAAAGTTCTTCACATTCATACATTTTTGCAGGACTGGGACTTTCGCATGGGGCTTCTGGTGGTACTACAATAGAAATAATATTCCCTGTTTAAGTTATTACTAGGTGATCCCAGTTAAGAATACAGGTGCCAGATCTTTTTGGTAAAAACTACACTTGAATATGAAAAACTGAAGAAGTGAATGTCAGAAGAATTTCAATGCTGATGAATGCCAAGTGGAGTACCTGGTTCAGAATAACCTGAGATCCACGTACATGATAATGGGCTCTACCTTAGTTTTTACCAGTCAAGAGAGAGTTAGAAAGTGTGGATATGTCATATAAAACATCAGCCTAGTGTTCGGCGGCAGTTAAAATGGCAAATAGGATATTAGGAATTACTAAGAAAGAAATTGAAAGTAGATCAGAAAATGTTATTATACTGTATAAATTCATGCATTGTACATTCACATTGTGGCAGTTCTGGTCCATTCTCCTCAACCCCAAACTTCCAAAAGGCTATACTAAAGATAGAAAAGGTAAAGAGGGGGCAACAGAGATGATCAGGAGAATGGACACACTTCCATATGACAAGATTAAATGGGTTTATAACTTTTCAGCTTAGAGAAAAGACAACTGAGGAAGGATATGATACAGGTCTCTTCCATGTTAGCTGATGTCTCAGGACAGGAGGCTGGAAAGGTCTCTTTCTCTAATTATACTATCAAAATGTGTCAAGGAACAGTAGAAGCGACGTATAGATATTCCTTTTGTTGGGGTGCAACTTGAAAAAAAGAATATTTGCATTATGAATTATCATGTACTGTAGCACACAGTACTAAAATCATGAGGTCACCTTAAATCTACTTACAGTGTCCTAGAAAAATGTATCCACCTTATATCATGCATCTTTTCTATGGCAAAATATTAAACACATTCATGCAAATCTATTTTAATAAGTGATTTTTCCCTTCAAAAGAATGAACAAAACACAAATGTTCCAGCACAAGAGCAGCAATAATTACAGTACAATTTTGCTGCTAAATCATTACCATCTCAGTGATTCTGAAGAAAGACTATAATGCGTAACATGTACATAATAATTTAAATGTATGAATAGAATTTTATTTAAAATTGTAATACTGCAATTAAAATGAAGAAAATAAAAAAAAGCAGGAGATGCTACGCATTTTATGTTTCAGGCATTTTAACTTGTTGAAAATAGATGTTCTGCTGAAAAAATGCCAAACTAAAACAGGTAAGAGCAGATCTTGGGTAATGAGGACTAGAAGCATTAAAAGGATTAAATATACCAAGAAGTTGCATAAATTTTGTAAAACAAAAAAGAAACAATTAAATGAAGAGTCTATATCACGTTCCAGTGTTCTTAATGAATAGAACAAAATGTAAAATGAACATTAAAACTGATGTAGGACTTGTCTACATTTGAAAATAATTCAGATTAAAATTTCATGTGAAATTAAAAACTAATAATTGTTTCTATCTCCAAGTGTGAATACTCTAAAATGGACTAAGCTGAATAGAAATAAAGCACACTTATTTTGAAACAAGAGTGTCCTCACAGGGAATAATTCAGAAATAGTTATTCTAAAAAGATGTTTCTAAGTGACTTGTAGTGAGTCTTGAAAAAAATATTTAACATTTATTTACATAGCATTGTGACTGGGGATGCTCTTTAATTGCAAAGCATTCCTACTGAAATCAAATGAGATAGGTATACCAGAGTATGGATGAATTATGAAATTATAGTAAGTAGCAAATAGGAGCAAACACAGAAAGCAGTTACTAGCCCTGGCAGATGTTACTATTTTCCCATGATCAATGTGTTAATCACACAATAAATTGCAGTGAGTCACATTTTCAAGCAACTTATCACCCAATAACAAGCTGCAAAAATGGTGATCCAGCTTGAAGCTGTTACTTATAAAATCTTTGCAGCTTGTTTGCATCACACCTTAATCCGATGGGTATAGTATGTGTAGAGTGACAGGACTTGGACAGGTCCTCCAGTGTCCTAGAGTGAACTCATGCTTAACTTTGCTGCCCCAGAGTACAGCAGCAGGAGATGTCATGACTCATCACCCCTCCCCCCTTTCTCCAACCACCTTCAAGGCTGATGGACTTCTTTGTTCTTTCACAGTGTTTAATTAAATGAGCTTGAGACCACAAAAGGTAATGCATCCCTGATTTAGTTACTCTATAAGATGCATCTTTACCCTGCCTTCTTTCTTAAGAAGCCATTTAGCACCACTCCACTACAGCCAGAGTGTGAACAAGTGACGTGTTTTATTTGTCTGACACAAGGAGAGATGGGGGAGACAATTTATTCAGAAACCTGCAGGTAGGACAAGCCTGTATACAAAAGTACTTCACATAAGGTCCCTGGAGAGTGTGAGCCCTGAAGCTCCTGTTCCCCCTCCTACCTGTCTCATGGATCTCCCCAGTTCTGAACAAGGGTCAGGGATGCAGCTCCTTTACCCAGAGGAGACTCCAACTGACTTCTCATTTCCAGTACAGCTGAAGGCAGGAATGGCAACCCCTGCCAGCAGCTCTCCACTTCCCTTTGTTGGCTTGTGCTGGAAGAACAAGGTCCCAATGCACTTCCTTCCTCTCTGGATAGCTTGCCCTGTGAATGTGAAGCAAGTCACATGGCACAACATTTCTATCAAGTGATATTATCTGTTGCTGAATGGAAATAACTTCTGCCATGGGGCACTCTGGAACGGCTGATGAACAGTAAATTTCCCCTGACTCCTTTTAATGTGTTATAATGTGTTTGTCTGCTATATCCCCAGATTTTGCAGCAATCCATAAGCATAGACGCTTTGACTGCACTGAATTTATATTAGCGCTTTTATGGCCTTTTTTATAAGTATAGATAGCCTTATTGATGCAACAGCATTATTTTATTTGATTTTTCTTGCCCACTTTACTGCCTTCCAACCAGCCGGTTGCATTCCAGTGGTAGTGAATATATCAGTTGAGGCCAATCCTGCAAAATAATTGTTACAGTTGGGATAAGAGCAAGACCGAGGAGAATGAACCTAAGACACAGAATGAGACCATCACCAGCTGTGTGACATGCTAACGCAACTTTTCCTTCCCTGTGGAATCCCCACATCATAAGGTAGAGGGTTTAGTCCCAAAGAAAGTGAGTCAGACTAGAAGCCAGGAAAATGGCCATTCTGCTATAGATGTCTCTGTCTCATTTAACACTATCTGCAGTTGTACCAGCTTATACATATAGGCTAGGTAAAGAAATTACACACAAGCCAGTTTAAGTGAGTGGAAACTGGTTTAAAACTGTAACAGAACACAAATTGTGTACACATAAACCGGTTTCAAAATGGCCAAACTCAGTTTAAGATGAACCTGGATAGATGTAGTATCAGCCTTAACTGATTTAGGTTAAACTGGTTTATGGAACTTCTGTCTTAGATCCCCTCTTGATTCAAGCTACCTCATAGTCCTGCAGCATCCCAGGATGCTTTGCAGCACTGAGCTCTCTGTGCTGTCTGCTTCAGTGGAGCAGGAATAGCCCTGTCCCCAGTTGTCATAGAACTGATACAGTAAAACCTCCACCTGCCTATTACCCTGGCAGAGTGGGGACAGAAGAATGGACCCCCAGACCCTCCTAGCCTGAGTCTGCACAGTGGAGGGGGAGGGAAAGCCCCTGTAGTGGGGGCTTTTTGTCCCCCCAGATCCTGGGGAGCTGGGCTGTGATCATCCCAGCCCCACCCTGCAACATCTCTGAGAGGCAGAAGAGCAGGGGGAGCAGACTCCTAGACTGGCACTGCCCCCAACCTCAGCAGGGGTTTGCACAAGGCAGCCTGTGTGTGCAAGCAAGCAGGCAGGGCTGGGGCTTTCCCAGCCTGGCTTGTTGGGCTGTTGGTGGGGGGCTCTCCATACAGGCACCTTTGTGGGGAGGGGAACTGGTGCCAGAGTGGAGGTTCATTCCTTCCTCCTGCCCCCACTTCTCAGAGAGGCTATCAATTGGCAAGTGCAGGGAGGGGGCTAGGGTAGGTGAATTTCCCTTTGCACCATGCAGACCACTTCTGAGGGCAGACATGGGTGCATTTCCCGTGCTCTTGCCTTCTGCCTCTTAAAATGGCAGGTGGCTGGCAGGAGGCAGGGCTTGAAAGAGATTGCCTGCTGACTTTCCCCCTCTCTGTGACTGATGTGTGTCCAGCAGCCAATCAAGCATGGGCTACGATTGGCTGGGTTCAGCAGCGCCCAGTATAACAGGAGATATGCATGAGCACCTCTAGGCTTCTGGTCTGGGCCAGTGCAGACTTCTGTCTGCTTGGACTATCATAACACTGAACATCAGTTCAATTTATCAGTTTAGTCTACACAGCTTAGAAAAACCTGCAAAGATTGAATCACTTCTGCCTTGGGCTTTTTGAACCTCTGTACTTAGCCACGGGGACTAATATGATGGGTGTTTCAGGGCACTGACCAGTATGTTTCCTGAAGTGGCCATTCTATAATGCAGGAGTACATTGGATCTGTGTGCAAAGATGCACAATACGTCTCATGGTGGCCTGCATTTCTCTACATTCATCAGTTTGGGTCTCTCTTCCTTTACCCTCTTCAAAGGGTTTTAAATCTGACTCCTTCTCAGGACTACTCATTTCTATTGTTATTAAAATTTTCATGACTAATCTGTATGTGTGGCATTAAACCAATCTGATCCTCAATCTGCTAATTAAGAAAACACCAATGATATTTTTGTGGGTCTGAGTTATGTATATGCTCCGTATTTGTGATGTTATATTTTCCCCAGGTGGTAAGATTTACTTTTAAACTTGTGATTTCATCAAATAGTGGGGTTTTTATACTACTGCCTAAAAAAGCATCATCTTTGTTGAGCCAATTTAGTAAACACTAACTGTAATTGACCTTAAAAGGATTATTTTAATCTCTTGATCCTTTTCATGTGTGTAGCTCAGAGGGAGTTGTTTGGTTACCTATTTCAGCTAGCCAGGAGATCAGCATTCAGAACATAGCAGTGAGAGACATACATCATAACTGATTTATAACAATGCTTACATGACTCAGAGCTCAGAAACACTGCTTCAAAAATATAATGTTTACACTTGGTGACAGGAGGTATCATTTTACTTAATTTTTTCAGATGACCAACTGAAAGATAAAATAGCATTTTCTTGAACAAAACTTAAGTAAGTTTAGTTGCAACATTTTCCAGAGAGGATGAAACCATATTTCCTAGAGAGCCTGATTCTTTACTTAATTATGTATATGGTTGTGTATTTCGGAGTGGGCAAAATGTGGCCCAGGGGCCAGATGTGGCCCACCAGGCCAATCTATTTGGCCTGCAGGACCTCTAAAAATTTAGGAAATGAATATTCATCTGCCCCTGGCTGCCTGTCACGTGGCCCTCATTGGCTTGGCAAAACTCAGTAAGTGGCCATCCACCCAAAATAACTGCCCACCCCTGGTATATTTCAATAAAAGAGCTATACCATAATAAAAACATTGTAACCAATTGGAGAAATAGACTGGTGATGTCTTCTTATAGCATTCCATGTAGATTCAGATTCATTTATTTACAGAAGATCACAGATTTTAAGTTAGTTGTTACACACGGAAAAGAGTAATTCTGTCTTATTTTACATGTTCATATTACTGTTACTAACATGCCTAATTTTGTAATTCAGTACAAAAATTGAGTAGCCATTTCTTGTTAACATGCTGAAGAATTAGATACAATACCTTTTTATGCCATTGCTTTCAACAAGGATGTCAAAGAGAATGAAATAGCCAAATACAACTGAACAAAAAAATCTAAAGCGTGAATTTGTGCTTAAGTGCTCAAGAAAGCACAAATTATTTACTATGCAATTGGTTCCTGAAAAACTAAAATGAACACATAGGTGTTCAGTGATATATAACCCAATAGTAAACAACTTTAGTAGGATACCATGTTCTTCTGAATATCTGTGCATTTCTAGAAGTTAGAAATTGAAAGTGAATTCTTTAAACTGATTTTGCCTCAACTTCCCCACAACATTACTTCCAAAGACTTAAAAATCTGACCTGAAAAGCTCAGCCTCATTCTGGAAGATAATTTTCCGTAGCTATGCTGACAAAATATGCTTAATTTTTTTTGTTGTTAAAATTGTAGTGAACAAAACATCTCTGCAAAATCATGAAATTGCAAGGTTGCATTGAAATTCTAAGAGAAAATACTGCAGATTTAAGAACACCTGTGTGCATGATAACTAATACAAGAAGCATGTAATAAGTGGAAATGATTTGTAAGAGGTTTTGAAGAAACTGCAGTACAAGACATACTTTGATTACAACTTTCATTTTTCAAATCATGCTTGATTACAACAATGACAGCTAGAAGATTCTATTACCGTATTTTCGTGCAAATATCCCATGGAGTATACATGATTTTACCAAAAATATGGATGAGCACGGGCTATATGGGGGTGCAGGCTATCGACGGACTTTTTTCCCCCCCCAGGGCCCAGGCAGGCTGGGCTGTGCCACCACAGCTGTGGGGGCTGGTGCAGGCTAGGCTGCGCCCTGCTGGACCCAGGCAGGCCGGGCTGTGTCACCGCCACCATGGGGGCCAGGGCCAGGCTGCGCTGTCGCCGATGCAGGGGCTGGGGCTGGGCTGCACTACCTCCCCACTGGGTCTGGGTAGGCTGGGCTGTGCTGCCACCACCATGGGGGCTGGGGCCAGGCCCGGGCTGCACCATGGAGGCAGCCACCATGGGGGCCGGGCTGCGTCGCCTCCCCTCTGGGCCTGGGCTATGCCTCTACTGCCAGAGGGGCCAACGCCAGGGCCAGCATCTGCACCACCCTCCCCGTTTATATGCCGCCATGAGGAATACACGGGCGTGGTGTATACATGGGTTAATTTATAAAAATAATTTTCTGCAGGTTATACGTGAGTGTGGCTTATATTTGTGGGCGGGCTATATGCTCTCTAAAATAATGTGCCTCAGAAAAAGCGTCAATGCACCTCCATACAGGTCTCAATTCAAGAAGATTCTTAAGCACAAAATGAATTACCAGAATGACAGCCATAAAAGACTGGTAATAAAAGCAAAGGTAAAGAAACTTAAGTCTAGTTTAAAACCCAGTGGAAACTAGCATTTTTCCAGTCAAGAAATGCATGTGTGCACTTAAACTTAAATGGGACTACTCACATACCGAAAGTTAGACATATGTTTAAAGTTCTTTATTTGCTCGGGATCATGATGGATAATTAAGTCCTTATTTTACATGGTAACATGTATTGTGAAATAATAACAATCACATTATAACATGATATATACAGTACAAAAATTCTGGAAATGTCATTGATGCAAATGGGCATTTTTGCTGAGACTTTGCCCTTTTTTAGAGCTTTCACTAAGGAACAGACACATAACAGATTTACACCAGCATAATCTGTCTTAATGGCAATATAAATGTGGAACAGATGTATGATGTACAGTTCTATGATTGTGTAAAATCATAAGGTTGGAAGATACTTTGGGAGTGATCTCATCCAACCCTGTGCATGAATGAAGGGATGCTATACCTACACCATCCATGTTAATTGCCTTTCCATCCTCCTTTTGAAAACCTTCAACAAAGAAGATTTTACAACTTCTCTGGGAAGTCTATTTCACTGCATTATCATTCTAACAGTAAAACAGTTTTTTCTGAAAGAGTTTTCTAATCTTATCTGTTTTGCTGAAATTTGAAGTTACTGCTTCATGTCATGTCCTCTGTAGCAAGATAGCAAGAAAGAACAGTTATTCTCCTTCTTGTGTAAGACAGCCTTTCAAATATTTGCAAACTGTTTCCATGTCACCCCTTACTCCCCTTACCTTCAAGCTAAACACAAAGCAAGTCATCCCTACTATGTAATAGATATACCCTCCAGAAAATCAGCGTCAGTGCTCTAGTCAATTTCACCACTTGGTAAACATTTGTTCAATGAAATCATCCACCTCACCACCGAGGTGTTTTAGTAATACTGAAGACAACCACATTGAGAGACCTGTCTAATCTGGATACCAGTGTAACTCAAGTTAGCATACAAACCCATTTAAGTTACACTGATATAAGTGCATCCTGGGTACATACCCATGCATCAAGAGATGATTGGTTCTTTTCACACTGAGCACTGCAGGGTGCAACGTACTCATTCCTTTTTCATCCATTTCAGGTTGATTCATTTCACTTTCTTCCTTCTATTTTTTATTTACTGTTTCTCCTGTTAGACCCTACTTTCTTGCCCACTGCCTCCCTTCCCTCCCCACACTCTATCCCTCCACTCCTGTTTTTCAGGTTAAAATAATGAAATATGTACAATTTGAAGGAAAATTATTTAGGATGCTACATAAAGATAAAGCCAGAAATTATTATGGAATAACATTGAACAAGGAATAACACATCTGAGTATCATGCCAAGCTGAGCAATTGGCTCTTATGGGAAGATCTGAAAGCCTTGTGACATTTAAAAGCTAAACCAGACAAAACACTACAAATTGCAGTATACTGAATCCCGAATAGCCCGAGAATGTACCAAATGACCTGTAATAGGATTTATTCATGTCAAACATATGTGATTTATAATCTATTATGTATACAAGACCCATAGACTGTTGAAGCAAGTCACTGAAGATACTAAGCAAATCATGCTTCAGTGGTGGCAATAATGGAATACTTCCCATAAACTGTGAATACTTAACTGTGTTTTATATGTGAAAGTTATTAATTAATCTCTTAAAACAAAACAAAAGGTCTTCCTGGTTTTCCTTCTGTCTTGTCTGATAGTAAAAGTGCTGGACTTAAGCCATTTGGTGATTACTGGACAATGTGTCCACAGAAAGATGTTGTTCCTTTACCCAACATTTCACATACCTGTCGTCTCTAGGCTTCAGCACCTCCTTGACAACCATGTTAAACCAATGGTCCTGGCTACATGTGGCACCTGCATGCTATTTTTTCTCTGGGAATAGCTGATTATAGTGACTCAAAAACAGCTTTGCCTAAGCAAATCATTATTTATGCATTAACTCAAGGGTATGTAGCAATCATAGACAAGGGTTAAATTAATAAAGTTCTTATATGCATGTTTCCCCTTACCTAATCCTTAATCTTTCCTTGCAAGGCTTGGTAAGTTCCATCCGGCCCAGCTACCTCTGTCTCTGGTTGGAAGAAGCAGACTGCCCTGCCGCAAATATGTTCTCTGTCTGTCTCTTCCTCTCTCTGCATGTCTTCTTGCATCACTGTCAGATCTCACTGGCACTTTCCGGGCAGATCCTTACAACCCACTCATCTTCCTTCTCCAGACCCATGGTTCTTTAATTGTTTAGTATCCTCTCTAGTCCTGAACTTAAGCCAGGGGCAGAGTAAACTTTGCCAGCCTAGTTGGAGCTAAGAAGGGGCATTCCTTAGTTCACAGCTAAGCTTTAGTTCATAGCTCTCCCCACTGCTTCCTTAAGGATCCTTGGTATTTTCTGGACTGCAAGTTTTCTGTCTCCCGTTTACTTTTACATTCCTCCCCCATAACTTGTTTGGTTTAACTGCTTGCAGAGAAGCAGAATTTCAAGGGGATCAATGCATATGTATATAATATTTATTTTAAAAATTACCCATAACTCCCTCCTTCTCCACAGTATATATTGCTGTGTTGATTACTTACAAGGCACTAGTGTTTTCTTGGATTAGGTTTATGAAATAAGATAAAAGATTAAAGAGGGTTGGGTTTTTTTAATTTGCTTATTTGAAATTATACTTTAAAAGAAAAATGGCATAAAACCTACAAAAGTAACATAATCAAGAATGATTACATATGTCAGTTCTTCTGAAGTTGGTATCTTAAGTATTGTTCTTACGGGAAAAAATGTTTGAGCATATACAATGTGTAAGGTTTTTTTCTGTTCTGTGACTGAGATCCATAAATTCCCACTAGATTAAAGACAATTATAATCCATGTCAGACTAATAGACAGCCTATATCAGAAAAAGTTTTTTCGAAATTCATAGATATTTAGCAAACTTTTAATGTAATTTCTGTGGCTATGAACAAGATAGTTTCCAATTGGCTTAAGTACCAAAATCTTTTTTTGCTGATGTAAGTTGCATCATAATTATTTAACATTTGTCAAGTAGGTACCTATGATTTTACTGCAACAATGCAAATGACTGCATTCTCAGTACATTTTTTTTTGGCAGAAGAACAATGCATTGTAACATTCTGTACCTTTGGCTTGAGAGGTTTATAATATAATGTCTTATTAGCCTGGATTATTAAAATGTTGATGCTCAATGAACTTTGGAGAAAGCATATTCCAGAGTTCTACATTTAGCCATTTTAGATTAAGATTTAAACTAGACACATAAGCCTTGACCTCAAAATAATAAGCAGAGTAAATGAAAAGCTTACATAAACATCTATGTACTGTAGCTAGCACTACAGTAGATAGCCGCTGAAGATAGCAGATATTCTATGGCAAAACTTACTTTAAATTACTCCAAAGTTTAACTTCATATTTACTCAGATTAACTACAGTATAAAGCTGTAACTTCTGAATGACAAAAAAGTGCAGGAATAGGCTTTATTTTTAAAAAAATACCTAATATAGGAGATAAAAATGGAACAAGAAAAACATTACAAAGTTAAATCCTGACCTCACTTGTATTATTTTCCTTACATGAAAGATCTGTTAATTTGCATCCAATGCCAGAATATCAGCAATATTTTAAGAAGCATACAGTGATCCATATTAAGTAATATCTATATAATGGCTTACAAAATTACATATTGACAAATGACTGTCTGGTACAGAATGAGGCAGCCTTGGATGACAATACAAATTGAAGCTTAATTGGAGTTGGAAGCATAAGGTGCTCATTATGCCCACCAATCTCCAGACATAAATCTTCTCTGAGGGTACCATATGTCTGAGCTTCCATGTCCATTGACTATTCTTGCTTATTTAATCATAATTGATTTCATTATTCAAGTCTTAAGCAAGTCTAACTCTCTCTAGTGCTAATATCTCTACTTTGGCACACACATTCATTGGGAATCACAAGCGGAGTGAGACGGGTTTTCCATCTCTTATTTGTGAATCAGGAAAATCAGGAATTTTAGCTGAAGTCTCACACATCCCCAATGAGTACCTTAACTTAGTGTCCAGGACATTCATAGTGGAGATGAAGTGGAGTTGCTGTCCCAACCATCATGTGAGAACCTCACGCTACATTAATTTTAGGTAGTTCTTGGATTTCTTAACCCCTGGACTGTCCATACATTAACACCTAAAATTAATATTAAGCACATTTTGAGCCACTTAAAGTTATGCCACTTCACATACACCCCACTGCCCATCCCCAAACCACATGCCTACCTCTACCTCCTGCAGGGAGGAGCTCCCCTCCCCAGTTGCCAACTGTCCAGTCGCGTGCCACCATGCTCTGTGCCTCCACATGGGGCTCCCAGCAGGATTGCCAAGAGCCCCATGGAGGTAAAGCACAGAGCCCTCCAGAGATAGATTATGCAAAATGATTCAATTATCCATGGTCATGCCTTTTATGTGCAAAATTGCAGAGGCACATAATTGTATGATTCCCCAGGGTGTAATTAATGTGTGGCTACTCCCCACAGAGAAGCCTTCCAAGTTTCAGTCCTCCAGTATCCCAGGATGCAATTTCTCCCCCCCCTCCTATTCTGTGTGGACAGACTTTCCACCCCCTGAACTCTACTGCCCATGGAGTGGTTCTGGCACTAAGCTAACTCCCCCTCCTGCCCCTGCAGGTGTGATCTTCCCACCTCATGCAAACAGCCTGCAAAGCACATGTCAGCTAGCCAGATCTCAGGGCATGGATGGGTCCAGGAGTAGAGTGGAACAAGGCAGAGGGCTTGATTGGGTCCCATGAGCTAGGGCTTCCTTCCTGTTGCAGGGACAAAAGCTCCCCTAAAAGTGCCTTCCTTCACTGCTCCCACCTCCTACCCACCCTGGGAAGCAGGACCAGCACTCCCTGTATCCCAATCCCAAATCCCAATTTATTAAAACATGAGACCTTCTTTAATACACTTTTTCTGTATTGTTTTTTAAATTCTTTTTTAAGTTTTTTTTTATCTTTAGTTCATGTCTTCCCTCCCTGTCCTACCTGGTGATCCAACTGTCCCAGGGATGTCCAACCTTGCCTGCCTTCAAGGTTAGATATTATTACAAGCAGGCAACAGCCAATGGGATACAGCAGCCACACAGCTCCCTGCAGGGTGCATAGCTGCATAGCTGCATTCCTGTACAACATTTGCATCAAGCCTCATTTCAGTTATGCATCTTCCATCAAATTCATGTGTCACAGGGCACTCAGGTTGCCCTGTGCCTGAAGAGGAGAAGAACTGCCACAGAGGGCGCCCTTACAGTGATTAGGCTGCGCAGCTGCGGGTTGCCTAGGCAACTAATGAAGGTCAGCTGACCGAAAGGGGCAGGGCCGGGTCTTATAAAGCCCAGAGCCAAGGCCAGGCAGGCAGTTCCCTGCCAGCTACCAGAGATAGAGGAGTTCTCTACCCCTGAGAGAGACAGAGAGAGGAAGCCTGAGGCAGGGGCTGCAGCTGTGAGGTGAAGGAGCCGCGGAGTGGCAGGACCGAAAGTTGTTTGGACTAATGGGCTTCTGTTTGTTACAGCCCAAGGGGCTTGTGTGTTGTTGTTGTTGCTGCTGCAGCCAGATGGCTTATGTCTTTAGTTGTAGCCAAGAGGCTTGAATTTGCTTTGTTGT
Organism: Caiman crocodilus; assembly: GCA_030014935.1. NCBI lineage: Eukaryota > Metazoa > Chordata > Crocodylia > Alligatoridae > Caiman > Caiman crocodilus. Next base: position 48,097,210 of record JAGPOW010003685.1, read on the forward strand.
TGTTATGAATGACCGGTGGTTTGGGTGAGGCTATAGGGGGTTGGAGGAGGCCTCAGGGGAAACCCACAGTAATGTGGGGATCCTGGCACCCGTGGGGGCACAGTGTTTGTATAGGTGCCAGAGAGGGCGCATTATCCTCAGGGGAGACCCACAGTAGTGCAGGGATCCTGGCGCCAGGGAAGGCGCAGCAGCACATTGGTGCATAGACCCCAGCTCCAGAGAGGGGGCACAGGGTAGGAAGCCCAAGTTGGGCACGGCAGGCCCCAGGAGGGGGCAACAATTGAGAAGCCCAACAGGGGCAACAATTGAGAAGCCCAAGAGGGGGCAGCACTGAGCAGCCCGGAGAGGGGCATTTGGAGAAGCCCAAGTTGGGCATAGCAAGCCCCAGAGAGGGGACAGCACAGAGAAGGGGTCCAAGTTGGACTCAGCGAGCCCAGAGAGGGGGCAACGATTGAGAGGCCCGAGATGGGCAACACAGTGAACACTGAGATGCCTGAGAGAGGTTACACTGAGAGACCCAGGTGTGGGCACAGAGAGCCCCAGAAGGGGGACTGTATTCATTTGGAAGCCCAAGTTGGGCACAGTCAGCCCCAGGAGGGGGGCAACACGGAGAAGCCCAAGTTCAGGTGTTGGGAGTCCCTGAAAGGGGGCCGCATGTGTTAAGGAGCCCAGAATGGGGAGCGCCATATTAAGAAGCCCCAGTGTGGGCGTGTAGAGTCCAGAAGGGGACAAGACGTGAGATGGCCTAGAGAGGACAGAGAGGGGCCGTGATAGACAAGAACAACGTGATATCCTCGAGGCTTGGGCTGCGGTATTGGGGAGGAAGGAGCCGCAGACAGCGCCCCTTAGTGGAGGGGGCAGTAGAAGGGCAGCCTCCCATTAATTAACACCAAAGACATAGCAGGCGAGACAAGGTGGGTGGTTGCCCAGAGACAGGTGAGGGGGCCACATTGAGGACAGCCCGAGGTGCCCTGTCACATCATGGTTACTTTTATTTGACAACACCTTTTTATGCTTTATGGAGATGTACTTTTACCATTTCTTTAATAGACTGTCCATATATTTATGGCAAGCTGGCGCCCATTTTCGTGACAAGTTTTGAAATAGCATTGGTTCGTTCTGATGTAGAACACAGACTTGGATTTCTCTGATAAACTTCTATTACCAATCAGCTCTATTATCACAATCCTGCATGCAACTTTCAAAATCATAACCTGCTTACCTGCTTGAACCCACATATCAACTGCCAGTATAGAGGATACAAAACATTCCCCATATCATTTAATCTGTAATTTTGCTGACATAATTTTGAGAAAAGGTCAGAGCTGTAAAAACTGAAAATGCTAAGTGTTAGTAGAGTGAGTAATACATTTATGCAGTGGATATGAAACAAAGCAGGCAGCTAAGTAGACCATTTTAATAACTATTATGACAACAGGGTTGAACCCTGCACTTTAGCACCAAAAAATAACAAAACTCTACCACTTGACTTGAAAAAGAAGGGGTAAAAATAGAAGCATTTCTAACACACTAAATACAGAAACTGATTGGACTATAGAAATAGTATTGTATGATTTTTCAGTATTTATAATCTCAGAATAATTAGATTGGTTCTGACTATTATAAAGAATGCATTCATTTTTTTCCTCTGAACTTTATTTCTGTAAATCACAAAGAGGCAGGGTGCTATTGTGGGTGGCCAATTTCTTATCCAAAGTACTTATTTTCTGCATTGACCTACTGACTTCTGAGCTGTAGGATATAGTACTTTTGTCATCAAAAAGTACTTAGTTAAAATTAAACTCAAGATGTGGGGAATTAATCCCTTGTGAGTACAAATTTTAAAAAAATATGATCTCTTTTCAGCTTCGGAGTCCATTGCAAGTACAAATGAAAGAATGTGTGTAGCTGTCTAACTACTTAATTTCACTGCAGTATACAGTTTGTCAATCCCAGATTGGTTTTGTCAGCCATCTTCAGATCCATGGATAAGACAGTCATGGAAGACCATCATCTGTGACGGCAAAGGATCGCCAAAGAAAATGAAGATGACAATGACTTAATTTAAAACACAGACTTTTAATGAGCTCTGTAGTCAATGACAGAGTCAATAAAAGAGCAGGGCCTTAGAGGGACCTGTGAAAATCTAAAGTCTTAGCTAAATAAGAATTTATAGGCTCAGTTGGGTTATGCACCATACAGGATAAAGCCTAAAATTTGGGGAACTAAACTGATACAGTTCCTGTCCTAACTCTACTACGGGATGACTATAATGGTACAAATAGAAAACATGTTCTCGTTTATTAAAAATAATAAGGAACTGATCCTGCACAATAATTCATGCCCAGATTTCCTTCTACTGTCTATGTGACTACAGTGGAAATTCTTAAAACTTGGCCTTACATCACTGATTTTAAGGCATTTTATAAGAAATCTATATATTCTTTTTCCTTAAAGTTGGTGGAATAAATAATATTTTAAGACTTTTTCCACTAACATCTCATAGAATGCTGTAAATTTAACATGTAAAATGCATGCTTTCTACTTTAAAAATTATAAGAAGTTTTCTACCAGTTCCCCCCCAGTATTTTCTTGCACTGAAAAATTAAGATTTTGAATCGTCTTTCTGAACCTTCCCAGCACTTCTCTATCCTATTTTTTTAACTGTGGCACTATTCCAAAACACATTGTCTCATACATCTTATTTAACCAGAAAAATCTTTAAACAGTATACTGCAGACCTACATCAGTCAGTGAACATGGAAACTTTTCTGTTATAAATAGGATTATAGGAACTGTAGAAAAGTAATTAAAGAGGTTTTCCAGACCTTTTAGAGATTTTGATTTTTAAATGAAAAATATAAATATATCAAGATCATCCTATCCATCCTGTCTATGGAATCCAAATTTAATATATTTGTCATTTTATATAAATAGTTTTTAATAAATTTAAAATATAGACACACTTGTATTTTAGAACATGTCTTTTTTAGCATATTTCCATTGTTCATAAATAATGTCTTTGTAGTTTTATACTATAGTATCTGACAGCATGCCCCGATAATGTACATGTGCAGTTTGCAGTGCCGCAAACCACATGCAACACAAGTGCACCTGTTTGCCACACATTTTTCAAAAAAAGTGCTTCTAAAAAATGTGGTGTGCCACACATGGTAGTGGCATGCACCACCAGAAATTGGAGCCTGGCTGGCCAGAGCCACATTCTGCCTGCCAGCTAGGCTCTGAGCAGCCAGGTCCCTAGGACCCGAGGTAAGATGCAAAGGTGCTGGCCTCAGCCTTTCCTAGCCTACCTGAATCACTTTGTCATGCACCGGAGTGTGCCTAGGGACATATTTGTGCCACAGCTATTTGTCCCATGGGAAATGCACACCCCTGCACATGCATATTTATTGGGGTGCAACCTGAGGGTTTATTCCTGTTACAAATTGAAACAACTTGGAATTACATGAGAAATTATAGGCTGAGTGAAAATTAAATGAATAGGGTTGTCCAGGAAACAAATATGACATTTCATGAAAAATTCTGAGGTTAGATATTTGTTTTTGTTTCACACTTGAACAAAAATGAGATTGCTCAAGTTTTTTCATGAAAAACACACTGGAGAGATTCCAGAATAGCTGGAATAGTAATTAGTTGGAATAATAATTAGATTCCAGAATAGCTGGTATAATAGTTAGTTCCTGTTCTCCAGGCTACTCTGGAATAGATGTTCTTCATCCTGGACCTGAAAACAATGAATTTCATCAAAACTGATATACTCCCACATAAACACTGGTTTTGATTAATTGGCATTTTCTGTCTAAAAACCAATTAAACTTTTTGTGCCAGCCTGGATCACTTCAGCATAGTGTCCTCTGGCCCGGCTCTATTTAGCGCACATGGAGAGACTAATTTGGTTCCACAATATGTATTAAATTAAAACAATTTTAAATCTTCTTTGCAGCACTTCATCAACTCTTATTTTCATCAGTGGTTTGACCCATGGTTTTTGCCTTTAAGATCACATGACAAAGCAGGACAGGCCACTGGAACATACAACATTATGTAAAGAAATGGAAGGAAAGGAAAAGGCTTTACAAAGAACAACATTCCTGGACAACTCATTAGGAAAACAGGCAGGAAAACAGCTGTTCATTTTTTGTAGTTTTTATTTCAAGTTTCTTTGCTAGTTTTTGCAGAAAGGGAAAAATGGTGGAGAAGGTATGTGAGAGTTTAAGCCAAAAAAGAGATTATAAGGGTGACATGCTTACATGTCAAGAAGAGAAAAGAAAAGAAGTTGCTTTTAAGAATCATGTCTTTGATTAATGTTCATTTCTTCTTTGTTAGACAATTATTCATAAGGAATTTAAAAATAGTTAGGAAATTGCTACAGGATCCAACAAGTCAACTGGTTGTTCAACATCCTTGTACTTTTTCTAAGCTGCAATGTAATTAAGGCAACATCATTTCCTTCTTTCTGTCCCCCTGTCCTTCACACACACAAACATTACAGTGCCTGATCTGATCCCCCTCTTACTCAAATGAAGAACAAAATCCCCACATTTATATAAACATGTATAATATCCAATCCATAACTGTCATTCTCCATAGTGACAGACAAAACTGTCTTATACTCTAGGGATCTAAACGAAACTTTATTTGCTTAAAGGTAAATTGTTCATAGATTCCAAAATATTTTGAAAAATGCAATATTTACTCTTTGATAAGTACTGCAACTATCATTACCTTTACCGGGGTGGGTCAAATCAACCTGGTGTCCCAGGCCAGATTGGGATCAGGGGGCTCTTCACAGACCAGTTCCAGCTTGGAGCATAGGGCAATGATGGAAGCAGTGACCACTGAAGCAGCAATAGGTCAAATGGGGTGGCAGTGATGACCACCACATAGCCATGGGCCAGGTAGCCACATGCCATGGTGGAAGTAAAGCAAATGGCAGTGAGCCAAGCAGTTGCAGGGGAGTGGCAACACAACACTCGCTTGTCATCCTACCACCTATTGTCATGTCCATCAGGGTCCCAAGGCCCTGGATTCTGTGGCAAGTCAAACCCACTGAACTCCCTGGTCCACCAGGGATACCATGAAATACATTGTGTTTGACGCTCCTTACCTATATAATATATCAGGGTCATAGCTGTTCCTTGTATAATTACAGTTTTCAAAGAATCATTTTTATTTTAAATTGTCTTGTTCTTTTTGCTTAAAAGCTGGATTTTAAGATTGGTTTGTGAAGTGGATTTTTAAAATATAAAAGTATAATGACTTCTTGGCAAAAGTGAACACACTGCCTGAAGACAGAATGTAGATTTTTTTCTTGTTCTGTTCAGTTATTTTTTGACAGCCTGATGGAGTACTTCAGCTTCGTTTCAGCATCTCCAATGAGATACAATCATCTGAAAAGTCTACAGATGTCAGAAAAAACAGCATTAAACTACTTAAAGTATTTTAGCTGCTTTGGAATCAAAAACCCCCTTCAACTTGTCCTATCAATCGATACAAATGTTTATCAATGGTACAATGTAGACCACTTAGCTGAGGATATCTAGGGTGCCCATAACTATAGAGAGGCAAACAGATTAAAATATTATTATGAAGGTATAATTTTCTTTTTTTTTATTATTTCCTTCCTTTATTTGTGCAGGTCAGTGTGGAGAAAGCCTTTCCTGGGGATTACATGAGCTTGATGTGGCCTCACCCAGAGTATTGTGAGAAGTTTTGGGCTATGCATTTTAAGAAGACTGTATGGAAGTTAAAGACATTAAATTAAAGGAATGATGGAGTCTGATGCACCATCCTGACAATCAAGCATCCTGCCATGCCACACATGCATAGCAGGAGGCATCACTGTGCAATCAAGCATCAGATCCCATGACGCCAAATTGCCAGCCTGGGATATTCCAGAGATCATGGTCCCTGCACTGGAAAATAGCAAATTTGGCTCTCTACACTCCTGCAGCTGGGATCCCCCAAGCAGTTAATGCAACATTCAGGTTGGGAGGGGCACTTGGAGCCTTTGGCTCCCATGTGTTCCTCCAAATAGATGCCCTGATCAGTTGACTGGGACTCCCAACTGGGGAAGCATATGAAGCTTCTGGAAACATGTGGCGCCTTTGGAAGCATATGGAGTGCACCATGCCTCCCCGGCTCTGGGAGCTCTGGTGAGCTGATTGTGGATTCCAGCCAGAAGAACACACCATGTGCTCCTGAAGCTGGGATCCTCAATCAACTGAACAACACTCCCAGCCTTTGGTGTTTTGAAAGGCTCCAGTGTGCTCTGGTAGCTGGGAGCACTGCCAACACATTCAATTAAAGGTGCAAATGGAACTGGCCACAAAATTATTACATATCTTGAGTAATAACTTTGTGACTTATTTTTCATTTTATCACACCATTAACTGAATAAATGTGTGGCTACATCACTACTTAAGACACGATTAACCCGTGAATCAGTGTCAAAGTGACTGCAGTGTCAAAATAGGAAAAAACAATGTACACAAACAGAGCTAGCCTTAGGGGTGGGTGACTTAGGGGTGGGTGCCTTAGCTAAGGGGGCACCATCATATATACACACATGCATGCATACATGCATGCATGCATGCACACACACGTGTGAGCAGCCCACTTCCCCTGCCCAACCCCACCCCATCCTGGGTTTTAAAGAACCAAATTGAGGCTTCAGAAAACTGCATGCAACTTATTTTTTTTATCAATACTAAGACAAAAAAAATATTATAAAGAAAATTGTAAAAATAACTCTCTATATAAAGACCAAGGGGTGATTTGCTGAGGACTATAGGAAACAACTGAGAACAGGCAAAAATCAAGCATCATTTGCTTTAAAAACTGGAGTCAGTCTCATCTTGAGTAAATATAATAATGCAAAAAGAAAAGCCCAAAGACTGTTTAGATAATGCAAAAGGCAATATCGGTGAGGCTTGACAGAAAAGATTGCCTTTTGCATTGTCTAAACAGTTTCTTGGCTCCTTCTTTTCAAAATAATACCAGCAGGATAGAAATGCTAATAATGTGACAGCATTTTACAAGGGTATCAGCTTACGGAAGAGAGAATATCACTAGTTACAGATCTTTTTAAGGGAAAAGAATGCATTGCAAAGAATGCACATTATAAAAATATGGAGAAATAATTTAAAGGCAAATAACAAATAATAACTTCTGGACAATCCAGCTGCACAAGAATCACATTTTGAAGAGATTACATCTCCACAGCCACCCAAGAAGATATGGGAAAGACCTAAGGAAGCCCCTGAGCAAGACCTAAATATAAATTTATCAGAAATCAGAAAAGCATGCTGCTAATAGAAAAAAAATCCAGGGCAGATCATGAGTGTAGCCAAGGAGTGTCATTATCTATATAGTTATAGTATTATATAAAACTCAAGGGGAGGAAAAAAAATCTCACTATAATTTGGCAGATTTATTTAGTACATGAATGAAAAGACTGTGTTATGATTACTCCTTCCTCTCCTTTATGCTGTGAACCTTAAAAACTGCCAAAATATTGGGGGAGTTTGAAAATGTATGTTGCCTTTTTTTAAAAAATAAAATAACAGTTTATAAAAAAAATGTTTTTTAGAACAATTTTTATTTTGTTGACATTTTCTGATGATCTGTCAGGAAAATTTAGAGAAAACATATTGTTTAGCTCAGGTTAACCAAAATCAAATGTGTGCATATCAAACTAAATCAAAACTGTTTCACTGGGGTAAGTCTCCACTTCAGCTGGATCATGGGAGATTATAGCCCAACTACAGCATACAGCCCACAAAAAAAAAAAAAAAATATCACACAGGCCTCCAAACTACAAGTTCTACCTGTAACACTGATGGATACAAGTCAGTCATATCACCCTGAAACCTTGTGGTTTAAGAATATTTCACAGAGATTAAAAAAAAAAGAGATTAAACAAGAGGTTTAAAAAATTCTAAACTGAAAATTTTCAGAACTTTCTGAAGTTCCTAAATCCTAAAACATATTTACAAAGATAAATATCTTTATAGAGTGGGATCAGTCTCTAGCCCTTTGGCACCATGTCAGAAGTACAAAATGGCTATAGGAGTACCCTAATTAGATATGGTAGGATGAGATTTGGTTTTAATATGTAATTAACCTTAAAATTTTACCTTCTTTCTCCTGTGGTCACAAAAGGTTGACATGCAGATGTGACACTTAGATAGATCTATCTAGGGTTAGATCAATCTAAGTGCCAATCTGTACAGAAGTTCTGGAAAGTAAGATAGAGGAAAAAATGGCAAGCCTGATCTGAATTAGTTCTTCTGAGGAGGTGAACTAAATTAGATTGGAAACAGGTTAACTTGATCTTCTGAATGTCTGCACACATTTGGAATGCAGCCCCAAGGCTGGGGAAGCTGAGCTGCTTGTCCCAGCCCCAGGACTGCACTCTTCCTGCCCTGCAACCTGACTGGGCTATTTTTAGCACCCCCTCCAATGGACATTCCCACCTGTGGACCCGCCCCACCCATCCTACCCCCCCATCCTGCACTCATCAACCCCACGCCCACCCAACCTGCTTTGATGCATCTAATGAAGTAAGCTTGAGTTCACAAAGGCTTATGCTCTCTCTCTATATTATTTAGTTAGTCTGTAAGGTGCCTGTCTATCCTGCTTTCCACCTGACTTTAGATTAACAAAGCTAGCTACTTCACTCTACAAATAATGCAGCCTTTAAGGTCATTTTACAAAGTTTTCTATGCAGAAAAAATTTTGAATTATGATTTCCTGTTCTGTTATTTGTTGTTTTTGGTCAGCACCCAGGTGCATGGAAAGATTTTCAAAATAATATTTATCACTGAAGAAAATGCTGGAAAGCTGCAAACTGGCCGGCTTTATCAGGAAGAAGTATGTCATTCTGGCACACAAAACATAAATCTACCCTCAGTGATTATGCTATGTAGCCTAGTCTTTTAATGCTTCTTTCACAAGTTCTACATTTTCAGATTTGACAAAAGATTTTGGAGGGTCTGAAGCTTAACTCCTCCTGTGTGTATTCATCTCTGAATAATAGCTGGTGTGCATTTGCCTTGAGTCCTGCAAACAAGTCAGTTTCAGCAGTGTATCCTGCCTCAAAGTTCGCCAAGTACAACTCCTACATAGCTCAAACCAGACTGTATTACTAGCTCAGTCATGCAAACCTTATCCACAATAATGAACAGTTGCTCACATTAGTATCTCCACTGGCTTTAAGGGGTAAGTGTCTGTAGGCATGAGCAGGGATTATACAACACTCCTCTGGCCCTGCTGCCAAAAAAAGAAGTTCCATCTCTGATGTTATATTTTATAAATATAAAAACACAGTTACATCCAGGAACAGAGTGTCACCTGGTATAAACTTCTCAGTGGGGGCATCTACATGATATGCTTACTGCAGAGTTGCCTAATTATCTCCACAGTAAAATGTCATCGCCTACACATGGAGCTATTAGGCTGGAGTAAAGTAATTAACTCTGCCATAAGTTAGTACTGCCCGGCACAAGTACTATCTCATGGCAGAGTTATTTACTCTGCCACAACTCACATATAGATGGTGACAGGACTGGCTGGGGCATGAAGGTGCTCCAGTGCTCCAGTGCAGTGCTGGCATTGTAGTGCACTTATATCCCAGCCAGCTCCTCTGCAGCATGCTGAGCCAGGTCATAGTAGCCCCAGGCTGGCAGGTTGACCCCATGGGCCCCCTACCAGCTGGAGCTGCTCCACCCTGACTCAATGTACTGTGGTCCTGGATACACATGTAAACACTGTGCCTGAGAGCAATAAACTTCAGTGCAAACTGAGCCTGAGTTTATCGTGTCACACTAATATCACATGCAAATGCACTCGATGAGTAGGTACTCAATTCACATACCACTCAAATCTAATCCAGGATAAATGTGCCTAAACCTGATAAATTCTTATTGCAGACAGATGTGCAGGTCCTCACTGTAATTTATGATGCTTCACCAGGAGTGCCATGAGTTACAGCAATGCCCTCCTCCCCCAACCCAACAGACATTCTTAGTTGGGTTCGGGGGCATTGGGGTATTGAGCTGAGTTCTGGAGCCAGCTGCATGTCTGCAGTCTCTCTCCCTTAGTTCATCCTTCTCTCCCCCTCCCCATCACTACCTCCATTGATGTCTTCAGGATGGGAGGGGAGAAAGGGGAGAGAACTCTGGCTGGGGTTTGCCCAACTTGTGCTGGAGGGTGGGGTGGGTGGATTAGAGCTTCAGTCACTGATTTGATTCAGCAGTCAGCCCAATTCAGTGGCCAAATCTCTGAATCTGAATCAAATCAGGAGACTGTTAATCTCTCTGAATCAAATTGGAACCCTCCAAATCAATTTGGAGAGATTCAGAAAGATTTGACGATTCAGACATAGACACAGCTTTATTTTTTCTACATATCTCAAGGTACCAGGTGCGGCTTGTGAATGCTGTGATGCTGGGGCAGATGGAACATCCCACAGGAGTACAGGGCAGTTCCCAGTGTGCTTGACAATGGACTGGTGCCTCCTGGGTCTGGGGAGGCACCTGGGGTCCCCCACAGCCAATCGCTGAGCCAGGGTGGCACAGAGGGGGGTCCCTCGCATGCTTGGCAGTGGACTGGAAGTACTTCTGGTCCACTTCTGGGGTCACCGCCAAGCATGTGGGTGTGGGAAGGGCTGTACTCCTGTGGGATGCTCCATCCACCCCATCATCTCAGCAACTACGAGTTGTGCCTGGTACCTTGAGGTATGTAGAAAAAAAATTTAAAGCTGTGTCTATGACCGAATCACTGATTCTTTGAATCAGCATCGACTCTTCAGATTCAGGTTCAGCCGAATTGAATTGGAACAGTGATCCAAATCAATGAATTGAATCACTGTCCCCAATTTGGGCCAAATCTGAATCCAAATTGAATACAACCCATTTCACACATCCCTAATAAGCAATAATACATGCCTATATCCATATACATAGAATAAATTTTTTAGAGAAAAGCAAAATCTGTGGAAAGATTTTGTACCAACAATCAAAAGAAAGAAGCCAGAAACTTACATGATCTCCTCCTGCTACTTTGGGTCAGTTCTGAGAAATCTCAGAATTCTACTAATATAGATATCCTAAGTGCAACTCAGCACTGCTACCAATGAATTCCTTTTCTACTGATTGAACTCAAGTGCTAGAGAGACACACAGAAGAAATGTATTTAAATATAAGCTACAAAATGTTACAGAAAAAGGTAATTCATTTCAAACTGCATGGTTGGGATACACTTAGACAAGCTTTCAGGTGCCACAATTGCCTTCTTGTCTATCTCAACCACATAGTTGATCCAATAAAAGATATTACCCATAAAAATCCTTGCCTCTCACATGTCATGGAACATCATCGTTACAGCATCACTTCAGCATTACAAAAGTGTTAAGCAAAAGAAAGATAAGGTTGAATTCTGATCTCTCCTAAATCCTACCATTGCTCAAAAGAGAAGTAGAAACCTTTGTTTAACTGAATGTTCACTTTCTCACCATTTTTCAATGTGCTTCATTTATCCTTCCATCATAAAATTGATAGATATAAAAGACAGATAGTAGGATAATTTTGAACTATGTTATATATGTGTGAAATTTCATTTTACAAAGCTGAGGGATTTATTTAGTTAAGAACTATGATCAAGATGCAGAAGGCAGAAGAGACAGGATTTGCAAGAGACAGATGATGGTGACAGTGATTTTACCATTGTACATCTCTCATAATTCAATAAACATCCTTACAGAATGCAGGGAATATTTCTTCTTTTTCCCCACTCCACATCATCCAATCATAACTCAGCCCATCTGCTCTGTCTAAATACCAGGGATCTGAATTAAACCCAACAGTCTGTTACCTAAGACTATGCCTGAATAAGAGTTTGTAATCACATCATTAAAAATGAAGAGTTCAGCCTGATCCTGAAACCCTTACTCATACTGCTTATAGAACTGAGCTATGGTCACAGAATTGAGCAAATGATTTGCATATAAAAAAATGTTAACGTGTTTTAAGCTTTCATTCTAGTACATATGCATATTATTTAAATTAAAATAAAAATTCAAAATTAAATTGAAAACTTTGGGGGAAAAAAAATCAAGGTTTTATATATTATTCAGAATAGTCAGAAATATCTCCAAATTATGGCAAAAATCAGTTAAACCTGACTGATAAATGCTCATAAATAGGGAGTTTTATAGAGAAATGCTTTTTCAAAGTTTCTTATGAACAAACATAATTTTTTAGTGACGTTACTATGTGAACAAAACATTTGACATTGTGAAACAGCCTGAAAAAAAGCAAACATTTTCACAATAAAATGACAGCCCCCTTTGCACAGCTCAAATTGTTCTCATCATTCAGATCCACACTAAACTAAAGTAAACCAGACACACACAGTTCTGACTAGCATACCAGCTGTTTAACGAAGCACTAAAATATTTTATCTTTATTCACATATACCATCTTTTTATCCACATCATTCCAGCTGTGCCACCAATATCTGAGAAAGGCCTGATATAGTGTCAGCAACACATAAAAAACACAATCAAATGTAAAACCATGTCTCTTCATCAATTCTCCTCAAAATGTAACAAAAGAAATACCACTGGCTCATGGTTAATATAAAAGACTTTTCAAACTCTGACCCAGACTAGCAGATTACACTGCATAATATTTATACACATTGTTTTTATATTAAAACTTGACCAAAAATAATCATTTATACTAATATGTATAATAAATAGCTCTTTTCATTGTGTAATGAAGAGGGGTTGTGAGTAACTATGGCATCTAGACATAATACTATTTATCTAACTTTCCTTAATCCAATTCTTTTGCTCTGTTGGAAACCTTTCAAAAACAATTTAATTAATAGTATTTGAATCAAAGTACATCTTGTTTGTGAATTAACCTGGGATCATGCCTATATAAAGCAAGGAGAGTACAAGTTTCTATCAGTATGACAATGCACACAACATGACATAATATATGTATTGAAAAATAATTCATTCCTAATGTTTCATGAAATTTTAATTATAGATGCACTAATTTTGCTGGTAAATAAGTTTTATAGTGGAATAAGAAGCTGGTAATGGAGGAAAATCAGAGTTTACAGTGGAAAATGTTTCTCGTTAATAAAATACAGTGCATTTTCATAGCACTTCTATCAACTCACTGTATAAACAAGTCTTGTACACCAACTTAGTCCTGTTCCATGGATAGGGACATTGAGGAGCATGAATGTTCTTATCTGGCCCAGGGTCATGGGAAACTGAACATAACTCTTAATTCAGTTTTCTACTTTCAACAATGGTTGTGTGCTTCCTTTGTGAATGGGAGATGAAAGGACCAAAGCTATGGGTGCAAGACATGATGTCTTCTAGAAATTATCTGTTTTTTAAATGAAATCCCTAAAACTTTTTGTTACAAATTAAAAAATCCACTCTACCTATGTCTAAATCATAATTTGTAAATTGTCTTTTTGTCCTAAATGTTAGTATCTTCTGTTTAGGGATCCCTGTTTAGTTTCACATGATCTTATGCTTCTATCAGCTAAATAAATTAGTTCTGGCAGGCATTGTGGCAGTAACCAAACCTATTTAATTTTGCTGGACATTAGTAGCTGCATTCAGAAGAGGTTACAGCTGTAGAGTTGGACGCTTATATTGAGTCTTAAAACTCTTAGTTAACTTGGAAACCCTGCCCCCTGCCCACATGAATGCACTAATTCCATTTATATATAAAAAAACTCTGTGTGTGTTTTTTCTCCCAGACCCCTTCCTTTACCTCCCCAGATCCTTCTCACTAGCAGACCTAAAGGTTTTCTCATTCCTAGCCTTAAGAACTATTGGAGGCCTATTCTGGTACCTAACAGAACCAGGTTAATGCCCTGAACCTGCCTGAATCTGACTTCTACTGGCTGCTACATAGGAAAATACAATGCATAAAGCAGCCCTTGTACTAAGAGCTTTCCTGGTGAAACTAAAAATGATCAGAAAATGTACTTAAATATGACAAAAAAAAAAGAGTATATTTGAGGTAAAATTGCAACTGGTAATTAATCTCGTCCAGAATTACTAAAATGAAGCTGTGAAACCAGCAATCATGTGGACTAGAGCTAGTAAATCATTAAACAGTAACTCAGACATTGATGGGTCCTAGGTGGCAGTTTCATTTGAATTTAATTGTCAAGCAAAATTCAATACAAAAATTAACTTTTGTCTTGTTTCAGGCCACAAACAGACATTCAGTTTCTCCTGTAAGGGTCGCTCTTCTTCCAGGACAAATCATGAGGGTACAGATGTTCAGGATTATTCTCCTAGAGCAAAAATGGCTGCTTTAGGCGAAAAATAACCTGGGAGCAACCAGGATTAAATCACTTGCAGAAGATCTTATCTTGAAAGATCAAAAGTCTGCACAAGTTATCCTTCTGAAAGAAGCCAACAACACAGTCCCCCACTCCTGCTCCACCCATTCCCTCCCCCAACTTGAGAGACAGTGTTTCACTCTGGCTGGTCTCTCCTGCTCCAGGGAACAAAACACATCTTTACACTCCTACGCTGTACTGCAGGGCACACAAACTGATGCTGAGCTGTCTGGGTCAGTCAATTAGGGCTGCCCTGTGCATTGCTCAAATCTGTCACCAGGTTTGTGTTTTAATTGTGGTGGTGGTGGTGGTGATTTTTTTTTGTTCCCTGACTGAATAATACAAGTAAAGTGATCAGGACTGATGAAAAAGTAACAATTATAATTAAATATACAATAAACTGTAATATATAACTTATTTAACTTAGGGTCCCTAAATAAAACTACAGAAAAGAGCCTGTGGGTTTCAAATTATGTGTTTGATTATAGTAGTCAAAACAATTCAAAGACCAATAAAGAATTATTCAATGCAGCAGAAATCTGAATATTATTTCTAGTAATGAATACATTCAAGGATTTTTATAACAATTTGCATAAAATTGGCAAAAAGAAAAAGTACAATTATCTTGTATTTTTCTGCTTTAGAATGACATGCACGTATCAGTGATTCTGCTCATTCTTGTGCTATTACTGCTTCAAAATGCAACAGTTTAAGAATTCTTAGCAACACAGTTATTCAACATGAAAAATAGCCAATTCTATCCACGTATAAACTCTTTCAAGTACAGACTGTATTTATGAGTGCTTATGAAGCACCCAGGGTAACAATGCCTTAATCATTACTACAACTTCCATAATTTAAGTATTAAATAATAAGTTAATAATTTTAGAAATTCCACATGTGTGAATGTGTGTGTATGTGTATATACATACATAGGTCATGTAGAATTTTTCATGTCATTACAGGCAATCCCCACTTAACGTGGTTTTGCTTACCATGATTTCACTATAATGCTCATTTAAAATACATACCCGGTTTCACTTAGTACTCAAAGCATTTTCTTATTTAAAAGCATTTTCTGTTAAGTGTAGGGCTGGGGAGAAGGAGCAGCAGTGGCAGCAGGAACTTCATAGGTGAGTGACAGCTGGCAGGGGCCCAGGGTGGGGCAGCAGGAGAGTGGAATTTGCTTCTGCATGTGGTGCTGAAGCCAGCAGGGAGAAGTAGCAGCAGTGAGAAAGCAAGGCAGGGAAGGGGAGACATGACAACAGAGCCCAGGTTGGTGCCTTGGGCTGGCAGGTCGAGCAGAGCCTGGGGTGGAGCCCATGGCCAGCAGGCAGGTGGGGAAGAGTGGCGGCGGCAACAAGAAGGAGCAGGTGGGCAAGGATTGTGAGCGTGGGTCTAGACTGGAGGGGCAGCAGAAGTTGCAGCAAGTTATGCAGAACCAATTATATATATTTACATTAAATCCTGTGGGGAACTGCTTTTCACTTAATGCTGTTTCACTTAGCGCTCTGTTTTTCCAGAAACAATTAAGAGCGCTAATGGAGGTTTCTTCTATACATAAATATGTATATCTATCTCAATAGTGTTGAGACCTGCTACATACTATAAATTGGTGCATCTGCGAGTGACTATGTCACCATAGCAATGCGCTACAGTGACGTAGCATTCACGGGCAAAAACCATGACACTGCAGCTACGTCACCATAGCAATGTACTCCTTCAGTATAATGTGTTGCTATGGTGATGTAGCAACTAAAAATAACCATGTGCCATGTCATCACATAGTACTACAACAAGGAAGTACTAAAGATGGTACAGTACAAACAGCGCTGTACGGGCACATGTAGATGCATCCTATATGTATGAATATATATATATAATATGTTATACTAGTGATAGGAGACCTGCCATATCCTGTTTCTAAAATTGTTGAACTCAAAAGTGTGGAAGCAACCTGCAGGAAAGAGAAATTGATTGCAGCAGGAAAAGTCAGTAATAGGTGACAATGACTATGATATTCATTATGCATGAGTAAAATAAAGTTTCAACAGGTAAAGTGTATACTTAATATTTTTAAAAGACCAAGTTCATGAAATCAAAAACAATTATGAGCCATATCAGTTGGCAAAAAGATTATAACTGAGAACTGTTAAAGAACGTTTTTCCAGATGTCCCAAAAGCAAATCTCACAACTAAGAAAGAAAAAATAAGAAAGACGTACATGTAATAAAAATGGGCTTAATAAAGATGATTAATTAGGGTGTGAACAAGCGCCCCAAACCTAAACAAAGAGAAACAAAGACTGCCAAAATTAAGTATCTCTGGCCAGGGGAAGGGTTGGACGGATTGAGGTGGGCCTAGCAAGTTCACAGTTTGGGGTGGGGGGTCTTATTCAGGGAGTTAAAAATTACGGCTGTGCGAAATTTCGCTGGCCTTTTCATTTCGACACTGTATTGACTAATTTCAAGGTCAAAACAGCAAAATCAGAATGAAACAAAGGCCATCAAAATAGCCTCAAAACAAAATGAGACTAGTCCAAATGTTTCTCAAGTCAAAACGTTTCAACCATAGGTTGGGGATGGGAAGTCAGTCCAGCACAAGATCTGGCAGGGGACGGGAAGTCAGGCCAGTAGGGTTGACTCCCCATCCCCATCCCCGGCACTAGATCATGCAGGGGGCGGGAAGCAGCCCAGCTGGGATGGGAAAGCAGCTAGCACCGGGGATAGAAAAGCATCTTAGTTGGGCTGCCTCCCACCCCCAGTGTGATATAGCGCTGGGGATAGGAAGTCAGTTGGGCTGATTTCCTGTCCCCAGCAAACATTGAAACAGCATCAGAACAGCCTTTCTGTTTCACAGAACAGAATGGAACAACTGTTTCGAATCAAAATGAAATTTGAAATGGCATGCTGTTCTTCTGAACTGTTGAAACTCAGGGTGAAACGGAACAGTGCCATTTTGCACAGCCCTACTACAAATAGCTTGGTAAGGATTGGCTGTGGGGAGGAGTCGGGGAAGCAGAAGTAGAAACGGCATAGCCCCAGCATTAGGAGAGTAGCTAGGCTGTCCCAGCCCCTGGGTTGTGCTGTGAATACATGCAGGCATTCACTAGATCAGGTTAACCTTTCATAGATCACATTACCCCTTTATCAATCTAAAGTTAGTTCATGTCCTGAGGCAAAGTAATTTACATAGGGTGCACCATATTTCAGAGATTTAACCCACATGAATGCCTGTATTACCAGATATTTAGACTGACCTAACCTTGTTCAGATTGATCTAATTATGACAGTTACAAAATTAACATAAATTTTCTTCAGTCTTGCAAAACAATCATTACATTCAGCTAACTAGTGTACACTTTCAGAATGACACTAAGGACATATCTCCACTGCATCAGATGATGCTAACCATTGTTGCTGCTCAATGAACACTGTATGTAAAAAATGTCTTTCAGCTGATTCTTGTTGTATACCACTGTGACAGCGGCACACCGTCATTAGGAGTACAGGAAAGACCCCAGGGGTCAGTTAAAGAAAAGAAAGAACGCTTACCTGAAAAGATGAAGCAGGGAAAGAGGAACGGCAGCAGCTGCTGCAAACGCCATCACGGCCACGCAAGCCGCTCTCCTGCCGCTCATTTAAGCGGCTGATGCTAACAAGCTGGAGAGTGGAACCAATTGCAGCAGCTAGCATGGCTACCACAGGAAACTTTAAAAACCCCGGCCAGCCTTGCGACCGGGCTGGCGGAGAAGAGCTTGGCGGAGAGAGTGAGAGGGAGCTGAAGAGGAGGCTGCAGCTAGCTGGTGCTGCGGCTCCTGTGGCTGGGGAAACCTAATGTAGCCTCAGGATCTCTGGCTAGATTGGCTACTAGGAGCCAGCCAGAGCAGGACTCTGCCCCAGAAAGTCCCTTTGGGACGGCAGAGTATTTTTTCTAAAAAAAAAAGGAAAATTTCTGGAATGTAAGGTATCATTTTCAATGAGTCCAATTGCTACAAGCAACACCAATTCCGAAGGATCCAGATACCACCAGGATCAAGATCTTTTTAACTGATGTACCAACAGATGACCGATTGGTGTGTGGACGAGGTGTAGGGGTGGCAGAGCCTCGTGGAACATCGAACCTCACGTTCGTGAGTACCCCTCAGGTATACCCCTACAGTATTTAGATCAGCACTGAACACCCTCCTTATAAAAATATATATATTTCATCAAAGTCGTGGCAGGGAGCTGAGGGGCTAGGGGTGGCCCAAAGTAGGTACCAGTGAACCCGAAGTCCCAATGTCACAACCACCATCACTTTCAGGCTCTCAGCCTTGAGTATGCCCATGAAAGCTGTGCTGGTTCTCTTCTCATGGCAACAAGAGAGCACTTTTACAGTCTGTGCTAAGTGAGAGAGAGGGGACAAGGAGTGCTTTTAGGGTAGTACTTCCTACCACTATATGACTTGCTACAGACATGCCTTTATTCATTTCTCTTATACTTTACTTTCTCAAGAAAATAATTTGTCCATGATAATAAGATGGCCAAAGTCCATAATTTTGTTTATAATGTACAGCAGTCAAGAGTATAGCAATATTGTATCATTTTTCTTCAATCCTGAGAAAATATGATTCGATGAGTTTTAAGGGTTCCTGCAAAAAATGTAAATTTTTCACATGGTTCTAGAAATAATTCATCATCAAAATCTACCCATTTATCCTAGTATCTACCAACAGACAAACACCACAGTCCCTCCCAGCTCATGATCTCTCTTTCTTGTTTTGTCTGCTTCTCTAATTTAGTCTCTGTTTTACAGTGCAGACATATAGTTGCCAATGCCAATTCCTCTGTTTTCTAATAAACAGTGCTGAGGCACTTGCAGTTTTCTGTTTATTTTTGAAGTTCATAAATAGGCTGACATATTTTGAACTACTTTCTAGATGTTCAGAAGTCTTTTCAATGCCAAGATTTGCTTCTATATTGTAAGAACCAAATATGTTAAGTACAAATAAAATTACTTTGAAAGTTACTGGGAAATGGGCCATGTTGGATACAGTGCTACAAAACTTCTGGGAAAGGAAGAGCCGGTTTGCTGTCAGAGGACAAATGGAGCTACATCAGAGAGCAGATAAAAATAGTTTCCAGGTACTTATCTATCATTATTTATTAGAAATTTCAGATTTGTTCTCAAAATGCAATGGTTTTTAACTTTTACTTTGCTTTTGATGTTTCAGGTGTCAAGTACAGGAACCTGTCTGGAACAAAGGGACTAATGAAGAAACAGTCTGGTAATTTAATTGCCCATTTCCTTTGGACCGTGTAGTCACAATTTCAGCCAAGGCATTGCAATCTGATCTTATCACACAGTATTTTGTAAAATTTTATGAACCTGAACCACAACAGTTAAATGTTTTCCGGTCGGTTAAGACTGACTGCTGAGCTAAGCATTTATCCCAGTTAAATTAGGGCAACATATATGGAGAAATAACCTCCCACAACCTGTGGCATTAAATATATAGTTTCCAAAAGACCTGATGATATAGCTTCCAGAAGAGCTTATAAAGTTGCCAAAGGAGGAAAAGAAGGTACACTCATGCATTGGTGATTTTGTCTCCCTTCCTCCCAAACCCCAACTTCTTTTGTCATTGGTTCTCTACTGTATGAGATATGCACATACCCTGTGAAGCTATTTTTTATACCCAGTTAGCCATTGGTACAATTGTTTTGAATTGTTAGAATACATGGGCAGATGCAGAATTTTAAAAATAAATCCATATTTACAAGGGGAAAGTGAGATGCATCAAATATTTTTGCTGATATAATATAAATATAAATGTTTGCTGATGACACAAACTGTGGGCTGAGGTGGGGACACCAGAGGAGAGGGAGAGTCTGCAGCAGGATCTGGGCTGACTGCAGGAGTGGGCGGACAGAAACAGGATGGGATTTAACGTGGACAAGTGGAGGGTGACGCATCTGTGGAGAGGCAACCCCCAGCACACATACTGGCTGGGAAGCTCCCCTCTTACTAGCACGGTGGAGGAATGGGATCTTGGCGTCATTGTTGATGCCAGGATGA
>JAGPOW010003685.1:48117775-48131402 GCA_030014935.1 Caiman crocodilus
CCTGTGACCCCAGCACTTGTTCCTGCCATTGGCGGGGGGTCAGACTAGATGGCCTGCTCTAGGCCCCTTCTGACCCTAGATACTATGATACTATGAAATATAAAAACCATATTTTTATCTAGTGAAAAATAAACTAGAAGCTTTACTAATACATTGGGAGCCTAGGGCCATTCTATTTAGTTTAAGATTGACTAAACTAGTATTGGAATGAATTAAAAACAATCTGGAGGGTTGTGAAATAGGAGCTTCATTACCAACAGAAGCTAACAGGCAACAGAATTACAGAACAAAGGCTGTCTTGATTGGTGGAACATCAAGGCCATTAAAAAAGAAGAGTGGGCTGTTAACAGTTGTGGAATTAAGAGTGTAGTAGGGATTCAGGATATTATAATGAGCCACGAAGTCATTCCGACTCCCTTAGCAATGGGTGACCAGAAATGATGCTGCCACTGCCAGGCAGTTGGTTTTAAACTTTGGTGCACCAGGAATTAAAGGGGGGATGTAAGTGCACCAGTGCACAACCCCTGTCCCCCAGATACATCCCTGTTAGATTAACTGGAAAAATTGACAAACAGTCACAAGAGTAATTTAGGCTGTGATTCAGTGGGGTAATTAGCATATTGCTTTGAGCTTATGAGTAGCCTTATGTAACTCTCTACTCACATGCTTAAACTGCACAGATTTGAATGACAAAAAGGATTGCAGTAATCGTGTTGTATAACCTCTTGCATAACAAAGACAATAATTTTCATCCACTAAACCATGGCTGAAGCAGAACATTCAATCTGATCTTTACCCGTCTTTCTTCGTGAGCTGATCTTTATTTAATGAAAGACATCTGCTCTTTATTTAATTAATTCCTTCCTAGCTATCCCCTGGGCCCAATGCCACTTCCTAGTCCTAGTGTGCCAAACCCATATCTTTATTTATATATCTCCCAGAGGTTAGTTTTCCTCCATCCTATCTCTAGGTATACACATACTTAAGTACTTTATGAAATCAGAGCCTGAGAGTAAGTTAATTGCAACTGTACTCTACCAATGCAATTTTATCTTGTTTATATTTAAAAGATAAATAAAACAATGCACTGCAAAGCAGAGTTTGTATGTCAATTAGTCACCTGATATATAGTAATCATCTACTCTTTAAGAAGAATTATCTTCCTGATTCTTAACCAGAAGTACAAAGTCAATTCTAGGTACAGCTTTATCACTCAACAAGAAGCCATAGGAAAGACAACCTTATGATCAAATCCCAACATGTACGTGTGAATTAAACTATCATAATTGAAGGTAAAAATCAATGACAGCTTCCTCTATGAACCTAATTGTGACCTTAGTATTGACAAGATTTATTGCCTTATTGTGATCTTAGTGTTGACAAGGTTTTACCAAAACAGCCCTGCTACTAAGTTTACTGCAAACTCTTACTACTTTTTAGAACCTTCTTCATATGAAGTCATTCAGCATTGAACAAATAATTAATTGAATTTACACTTTTTCCAGAGAACAGTGTCTGAGTCTCAGATCACCAGCCAGCATCAAATCTGTCACTACGTTTGGAAACACAAATTTTATGTGAACAAATAAAGGAATCAGCCATTCAGTGATCTTAACTGTGTGGAGTAATGCTCCCCTTTTCATTAGGCCTATGCAAGTTGGAAGTGATCTGATCCGGCTTTGGATCTGGCCATTTTGGATGCCAGTGATCCGATCTGTAGCTCTGGACTGGGTTTCTGCTTTGATCTGGCCAAAGCAGCTCCGAAGCTTCAGAGCCACCTCGGAGATCCGGCCATAAGGGTATAATGGGGAAACAATGAAATATCTATCACTTTGTTGTTTTCTGTCTAATTTAGATGAAATTCGCAGGGCCAGTAGCCTCTGTTGAGATCATGAAGTCTGCTAAGTTTCAAGAAGATCGGTAAGGGGGTTTGGGAGTAACTGTACCCCAAATTCTTGAAAGCAAAATTCATGTCACGTGTATGTGTTACAACACAAGGGGGTCAAAACTGCAGGGGTGGTAGCTCCTGGTGAAGCCAAAAAGCCTGCAAAGTTTCAAGTATTTAATAGCTATGTTTTTAACTGACCCAATTTCCTGGATAGTACAAGAAAAAAAGTTGATGTTCATATAAAGATTCTATGTCATAATGTAATGTGCCTTTCAAGATAGGTACTGTGCATCACCAAAACCATTGTAACATAAACATAAAGGGCAGTAGATAGTCTCTTTGTTAGCATTTGCCTTTTCTGATTAGGGCAACTGACATATCAATATAGCTGCATTTTCTCCTAATATTAGTATTATTTAGTAATATAGTGTAGCCCCTATAGCAGCAATTGTTTTTTTAGAAATACATAGGTAGAATGGCAACATGTCATTTAAAATATGTATACCATAGTGAGAATAAGGTTAATAGTCAGAGTACTGTATCAATGCTATAATAGAATGATCAAAGACAGTAAAAGCCTGATCCAAAGTCCACTAAAGATAACTGAAAGGTTATCTCTTCTATGGAAGATAACTGAAAGGTTATCTCTTCTATGATTACTGGGTCAGACCCCTACGACCCCTACGACATTTTGTACTGAAATTCTCAAGGGGAAAAATAATATAGAGGTGTATAAAAATAAACATCTGTGTCTTCCAGGAAAGTATTTAAACAAAGAATATGTGAAAAGAGACATATATATCCCAAATATAACTGCATTAACTGCAAATACTCATATTGTAAAAGGTATGAATTTTGCCCAAATGTTTTTAACTACTATATTCAAAAGTTATATAATAATCTGTATTTCTCTGATCATGATCAATGATTTTCAACCATCATCAGAATCATTCCTAGTTTCAGAAGTTAATATTAAGTGAAAAAAACTTTGTGATTTATTTATGTGCAGTGAATAAAGATTTGATCATGCAATGAACAGATGCACACTTACATTTTGGTACCTTCAAAATAGTAAAGTCACTAGAATATGAACATGATTAGAATTTCTCAAGAGCACACAGCATTTTACAAGACCATGCCCTCTATTTGTATTTTAATTAAGGGCTACTAACTTAAAATTCACATGAACTGTTTGTCTGGAGAACTGTGTGAATAACTAAAGTATCTTTGTCTTTATTTACCTATGAAAACTTGGTGAGAATTTTTGATTTTCAGAGTTTTTGTTTAACTGTGTTTTAATAATCCATCTTGATGGATTATTAAATAAATAATCTTGATGATTATTGGCATAGGAATGTCTACACCTGAGCAAGGACTAGCATGAAGAGTCTCTATGTTTATTTATTTATTTATTTATTTGATTCATATGCTGCCCTTCCCAACAAAGGATAAGGATCATTTATAATAAGACAACAGAGCAACTTAAAAGTAGAAAATTAAAATAAAACAGAGACTTACTAAACAACATCTTGGCCCAGTTTTGTTTTCTAAATTCCTGAAAATCTTTCAGGGCTTCCAAAAGATGTCTAGGCTTGAGCTCTGGTGGGCCTCAAAGAGGATGGAGCTGCATAACTGAGGAACAACTGCCAAGAATGACCTCCTATGCATTTTCAGCAAGGAGGCTTTAGGTACTGAAGATTCTTGAAGAAGATTGCCTTGACTCAGTGTAAGGATTGTGATGGGATGTAAGGGAGAAGGTGACAAGCTGATC
This sequence comes from Caiman crocodilus, assembly GCA_030014935.1. Taxonomy (NCBI): domain Eukaryota; kingdom Metazoa; phylum Chordata; order Crocodylia; family Alligatoridae; genus Caiman; species Caiman crocodilus. The sequence goes on from JAGPOW010003685.1 coordinate 48,121,435, forward strand.
CCTAAGGGTACTTTTAAGGAAATGAGATTGGTCAGGCAAGACCTACTTGTAACAAAACCCATGCTGGGTATCCCTCAGGATATTGCCATCAGCCAGCCTGAATAGGATGGCCTCTTCGATAATCTTTTCCAAGACCTTCCCCAGGATAGAGGTTAGACTGATAGGTCTGTAGTTTGCTGGATCTACTTTCCTCCCTTTCTTGAAGATAGGCACTGGCCTTCTTCCAATCATTGGGCACTTCACCAGAGTGCCAGGAGTTCTGGAAGATCTGTGCCGGGGCAGAGCTATGATGCTTGCCAGCTCTTTGAGTACCCTTGGGTATAAACCATGAGGGCTGGCTGACTTGAAGATGAGATGCAGAGGCTGGCTGGAGTGCAGTAATTACCACACTCCAGAAGACTTGATTAATTAACCTGCTTTGATGTGCTATAATTGCAGTGCATCAGAGTAGCCTCACAGCATGTCTACAGGCACCTAAAGGTACCAAGTGCCCAGGCCATTTAGGGCCTTATAAGTCAATTCAAGCCAGCATCTTGAATTATGTCCAGAAAGCAACTGGGAGAGTGCAAATGCCAGAGGACTGGAATTATATGCTTCTAGTGATCCAACCCTATCAGAAAGCAGGCTGCTATATTCTATATTAGTTGCACCAAATAGTCCTATAATCTCCCATATTTATCCTGGGAGCATTTAACTCCTACAAATGGTATAAAGAACACATATATTCATTTCTTAGTGAAAAAGACCTTTTTATGATGTTGAAGAACTCTTACAAATATATACATATAGTCAATATAAAGTAAATTTATAAATGCCATATGTAGCATATTCAGTATGAATTCTGAATACGGTACAAAGTACGATCTTTAAGATTTTAATAACTCAATTGACTGATGGTGGACCAAGGATAAACCCTATTGGTCCTTTCAGAAAACCTCCAAACTAAACATTGAACAAAAAAAATGCTGAATTCAGCATAGTTTTATTTAACCATGAAGCCATATAATAGAATTCTCTAGTTACTGTTTTGAATTGTTGTGTGAAATTCCCTGATATGAAATTGAATGCTAAATCTATGGCATACAAAATGCATTGTGTTGCCCTAATCCACTGAAGTATCAGTGCATGAAACCATTCATATTAATGTAAATGAGGTATACGCTTAAAATGAAGCACACAGGAGATCCCAAATACACCAGACACAAATGTACTTCAACATCACTCCAACATTACTTTTCATGCCTCAAATTTTCTTCAATTCTTGCTGTAAAAGAGTACATTTTCAATCTTTGCTTATATTTTCAGTTAGATATGTTCATCGAATGGAAAGACAAGACCATAGTCTAGCATTAGCCAATAATATTTTTATTCTATACTAGTCAATTGCCCATCAGGAATGATGTGGGGAGGAGAAACAGGGACAGAGTGCTGCCACCCACCACCCTGCACTGCCGTCACCTGCCAGGAATGTGTGAGGGGAGAAGCTTGCCTTGCCATCCCCTCCATCCCCTTCCACCAGCACCCCATGCTGCTTCCACCTCCAGGGCTGGAGAGAATGGTGGGTACAGAGTGGACAGAGCAGGGGGGGGTGAGGCCAGAGCTGCTAGCCTCACCCCCCTGCTTCATCCCCTCCATCCCTGCCATCATGGAGGTGCTCCACCATCCCACTCCTTCCCCACTGTTCCCTCCATCTCCCTCTACCAGCACTCCACGCTGCCACTGTCTCCAAGAAACAGGACCTAGGGAACGGGTGAGGCCAGCACTGCTCCATCCCTGCCATCATGGTGGCACTCTGCAGAGCACTCTGTTCAGAGCACTCTGATTGGTTGTTTCAGTAAGCATTGTGATTGGCTGCCAAGACAACAAGTCAGCATCCTCCAAGAGCTTTATAAAGATACAGACAGATGGACTGAGCCCTTTTTATATATAAAATAACTATAACTGACTTATAGTAATAATACCCACATCCTACTTGTAGTCTTTATTTCTTGAAGAGTGCTAGGTATATATTACTGTAAACTTTATCAAGTTGTTCTTATACATATCTCTGGCCCACTTGTCACATCCCTTATAATAAGGCTGATAGTCCTTGGGACCTGACCAAACATTTTACTTAATACTAGGATTTAACAGTATTAGAAGGAGCACCGGTAAAATTTGAAGTTGCTGTAGTGAAAAAAGTTAAGAAAAGAACTGTTTGATGAGTGAGGAAGGGAGTTAAAAGCATGTGGGTATAAACATGAACCATTAAAATACTGAAAATACATTGTCAGAAAACCTTGAATTCACCTATGTAGCCACCAGGGCCACGTACAGGCATTCAGTTTCCTACAGGAGATGCCATGAGTGTACAGATGGCCAGGATTTTTCTCTGAGAAGAAAAATAGCCACTCTAGGAGAAAAATAACTTGGGAACAATCAGGATTAAATCATTCCCAGGAGAGTTTCTCCTGGTAGAGCATATGTCTGCACAACACCCTTCTGAGAGAAGCCACAGCATAGTTCTTCAGCATTCCAGGATGCTTCCGCCCTCCCCCGCCACCCCCGTAGAAACTGGGTATTGCATAAGGAACAAGACTTCAGGGATTATGCTTCAGGGAGAAAGACTAACTTTGAGAAATCTATATCAGCCAATAGGGGCTGCCCTGTTCACTGCTGCCATCTGTCACAAGGTAGACTGAGCAAGTTGACAAAGTATGCTAAGATGCATGCAAAGGGACCACCTGGCTACACAGCATCAACATTGCATGCACTCTGCTCTTCAAGGATTAAATATTCAAATGTCTGTCTAGGCATCTTTGGGTAAATTTTTCCAACAGGAGAACAAAACCAGGAAATTTCTTGAACATGATATGAACATGTACACACAACCAATATTTCCACAGTACAGGAAGCCAAAGTAGCGGAGTACTAATGGAAAGAAGCACCATCGCTCCATAATAATGCAGATCTGTAAGACGCATGGTTGGGTTCCTGATTTTCCTCTACAACTTGGACAAGCACATACATGTAACTTGAGAAAAGAAAGTATAGGGCATATATACACTTTCTATAAAGGGAAAAATAGGGATACTAGCAATTATCAAGCAAACATTTTAATTCCTGTCTCAAACAAAAGAGGACATCCATTAAGAAAAAAAATGGAGATACTATGTCTGGAATAATGGAACAACTGACAATAAGATTGCTGATATTATAAAGAATAACTCTTACCAAACAATTTTGTTTTCATTTTTATGGAGCTGTACAATTAGCAGATGAAGGGAAAAGGAACATAGTAGATGCCATACAATTAGATTATAGGAAAGCTTTGGATACTGTCCCAATTGATCATACTTGAAAATTTGATTCACAATGCCTTGAATGTGAAGACAGATCTGTAGACTCAAAACTGCCTGAAGTTCAAAAACAGAGTAGCCTTTAAAAGGAAGAGGACTATGTCTTCGTCGGTATCAAAAGTCTGAATTTATTGTTTACATTTATGTTAATGATTCGAAAGATAGCAAATTAATTAAATATGCAATTTGCAAAGAGCTAAAAAAATACCAGTTTGTCAGATAAGATAATTAAATAGGTTCTAAAAAGCTGTTAAAAATTAGGGTGGAAAACAAACAAAAAAGTATTAATCTCATAATTACATCGTTTATATTTGGGTGAAAATTATTTTATTTTTATATATTTATTGGGAAACAAACCTTGACAATAATAAATGGTGACAGAGCAGAGACCAGATAAGATACAAACTGATCATATTTATAAAGCAACAGGCCACAAGTTGGGCCTGAATATACAGATGTGCCATATCTGAACACAATAGAAAGCAGCATTGCATTTATTACAACTTTGGTGAAACCAGACCTTAAATACTATATTTAGTGCTTCTCATGAGATAACCACTCAGATATGAATATAGTATGGGTTGTTTGGACAGAAGCAATAAGAAAATCCAGGACTTTTGAGGAAAGTTTCAAATAACAGGTAGGTATAAATTGATTCAGCTGTAACTAAATCTAAACAAAACATGTATAAGTCTCTAAAAAAATATGGGTATGAAAAAAAGGAAAATTGTCATTCACTATGATACTCTGACATTAATGGAATGACTTACTTAAAAATAGTAAAACTGGATATCAGGAAAAACTTTCTGGCAGCAAAATGCTATAGGCTTTAGACTATAGACTTATAGACTTTCCTTAGGCTATAGAACAGTATCCCAAGGGAAATGCTGGAATCTACATAGTTTAAAACTTTTAAAACTTGACTAGACAATAACACTCAAAATGGAGTTGGGGGAATACTCCTGCTTTGGCCAGGGAAAGAGCTATTTGACCTGACACTGGTAGGTCATTTCCATGTATAACATCTATAATTCTATGACATGAAGACATAGCTCCCAGGCTGTAAAGCATATATAAATGATCATGTTTCTGTGTTAGAGTGTATGAGCCAACAAAAATGTGTGTCTCAATTTTCATAACTATTACTAAATAATAAAAGTGGTTCTAATGGAGAAAGGTGTAGTTAGTTCCAAAAAAAGATTTAATCTTAAAAGATCATATTCCACCTTGAGATTTGCTTGCAATTTGCAAAGAGCACAAGTTTATGAGATCAAGAGTTAATCCAAAATGTCTAAAGTGATATTGTTTGTACTTTAATGGAGACCTGAGTACATGGCACTGTGGAAGAAATGAGTTGGTCTAAGTTTTGCTGAGTTGATGTACTAGCTAACGAAATAATGTTGCTGCCAAGGCATATACTTGTATGTTTTAAGAGTTTAAAGAGTAATTTGAAGAGTAATTGGCTTGACACCTCCAGTTTGGGAATCAGTGTTTTTTTTGCATTTAAAAACTAAACAGAAGTATAATAAAACTGATAGCAACATGTTTTTTTCTCTTCTAAAATGTGACTCTGTCTCTTTAAATATTCCCTTTTAGTGATGTGCCAGAGCCTTTAAAAAGCATTCCTTCTGCAAACATTATTTTCTTTACAAACAGAATATTTCAGTTTAGTGCCAAATTCTACTCTGGTTTCCACCCATGCAAATCTCACTGACGTCAATAATCATGCACAGGTGTAAGCATAAACAAAATTTGGCCATTAGTCTTTATCATACATAAATGTAGTTTTAACTGCATTATCCCAATTCAAAATGTTTTAACAATTTACAAAGTTAACCAATTAATCCTTGTTGAACATACTTCAGTCCTGATTTGCTCTTTGAACTAAGTGCAAGGAAATAATTTAATTTAAATATTCTAAATGAGAACAAACTGCCTGGAACAAAGTTGGCTTTTACCCCTGGCATTTACGTCACCTAGAAACAAAAAGTTAATATAACTTATTAACTGATTTTTCTAATGTGGAAAATGGTGTTTGTCAGAGTCAGCAAAATATTTTAACTCGAATTTAGTACCTAGTTTGAAAAAATAGTGTGCAAGGAGAACAAGGTACAAAATATATGCTGATCTGACAAGGATATGAAAAAGATACTGAGTAATTAAAAGATGCTCTTTCTGAGGACAGTTAAGTATAGCTTCATTGTAATAACATTAAAATTATCCTAGCAACTACTGAAGTTCAAAGGCAGTTTTACTGTGCCCTGGAAAAAGTAATGGTGAGAAAATGCTATTAAATCCAAAGAAAGCATGATGCTTGTTTGTGCAACAGAAGTTTTCATGGTATTATTGTTAAAGATGGATCATGTTTTTCACTGCTGTGTTTATATTTCTAATATATCATGCAAGACTTTATTTAAGAAAATAAATACGCACCATCAATATCAAATAAGAGTATATTGCCCATATCTAAATAGATATGTAATAATAATAAATGTTTTATGCAACTTTAAGTGTAATAAACTATTCATGTCAATTGTAAAAGAGAAATTCATTTCTGTGCAAAGAGCAGCATAAATTTAAACACTATTTTGTGGACTTAAGTGGAAATCATACAGTAAATAGGACTTGCTGGCCCTGATTTTGCCTCAAATGTTAAATGAATATTTATGAGAATCAGTTGTAAGAAACAAGTTTACAGAGTGGACAGAAAACAGACTTTCATCTTAAATTATTTATGTGATAACCTGACACAGAGGCAGAATAACACATTGGCACACAGGGCCTGGGCCCTGGGTCCCCTGCCAATCACATACATGTGTGCGGCCACAAACATGCACATGGCCAGGAACACAACTGGGCAGCTTTGAGAGCAGCTCCCTGCAGGTAATTCTGTGGAGGGGAAGCAGTATGTGGGGGGCAGATTAAGGCTCCCATGGTGAGGGAGGAAGGGAGTGGGGCAGGGGCAGGGTGCGCTGCTCAGCCAGGGTGGTGCATGGTATCTGGGGCTGGGACGGGGAGTGGGACAGAGCCATGGATGGCTTATCCGGGGACACAGTCAAGGTAGAGAAGGCAGCTCCCCTCCGCTGCATGTACCTCCCAGGAAAGGCACAGCGAGGGGGCATGTCCCCCCCATATTTGTGCATGGGGCCTTTCCCTCCCCACCCTGTTGCCTTTCCCTTAGGAGCCCTGAGTGGCTGCATGTCCCCTGCCCACCCAGCAGCAGTGGGGGCAACAACCCCGGGCCTTGGTCTATCCAATGCAGCAGCTCACCCCAGTCTGCCACCTCCCCATTGGAATGCTGTGGCAGACACAAGTGGCCAGAATCCTTCAACTGGGCCTAGGAATATGCCCACTTCCTGCCACTGGAGAGGCCAGCCAAAGTCAGCTGACCTCCTACCCCTTCACATATACACCCTTGACAGAGAAAGGGAAGTGTATGGGCAGCAAGGCTCAAACTTATACTTAGGCTGCTGCACCCTTTATTTGTGCTGCTATTGACCGACAGACCCTTGGATACCTGACCTAGGATACCTTCTTGACCTCATGTTCTGCCCGATCCTCTGGATCCCCAAGTTGGTTCCCCAGACAGATATCCTGGATTATGACTTCTGGCTTGTCCTTATCCTAAGGTGACCTCCAGACTTGGCCACCCATGGCCTGGCATGGCATTTCTTTCTCCCTGCCACTTATCTCCAGCTTCATCTCCAGCTCCTCCAGCTTTGACCTAGCCAGGCCCAAAGCTGCCACCACTACCCCATGCTGATTTCCCCCCTCCTGTTGCTGACTTTCCTGGAAGTGAAGCTAGAGCTGCTACAGAAGGTAAGTGGTGAGAGGTCCAAGGAGTGGAGGTGGCAGGTACTTGAGGGAGCATATAGCAGGTGGTCAGGCACAGATACAGAGTGGGGGTCAGGGAGGAAATGCTGGTGGGGATGAGGAGGCAGGCATCAAGAACAGGCAGGGGGGCATTAAAAGGACAGATCGGGGGCAGGTGGTTTGGGTCCAGGCAGCAGGGGAGGCAGAAAGCAGGAGGGCAGGCAAAGGGAGAAGGGGCTAGTGGAGCAAGGGGCAGGGATCCAGCCCCTCTCTGACAGCTGCTGCTTTTGCTGCCACATCAGTGGTTGGGATGAATTAAAGAAGACTCAATAATTAGATTCTACACATGGAAGATTAATATATATATATATTTTTCCATCTCCAAAATCTAATTATTTGAGGGTTGTCTTAAACTGGATTCAGGTAAGTATGGTATATCAGGAAAATAGAGGCTCTCTCTTACCAATTAAACAACTCAGCTGTGTACAAGCAGCCAGTGCTCATTGTTATCCACAATATAAAATATACTGGAAACTTATGTGACAAATATACAGCTTTCAACACCCTGCAAATTACTGCACATATGTAAAGTAAATGTCACATGGTTAAATTAAGTGAGTCAAACTTAAATAAACTGCCTTCTTACCAGGCATTCACCCTTTTGCAAATTCACAGGATAGTTCAAGTTCACAGACTGGGAAAACTGTTTTATTGTTCTGGTTCATGACCCACCCACCCAGAATACCCCAGCATCAAAGTAAAGACCATTTTTCCTGTTTCCAACAACTTTTGAAGTATAAACTATATTCCCTGAGAAATCTTAAACCCTTATCAGATGCCTGAAGTGCATGTTAGAAGCCTCTTCTTTTCCAAATAATCTTTTATTTGGATGGTTAAGTAGCATTTATACTCTCCTCCAGACAAATGGCCTGGGAAACGTCCTGACTATTACTGACCCAAGATTTCCCCCATATTTAAAAGAAGATATAAATTTAAAAATTAAAAATACTAGCATGAAGACAGATAAGCAGGCAGTGATTTTTTTCTCAACCTTCCCCATCTTTTTAATTAATAAAGGACTATTTGGGCTAGAAACCTATCTATCTGAAGTACAAAACCGCAAGTGACAAGAGGCCATTATGAGACTATGATGGACTCTAATAAGATATGGAGTCATCATGGGGAGATGGTGTTGGACCCCATATTCATACAGGATATATTCTTTCAGGAAGAATGAGATAGCTAGCGTAAATATCTATTTGTGCTCTTCTTTTCTTGAAGAAATAACAGGAAAAAATTTTCCACTAATGGAAAATTAAGTAATAGTCTAATGAAAAAAACCAACCAATTTAGCTAGCCAGCCAGCTTGCAGAGATCTTGAAAAGCATATACTTAAGGTCAACTACACACAACAAGGCATGAGAAAAACAGTTTCGTGTATATAGCTGAGATTCATGTGAATTCACAGATATGATCGGGGGAGGGGACAGTCAAGGAACTTCCTAAGAAATGATTTCAGTGTTATTATTTGTTTTTTCTCTCTCTCTCTCACTCAAATCTACATTTGTAGGTAGGTAGCTTAACTAACTACTGAAGAAGTAAAAAGTATTCAAATATAATGTTCTGTTTTGGGGGTTGTTGTTCCCAGACTACTGAAGAAACCATTTCTGAATAAAAATGGGGAAAATGTAACAATTGGATTTGAAATACAAAAAGGAATTTGTAATAGAATGTTCTAAAAGATGACAACTTGTTAGACTAAAAGAGTGTAAAAACAAAGAAGCTTTGAAATAAAATAGGGAAATGCAAAAAAGAATATGTTCAGTAGAACTAAATGGGAAATCATTAAAAAAAAAATTCATGAAAGGGGTAACAAAAATATTTTAATGTTACTTTTTTCCCATAGAACTTCTCATATTTAGTATAATGGCTAAATGCCATTTTGTAGCCTTTTTATCAAAGGTGATTCAAACTTGCATGCACTCTTTAATCTCATGGTATTTATGCATTCTAACCTGGGAAAGTCTCAAAACTTCTAACAAGCTCAGCATGGAAAATCACTCCTTGTATACGGGTTTCCATGTGACTGTTTTTCATCAGTGATCAGAGAGAGCCATTATTTAGGTTTGTTTAAGGAGAGTTACACTGTACTCCACACAGCCTGAGAACAAACTGTGTGACCTTCCTTTCTAAAATAAGATACCAGTTTTAGGTTAATAATGCTGGTGAAAGGATGCTACTCAAAGGAAAGGTAAGCAATGTTAAGCCAGTATATATTTTTTCTGAAAGTCATACCATTTAAGATTTTTTAGTATATTTTTGTGTCAGGAAGTGCTCAGTAGCAATGTCTCAGTTTAGATATTGCAATGACTACAAATAAGTTGCCTTGTTCTAGGAGGGTCATCCAAACAGACAGTGTTAGGTTCTTAGGTTCCAAATACAGTCAATGGAAAACATTTTAAGGACCTAAAGTATAATCCAAGATCAGGAGCCTAGGCTATTTATGATGATGCCTGAAGAAAACCTGTTACAGGTTATTCGGGGCCAAAGCTGCAGGTGACCTGTCCAACTTAAGACAGAAATCTATTGATGACTGCCATGAATCCATAAACAGCCATTTGCCAACTGCATGGTGAGAACAAAGAGGATTAGGCACCTCCAAATGGTGATTCAGAGGTGCTTAAACTTAATCATTAGTGTGACTCTGGCCAGTCCCCCTTCGTTGGTACCTCCTGCAGGGCACCCCTAACCCCTCATCTCGCCCGCCACGACTTTGATGAAACCTAGGTATCTGAAGGGAGGGTGTTCAGTGTTGTT
>JAGPOW010003685.1:48141266-48242130 GCA_030014935.1 Caiman crocodilus
CCCACATACTTGAAAAAGGACTTCCTGTTATCCTTGATCTTAGTTGCCAGGCGAAGCTCCACTCCCGCCTTGGCCTTCCTAACAGCCCTCCGACACGCCTGAGCACAAGAAGAGTACTCCTCTTTGGAGTAATGAAAGTTTAAATTCTTTAGAATAAAGTCTAGAATCAGTCCTTAAGAAATGCCCCTAAAAGTTTACATGGAGCCTTAATTTTATCCAACATTGTACCTAGCATCTCCTAACAGGCTCTACTACACAATTTATGGACTGAACACATTAACTGTGAGACCTAAAACTACCAATTAAAATGTTAACTATTTATTGATAACCATTTGGTTAAAATATCCAGTGAGTTTGGATATCGGGAGGTTAGGGATACAAATATATTTTTAATTTGTGATTTACAATCTGCAGCTTTCAATAAAAACTTTAATAAATCACTAGAAGATTGGATCCTGAGATACTGGAGGACAGGAGGAGAAAGAGTAGAGAACTCTTGTATATGCTAGACAAATTCAAGTTATGAAGGCTCTGCCAAAGGTTACTCAAACATTTATGGAAGGCTATTCTGCATCTTAACTTGTGAAGTGTCATATCTCTGCAAGGCTCCGAACACAAGCTATTTTTTTACTCCCAACAAATGACAATATATTTTCAAGGCGCTTAAAAATATTACATTTCAGAGGCAAGTGGGGAACTGTGCTTATAGCAGATGTGACTAAAATCCTTCTATCTTGAAGCAAAAGATTTTCATTGACGCTATGCACGATGACTGCTCCTGCTTATTTATTGTCAACAATATTAAAATAATAAAAGCAAGTCTCTATGCCAACCAAAGTAAGTTCACAGACACATTTCAATTTAAGACTCATTTGACCAACAATTCAGACTTTCAAGAGGATGAAATCTATTCAAGCTGTTTACAGATAGGACAAAGGCAACAGTTCAGATGCCATAGAACTGACTGTATCATTGTGCAATGTTCCAACTCAACTTTAATGAAGGAAATGCTGAATTTATATAAATGCTTACAATGATAAAGCTGCTTGTCAGGCAAGTCTCTGTGGTAGCATATTCTTGTATGTCATTTGTAACAAGATGTTTCTTATGAGTAAGTCAAAGTACAGTTGCCTAAAAGCTGCTTTCCTTAATGCTATAAGGAACAAGCTTGGATTTACAGAAAAAGTCATTTCATTATCAGATTGGTGCTATCCGTCTTCCATGACAGTGAATGCTGTCGTATACTGCATTTGGCCATTTCAAAGATTAATGCATCCCAAAACCGCATTTGACTTCTATGCAGCTGCACCTCACTGCAGACTCATATCGAATCTGTGGTCTACCGAAAGTACCACATCCTTTTCCATAGATTTTCCAGCCAGCCAGGTATCACACTTTTAGATGGTTTTTTTGATTATTCCTCCTCTGGTATAGCACCTTGGATCTACCTGCATTGAGCTTCATCCTGTTAGGTCTAGCCCAGCTTTTCAGCCTGTAGAAATCCTTCTCCTCTCATCCTCTAACATGTTCATAATCTTTCCCAGTTTCATGTTATCTGCTCAAGAAGTTTTCTGTCAGCATGTTTATCATTGATAAACTCATTGAACAATACCAGGCCCAGGGCAGAATGCTATGGAACTCCATTTGAAATCTCCTGCCATCCTGACATGGACTCTTTAATAATTGTCCTTTGCTTATGACTATTGAGCTTGTTATCTATGCACTTTGTAGTAGTTTTATCTACTCACATTTCTCCAATTTGTTTATGAGGTCATGTGGGACCTTTTCAGAAGCCTTGCTGAAGTCCAAATACACTATATCCATGACATTCCCTTCTTCCATCCAAGTAGTTAGTTTGTCAAGGAAGGGGATCAAGTTTGTTTGACACAATTTATTTTTCATAAATCCATGATGGCTGCTTGTGATCAAGCTTTTCCTCCTCCAGATACTTCCTCCTTGGGACAGCTCCAGTAACTTGCCAAGTACTGAGGTAAGGTTAACCAGTCTGTAGTTCCCTGGATCCTCCTTTTGGCTTTTTTTTTTTTTTTTTAAAAGAGGGGCACTATGCTGGCCCTTTTCCAGTCTTCTGGTTCCTGGCCTGTCTCTGATGACTAAATAAGCATCATTGCCAAGAACTCCAAGATCTCCTCTGCCACTTCTTTCAGGACCCTGAGATGAAGCTCATCTGGCCTTGCCAGCTTGAATTCATTCAAGCCCAACAAAAACTCTCTAACCATCTTTTTTGTTATCTCCTCCCTCAGCTTGCTCCCTTCCTTATTCAGATACTCCTTATTTATTAGGTGTCTGACTGTAATTTTTCTTTGAAGACTGAGGCAAAGTAGCTGTTGATTAGCTCTGCCTTCTTTGCATCTTTGGTTAGGAATTCCCCCTAGCTTGTTAACAGAGGACCCATAACTTCCTTGGTCCATCTTTTATGGTCAGCATACTTATACTTGTTGTCCTTCACCTCCTTTGCCAGGTGCAGTTCATTCTTTATCTTTGCCTTCCTGATATTGTCCCTGTGAGTTCTTGATATTTTCTGGTACACTGCCTTGCTGATCTGCCTATTCTTTCATTGCCTGTGTGCTTTCCTTCTGCATTTAAGGCGTCCTAAAAGCTCCTTGTGCAGCCACATTGATCTCCTGCCATTCTTTTGTGCTTCCTTTGTATTGGGACAGTTTCTTGTTGGACTTCTAATACTGTGCCCCTTAGAAGCTCTGAGGCCTCCTGGGTACCTTTATCCTTCAATCTATCCTCCCATGACACCATGCCTATTAACTCCTTGAGTCAGATGAAATCTGTCTTTTTGAAATCCATCATCCTAATTTTTCTAACCTCATGCTTTCTCTGTCTCAGGATCTGGAATTCTACTGTATCATGATCACTTCTTCCCAAGTTACCATCACCTTCACATCCTCTCATCCTTCCCTGTTGGTCAGGACAAGATCCAAGACAGATGATTCCCTGGTGGTATCTTCTACTTCCTGGAACAAAAAGTTGTCCTCCACACAAGTTAAGAATTGACGTGATATTTTCTGTTTGACTACATTGTTCTTCCAGCAGATGTATGGAAAATTGAAGTCTCCCATCCATACCATATGATAGCTTTTGGATAGACTTCTCACCTACTTAAAGAGTGCTTTATTCACTTCCTCTTCCTGATTAGGTGGCCTATAATAAATCCCCACCATTATACTGGTGCTGAATCCTTCACCTTTCACCTTCCCCAAATGAACTCTGTTTTGCTGTTGTCTTTCTTCTAAACCAGGGAACAACTGTATGTGTTTTTAGACATGTAAGGAACACCACCACCTTTTCTCCTAACCCTGTCCTTTTGAAACAGAAAGCAGCCCTCGATGTTGATATTCCAGTCGTAAGAGCTATCCCACCAGGTCTCAGTGATGCTAATCTGATCACAGTTCTTTTCACAGGCTGTATCTTTCAGTTCATCTTATTTATTCCCCATAATTCTCACATTCATATACAAACATTGATGTATTTTGCATTTTGACCACCTCAGTTCCCTTCTGCACCACTTGTTGCAGTTCTGTAATTCTCTGGCCCTTTCCCAGAGGTGAGTTGCTTCTTTGAGTCCTTTCCTGCTCTAGATTGTGTGCTCTGTTGCTGGATTGTTTTGATCACCATCTTTCATGGAATCTCATTTAAAGCCCTCCTTACTAGGTTGGCCAGATTGTGCCCAAATATGATGTTCCCCATTCTCACTGGATGGATCCCATCTCTGTCCCCCACAGAAGGGAGCCACCCATCATCACCACACTTCTGTTCCTTCTTGGTGCAGTGGTCCTGGCACCCATGTCCAGGGGAACTTACACTTTCTGTTCTCCAGACTGCTGCCTCCTCTGCCTCAAGCCTGCAGATGCCCTCTGCTCTGCCTTTTCCTCATCAGTTCTATCACAGACTGCTTGAAAGCAGTTGCTGACTTCAATCTGCTCCTCTTCAATTAATGAGGGTGGGAAAACCCTTCTTTGATCAGTCACATGCTGCCACTTCTCCTCATTGCCTTTTGGCCTCTCTAATATTAGCCTCTCATAGCTCTTGTCCAAGTCATCTTCCTGGTCCTGGATGCAATGCAACATTGATACCTGTGCTTTCAGTCTATTGATCTTCTCCTCCAAGGCAGACATCAGCTTATACTTGGTGCAGATGAAGTGCTCCTGACCCTCTAGGAGGAACATGAGTGTGACACATCCCAAATAGACACAATAGCTGACTCAGACTCCATTTGTGCCTCCTTTGTTCCCCGGAAAACACCTATGCTGTAAGGAGAAAAATAAAGAGGCAGGGGAAGGGGAAAAATACACACCACAAGAACCTGCATCAGGGCCTTTGAACACACATGCACATATGCGCGCATTCAGAGTCTCCTCCTCCTTGGGCAAATTCTGTAAGCAAACTCCCTCTCTGTTTTTTGCCCTCTGTTTGCTGCTCCCATGACTCACTGGTGGTGTCTTTTTCTAAAGTTTCCCCTCAGTTACCTAAACTAGCCCCATCCAGAACAAGCCCTGGCATTTGCTACTCTAGAGGGGGGAAGAAAAGAAAAGAGGAAAAAGAGAGAGAAGAGAGAGAAAGAGAAGGTGAGAAAAAAAAGCACACACACACCATAGGGTAAAAAGTTAATTAGAAAACCCCCAAAAAACAAACACACATCAGGCACTAGACAAACAACTCCATCACCAATAAGCCTCCCTAAGTCACTAGCACAGAAAAAAGACTCTTCAAGTCAGTCCCACACCTGACTGCTTATCCCACAGCAATTGCTCTCTGCTTGCTGCCCAACTTACTGCCCTCAACTTTATGAATCTCACATTACCATCTGATTAGAATCCTAAACAGTCATGGCTCTATGTTTCCTGGATAGTTGCCAGTGTGGTCTCTCGGTATTGCAAAATATATGGCACTGAAATATTACTCAATAAAATCACAAGATTCCTTCAAGAAAAGGAAAGCCTTAGATTCTCACGCAATGCAAATTGGTGAATTGGCGTCAAGAAAGGAAAAAGGATCATCATCACCATCAATGTTATTGCTTTCTCTAGAGGTAGTTCACCAAACAGGATCAAGTCATGGAATGGAAATGAGAAGGAGAAAAAAAAAGAAAAGAAAGCAGGGTCTCCCTTTAAGAAATCTTTGGTCAGGACTATTATTAATGTTGTGTTACTTAGAACCATCTGTTTGCTAAGCCCAGGGACACAGCAACTTAAAATTTAAGCTATGGGGCTATGTGTTGCTAATGGAAGAAAGAAAATCCTCACACAGTACTGAACTACACTCTACCTGTGGTTCTCCACTCATTCTGTTCCTGTGCCAAGCATAGCTCAGCCAGAGAGAGAACTGGAGAGTGAAATGCAGCATTTATTAGTGTATTTTTTTTAACCAAAAAGCTGGCAGCACATATGGAGATCAGCTGCAGAAACTTTAACCACTGTGTCTTCTAGACCAGTTTAATGATAGGCAGTAATGCCTACATAATGTTCTCACCACTGATGCCCCATTGCCCTTTCCAGTGTCAATGGATACTCCCCCTTCACAGTCCCCACATTGTTGATGCAAGGAAACACAGGCTGACCATGTGCAGTCTGGGTCAGCTAATCAGAGCTGCCCTATGTACTGCTGCTATCTGTCACTAGGCTGACTAAGGGAGTCTGAGGAGCACACTGAAACATGTTCATATCCCCTTCTTTTCCCACCCCCTCCCAGCTGCACAGTATCAGTACTGCAAGCTGTCTACTCTTCAAGGCCACATCATTCATCTGTCTGTATGTGCAGCTGTGGGTATGTTCTTTCTACCAGGAGAACAAATGTGGAAAAATTCTCCCAGATTACTTGAATGTGTATACGCAGCCTAAATTAGTTAATTTCCCCGGTTTTGTTTATGTTTTGACTAATGAACCAAAAAATCAATTATTTGCACAGCCCTACTTGGAGCTCATAATGCATAATGAGATGAACCTAAGTGTTTAGTATACCATTTTGATAAAAGGTAATGTAATGCCTATATATGTAAGAGGTTGGATCTCAGGTAAAATCAGAGGTTATATTACTTCTGTGTTTGGCTCCAGCAAGATAATTACTTGAATACTACATTTATTGCAACACTGATTCAAGAAGGATGTGGAAAATTAGAAAAGATCAAGAACGAACTGTGAAAATGATTAAATGATTGGGAAACTTATATTTATGGTAAGATGCTCAAGGAGGTCACACTATTTACTATTAGAGAGAATTTTACAGATAATTAACAAAACATGGAAATCTACAAGACTGTGGTAGGGCATTTTGGGGTGCCTGTCATTTTAAGGCTGGGAGCAGGCAGCCGGCAGGTGCAGGCCAGCCTTGATGAGGCACCTATTTTAGATCTAGGCCCACAGGGCAGAGGCAGAAGTCTACTACTGGCAGTCAAAGAAACATCACCTGGCTCAGCTGCTGCTGGGATCATCTTGGAGGCAAGGGCAGGAGTTATGGGGATGGCAGGAGGCTCCTGGTCCTGGGTGTGACTGAAAACTGTACCCTACTTGTGAAGGATGGCCTACTGGGGGAGCCCATGGTGGAGGAACTCCCCAGAAACACTAGGCTAGTTGCCTCCCCAGTGATAGGTGGGGAGGGATATCTAAAACCCCAGCCCCCACATCCTGGTGGGTCACCCAGACTTGGGGACAAGCACAGGGGTGAGTCCCTGAGTCCCACAGGGGTGTAAGACCTCAGAGGCCTCAGTGAGGAGACAGTAACATGGCTTGGAGAGGGGGCAGGAGAGTGGCCCCAGAGCAGGGGCAGTAATGTATGGTGATCCCACACAGAGTAGAGGGTGTCATTATGACCTGAAGGGCTGTGCATAAGCCAGGTATAGAGTAGGATTGAAGGCCAGTCTGAAGCACTGTGCAGGATGTGTTGAGTAGGGCTGAAGGACAGCCTGAAGGGCAGCACATAGGCCAACCCCCATGAGTATGTGAAAGTGGAAAGCCACCTGGTGAGGGACAGGGCAGAATCAACCCAGTGCCAGCAGAAGGCTAATGCCATGTACAGTAGGGAAGGATAAGTGATCTGAAGGACTGAGTATGCAGTGCCAGCATGAGACTAGTTAAGCCTGATGGCCCAAGAGGGTCACTGAAGGGAGCAAGGCAGGATGAGAGTGACTCAGTGAAAGGCAGTGAAGGCCCTGTGAGAGAGGGCATAGTGGAAAAGGCCCCAGTGAGAGGGAACTGGTATAAATGTGGCCCTGAAAGAGGCAGTGTGTGAGAGGCCCAACAGTGGACTGAGTTTGGTTTGGCCTGAAGCCAGGGTAGAATAATAAACTGGATACCATCTGTGAGGCATGGGACATGGTGAGGGAAGGTTTGAGCTGTGTGTAAACCCCTAGGCAGTCTCCTGCATTTTATACCAGGTTAAGAAACAACAAGTGATGACAGGTGAGACTGGGCAAACTTGCCCTACTTAGACAGGTGAGCGGGCCGATATGAGAACCCAGCCCAAGCTTGACCCCTGTCACATAGGCAAAAACCATATAAGAACCAATGAGCAAAAGTAAAAGCTAGACAAAGTGAAAAGTCATTTTCCATCTTAGAAATTCTAACATCACTACATGATTGCCATAATCTGTTTGTATTTACTGCCACAGGGAGCCTACTCAGGGCTGATCTCTGTGGCTTGACTACCTGTTCTTGGGCCAACCACCCGCCTTCTTGTCCACCATGCCTTGATATTAATTGATTCATTAATTGATGACAATTAAGTGGGAGGCTATCCATTTTGGTGCCCCGATGCCAGGTGGCGTACTCTGTGGCTCCTTTCCTCCCCTTTACCACAGCCCAAGCCTCACAGATGGCATCTTGATGTTCATATAATCACCAGCCCCCACTCTGGGCCCCAGAATTATCCTAACAGGACCCCTCCATGATCCCTCCACTCAGATGGTCTCTCCGCCTTCATTCAGGCTACCTAGCCCCTCCAAACTATTTTCTCTTCTCAGGTATGGTCCTCACAGGACCTTTGGCTACCAGCCCTGGCCCACCTCCAGGCCAGTCGGGACCCCAGGCCCCCGGCTCTTGGGTGTCCCTCGCGGTGGGCCCCTGGCCCCTTTGACCATCCTGGTCCTGGCCCCAGCATGGGCCAGTCGAGGGTACTCTCTTGTTCGGGTCAGGTCTCTAGCCCCTCACTCTCTCCCAGAGTCTGCCCTCTGTTTGTGAAGGACCCACAGGGGTTACCCATCCGGTGGTGGGGGCTAGGGATTAAGGCGCCCCAACCCGCCTTTCCCTGGGGTGGTAACTGGCCTGGAATTTCCTGGGGGCTCCCGCACCACTGAGAGCCCCACCAGGCCACCCACTCCCAGCAGGGTGCAGTTTTAGGTCATGTCCAGGACTAGGAGCCTCCTTACCATCCCTTACAGCTCCTCCCTTACCTCCAGATGATCTCAGCAGCCCTTTGGCCAGGCAATGTTGTTGCCTGGCCTCCAGCAGCCAAACTGCCCTGTTTATATAGACAGCCCTTGACTCCAAAATGGCTGCCCTCATCAGACATCTGGTGGCTGTCAGCTCCAGGGAGCACAGTGCCCTGCCATATTTACAATATAACATTTGGAGGATTAAAGTGTTACCACACATAAATATAGATCATGTGCTATAAGTAATTTATGGACTTTACTTTTCAGTCTGTCTTCCAAGGGGGTAGTACTAATGAAAAATGCTACTTTCGCTGGATATTGGAGAGGACAATGCTCAGCAACAGAACAATGAAGCAGAGCTCCACAAGCATCTTAGTTGCAAGAAAACTAAAGTAGATGGGAGATATTTATGGAGGAGCTATATAAAGAGGATTTCTAGCCATCCAGTTAGAGGGTGTGAGGTGGAGTTATCCTTGAAGTCCTATGTTGCAGAGCAGAATGAAGAGTGTTTGGTTTTTCCCTATGCTTCTCGGTTTTGCAGGTTTCCACATAAGGTTGGGAACGAGTGTTTTCCCCCTTCTGTTACAGGAATTGCGGAGGTGGGGAGGGTGGCATGCCCTTCTTCCTTAGATCTCTTGAGTGCATTTTAATAACCCTTGCAGCAGCAGAAGTCTCATCTCCCTGTTTTACCTGTGGCAGGCTAAAATGTGTTTGTTATCTTTATCTTTGAGCAATATGTCTTGTAGTTGTGCAACAGGGGTGATTAGAAATAGGTTAGGCAAGGACTCTTATGGGATGGTTTGGATATGGATGTTCTTGCCTCAGGCAGGGGATTAGACTAGCTGACCATCAAAGTCCCTTTCCAGAGCTATTCTTATTATGGTGCTATGATTCTATGCTGTCATAGCACTAAAAGATTCCAGCAAAGTTATTTGTTTGAAAGTTCCATTTAATTAAGATAAAAGAAATATTAACTTCAAAACTGAATCTAGTCTCAATTTTGGTTCAGACATTTTTTTGAACATTCAGCTACATCACATTAACAAAGATCCAAAATCATGTCTGCTTATTGCAGTGGAAACTTTATAATTCCTTGGGATTATAATCCTATGCAAGAAGACCAATGTTTTTGGTGAAAGACAGGATCATTTGACCCCATAAATAATTGTTTTAAAAGGCCAACAATTTCAATTATATTTGTTTAAGTGGTAGCAGATTTAAATTGAAAAAGTACTACAATGTTAATTTAAAATCAGTGTTAGGTAAACTCACTTACCTGCTAGAGAGTAAACCTCTAAAATCTTTATTTATGTAAGTAACCTTTATTCTTTCGTTGAACTGACGTCAATGAAATGTTTTCATAGAAGTATAAACTACTCTTGGGAGCAAAGGTTTAGAGGATTTACATAACTTCCTTTTAAGGATACTTTCCTATGGAAAAAAAAGTTGCATCTTGGACATAACAAATTCCATCCTTTTTGCCAAATATGTTTGCAAGATTAAACAAATGTATATTTGCCAGTTTAATAAGGAGGCCTCATATGACAGCTTCAAGCATCTGTGCTGCAGTTTAATAGAAGCACATTAATGGATCTATTCAGCATCTAAACAATGCCTCAGTACATCAGTGTCAGTAGTTGCAGTTCATTTTTATTCTGTGAACATTCACTAGGCAATATTAATAAAGAAAGACTACTTGGATGACAAGAACAGTTTTGCTTTAAATTTTTTTAGAAATAAAGATAACAATAATGTATTCCAGATGACTAGAAGTTCTCCTACTCACAGGCATCAAACCATGTCCCCTGTATTCAAAGCAATCAATTCTCCAAAAGGTCTAAAGGATCATCCAGTCAGACACTTCTTATATAAGATAGTGATGTAACAACCTATGAAGAAGCTTGTTAGTTTTTCAAAGTCCACTCCCCTAAAGTCCAAAATCTTAGACAAAAAGAAGTGTAGTGGCTATCCTTCAGCTTAGATTGAATTGAGTCAGTTTATGATTACTTGATTCATAATTATTTACCACAACAAGTATTTCTATAAAAGATACCAACTGCTTGATAAAACCAACTCTAAAACATCATTACCTCTTAGTGGTTCAGTATTGTGTTAAAGAATATCTGGTAGCATTTGCTATGCAATATATATGAGACAAGTAAAGTCTCCCATAGTTACACAGTTTCCTCTATGACTAAATTCTTCCATTAACTTACAGAGATCTCTATACATTTCTAAGTCTGAACTTGGACATTAAAAAACAAACAAAGAAAGCATAATACCCATGAGACCTCCCTCACTGTCTCTTTCTAATGTGAAATTCAGTTTGTGTATGCCGTTGTATTTCATTTCATTAAAATTGCTGGTTGACTTCATTAATATAGTGCTCTCCTACCAACTTTATCTATATTTCTATGTCTAAAAATATTCAGTATCTATATTCCAGTCATGCTATCCCTCCATGTTTTTGCTTCTCCTATAATGTCCCATTTTACCTCCCACATCAGAAATCCTAATTCCTAGACTCCTTGCACTAAAGTACAAATATCTCAACCTGATCTTACCCAAGGGTTCAGTTGTAATATATGCAGTCAATTTGTTCACTGAGATGCTTGAATTCCAGTTTTATTGATAATACTATCCATCTCCCTTCTATGCCTTGGTGAGCCTTTCAATAGCCATATCTCAGTTTCCCTCTTGTATGTGTATTTTTTGGCGATCTCCTACTATTTAGATTCTATGAATTTCTACCAACCTTCTACTTTGCCTTCCTTCTTTAAAGTATGATCAGTTGTGGCAATCTTGATCTCAGCAAAGGAAAAGTAGAGAATCAAACTACTGTTCTATAAACTTAATATAAAGTCTTAAAGTTCCCTAAAAACTGTCTAAACATCCCAGAGACTTTGTGTGGGGGGGGGGGGAAGGGAGCAAAACAGGGACCACCTAACCAGAAGGAAGAGGTGGAAGAAGCTTTTCTTTCTATTTTTCTTGAGTCAAAAGCATCCAAAGGACAGAACTTGGCAGCAACTGAAATTATTAATAAATTGAGTATCTGTTGAAAAGGTAATAGGGAAGAATACACACTGTCTGGGCTGTCCAAGAAGTTCTTTAAATACAACATTTTGTTTCAGAAAGCAGAAGGAGATCACTGGAGGAGGGCAGCTATTTTATATTTGATTCTGATTAGTAGGGAGGAACTGGTTGAGAATCTGAAAATGAATGGTTAATTTGAATGACTGTGATCTCAGTATAAAAAAACATGCGATTCTAAGGAAAGGAAGGAGTGAGAGCAACAGAATAAAGCAAAAGACTTCAAAACCAGTGTTGAACAAGCTGAGATTAGGTACGGTCTCTTGGGAAGAAACACTGAGGTAGAAAAAAGTGCTGGAAAGATGTTAATTACCTAAAGACACTCAATGAAAGCCACAAAAGCAACTATAATAAGAAACCAATATGGCTGCACTAGAAGCAATTTAATGATCTGAATATTGAAAAGAAAGTATACAAAAAGTGAAGCAAGGACATATGGCTAAGTATGAATATAAAAGTGTGCAGCCAAAAAAAGACTAAAGCACAAAATTAATCATAACTAGAAAAAACATTTCTATAAACACATTAGAAAAGAAAGACAAAGGAAAGTATGGGTCTAGTTAACAAGGAAGGAGAACAAATAATTGAAAAAATTGATGAAAAACATGGTTTTTTTCAGGTCTTCATAAAAAGATATTTTTATTGAATAATTATCATGTAAAGTAAAACATGTATATCGTTTGATTTTTAGTTATGCTTATTAGGGCTGTACAAAGCTTTTGTCACTGATTCAATTCAGGGAGATTCCGCCCAATTCATTGGCCGAATTTCCAAATCCAAATTGAGTCAGGAGACCCTTTAATCTCTCCAAGTCAAATCAGAACCCTCCAAATCAATTCAGAGAAATTCAGAAAGATTCAACGATATGGACATAGACACAGCTTTAAATGTTTTTTCTACATATCTCGAGATAGCAGGTGGCTCTTGAATGCTAAAATGGTGGGGTGAAGTACTTATAGCTAAATCTTATAACTAAAGAAGCTAAAGAAGACTTTGGTGTTGGAAAATCCTACTGATGTGAACACAATGTAAATACAATGAGATTTGTTTCTGTGAAATTTTCAACTTCTGTAAAACAAAGATATAAACAGATTAACATTATTCAGACTAATAGATATGGATAGTTTCTAACATAAGGGGCTCTCAATTATTTCTAGAAATAACCTAAATAGCCATTTATTGGTCACAAATTGATTAAATCATTGTATAATACAAACAGTCCTGACTGGCTCAGAAGGGAGGTCTGCAAGTTGTACAATGTGATGTTTGTTAATATAAAGCTGGAGGGGAGCAACTGGGGCAATGCAAGACCCCTGAAGAAGAAAGACAATCCTAATTCTACTATTTTAACCTTATAACTTTAAGGTGGAAATGTATTGTTCTAAAAAGCTATTAATAATGTTTTACCTAGTTAAGCTTGTAAACGGAGTGCAGAATACTTTCTCCACCTAACACTGTAACCAGATGCCTAAAAAAAAAATCAATGTTAATAAGGAGCACAAGCCAAAACAGAGAAGGAAAAGTTTATGGAATATTTA
The DNA here is from genome assembly GCA_030014935.1 of Caiman crocodilus. Lineage (NCBI taxonomy): Eukaryota > Metazoa > Chordata > Crocodylia > Alligatoridae > Caiman > Caiman crocodilus. The sequence continues at coordinate 48,154,290 of JAGPOW010003685.1, forward strand.
CATGCCTTAGATGTAGGAAAGCCCTGATAAAATCCAAATCTAGAATGTTTAAGGAACTAGTTAAAGCAGTCTCTGAACAATTAGTTATCTTAAAGAATGATCAGGGATGGGGATGTCCTACAACACTGGAGAAGGGCAAGCATTGTAATTCTCTTAAACAGCAGTAAAGAAAGAACTCAGAAAACTATAGCTTAGACAGTCAAACTTAGATTGTTGGGATGATATTAAAACAAACAAATAATCAGTTTATAAGCATCCAGAAGAGAATATGATATTATCTTCAAGCCAACATGAATTTGTCACAAGCACATTATATCAAAGCTATCTATTTTTCTCCTTTGTTAGTGTGACTGGCTTAGCTAATTAGGCACTAAATGATTGGGGGAACAGTCATATTAGTAGCCTGGACTGATTAACTCCTGTCATCTTCAAGGCTTCTAATAGCAGCCTTTTGAAAACTGCCCCTTCACTGCATATGACACAATTAAATTAGTACTTCTACTTAAAGGCAGTAAGAAGTCGATGTAAAAAAGTGAAGCTTAAAGAAGTTATGCACTTAAAACCTTAAAAGAAAAATATAGAACATTGGACTGGCAGGGGTCCAACCTCCTGCTATTCCAGACACCAGGTAATATAATCCCATTCATAAATTTATCAAGCTCCTATGATCAGTTAGTTTATTTTTGTTTCACCTCCTACTCCCACTGAAAGGCTGTTCCAAAATCTCATTGCTGTAATGGTTAGGATTCTTCTTCTAATTGTCTGCCTAAATTTATCCACAGTCAGTTAATACCCCAATTATTATTTTTGCTCTAAAAGTTCATCTTCCCACCCAGTGTTTTCCCTCAATATATTCATACAGAGGAAAACATGTCTCCTCTTAATTTTATTTTGCCATGCTAAACAAGGAACATTCTTCTAGCTTCTTCTAAAATGGATCTTCTTTCTGCTGATCATTTACATGGTCCTTTTCTGCACCTGTTTCAGTATGAATTCATTTTTCTTGAACGAGAGTGACCAGAAAAGAAACATGATATTCCAAATGAGGTCCCTCCTATGCCAAGCACAATAGTACTAATTTGCCTATTTTTACTTAAAATACCTTTCCTCAGACATTTTAAGATTGCAATTGCCTTTTTCATAGTTGCATCACATTGGTGGTCTGTGATCAAATAAAACACCTGTCAGTCTCCAGCTCAGTTGCTCTGAACTGACAATCTCCCAAATTATAATAGAAAGCTTCTTATTAGTTCCCAAAGTCAACTATTCTTCCACTTTGCACTACTGAATTTCATCCAATTTCTATTAGTCCAACCATTAGGTCATATAGTTTTTTTTCTGCATGGTATCCTGTTTTTCCTGTGTGCTGACATTGTGACATTGCCTCTGAACATTTTGTTAGTAGCAAATTTCTTTAGCATACTCCTATTACATGTGCCAAGATAATTAACAAAAAAAAACATTAAGCAAGACTGGTCTCAAGATTGAACCTTGCAGAACTTCAGTAGTAATCTCTGTTCAGCCAGACACTATCCTTTTCAAAACTACTTGCTGCAATCTCCCCTTAAACCAGCACCTGCCTACCCTACAACTTCCCTACTAATTTCAACATACTCCATCTTAACTAACAGCATGGCACCATATGAAATGCTTCAATGAAATCTAAACAGAATATATTTAACATATTTCCTTAACCTAGAAAATCATTTATTTATCAAAGAAAGTTATCCAAGTCAGTCAATAAGCTCTACATTTTCTACCATACTACTAAGTTTATTACAAATTTTTACATAATACAATAATTTATAAATATCCATACTGTGGAAGGCACATACCAATATTCTCCAGTAGTTTACTCTATAATTAATACCTATTTGTACAAATATTTGATCAATTAATCATGTTTTCATTATTTTCCCTTGTCTCATTCCTTCAATTCACATTCATTCATTTCCCCTTGTCTCATTCATTCATTCCAGCTTTCCTCACTTCATGTAAGATGGACTAATGGAAAACATTTCTTTTCCCATATTTTTTGGTATGCTTCTTGTTAAAAGTAATAAACTTATGTCTACACAGCATAATGCAAGAGACCTGAACAAGTTCAAAATGAGCAAGGTTGGGTATCAGAAGCACTAGAGCTGCATTTGTATGTATCTCCACTTAGACTAGTTTACCTCAAAAACAGGATATGCAGGCCTGGTAAAAGTACTATGCTAGTACAGCTATACTTCCTCTGGTATCTGAGCTAATACAAAGCACAGCAGCATTGTACCTTGTAGACATACTGCAAGTGCCTAGAATTTCAAATCCTTTTTGTTATCGCATTGTCCTAAAAATGCTGTATTCCACGCTCTAAGCCTCAGAGTACAGGAGGACTGACAGGAGACTAAATCAGATACTAATATCCCAATTGTACCTGTATTCCAAATGGACTATATATAAGCAGTACTATTTCTTTAACTCTATTTTTAGATACTAGCAACTTCTCAGAAAATTACAGGCCTATGCTGATTTTCAATCACAAGAAAAAAAGAAAAGCACCTCCTTAACATGCATTAATCGTACTACAAAAAAGGTCACACCAGTGAGATCTGGTATTAAATGTCAGGCCTAGCATATACAGTTGTCTATCACAATCAAATTATTTAAATTCAAAGATCTCAGATGAATTCTAAATTATACCCAAGAGCAGAACAAAGTAAATATTTTTGGATTGTGACAACAGTCCCAGAGCTTCCCACAATCAGTTTCCTGGTCTCTTTTGACTGAAGATTTTCTTGGTAACAGTCAGTATTTGTTAATAGGCACCATATCCATTTCAGAAGTTTAATAATATTTAACCTCTTTTTGAATGCACTTCTGTTTTCTATTTCTACCTATTCTTGCTTTAAAAAGTAAATTGAGTATTGTCATCATTCTTAGGTCACTAAACAATTTGTGTCATTTTTTCCATTATTAGCTTTTATAATGTACATAAAAGGAGAAATACTGTAGAATAAAAAATGTATGTTTGTAAGTATGAGATGGTTTAATGGAAAATTAAACAACATTTCAGGAGAGAGCTCAAGATTTCCATAGCATTCAGTAATAAACAAAACATTGGCTTGGATTCTCTTTGTTATTCAATTTTGGTTTGCGAAGTAATTTAATGGCACTATTTGATGAGTTCTTTAAGATGCAACCAAAGATATTATATATACAGAGTATGCTGAAATAAGCATGCCCACTTTTTAAAGTTCCCAGAGTGGCACTAGCCTGAGATCAGGAGAGGGTGCCTGATCTTAGGCTCACAGCACCCCAGGACCTCAAACCCAGGATCCAGCTGCACGCTTGCTTTCTTAAAGGTCCCACAGCACTGCGGTCCCAGCACCAGGGAGAGGCTCCCTGATCTCAGGCTCCAGATTTTAAAAGGTTCACTGCAGTTCAGTGACACTGTTGCCCACTGAATATGCTGGCATCCCACAGGCTGGCACATCCAAAAGGTATGCATGCACCTGGACTGCATGTACTACTCAAAATTAGCATAATACAAACCAATCACAAGTAGGTTCCACATTAAATGCAGACCATTGTTGTGGCTGCTTTGGCATTTTATTTCTTTTTAAATATCTTGCACATTTAGCATGTTGCCATTTATTGTGTGATTAATGCATTAATTACACCATAGATGTAATATCTGCCAAGGACCCCAGTCCTAGCCTGCTTGCATCTAACTGGTCACTGACAGATGTGCAATTCCCTGCTGTAACTCATGGCACTTCACAAAAAGTGTTATGAGTTACAGTGACACCCCCCCCCCCCCAACTAACAGACATTCACTGTTTGGTTGTGTGGGGGGAGGAGGAGTGCAACTGGGCTCCACTTTGGAGCTGATCCAACAGAAAGAGGCTGCCTGTCTGCCTGTCTCTTCCCTAACCCCATCCCCACTCCCAGCTCCAGTACTGTCTTCATTGGGGGAAGGAAGGGAGAGGAGAGATACAGGGCTCCAATCCACTCACCCCACCCTCTTGCATATGATGGGCAAACCCCAGGCAGAGCTCCTTCCCCTCCCTTCCCCCCTCCCAATCTAAAGACAGCACTGGGGGTGGAGCTGGGTTGCAACAGAAGTTAATGAAGGCTCTCCACCTTAAATGAGGGTTAATTTGTCTTGTGCTTGGGCACTATTAAAGTGCTCTACAGCCATTCACTTCTGTCAGGGCATGGCTATAGAGAGCTTTCAACAGGCTAATCACACGACAAACATAACTTCTGTCTGTACTCATTGCTTCATGTAGATAATTTGTAGATGTACTAAAGAGAACACAACACAGTGTCAAGGGGTCACAGTAAACCTGATATGAGTTCACTGTGTGGCTACTCATATTCCAGATGTATTTAGAGGACAGAGGCAGGTCAGGAGGAGAGAAGATGACTCGGAGGGGAGAAAGAAGCAGAGAGGCCTGTAAAGCCAATGGTCACAGGACCCCTATAATTCAGGAGATGTGAAATTCTGAATGTCATTTCTAAAACTATAAGAGAGGGTCCGTCTCTTCTACTGCAGCCTGACAGACACCCAGGAAGTAATTTGCATGGTACTGGGGCATTGTATAGAACAGCCTACAAGTAACATATACAGGCCCTGTTTCAAGCTCCAGTGCATAAATTGGGCTTGGCCAGGGCCCAGGCTAAATAAGTAGGACCACAGCATGTATTTTTTTCTTTAAGAATGTGGACAAAACTAACTTTAGGTAGCCTGAAATGAACCCACTTCAAGTATACCCGAGGCTTTATAGGCAACCTCTACCCACAGAGAATGTGAAAATGTAAGGAAAATCACACCTCTTCCTTTAAAACCTAGGGCTACAAATTCTGCGCTGCATTTCTACGAGGCACAGCATAGAATGTCACCCTCTCCTTTTCCTTTGTTAAAGCAGCTTTGATTATATAAACCAATATAATGTGAGGGCAGGGCAGGAATTGTTCCCTTCACTGTTCAAATGCAGCCTGCTCGCTCACGCCTCATATGGTTTGGAGCAGGAATGAAGAGCAGGGTTTGACAGTTTCCCTCATATATGGCCAGTTTATAAGTGCCATCTGGCATGTTATGCTATAATGTTTTACTATTCTATTTTACACCTCATTTGATTTAAAACATGTTTTCCTCACAAAAAACACCTGAAAAATACATTCATTCACTTTAAACTATAATGATTAAAGGATTGAATCCTAACATTTGGACAGCTGTTCTAATTTATCAGACTAGTTTTATAATAAAAAGGCAAGAAATCCCCTCCCTTTCTTATCTTCTACTGTTCTTGCCTCTGCCTCCTTTCTATCCAAATATAGTACAAATATATTTGTTTGGTTTTTTTTACCTGAAAAGGAGCACCCCTATGTCTACTGCCTTATCTTCCTCATTTTCTTGGTCTACAACATACTTGAATACGCCATTGACTTACACTGTCCAGACTTTCTCTCCTACCTATTGCCATGTTTTCCTTCAGATTCTCTTCCACCTTTTTCCTTCATATAAAATTGCCTTTCCTAACTTTTTTAAGTCTTCCTCCTCACTACACTCCACATAGCAGGCTGCTGTCTGAGTAGAAAATGTCAGTACAGGGTGAGAAAAGATGCCTGACCAATGGAGTTCTGTTAACAGAAACTCCTAGTATAGATGCCAAAACATGTTTTTACCACTTTGAATTCTTTCACACGAGAGACCTGGTTATAAACTGACACGGTGCTTTGTTGATAAGTGCTCTAGAATAAAGAGCTAATTTTTGGCTGTGAGATCACTGACCCCAGTTTCCTCCATAACACCTCCTCTTTTAAAAAGGTCTCTCTTCCATCTTCTTTCTAGACCTTCCCCATCTCCCATCTCTGCAACCTGCTCAGCTATTTTAGTTTAATCTAATACTTGTGAGCTACTAACTGTCAAATCAACCTCTCCGTTGCTAATCTCTATCACTCTCTCCAGCCATGTACCTCCAAATAAACCAAATGTTTTTTTCTGGACATCCAATGAACATTTCAATGCACATTTGAACCAAATAAAATTATTCATCTTTCATTTCACTAATATTAACTAGAGGGCCATGCTCTTCATTGTTTTTGTAAGCCAAGTTCATTGAACTGATGATGGCTCTTGTATTATTCCATGGAGCCTTCCCTCCTCCATAAGATCTCTGTCCCACCCTCCAAACAGCTAGATTTTAGAGTTATTTTGCAACATTTCTTCTCACTTTCTACATCACAGGGTCTCTCATTCTCATATTAATGTCAAGGGCTCCATGTCCTCTATTATCCTTTTACCTTATACCACAGACTCCTATTCCCACTATACCAAAAGGTACATCTGAGTTTTCATACCTTTCTGCCCTCCCAAGCTACAGCCTTTATGCGCAACCCCATATCAAGGTTCCAGGTACTCCCTATTATTAGGAATCTAGTTACCTCCATTTCCTCTTCTCCCACAGTAGGATTCCCCATTATCCTGACCTCCAAAGTACCTTTTTGCACATAAATAGGAAGTTTGGGCAGATCACTAATGTCCTTCCTTTCTTTCTCTTCCTCAAACAGTAGTTCAGGGTTTGGGAAGACAGGAAGCCTCCCTCTTCTTTCCGACTCCTTCTGAGGCCTGATCATCCCACCCTCAGCACTAAGTACCTTCAGAGAGGGCATGTCTATATGTGCAATTACAGTGCTCATATCAACTGTGGAGCTTATTTGCTCCTGGATGCACTGTTTGAATGTGTAGCCTGGGCTGCTCCCCCCAGCTCAATGTGCAACAAAGGGGCTAGCTAGGGCACAGGGGTGCTTCAGTACAAGATTATCTGGCAGGCAGCCCCATCACTGAAGCACTGTCATGCCCTAGCCAGCCCCTCCAGTGTCTACATGTGCACTGCTGTGGAGTTTTTCATTCCACTAACCTGCTGTGGAGTAAATTAATTTACTCCAGCCTAATAGGGGTCCATGTGTAGACACTGAGACATTTACTGTGCAGCTAATTAGTCAACTGTGCTGTAAATGTCTTGTGTAGACATGTGAAAGAGAAGCATTTTACAGGCTAATGAGTCATGCTAGGTATGCTATACAACCCCTCTCGTTCTGGGTGCCATGCTCTCATCCACCCCTATTTCTAGGATATACAAAAGTCCAAAATAGTATGTAAACAGTTAAAAATGCATGACTTCTAATTAGTTAAATTATTTCTTTTCATCTGAAAGATATATAATTGAGGGTGTTAATATTTTATAATCCGTTTGGGACAACAAGCAGTGCTGAGATAGGGAGATGTAATGAAACAGCTGTTAATTTTCTGACATCAACAAATTGTCTTCGATTTCTAGACAATTATGGACTTGCTAAAACTACTGCTTATACCAATCTGATGTCTGAGGCTGTGCGGGTCTCCCATTTCCCACTTCTGGTTTTCTGCATTTTACCACAATCAATAGGGTTCTGCACTTTGATTTCTAAAACAATGCCAGAACTTTTGGCACACAGGATGCAGTGTTAAAAAAATATTACAATGTGTCAATACAGAAAAAAAAATGAGAAATGGCATCACATTTAGCATAGGTCCTCACTTCACTCAGTCAACAACTCCACCATTCTCCCTGGCTCTCAGGCTTACAACTTGAGCCACAGTGAACTAGAGAATAAGCAAACCACAAATAGAACACATGTAATAAATGAGCACTCTTATTTGCCAATAGTAAAACTGTTGAATATCTTGAGCTTCAAGGAAAAAAAGCCATGTAAGGGCAGTCTATAGCTGGTTTAAAAGGAAATGGATTTATCTGCTAGAAATTAAATTTTCTTTAGAAGAAAACAGAATTTGCCAGATAATTAGAATTCACAAAATATGTCATCACTATATTATAGAGCATGTAAGTAATACAAAACAAAAACTACTGATATGTGTTGCTCTTATCTTATTATGAATATATAAATGATTTTTAAAAGCCAAATGCTGCAAAAGTAGTCACTTCAGTGTGCCTCATTATTAGAATAAACAACAGACACTGCAAGTGCAAAAATCTTGTCTGAATAGCTTCTGCCTGTGCAAGGCAGGTTTTGCACAGTAATGATCCTCCTACACCAACTGTACTTTTGCTCTTTTGGCAGCAGACCAAAGTAGCAAGCTTTGGGGACTTTGGGATAGGTCACATTTTCAGTAGAAAAGAAATTAGTTGCACAGAGACTCTGGATAGTTCCTAGTCACATGAATTTGCTTACGTAGTGTATAATGAACAGAAGCATACGCAAGGTTATAAGAAGGTAATCCTATCTGCAGAAATCACAAAAAGGACATTACTGGATCCATATATATAGCTGAAAATTGTCTCCCTTACTCTGCTTCTAGCATACTGGCCCCCTACCTTCTTATTAACAGAGATCTCTGAAAAATTCTTCTGGCCAAAGTCATGTACTAACCACAGAGAGCATAATAGAGCTCCCACTTCCTGGAGGGGTCCAGCATGCTCTATTTGTCACAAAAATAACAAATAATAGCCTTGAGTTGGTTTTTCTCTGAGTTTCCATTCAGAAAAAACAAAATAAAAGGCATCACAACCAGAGCACAGAGTGGAGTTAGGTGCCCACATTCTGGCGGAGCTAGGCATGTAAATCCTACTGGGACCTTTCATAATCTCCCCTTTAATGAGTACTGTACTCCTGCCAGTCTTTGCGGGGTCTTTACACAAGATTCTTTGAGGTAGATGGCATAACTCAGATGACATCATCTAGCTAAGCTACATGGAAATAAATGCAGAGATGCATGCAATTGAACCAATTAGATATTCTTCCATTTAACACTGACGGTGGAGAGTTCCAATATCAAGCATTTGTAAAAATCATTTACAACCTTTTTATAGCCACCTTCCCCGTGAAATCTTCATGAGTTTTTATTGTTACTGTAATTAGTAGTCCATCCTTCTGTTGAAAAATAGTTTTACACCATTTGCTGCTACTCTAACACTTTTTGCCATACTTAAACAGTTGATGAATTTTTGAAACCTGCAGCTGATGGGTCATGTTGTTATCCATCTAGTCCAAGTCAGCCAATATTGCATTATATTCTGTCGCCTTAGAGAATAAAATATAGGGAAAAGGATTAGTAAGCATACTGGATTTGATATCAGGAAACATAGGTTCTTTTCCTACATCTTGCATAGACTCTTTCTGTGACATTGGACAAGCCACTGAGTCTCCTGGTGGGTACAGACAGCCATAACACTTACTAAGACTAATTTAAATGTTGTTTAAATGACAAACATCCAGATCTACAAGCCAGTTTAGGACAGGTTAAACCTCCTGAATGGTTTCAAAAGTATAATTGGAAAATCAAGTATTATTTTGAACCAGTTCTCCACTGAACAAGTTCAGTGTTATGTGTGGACACCAAGCTTTCTGTGAGGAGTACCTGACTAGTCCTCCAGACATCCCACACTGCGCTGCTCTCCCCCTCTTCAACTCCTGCATGGCAAATGGCTGCTCTGGTATGCACCTAGAACTCTACTGCCACAAACCTCTATTGCCTGCATTTGAAAGCATTGTCCTGGGCTAGGGGCTCTGGGGGCAGCTCTCTGCTACTTTTAAGAGCTGGTCAGTTTTCTTCTGTTGGTGGCAGTTGACCAACCAAATTCCATGCCCCCAGGCTTATTTGGGCTGGGAGGTGGCTGGGGCATCTGGGGGTCTGCCCAAGGACTTTGCTGCTACCAATGGAAGAAAATGGATTAGTTCTTTAAAAGAAGCAGATAGCTGTCCTCTGAGCCCTCAGTCCCCAGGCACATAGAAGCAGAAAGGCCCACCTCACCTGGCCACCCCTCCACTCCTATCATTCACCCCACATAAGCCTTGGATGTGCAGAGCCCTGGTCAACTGGCACCAATGGCAGGAAAATTGACAGGTCTAAAAGTGGCAGAGAGCTGCTTCTGAGACCACAGGCACACAGAGGGAGGAGTCCTGGCAGGCTGCCCCTCCACCCCCAAATCATCCTGGAATACATCAAACCTTAGTCGATTCCTGGGATTTGAAGAAAATTAATGAGTGGGCTGGGGGAAAGTGCCCTTTAAAAGCCACAAAAGCCCTTACAGCTCCAGAGTATCGACCTCCTGGGAACACAGAACTGGAGTCCTGGCAGCTCCCAGCTTACACACACACCTAGGCACTCCCAATTGGGTACCACCACACAGATTTTAGTAAAGTGCAGGTATGTTTCTTCATTGAATTAAATGTTAGTGAAAAAAGGAAGCAGAAAATTGCAACTGGTGTGGGTACTTACTACCACCCCCTGATGGTTGTTTGATGGCACTGCAGTGCCTAAAACATTACATGATTCTTCTTGGAACCCTTTGCAATATAAATGTGGACACCTCTGACTAGAGACAACTGTAAACCAGTTTTTAATCAATGACTCCCTTAAAATAATTCAGTGATATGGTTTGCCCGCATCATGTGTCTCATTTTCCCCATCTATTATTGGAATAGTGTTAGCTTCCATCATGGATGAGATGTGGGATAGCTGGGCAAAAAAGAGAATTTTGAAGCATCAGTGTTTTTAAGATTCAGGAATCCCTGGCAAAGTGCTATCAAATGCAATTTCTTATTTATTACCCATACTGCTTTGTTTGGGAAATCTCACAGGAACAGGGTTTTCTTGAAAGTATTGCAGTATTGTTTTCAGTCAAGGTGGATATAACAAAAAATAACAAAATGTCCCAAAATCTTGTGATCCTTCCCCTTCCAGTCTCAGACTTGGAAGTACAGTTTTAGGAGGCAAAAAATCCTAAATGTACATGTTCAAATTTGTAGGAAATTACCACCTTCAAGCTCTGAATATCCCTAGTAATTAAAGTGATAATTAAAGTTAGCTAATGAATACCCAAATTATGAGATGTATTATTTAAATTACATTGTCATGTTTAACAGACCATTAATTTTAAGGGATTTGTAAGTCTCAAAATATTTAGCGATTTGGTTTGTAAAAGACTGCAAACTTTTGAATGCTTTTGTGAAGCTTGAAGGAGTAGTCATCTTATATAGGTACCTAAGAAAGAGTTAAACTTCTGGTAATTTTCCAATACTGGCTGGGCCATAAATATCACAAGCCTTTCTCTCAGGAATTTGGTATTTCCACTTCTGTCTGCAATAAATAAGGAATTGCACAGGTGTGTGACTGTGAAAATGAAATGTCTATTTACTGTTTATTTTCAGGCCTAAATAAATGTAATCATAAGCAGCAACACCAAATAATAATCACCACCAAATTCTTACCATATTATAATAATACAATAATAATTTACACAATTCTTACCTATTTTCCTCTTCAGAATATTATTTATAATTCTAAGGGATTAGTAACTGAAAGTTGCCTGAGGCAAATATTCAGTTTGGTTCTTTTTTTCCCTTGAACTGCTTTCTTCAGTTCTATCTAATGCTAATGTAATTGCAGATCCATTCTGAATATAACTTTGTGCTACTAACAAGGAAAAACAGAATTTTACATGTGCTTATAAAGATCATCATAGCACCCAAAAAGAAGCCTACATTTTGAATATCTATGTATATAGGGCTGGAAAAAATAAGTAGATAAAGCACTTATTTTTAAAGTACTAAAATACTATAAGTAAATAAATAAATAAGCTATTTATTTATAGTTAATTAGTATTCTATGTTAATAAAGGCATGTTGATACAATATGCAATGCATATTAATATATTAATAATCTATTAATAATAACAAATAAGTAAAATACCCTGGATATAGCTTTAGGAAAGTTTTGTTGGTTTGGGGGTTGTTTTTTGTTTTGTTTTGTTTTGTTTTTGTTTTTACGAACGTGGATGGCATGTCAACCAACATTCCATTTGCTTTCTCAAGTAAAATGTCTTTGAACAAAGAATTAGGCGACTTGAATTTATATTTTGTGCCTAATACAAACCTCTATTCTGTCCATTCAGAAAATGATACTTGAAAATTACTGTGGTCTAAATCACCACAATTCTGCTGTCCATGTACTCAGTGTTAGAAGAGACTAGATCCCAAATTTTTTGAAGAAAACAATACAAATAGTTATTTCATGTGTTATGATACCTTCTGTGTTTGCCACGCATGATAAGATCTTTATAGCGTAAGGAAATTTTGTTCCTGTTTGAAGTGCCTAAAATATTATTCTGGTCTTGACCTTGGAAAGGCTTCTTAAATATTTACTGTAGTTTAAATATAGTTGCAGTGCCAGAATAACTCCTTGCAACAGTATGAAATCTTAGGGTGCTTTCCATGTTAGAGTTTTCTAGTTCTCAGCAGAAGTTGCCAGCAAGAGTAGTTCACTGCTGTACATTCAGAAATGGATTTGAGAGCATGGTTTTGTATAAAAATACTGAAACTTCTAGCACTCTATTGGTTTAAAATTTACTCCCAGAAGAGGCACTTTAGAAAAGTCCATAAAGAGGCTGCTCTAAACTCTGCAGCACTGACTTACTTTCATCATCTTTGAGCTCTGGCAGCAATTAAAAACATCACTGCAGAGCTGTGGACATACCAGTGAGTACATACTCATTCACCCATGACTATAATGACTCCAAAAGAGAGCAAAGAATATGGTTAAAAACTGTCAGTTTGTTGGGTAATTATTAAGATTCTTCAAAATAATTATAGATGTGTGAACAAAGATATATTTGCCCAAAGCTATTTCTCAGAGTGAAAAGGTGTGAGTTTAAGTACATATTGCACATGTTTTAGTCATCAGCCAAAAGCACTGTATATTAGAAATATTTGTCTCCACCACTAATAAAATTAAACGCAAAATATACAGCTTAATTAATGATGGCCATTGCATAGCAAGTCCACAAGATTCAGGACATTCAAGCTTTGAGCTGATATACTTGCTGTTTAATATTTAGTGACTTAGAATATTATGATTGTTTCTGTAATTTTAATATTTTCTATATTTAGAAATAACAATTTAAAGTCATGGTATAAGTGCCTGTCAGAATTTGCCTTGAAACACAGATAACAGTCATTACGCTACCCGTGTAGTTTATGACATCAATAAGGACCTCCAATAAATTACAAGCCCTTAATTCACACTAGGACCATCTATTATCTTATATTTATTTATTTTACCAACATTGTAGCTATAATACCCTTTTGATGCCAACATGTCCTGCTATGAAGAATTAGATATGTGTTTAGGGTGTCACTAGCTATAAACAAAAACATGAGCTTTTGTAGGTTTATTTACTTCTACAGTCATTGAATCCTTTCTCATAGTGGTAGAAAAGTGTTCTTCCTTTACAAGTTGACTACTGATGGTTCTAAACCCAGGCAGGTCAGAAAGAAATAGGGGGCTATGAGGAATAAAGTATGAAATTAACCAGCTCTTTAAGTAAAAACTTTTAAAATTGTTGCTAATTTTTTTTTTATCAGAAAATAAATTCATGTAATGTAAATTAAAATATACATAAAAGCAATAAACAACAGCTTCACATACAATCTACTGAGTTCTACTTCACTAAACATGATCAGCTTCTTTCAGAGCATAATAATAATTCCTATGGGCAAGCTATAGCACAGTCACATGTAGCACTTGGTTGAAAGTCCCTACAACAAGTTACTTCACTCTGAAAGGTGCATCATTTCAAGCATTAAAATCCTGCTGCTCTGGCATAATCAGCTAAAACAACCAAGAACAATATTCTGAATTTAAAGGGCGTTATAATTCCATAACATATTGAAAGACTGAACCACATTAGGAAAAAAAAGTTTCTCAAGGTCCATACTGTGCCTCTTTTCTAAGAAAAAAAATGGAACACAAAACTGCAGAGAAAGTTGATGACATGTAAAAAAACCCCAAAAACAAAAAAACCTTCCAGAAAGTCTCAGTATTAGCGGAAGAAAACTACTGTAAGTTCCAGTAGTATATTAGATGTTTTTGTAACACATCAAAGTTAAAGTTTAGACTCATTTTCTCACTCTGTTGAACTCTTTTTTTGGTTTGTTTTGCTTTTATATACAAAACTTAAGTTAATAAATAAGGAAGTAAGAGGAAAGTCCAGAACATTTCAGTTCGAAGTAAGAATAGCATCACTTACCTAAAGATAGGTCTTTGGAGATGCTTTTTCTTGATTGTAACACAATCATCCATTTAAAGGAAGAAGTCACTTTCCCCCCTGCAAATAACTCCAAAAAGTCCCAGGAGTAATCTGGAAACTTGTTCTTTGCTACTGTGCTGTAGAGAGCACACAGAATGATATTTTGGTGCTGGGGGAAGCTTCCCTCCCTCTCTCTGACAGTTGAACAAAAAAGGGCCATAGAGGCCACATACGACAGGCACGTCTGTGCAACTACCAAAACACACAGGCTGTACAAAAGCACTGGAGACCAGTTGATCGAAGCAGGGAATTGTACTGGATTCCTTTCAACTATACAAGGAAAATGTGAAACTTTGCCAAGTGTTACCCAGGTAAAAATGTGTTAGATTATTCCAGCCATAAGAACACTTCTTACACATGCTGGTCAAAGTCTTAAATGCAGAGTCACTCTCTCTCTCTCTCTCTTTAAAAACAGTGTTCTGAGGCTCAACTTTTTTTTCTTCAAAATAAAAGTTGTGCAGCTGTTTTAGCATTGCCATATGAGTACCTTCAGAAAGTTTGTTCTGGTAAAAGAACTGTATACAAATTAATGAAGACAGATGGATCTAGTCTGTGAGGCTGGCTCTACTTCAAGAGATTGTAATTGTTTTACAATCTGGCTTTTATTCACTGCATGATGTGTGGATATAACTGTGCAAATTAAAGCACTGCTCATGATTTTTGGCATTCATAACCCAATAACCTACAGTTGGCTGAAGCAGAGTATGGTGTTTACAGCTGGTGGAACCATAACTACTCAAAACAGACCAGCCCTGTATGAGGTAAGAAAATAAAAGTGACTGAATTCACATGGCTCCATTAGTGTACTTCTATTGTTTACACCAAAAACTGCAATAGAGATTCAAGCTCAGGGAACATATAATGATGAAATCTGACTTTGGAATTGCACCAAAATGGATCAGAAAGAACTCAGGTGAAGGCAATAGTGTTAAATTGGAGTAAGTGCCATTGTACAGAGATTATAGAGAGGATCTTAAGTTTTTCCGAGGTGTGTAAAACTAGAGCTTTATGATGTATGATTAGTTATGCAACACCACCAAAACCAAATTAAATCTGAGAGATGCTGTAAATAGAGTGTAATCAAACATCAGGATAAGTCATGCTGAGATGCATCTCAGCTTGTAAAGAGTTTATGTTAAGAATGCATAGCTTGATATCAATACCTTTGATGAAGTTTACAAAAATTCCATAAAAAAACAGACATCATAACCAGTGGGTTTTTATACTGTCCCTATTAAAGTAGTATCTGAGCAACTTAGTGGATCTCAGCTAGCTAGACAGACAGACAGACAGACAAGTAATGTAGATGTATGCTACCTCAATAGACCATGAATTAAACTTTAATTTAATGTTATCCCCTTAATCTCATCTATCCCTCAATGAGGATCACTTCCTACACCAGTTCTTAAAGGGATACATTAAAAGAAAAGAATGATAGTCAAATGTTGATTTTTCCACTGGTTTTCAATGGTAATTGCACACCATTAATGCCTTTGAAAATCTATTTTAGGATTTATTTTAGATTTTAGAAAAAACTCTCTTGCTAGGACAAGTTACCCAGAGAAGTTGTGGAGTCTCCATTCTTAGAGGTTTTTAAGACCTGACTAGACAAAGCTTTGGGTGGGATGATCTAGTTATGGATGGTCCAGCTTTGAGCAGGGGGAGACACTAGTCGAGCTCCTGATAATAATATCATATTATTCTATGATATTTCTTATTTATAAAAGAGAGAAGCAATCAATGTCAGGTATGGGGCCAGGAAACAATAAGCAACAGCTTTACCTGCTATGACAAGTTCTCTTTTTTTTTAATTGCTTGATTAATTTAGGACACTAATTTATCTTGTAAGGAGAAAAACAAGCACCTATTCAGGTCCTGGTCAGTTACAGCCATCTAAATGTGTAGTCAGAGGTCTCTCTCCAATTATTTTTTTCTCACTTAAAGTTTTCCTCATACTGCAGTTGAACCCAAATGCCAAGAGAACATTACCACATTTACTCAAATCCAAGACAAGTCCTGTCCCCCGTTTGCATTCCCCCCCACACACACACTATTTAACATGGGAAAAAGCCTGCCCCTTGTCTTGGATTTGAGTACTAGGTGGTGGGAGAGGCAAGGTGGCTGCTGCATTTCTGGCACTGACCCAGAGTTGGGACCACAGCTGCACCTTTGACCTGCCTCCCTCCCCCCACAGCCACCTCTGAAGCCCCATTACCAGGCCTCCCCATTACCTACCCCTGTCCCCCAGACACACATGCAGCCTGACTCGCTGCTTAACCCAGGCACTGCTTTCCCTACTGAAGTGATTTAAAGCAACCCTTCAATAATTAGATTCTATACATTGAAAATTATAATAAAGCTTTCAGTGTTCCATGTATAGAATCTAATTACTGGGACAGCATCTTAAATTCAGATTCATTTTGGATTTGGGTAAATGTGGTATCTTTTATATATTCCTATGTTTTACCTAGGGTTTTGAGAAAAATACCTTGAGGATCTGTGCGTGGAGTTATATTGTTTTTTATCATTCCAGTGAGACAAGCTGCAGTTGGACATAAGGAATTGATCTTCTGGGACAACCTAAATGATAAAATCTATGAGGACAGTGTAAGGCCCTAGTAAGGAGTAGATCAGTGATTTTCAAACTTCCTAAAGTCACAGAACTCTTTCATATCACTTCTGTCTACTGTTGTA
This sequence comes from Caiman crocodilus, assembly GCA_030014935.1. Classification (NCBI taxonomy): domain Eukaryota; kingdom Metazoa; phylum Chordata; order Crocodylia; family Alligatoridae; genus Caiman; species Caiman crocodilus. The sequence continues at coordinate 48,171,122 of JAGPOW010003685.1, forward strand.
CCCCTATCTCTGGCTCCACAGGCTGCTTGAGCTAACACAGAGCCAGGTGATCCAGCCTGGCAATGGATCTGTTCTGCCATTACACTTAATCTTTTTGAGGAGCCTCTGATGTTCTCAAGGTTTATCAGAACACTATCTGAAAACCATTGAAGTAGATCAAATATGGTTTTCTTTTTAGAGGCTCCTCTCCTTTCTAGCAGTTGTATGACATTCATTGAATAAATTGGTTGAGAGAGCTGGGAAAATTCTGACAAAAAGAAAAGTATTATGGGAAATATAAACAAATATTTCTAAAAACAATTTTATTTTTTCTTGGTTTGTTTAAAATTGTTTAAAAATGTTATTTGGCTATAGTTGTGCGCCCCCCCACCCCAAAACTATTAATAGGAGTTGTATCATTTAAAGCATTAAGCTAGTTTCTCCAGTGAGGGGCTTTTCACAAAGATTAGCTAGATTAACTAAAGCTCTCATCTACAAAGAATATTTCCATGTTGTTCAGTTGAAAATTATCACATATATCTGGGGTGCTCAACCCCCAAGCTGTGGGCCAAATTTGATCTACGGAACCATGTGATCCAGCCCACAAGTCTCCCCAAGGGTCCAAAAATTCAGCAGTGGGGAAGTGGTGGTAATTAACACTACCACCGCTCTGCCACCACCAAATTTCCAAGCCCCATTTGACCAGATTTACTTCAGCCAGGCCTCCCCATGCAGAGTGGTCTGGCTCTATTCCCACATGGGTGGGTAGAGTCATTGCCTAATCCAGGCAAGTTGAAATGGCCTGGTTAGAGCCCAATTCAGCTGAATAGAAATGGCCAGGGCCTGTTTCAGCCACATGGAAATCGGCCAACTATGGCTAACGTAGATGTGGGGAGGCCAGCTGGGGTCTAATGTAGCTGCATAAGTTTGGGCTCCAGACAGGTCCTTCCCATGTGGCTGAATCAGGCCCCAGCTGGGTCAGGACCACACACTGGATTGGGCCCACAAGTGGGATGTGGCCCACAGATAGACCTAGGAACACTCATCCAGTCCACAGGCTGAAAATGTTGGGCACCGCAGGTATATATGTGTCACAGGGGGACAAGTCCTGGGGGCACTCCGAAGCACCCCAAAGGAGCTGCGGAGGTAGAGGTGAGCAGCAGAGGGGAAAAAGAAAGGAAAGAAAAATGACGGTTACTCACCTCAGGATCGCCAGAGAACCCCGTACGCAGCTGGAACGATGGCAGGAAACACCTGCAGACAGTGGGTGACGTCAGCCTGAGGCACCAGCCGGACAGAATAAAGGAAAAGGCCGTGGCAGGGACCAGGGGAAGCACGTGGCTGCTGGACAGAGGCCGCAGCAGAAGCAGCTAGAGTTGCGGAACAGGTGGAACAGGCTCCAAGCAAGAAAGCGAGCCTGGGAGACACGGCTTGCCAGATCCAGCTGCCAACGCGTGCTCCGGGCTAAAGAGCAAGCCCAGAGGACACAGGATACCAGAGCCAGCTGCCGGCACGTGCACTGGCCAGGGGAGAGGGACCGGAGGACCCCGAGAACCAAGACCAGCAGCAGACAAGCCACCCGGAGGCTGCGAAGAGCCCCGAGAGGGACGGAGGTCGGGGAGTGGCGTAACCAGAACGGGTGAGCCAGGGGAAAGCGGGGAGCGAGCCGCAGGTGTGTAGAGGGACCCATGGACCGGAGAAGGCCCAGAGGGAGGACGGCGACCCGAGACAGACCCAGGTGGGAGAAGGGAACCTTGGGATCGCCCGGAGAGAGAACGATCGGACTGGTGGGAGCCGGAGAAAGAGGACTATGGCATGGAGAACCCGGAGAGAGTGTCTCTCCCAGGGGAGTAAGATAAAGAGTGGTGGGTAGCCGGCCCAGAGGGTGAGGGCTAGCGAGCAGAGCTGCGGGTAGCGGCTTGACGTAGGGACCAAGACCCCATTAGACGAATAGCAGTGTTTAAGTTGTTAGAGCGTTCCTTTGTTTGTGGTACCCAGGGTAAGAAGGGGCTGTGGGGTGAGAGTAGGCAGGGAGGAAAGCCTTCCTCGTTGGTGGCGGCCATAGAAAGCAGCAGCAAGAACACCTGGAACCGCCGGGCAGGGTAAGGGCGAGGTGAAAGGGGTGGAGGAGCCTCGCAGAAGATCTCGACTGCATGTAGCCAGAGGGGACAGCCACCCGGAGGGATCTTCCACCCACTGGAAGATCAAAGTCGTGGCAGGCGAGAAGGGGCGGACCCTGGAGCAGAAAGTGACCTGCCCCAAGGCTTCCTGTGACGGCCAGCCGAATAGCTACAAAACCTCACGGCAAAGAGGCCCGAGGTAAGATGTTCGACGCCCGGCGGCTACAATATGATATTCAACATGTTTTTAAGACTTTGCATATATGTAGCTCAAGTAGATAAACAAGGTAACTTAATTTTCTACCACAAGAGGAATGCTTTTGTTTGAAGCAACTGTTACAGTGCCTCTCAAAAACTCTTTTACAGGTTATTCGTTCCTGATTTCCATTGCCTCAGATTAATCATGCTGGCTGTAGTTAAAATGGTGAAAATACATTTATCTTTGGATGTCGTAGGGGTCCCTTATTGAATTCTCAAGCCCTGAAAGAAATTCAGGCAAACAACATCTCACTTCTTTATTCCCCAATTAATTTTCAATTATTGATGACACTGTGGAAGAAAATAATGTTACCTTTTGCCATTCACAAAACCTGAGTTTCTCCAATAACAAGAACTAAAGTAACATACAAGTACTTTTAAAACATAATCCTATTTTTAATCCAAGTGACTGCATATGAGCCACACTCCAAATATTGTCCCTGCATTTGCCTTTATGCCACATAAATCTTATTTTGTGTAGCTCTTTCCCAGGATTTTGTCCCCTTTTTTGTACATGCCCTGGAAATGTAATTACAATACTTACCCTATTTTAATTTATTCTCTTCAACATTTTAGCAGATAATTTACTAAAAAAGAATTTGTATGTGTCTGAGAAGCTTACTGCCTTTCCATTCCAGTCTTGAAGGGAAAGACACACTACCCTCACTCAACTAAAGATCCAGCTAACTTTCTCATTGCTTACTCTTTATTAGGGGACTACAAAATTGCAGTTTGTTCTATGGTTTTCTTCAGGTTATTCAACTGGGAAGAAGAAGCCTACCCCCTTCCCCAGAAATGACAGGGCATTTGGGTCAGTTACATGACCCATGTTATATCACTACCCAGCTCTTTCTAATGCCTTGGCTACTTTTCCAACAGTCTCTTCTTGGGGCAAGGTCACAATGTGCACAATGCACAATGTGCATTATCATATCAGATAATCCCAACAGAATGGGAGAAATTTGCTTCTACAATCCCCAAGTCATTTAGAAAGAAAAAATGCCCAAAAGAACATTCATATTCAGATTTCTCCTACCAAAAGGAAAAGAGTGTTCAAAACAAAAATCTAGATTGGGAAAAACTGCTGCAATCTGTTATGCCTCATGTCCATATTTTTCTCTGTGGGCCAAGTTCCTAAGTGGGCTACATCACCCATAATTCACCACATCTGGAGACTCCAAGAATGCAATATTGTATCTCATCAAAAGAGGGGACCATGGTGTATCACAGGAGATGTTGTATAGCTAGAGACCAACCAATAGAGGATAAAGAGGATGGGAGGTACTATAGGGGCATGCCTAAATTACATTTTTCACTTTTCATCTGAAGCTTATAATTGAAAAGTTTTACTTCTATATTTCTTGCTGAAAAATCCAAACTCCCTAAAGAAGGAAAGAAAACTTCTAACCAATTCTGTTCATCAAGTTTAAAAACTTGGATGTAGATACTTAATTCTAGGCATCTAAGTTTGACATTTGGGGTTTAAATCCCTTAAATGTCATAGTTTGTGTTTAACATCTATGAGATTACTGGCTTGAAAGGTTACCCTCTCTCTTGTTCACTCACTAAAAGAAATAGAAAAATATGAGAAATAAATTAAAAATATGTACTTATTTTCTGGAATACCTAGAATAATACTATATCTTATGTGTTTTATTAACAGAATATCATTTCACCTTTCTATCACTACTGATTCTATTTAGTAAATATCTAGAGTGATACAATCTTCAGTAAGCTAAAAATTCTTTTTAGACTAGAAAATCAATTATAACCTGGGCTCCTATTAATAACATACATGCATGGATATGCCATGTGCACAGGGCATGAAATTCACTCCACCTTTATAAACCCTGAGTTTTTTAAATTTTCTGCAAGTGAGAAATGGAGAAGGTGAGGAAGTGAAATTCATCTACCCCAATTCACAATCACAATATGGGTCTGTCTTGCTGGGCTCCCCATAAACTGGAATAGCAGTCATAGCCACTTCATGCCAGCTGCAGTGAGACCACTAGTTAAGATCCACAACTTATCCTCTGACCTGCTTCAAAAATACCTGATGTACCTGTGAATTTATACATTTTACCTTTTGTGTGGTGCTCCAGGCTGTTCTTAAACTGTCCTTCCGCCTAAACCAGTGGTTCTCAACCTTTAGACTCAAGGCACCCCTTAGAAAATAGTAGCTCTTGACTTTCGCTCATTTTTAACTACAGAATTATAATAGAGCAATCCTTCTGTCACAAACAACTCAAAGACCACAACAGCTCAGAATTCTGTTGACTCTTTAGTTTCCATTTGGTTTTATCTTGAGATTCATGTTTGTACACCTAACAGTGTTAATATTGTGTGACATTCTGTCCTTGAAGGACAGAATCCTTGATCCTTGAAGGATCTCAAGGCACCCAAAGGTGCCACAGCACCCTGACTAGCCCATATGTGATCATGCAACTGGATGACAACTTTAAACAGTCTTAATGTAGGGCTTAAGGGACTTTGTGCTGGACCACTACACAAAGAATAAAAACTATAAGTGCACAAGTGCATCAAGTACCACAAGTTCAAAAAATATAGTACTTACCATCTCAAATTGAAGGTCAATAATATTTTACAAGATAAATTAGAGTTACCCATATTTTCCAAAGGGCATACCCATATTCATCAACAAAATCCATCATGCTGTTTTTCCGACAAACAACCATGCTGTGGTTACATTGAACTGACTGCACTCTACATAGATAAATGTGTAGGACAGTTTGAATGTATTTATTTGTGTTCATATCAGCAACTGGAAAAAAATGCTCTGAAACTTAGCGTAATGACTTCTTTGAGTTTGTAGAAGTAGGCAGTACTGGAGATAACCAAGACTCTTTCAGGCTCAGTATAGAAAAGTTGGAAAACTAATTCCTGATTACACTGTAGTACATGTGGTAGAGTTATGTGCAAATGTAAAGGTCTTTAAGACTTGATTTTCTTCTTCACCTTTCATAAATATGAGTACTTATAAAATAGTTTTAAATCTCACTCTCTCACTTTCTCTGTTTCCAAATATATACACACACAAGAGTGCAAAGGCTATCAAAGTCATATATAAAATTAATTTTCCTGCTAAGACCTTCCAGCTTGTATGAGAGCACTGTGGCTCCAGTTTATGGAGTTTCATAGTCCTTTATATTTCCTTTTTGTTTCAAATTTGTATGGAACACAAAGCAAAGCAAAATTCCAAACAAATTCTTGAAATTGTACCAGAAAAATCTGTGAAATAGGCTATCTGTAAATCTCCACAACCTCTCCCTATGTGTGCTGCTGCCTTATATGCATGGGTCTGGTTATTCTGCAAGCCTGTTCCTTCCACCCTGACGTTTTCAGAGCATACCTCCCAGGTTTCCTTCTGTTTTTCATGGGTTCTTTGTGACACAGCCTGTCATTGTATGCTATATCCTTAAAGAAAAAGTTCCCATGAATACCTTTGGACAAGAAGGGTAGACTGAGGTTTGAAACAGGTCTTGATACCCAAAATTAGTCATGAAATCAGTCTTTCTTAATATGACCTTTTAGGAGACTATATAGGCAGTTAGATACTGGAGAAATCTTTATTTCTTGTAGTTCAGTTCTTTTTAGAAGTGGAATACACACCAATAAAGCCAATTTATGTCCTTACATCAGTGATTCTCAACTGGGGTGCCACAGTTCTACCATACCTTGAGATCCTTCCAAGGATACCATGGAATGCTAAGGAGTGTTAGAATTGGTAGGTTAGCAAACATGATTCAGATTATAAACCAAGAGGGTGCCTGTACATGAGCATGGAGGCTGCTCCAATGCACTGTAATTACAGCCCGTCAGAGCAGACTGTTAATCAAGTCTGCTGGAACATGGTAATTACCATGCTACAGTAGCCTCCCATGTCTCATGTATCAGCAACCCCGTGCTTCAAAATGGTGATGGGGGCGGATGAACTAAAGCTTGTCAAGTTAGTAATTAGGATATGGCCACTCAGTTAAGTAGGTAACCAGCCTGATACAGACAAAGGATCTGCAGACATGGTATGATTCACAAATTAAAATGCATTGTTTCAGTCGCATATCGTGGGTCTCTGGCACCCAAGGGCGAATACTTTCATTTGTGCCCCCCACCCTCCCATCCATGGCCAATTGCCAAGCGGGGCGGGGGGTGGTCCCTGGCACTCAATTGCCAAGCCCAGAAATGCTGGTGGTGAAACCAGAAGTGCCTCCAGGGGACTGAGTACCCACCAGGGGGCCCAGCTAGCACCCTCCCCACCCCCATCGGTATGCCACTGGCATTGTTCTTCTCATTCATTGTCTACCTGTGTTTACTGGATCTCATTCATTGTCTACCTGGTGATTATTACATTGTGGTTTTCTGAGTTCACTGGAAAAGAAAAATTGTTCTATTATTTTTCTGTAGTCAAAAAATGAGTGAAAACTAAGAGCTGGCATTATCTGAGGAGTGCCTCGAGTGTAATGAGGGGTGCCTTGAATCTAACAAGGTTGAGAACCACTGCCATAGATCATCAGCGAAAGCCAATTCTTATGGTTAGCAGTAGTAAGATTTTTCTCAGGTAAACAAACCAGACACATTGAATGCCACCAAATAATTACATAGCATCAGAAAGACTATAAGTACAGAAACAGACTGAAAAAAGGGAATTATCTGTGTCTATGAAACTTGATTCTGTCTAGCTGCACAGGAGGAACTAAAGAGAAACAAAATCAATCAACTTAGAGAATAGAAGTTCTAAGAGTATGTACTCTGAACAAAACTTCTAGCAGCTTCTTCTTAAATCACAAATAAGGAGAAACAATACCATTAATTACTAATCTAAGTCAAAGAGGAAGCCTGATACATTTGAAAACCATAGATTATTATTTGTGGGAAACTTGAAGCCTCACACCCAACTCCCAAACCTGGAGGGTTGGGAGATTTTTGTCCCCCATCTCCTTATCCATCAAGCAGTCCAGCCAGGACTAGAACTCCTACCAACATAGCTCATTGGATCACAGAAACTTGCAAGCAGCTCTGTCATGCCAAAGTTATGGAATGGTACATATATAAAGCCCAAGCAGAAAAGGATGGTAATAATTCCTCCCAGCAGTTTCTTGTCAACCTGAGTTGAGTACCTTGCAGGGTCTCTCTAACCTCTCCATGGACTGAGACTTAGTAGTGGTAGAGAAGCTTGTGTGTTCCAATGATCCCCATAGCTATGTCCTCTAGAGTCTCAAACTCCTAGCAGAGTCACCCATTGTGAACAGGCTTGAGGGGAGGTTCCAGAAATACCATGGCCCAGCCCTCAGTGGCAGATCAGACAGAAGATGTCAGGATCTCCCTTGCCACTGGTCCCAGATCTCCAGCTTCTCAAGATTATGTAGTTGCTGTTTCCTCACAACAGCTTCTTCACTTCAAACAGTCATGCACAGGTTTCTACCACAGGAATCAATGTGCTCTGCTATATCATCCTCCAAAAGCTCTGAAGTGATGGGCCAGTGGCTGCCACGACTCAGTAATCCTATTCAGGATTTAAGGATCCCCTCTGCTCATCCCACAGGAGAAATCAGCTAGACAAGGTGCCATAAACCTAAGCTGTAAGATGGTGGTTGGCTGCAAAAAGTTAAGCAAGTGGCTACAAAGCAGAGATAGCTGCAATCTTATGACAATGAGGAGCAGGAACCTAAGTTTTAGAGTGGACAAGATGCTGATGCAAGTAAACATTGGTCCATGAAGCAGTCTCTTGTCCATCTGAATATATTTTTAAGAACATTTTCAGTACCTCAGTTTTATGTATTCTATTCTTTTGAGTTGAGATTTTATGCTTTGCATGTTCAGTGAGGAGGAAAAATGAAGGGAGGGGAGAGAAAGTGGGAAGGAGAGAGAAATTCCTTTGGGATTTGGGATGCTAAATTAGTTCTCAAATACACAAGTCAAAACTTGGCATTCCTTGGTTTTGAGCCAGTATAATGTTATTATTGGCTGTTGTGGATGGAATTTCAGTCTTTATTGGAATAAATTTTAATTGTTTTGCCATGTGCTTTCTGAATGCATACATAAACCTGCATACTGAACAGTAGAACTTCTGAGTAAATGCATTTTATGCTTTAAAGAGATTATAATATATTCTGCCTTCAGTTCAGTTCTGGTTAAACTTCTAAATATAGTGATTAAAATGTAAATGACAGTAAAGCTATACAATATAATTTTTGAAAGATAGCAAAGAGAATGTGAGTTAACTTTAGGGATAAGGAAAAACATCCAAAAAAGAAAATGGAAAGAACTAGGGCACATGTCAAGAATGAAGCCAGAAGTGCTGCTATGGCATTTGGGCCATGGAACAACTGCAGGAACATGTAAATAAGACTGACCAAAGGAATCACTCTACTGAATTGTGAGATTTCAACAGACAGCAGACCCAGGATAGAGGGGGTGACAGAGCCCATATTAAAGGAGATGAATAAAGATTCAAGATTTCTGTGCCACCAGTACTAAAGCAAATTACAGTTTATCTTCTAAATGTTGTTACAAACTTATTTTTATGACAATTTTCCCTTTGGTACACAAGAGTTCTCAGCTGAAAGATCAGACTAAAGATGACAATTTGCAGTCACTTCTGTCCTGGTAGTGCCTAAATTATTCAGATCTTCTTTGTAGATTAAGGAGAAGCTTTACTCAACCTAAACAACCATAAACTTCAGGTAAAGATCTTTAAACAATCATTGGTTACATATCTTAGTGATGGCATTGCAAAAAACCTGAAAGAACCACATGTTAATTTCAGTTACAGGCATATGAAAAAAGTAAATGAATGAATGAACTATTATTTTCTACATATTCCTTGCCTGGATTTCTTGTTCATATATTTTTCCTTTTGGAAAAATCTTTCTTCATTCATACTTTCAAAACCATGTTTCAGAAATATCAATTTCAAAACTGGGGTTTAATCACACAATGCAATCAAATTACTTAGCATGCATGCACTTCATAAATTTTGGAAGAGAGAGTGCTGTGCCAGCATCCCTGGATTAAACAGAGTAATTTTTGCTTGCTATCTTCTCCTGGGTAGTAAAAAGTGAGTACAATATAATTGTTTTTCACTCAGGTGCTAAACTGACAGCAGAGATGCCAAATTGAGGTATGTTGTGACAGCTTCAGAATGTGGGGTAGGGATCATGATTTGTATAACTTTAGGCATTGTAACTTATATTACATGAGTTGGATTTGTTAGCTGTTGAACTCCCAATAACCTAGGGCAGGTGCAGACTATTAGCCTGGAGTTAAAAGGCCATGTTACCAAATCCAAGAGGTTCCCAGTTCCCCTTGTTAGGTACATTTAAAGTTCACGCACTTATTTTTCTTAAATTGCTTTAATAAAAACAAATGTTCAATAGCCATTGAGGTCTTTTATTCACGATTATTATGGGTGTGTAGGTAAAACAGGGCCCTAAATTAAAGTGGTGGGTTTTAAAAAATACTGCTTCAATTTAGGGTTGATTAACCCCCTCATGTCGTCCACACACCCCACTGACTTACCTGCCTGTCTTGCGGGGAGGGGAAGGTAAGCTGCCAGCAGGTGGACCAGTCCCTGAGTTGGGAGGGGAGAGGGGGCTTCCCTCCGCAGCAGCTGTGGGGCCCCCCCAGGCAGCACCTGCCCACAGGCACTGGCTCAGGTGGTCACAGGTGGGGAAGCATTGCAGCTGCAGAGGGAAGCACGGAGTCCAAACAGCTCAGGAAGGCAGACAGGCTGCAGGGGGGAGGGAAAAAAAAAAGATGAGGCTCACCAGTTTTATTGAGTGGAGCTGCTTACCTGGGCTGCTGTCAGGCTGCCCGCAGGGCTTCTTGCAGAGCTGTGGAGCTGCATGGAACCCTATGCCTCGCTCTGTGGCTGTAGGGGCAGCAAACTAAAATTCTTTGAATGAGTTTTCGTTTGCTGTGCCCCAAGTCATTTAAGGTGCATTACACTGAAGAATTTCATACAGCAGCTGGAATTAATGCACAATTTGCTGCCGAGGCATGCAAACACTGACACTATTAAAATGGTGCAAAAGCATTTAGTCTACTTTAAAGTGTTGTGCACACACACCTCTTGTTTTGTCTACACCTGGCCTTTGGCATCAATTTCAACTTTGATAAAGTCATTTTAGATAAGAATGTTTGCTTTCTATTTCCTATCCACACTTAATTTTGCTCTAGTGAATAGTTCTTTAAAATCCCCACTTTCATGTGGACCAAAATCAACCTACCAATAATGGTTTAAGATCCACTTCTCTCTTTATATATGGGACATAATTTCTCAGTATTTTCTACATCTCACTACCAGGTACAAGGTAGTTACACTTCTTTTGTTATTCAAATTAACATCAAGCATACAATTTATGTTAATCTACTACAATCCTCACAAAACAAACTAGAACTGAAATTAATTCTCATGTCCAAGATAATATATCTAGATAAAGAATTAATAACAAATACTTATGATACATGATAAACTGATGCTTTTGGCTCAAGGTTGGCAATTGTTCATTGGGGATGTCAAACATTATGTGGCTCTTCTATTATGAAATAATTCCTATAAAAAACAAGATGTCTTTTTTAACTTCTATAATGCAAGAGATATGCTCCTTATCAAATATGGTCACATCTAAACTGCTTTATGGCAACATAAAATTGAGCCATCAGAAGATTTTCACCAGCATCACCTAAAATAGTAAAAATAATTTATTTCATCTGAGAAACTTTGCTCACATGAATGAGAACTCAAACAAGAATTATATTCAAGCAATAAGAGAAGAGGTACTGATTTTATTGTAACTGACTGCATGGTTATCTAAGCAATACAGCTTAATCGAAATATTGAGCCTCTGAAACTTGCAGTAATCTGTTTACAATAAAAACACACAAGTAAAAAACCACAAGCAACTGCCTGAAAGAGGACAGTCCCCAGCCACCTCCAAGCTGTATATGCAGCCTGGGGCTAGCAGAGAACTGTCCCAGACATGGGCAGGTCCCAGCCAGCTCCAGACTGGATGGGGAACTGTCCCCATGCAAGGAGTTCCCAGCCACTGCTCCACAATCACAATTGTAATCATGGAGTGGGGGGATGGAGAACTTGTTTTCAGCCTGTTCCCAGCCCCAACTCTGTGATTGCAGAGCAGGAGCTAAGAATAAGCTCCCACTCTTTGGGCTTATCTCCCAGCCCAAGCTCCATAGTCATGGGACTCAGGCTGGGAGACCCTTAACAGGGAGGCTCAGGCTGGGAGACCATTATCTCCCAGCCCATGTTCTGCAGTCATGGGGCTTGGGCTGGGAGACTTGTATCCCAGCCTGAGCCCCATAACCATGGGAATCAGGTTGAGAGATAAGGGTCTCCCAGCCCAAGCCCCACAACCAAGGGTCTCCCAGCCCCCACTCCCCAATCATGATCTTGGAGGAGGAGGTTGGAGCTCCCTGCTGCCAGGGCAGGGGGACATAGTCCATGCTTGGGTTCCTGTGGCAGAGCCCACCCCGACAGCAGGCAGTTCCTGGGGGTAGGGAGCTATCTCCTGCCCCCGGGGGGCTGACAGGGAGCAGATTTTGCTCCTCGTTAGGTGTCTAGATGAGTGCTGTGGTGCTGTTACTAATGCCAAGTAAATCTGCTACTTACATTTGCAGGGATCAAATTTATTCAGTATTAGGGAACTTTACTGAGAAGTAAGCATGTGCATATAATATACAAGCTTACTTCACAGTAAACTATGCTAATGGAAAGTTAAGTGTCTTGTGTAGAATACCATCTATTTCCTACGTATTCTTAATAATTAATCAGAACATCAACTAATGGGAATATTCTCTTTTACAAACTAGAATAACATATAAAGGCTTACTACTCCCTGTTCCTTTGTAGAAACCACTTTAATGGAGTGTTGGAATTCAATGAATGAGTGCTTGAATCCAGAGCTTTAATTCAGGTTTGTCTTTAGTGGAAATTTTATTTCTTCTTTGCAGTACTTACAGGAACTGGTTTCTATGGATGGAACTCTAGAATGAGCTGAAGTTGGGTGTCAAATACATGAAATGACGATAGAAGCTCTCCAGGACTATGCTGAGCCAGAGGAGTTATATGATTGGGAACAAGCTAAATTTTTCCATGAGTGGAAAAAAGCTTGAACATTTTGCTGCTGCATGCTATCCAGCATCTGTTAGCCTGAGGGCCAAAAGACAGGAATGAATGTACCCAAATTAATGTGCATTTCTTGGCTCATGCACATGAAACAATATGCCAATGACAAGCTAGCTCAGGAAAATATTCTAAAACAAAATAAAATAAACAATATTACTGGGGAAACTAAAATGTTCTGCAGTTAAATCAAATTAAGAGCTGGTTAAGATTAAATATGATTTATTCTTGTAGTGATACTGTGTATATTTTTTTAATCTTTCTATAAAGCTGTGCTTTGGAAATGACAATAGCCTGGTCAGAGTAGCATTAGGTTAGCGTAGCTGTGACTGACCAGTTGCATGAAAAAAAGAACTAAAACGTTAGTAATAAGGTACCACTTTTCTAGATGAAATAACTAAAACCATCAAAATCTATTCAAAGCTTATTTTCTTTTAACTTGTCGTTTTGTCAAGATCATTAGAAGTGTCAATAGTGTCACAACACACAAGGATCTAGCAAAGCTTTGATTTCATCCACAAAATAATGCATTTTATATGAAGCCATATCCATGGGCTTGTGTGAGTCATTGTATCTGAAGAATAAAGCTACATCCCTGTATCCTGAATGCAATTCTCTCATACCTACTTAATAGACAACAGTCCTGCTGTCCATCCCTGTTTCCTTTGTCACACAGTGTATTTCCAGATGAATAAGAGGGAACTATGTTGGCCTTTTCCAGAAAGCACAGACTAGAATTCTGCCTGACCCTGATGGTGGGACAGTGCCATGCCAAGCCATGGGCAGGCAGGTCTGGTAGTCAGCTCAAGGTAGGGAAAAGCCAGGAAATCAGTAGCTAAGAGAACTGTCCAGGGAACCAAGTCAGGTATCCAGAGGGTTGAGCAGAATGCAAGGTCAGGAAGCCAGCCAGGTCAGGGATCTGGGAGGTCAGGCCAAAGCGAGGTCAGGTATCTGGAGGGTCAGGCAGAGAACCAGGACAGGACACTAGGTGGGTCAGCTATTCAAGAACTCCATCACAGTTGAAAGTAGTGCAAGAAAAGGGTGCATAAGCCTAGGTTGAGAGCCTTGATGTCCAAACACTTTCTTTCCCAGGTCAGGGTTTTATATGGAAAAGGGTGAGGGGTGAGCTGGCTCTAGCTCCCCACACGGGCTGGGCCTAGCTGGAGAGTTCTGGCCACCTGTGTCCATCTCAGTGCTCTGCTGAGGAAGTGGTAGACCAGGATGAACAGTTCTGCCAGGTGGGTTCAAGGTCACAGCCTGAGAGAGAGAGAGAGGGAGAAGGTGGGCAGATAAGCTCCTTCTGTTCATCTCATAAGTGGTCCCTTGTGTATGTGCCAGATCAAACCTGAATCATTTTTTTTAAATCAAAGTATGTTTTTTGTAGCAATCCATATTAAAGACTTTGAGGATACATTGCTTGTAAACAGATTATAATAAATTATTCAGACTGCATAATAAAATAAGAGGAACAAGGAGGAGCAGAGAGAAATACAAGGCTCTAATCTCCCATCCCCTGCCACATGACCTGAGGTTTAGTGCAGATATATCCTTTAATTTTTACATTTAATAAAATTTCTCTTCTCTTCTACCCCCAAAATAATTGCATTTGAATTACCGTTAATAGGTATCTTAAGTGAAATTTGTTATAGCAACCTCTTTATAATAAAAGGGTTTTTTTCCTTATTTAATAATGCATATTGGCTTTACTTTGGTATACTATGAATGACTGCTCTCAAGTGCATGTAATGAAGAAAGAACTTAACAATTGCAAGCATTTAAATATCAAGTAAAATTAAAAAAAGCATAATATCATTAATGACTACATGACAGGTACAAAATATAATTGCTCATTTACCAACTGCTCTAACAAAGCACTAGGGACATTTATGAACCTAGGCTTTTTACTGACTTGTAAGAATTCTGAATAAGTAAGTGGCCTGTGTCTCCACTACTTCTGTCTATAAAATGTCATTTAACTGACATCCTTCATACTTGAAGCAATATAGTGGAATTTAATTATTCCTTTATCTAGATTGGTTATGTTAATTCTACTATATTTTTGACCCCACAGGAAACTACTCTTGGAATGAGACCCTATGAACCACTGAGAAACTCTAATCAGAGAGATATTCATGTAAGCATACGAGCTAAGGAGAAGAAAATAAGAGATAGCCACAGAAAACAGAAATATGGCAACAGTCCATCTTTTTATACTTCTAATAACTTTCTTTTTTCTTTAGATCTAGTGTAAATGATGTTGCTTACATTAAAAAGGAAGAAGTTTAGCTTTAACCTCATAGCATGCAGGTGAGGAAAATGTCTTTAAGAGGTATCAGGATATGCCAATTAGAACCAGATGTTATGTTGCACAGAGGCTCGTGTTACAAAATGTTGATCTGTTGCAATTCAGGCAATGAATGAAACACGACTTGCATCAGGCTCTTTGTAATGTCTGAACAACCTATGTTGCAAAGGGTAAAACAAACTAAGAAAATACTTGAGTGGAGGAATGTGGCACTTAACTCACAGTTCATGGTCCTTGGAAGGTTTCTCTTATCCTAAGGCAGAAGCTGAAAGAGGAACTGGATAGGCTCATTGATCTAGGAATCAAAGAACAAGTAGAACTGACAAGAAATGTATATTCACTGCTGGCAACAGGAAAATAAAAAGACAGATTCTTTTATTTATATGTAAGCCCCACTAAAATAAATATATAAAACAGGAACATTTTCTGTTATTACCACCAGCATACCATTACCAACAAATATACTCTCTAGAGCATTCTACAAAGGTAAAGTAGAGAAAGCCTGACAGGTCTCCAACAAAACATGGACTGTGATTGCTAGAGTTTCTGCTGTAGATGAAATCTTCTAGAAGGTAATTAAAGCTATTATGCACAAGATTGCTAGGGCAGCGTAATCACAACCCCTGGTATCAGTTTAATGGGGAGGTCTCAGTAGCAGTTAGGATGTTGATTAAAGGCATTAGAATGGGGATTCCTGAGGTGTTATAGAAATTTTTATAGAAATTATAGAAAAATATTGTTATAGAAAAATATTAAAAAGGATACATGAAGGTCTTTCAGAAACTGACACATCTAAAAGAAGGGTTGGAAATGTCTTATGCTGACCTCAAATGAACAATAACATTGCAGAAACTGTTAAAGTTTGTCACAAGCCAAAAATACAAACCAAATCAAGCCAAAGAGCCTCTGCTAATGTCATAAGAAAATTTAGCTTCCTGAAGCAACATAAGCATGGATTTGATTTCTCCAGCCAAAATAAACAATGTGCTTGACCCTTACTACACTATTCTTTTCACTTTCCTGAGATATCTTTTAATAAGACTATTACAATTCAGTAAGTGATAGTGCATGCCACATTCATTTACACTAAGTATCTGACATAATAAGTGTGACAATGAGACATATTTTAGTCGGTTCAAGCATTATCCAATAGACACATAACTTCAAGTCCCCTTTTTCCCTAATCAAACGGGTTGATGAAAAGCTGTCAAAACAAAGCAGCAATTGAAGAAGCATGCAGATCAGACTTAGATCCATATTTTGCACTTTTCAATTAAAGGATGGCACCAGTAAAACATGTGTTGTCACCTTCTGACAGTTTGTTCAACAGAAATTTGACAACAAGTATGACTATGTTAGAAACTGATAACAAGAGTCACTCAGACCTTGAGAGCTACTGAGAGACAAACAAGATGAAATGAAAAATCTGTATAGTTAGGTGTCCCAGAAACTCCGAATACTTCATGAAACTGATACTAGAAAAAGGTCACAAACAGTATTGGTGTCACAAGGGGTACACCTGGAGTCTTTGAGGTTTTTACCTACAATTAATGCAAACAGAAGAGAAATAGGCAACACAACATCAAACCCCAAAACAGAGGCTCTGGCATAAGTTGCTCTGTCCAAGAAGGGCAGACATTTTGTTCAGGAAGATCTCAAATGGGCAACAACTACAACAGATTGACATGGATGTGACCAAAGACATGGAACTATCAAAGGTAATGGACTTACGACTGGCTACATCTCAGGGGAGAGCTGCAGGTTCGTGCTTCAATGCAGGGCTACTCTATTATAAGTTAATATTGTAAGTTAATTGTTCTATCTGACTGCAAAAGAAAGATCTGGGCAACTGGTACCTTTAAGAAGTTCTGACATGAGCCCAGCTGGAACTGATTGTCAAGTTGTGCAAAAGCTGATCAGCTAAAACTGAAATAATGAATGAAGCAGATCTGTCTAATGCCTTGTTCCTGTGCATTTGGTGAACACCACAATAGGTATCAAACTAGAAATGTTCTTGAGGTATAGCAGCCTCATCCTCTCATTTCAACCAAAAGGACAATAGCCTGCTATTGGCAACTTCTGTCAGCAATGGGTCCTCCTTAAAGTCTAAATAAACTGTTATTGAATATGTCCTTCTTACTCATGTAGATGAGACAAAATAATTTCTACCTCCTTTACAGAAATGGTCTTTAAAATCATGTACTTCTCAAATAGGAGATATACTTAAGATACCAACACCATTCTGTGACAACACTTATATTTAATGGCAACTGAAAAATAATTGGATTTCAGCTTCTGTTTCACATACCCTCATACTGTAGTTCTCTCTCCCATTTTTATTGATAGCATATTACAGATATTCTTTATGTTTTGGATATCAGGTCTGATAGTTCTGTGAGAGGGTTTGACAGGGAAATCTGGGGGATTCCTTGTTAAATGACTGCCTGACTGCCTAAGAATGTAGTGGACAATTTTGGGTAGTCTTGGCTAACCAGACAAGTCATTTCATCTCTTTGTGCCTCCGTTTCCACGACAGTCAAAATGATGCGTCTTATCTTTGCAAAATGCTTTGAGACATACATATTAAAAGTGTCCTGTAAGAGCTAGGTATTGTTATATTTTACTACTTCTCCTATTCAAACAGACCAGGCTCTCTTTTTTATTTCTATGACATTTTTTGTGCAAGTTTATTTGCCAAAATCTATCCTGCTGCTATAGCCACTGAGATAAATTACCTTTTGCTTCTGCAATACCATTCTCCAAATATTCCTCTCTTAATTTCCTCTCAAGCATAGTCCACTTGCTTTATGTGGAAGTTTTCATTTAGTCTGAAAACTAAAAAATATGTCTGATTATATTTTAATAGCTACTTTCATAAGTATAGCTATGTCCTTCAGCATAAGCTTTTAAAGTTACAATAGGTAATAGACAGGCCATTTTGTCCTCAAGATCTTTGCTAGGTTTTGAAACCACATTCCTTTTTTCAGATGCTACAGCAATATCTTTCTGGTACTCAGATCCAAGAACATCAGGAGTGATGCAGGTGGTTTCTGTCACATCATCATTCATATGCTTGACAGATTTTGAATCTGCATAATATTTCTTGATAAATGCCATTATGTGATCTATGCAAGCAAAAGAAAGATGAGGTTTTGCCAGCCAACTGACAAACCCCAGCTCCAGGCCAGGCTTTTGTTCAATCTGTCATACAAGATTAAATTAAACCTTCCATACCAACCTTAAAAGCAAGCTAAAAAGAAAAAGAGGACCCTGCACTCGCAACAGACCACACTGTACTTGATTGTAACATATAGGTGTGTTAGATTATCAACAAGACAGATTTGCATAGTCTGAGTTCACATATATTCTTGTTTTGTCCTATGCCTCACATAAAACCTGGGTGCGAAGATGTATGCTGACCTCACAGACTTACATTAAGAAACTTTAAGAGCAAAAAATATAGAATTGTTTCCTCATATGCCTGCTTGCTTTCTTGTTTGCTCCCCTCCCCACAATTCCAAACTCCTGTCCCCCAACAAGGACTTAATCCACTATTAACTGGAACCAAATTCAAGGCATCCTGTTATTTCCAGTGAATTGGAACGAAGCCTAATAAGTTTAATAGCGTTCATGGCACACATCTGCTTTGTCAACACAACACAAAACACCCACACACCAGTCCACCTTGCCACCACCATCAACTGCAACTGCCAATCACCCGAGGCAGCACCCGCTACTCTCACACCTGTATATTTCTGATATGATACATACAGTTAAAAAAAAATCATATCTACATTTTCATTACTTTCTAACATGAGGGGAAGGGAAAAGGAGGGGAAGGGATGATGCACACAGCTTGGCATTGGGATGCATCAAATGCTGTAATTCATTAGGAAAGGCATTACCAGGGGTAGATTGGTATTTGACTCCCCCTTCAGGGAAATGCACACAGAACTTAATTAATTTGAAAACTTGTGGCATGCAAACGCAAACCTGATGCACCAAAATAACCCTGTTAAGAATTTTTAAAGCTTGTTAAATTAACGAGGATTAAATGCTGTGGCATGTGCAAGCCAGGGCTGTGTGAAGCTTCAATCCCTGATTTGATTTGGTGGAGATTTGGACCAATTCAGTGGCCAAATCTCTGAATCTGAATTGAAACAGGAGACCCTTTAATCTCTCCGAATCGAATCAAAACCCTCTGAATCGATTCAAATAGAATCAGAAAGATTCAGTGATCTGGACATAGACACAGCTTTAAATGTTTTTTCTACCTACCTCAGCTCATGAATGCTGATATGGTGGACACATGAAGCGTCCCGCAGGATCATAGGCGGTTCCCCAGCATGCTCAGTAGCAGACCTGGAACTGGACAAGAAGCACTTCCAGTCCACTTCCAGGTCCACTGGAGAGCGTACTGGGAGCCCACCCACAACTTGGCTACTGGTGCCTATTTGGTCTGAGGGGCACCTGGGGTCCACCTGTGGCTGATCACTGATCTGAGGGGCACCCGGGGCCCCTCTGTGCACTCCCTGGTAGACCCAGAAGTGGACCAGAACTACTTCTGGTCCACTTCTGGGTTCACCACCGCACATGTGAGGGGCCCCCTCATGCTCCTGTGGGATGCTCCAGCTGTCCCACTATCGCAGCATTCACAAGCTTTATCATTCTGTATACAACGTATGCAATTCAAAGCTGTAGTTTTTAAAACCAGGCTCTTACAATATGTAAAAATCCTCTCCTAAAACTCAAAAAGACTAATTCAACCTTGGTTTGACTCTGCCAACTTCCAAGAGACTGCATCTATTTAACAAGGGGTAAAATCCTGCCCCAATTATGTTAATGGAAGTTTTGGTATTGTGTTGAGAGGAGCCAAGAAAGCTTTCCAAACCTGAATCTGCATCAGGAACTGAATTTTGGATTGTGGATCTGGACTTTCAGAAATATGCACAGTCTGCTCTCTATTCTGTGTTTCATCCTATATCCTTCCTGCTCCATTTTTATAATCTTGCCTGAATGGGATCTGAACCAAAAAAACTTAGAGAGGGGTAGAATCAGTTAATCAAGCATATAGTGTTGAAATGCATTAGATATTAAGCAAAACAAATTAGCCTCTGTAGTTAGCACAGAAATCTTCCAAGATAAACAGTGTTACAATAAAAGGGCATGTCAACAATCTCTTTTAGGCTGATGCAATAAAAATACCTTTTGCTGTGCCAGGTTCCAGGAGATAGAAAATAAAAACTTTTTTACTGCATAACATTGAGCTTTTGAGGAGACAAACAGAGTGACCCTGGCACTCGTTCCTGCCATTGGCGAAGGGTCAGGCTAGATGGCCTGCTCTAGGCCCCTTCTGACCCTAGATACTATGATACTATGATACTAGCACTGTAATTTCAAAAGACAACTTCATACAGGTTGCCATGTGAAGAGGTCAAGGACATAAATATTCTTTCATTCTGCAAAAAAACATGTAGGAGTTATTCAAAACATCTTCCCACTTATATACTTACTCTGTTGCAAAATAGATGACTTTTAGAAAGTCTATTTTCATTTGTATCTCTTCTTACTAGCAAGCCGTTTACAAAGAGCAAATGCATATATGGCTCTAAATTGAAAAGCACAGAACAATCACTTATTTTCCCTATGGAAAATACTGAAATGGTTAAACCTCAGAATCACCCTGGGAAATAGTGATTAAATAACTCATCCTAAAGTTCCAACCTATATTGAAATACAGTACAAAGGAATTTATGAAACTAAAGTAGTGTTTTAAAGCTTCCTCTTCAGTCCTAGAAAGCTAAATTTACCCATGTTTGCTTCCAATTCACCTCTGCCCGCCTCCTGGATTGAAATGTCTCACATGTTTGCCAGGGAGGGTAGAGGCACAGCAGAGCTCAGAGTTCTACTATGTTGCAGCCTCCACTGACCTTATGTTGGGGCCAGGCAGCATGGGATCACACGGCAAAGCTGGTAGCATGGAGAATCTAGATGTAATTGCATACCGAAGTAACAGCACTACCTCTTTGTAAACTGTTTAAAAGAACGTGGCATGTATATGACTCTGTAAACAATATTTTCCTAACATACTGTAGGGTAGTGAAGTATTTATTATATTTTTATTATCATCATTATTTGAATTAGGGTAAAATGCTGTATAAACACAGGACCAAAAAGGTGGTCTCTGTCCCCCAAAACTCATAACATAAATAAGTTGACTATAAAAAGTACAAATACATTTTATAAATTGAAGAAAGGAAACATTTGTATTTCACCAGATCTGAATTTGGCCTGAAATATGAGTAATTACTTTTGTAAATGAATGTTTCCAGTAATTGCTTACTCAAACAGAAGTCGTGTGTTAAGTAACTTTTTACAAATCATAAAATAAGACACTGCTTAAATTAGTACACCTGATTTGTTTATAATCAATTACTAATTATTTATAGGAATGGCAAATTACTTGCTTAAACTACAGTAAAAATTTTGCAACTATTGAATATACTAATTGACTTTCCAAGGATAAAATTCACTAGTCCATGCAGTGAGTAACAAGCCTAACCAGTAGATGGAGACAAGAACTAAGTATCGTATTTATTCAAATCCAAGATAAAACTTTTTCCCCTGGCAGCATGGGAAAAAAACAAAATTCATCTTGGATTCAAATACCAGCTCAAGGCAGGCAACAGCTCAGCTCCAGCTTTGACCCTGGGCTTGGGGTTGGGGCTGAAACCAAAGCTAAGCTGCCATCTGCCCCAAGCCAGAATGGATCATTTGGTAGAGGAAGAGCATACAACCAGGGGGCACATGGCAGGGGACAGGTAGCGTGTGTGAGTGTGAGCGGGGAGAAGTAATGTGGAGGATAGCCTCAGGCATAGTGAGACAAGGTGCAGGGGAGCCCCTCACTCTCCCCCCACTGCTGGTTTCTCTGCCATGGCAAAGGGATGGAGGGATAGAAGGAGAAACAAATGTAAGATGACTGCCACTAATTAGATTTTATACACAGAAAATTATAACAAATTTATAATTTTCTATGTATAAAATCTTATTACTGGGGGAGTTGTCTTGCATTCAAAATCATCTTGGATTTGGGTAAATATGATAACCTGGTAGCATCACCTGTTAAAACCATAGTTCAATGACTGGGTCAATAAACTTACCTCCTAGCTTCTAGCAGAGAAGCTAAGTTCAACATATACATCTATGGAAATGCAACACTTTCCCCTGCATCCCCATAGGTCAATTTTGGAGGAACACTTCCGAGACATAGAACTCAATATTGTTTCCTGAGTAAAATGCACACCTGTGCTGCTTTATTTTTCTATGTATTTTTTCTGCATTTACAGTAATATATGGCACATTTTTCAAGGGAACAGATAGATAATGAATGATGATTGCACTGATAATAATGCTTGCCAGGAAGTGATGAGTCATTCTGTTCAATCTTGCTGGGCTTATTTTTAAATTAGGAGTCTGGTGCCTTATCTTGTCTTGGGAAATGCCCTAACACAATGTTGCATATTTTATTAGACTAGGGGGTTAGAAAAAAAAAAAAATCACAGCTCAAAGTGGAAAGCGAGGTGGGGGCAGAAAGAACAGCCAAGGATAACATGAGTGCAAGGGGAAACCCTTTGAGATACAGCCTGAAATGCCACTTTATACTGTCAGCAAACTTAAATATTAAGCTTTCCAGCCTAGAAAGTAGCACTGGCATCATACAAAAAGTGGAAAACAACTCCAGAAAAGAACTTAAACAAGACACAGATGGGATGAACTGGAAAGAGTTCTAAAGAACCATATAACTGGGGAAACCAACTGTAAAAGCATTGTGAAGACTGAATGTATCAGGGAGGAAAAAAGGCTTATGAATGAAAAACTCTTTTATGTATACTAGCAGTTCCCAATCTTGGGGTCACAACAATAAAAAATGGGGTCATGAACTCTCAGGGAGGGAGGCATGGAGAGCTATATGCCCCCCAGATGTGTGTGCAAGGCTGAAGCAGATGCAGGTTGCCCACTTCAGGCTCAGGGCTCCCCACTCTGCTGTCCTCCCCGCAGTGCCTCCAAAGCAGAGCAGGGATGGAAGGCTCAGTGCTGATGCCAGGAGCCCCATGGTGGTTATGACACCAGGGCAAAGTGCTTCCTGCCTGCCTGGCAGCAGCAGGGGGCACAACTCTGTGCTGCCACTACCACCAGGTGAACAAAGGGCACCTCACCATGGCAGCCTGGCTAGAGTGGGGCTCCTAGAAGTGGCACCGAGCCTCCCACTCTCCTGTAACAGAGCCTACCCACTGGGCTGTGACGGTCCTGGGAGAGGGCATCAGGGTGGGGAGCCTCAAACTTGCAGTGGGCAGCCTGTATCCTCCCCCCTGCATGGGCTCTGCTCTGGCTGTGCCATGTGAGAGGGAAGAGGTTGTGGATGGAGTCAGGCTCTGGCCACCTCCAAGCACTGCAAGAGTGGGGAGGGAAGACAGGATGGCTGCAGGCCCTGGCCCTGGTCTCATAGCTCTGGCAGCTAGAGGCCACCTCCAGCAGGGCCGGGGGGAACACACAGGAGGCTGCAGGTCATGAAGGGCACTAGCAGAGCCAGCAGGATGGGGGTCTATGGGTAGGGAGTGAGGGGTCATTTTGAGGAAATTGGATCATAAATGAGGTCATGCTAAAGAAAAAAAAACTCTGGGAAGCACTGATTTACACCATTGATTTGGGTTGGGATTTTCAAACATATAAAGCAATTTCCACTGAAACTCAATGGGAGTTGAAAGCCTAATTATCAGAGGCACTTTTAAAAATCCTAACCTTGATACTTGACTTCTACATAAAGATTTATTTAAAAATTTAGACAAACATCCTTTCTTCAGTGAGGATTTTCCTTCAAGGTATGTTGCTATGTTTTTCATACAGTTAAACAACATAGAGATTTATAATGTAAAATTAATATAATTTCATATAATATATTTTAAACAAAATATCAATAAAAATACCTAGGAGCCTTGACTTAAAGTACTTAAAATCTCATAAAGAATGTTTTAGTGATTTATCCCCTCATTGGCACAAGTGTGCAGGTACAAACAACTTTCTCCAGCTCTTATAAGAATGCTTTTCCTCTTCAAGCCCTTTCCCTGAAGCCTTTGAACTCTGATGATCACACAAGCACTGTATAGAGCTAGGAGTGCACTTGTTTTGAACATTTTATCTGTCATGTCTTGCAGCAGCCAGTGAAAGAGAAGCTCTATGAGAGGTTTAGAACCATCAGATACTGCTGTCTGAGTTTTCTATAGTGTGATCTGTCAGAGATCAGAAATTTCTAGCACAAAAAGATATAAAATCTTTCCAAGATTAACCCTGCAGGCTCTAAATAAAATGATTCTTTGAGGCTCATAGCTTATCATATAAAAATCCCGCAAACCTTTTATCACAATATAAATTCTAGTTCCACATATTTTGGAGTGACTCTCATTTTGTCCCCATGAACTATAATCTGAGAAAATACTATTACAGCAAAAGCTCCATTATTCGGCACCCATAGGGAATGTGGGGTGCCAGATAACCAAATATGCCAATTACCTGAGAGGCCCAAACAGGTGTCTTGCCTGTTTCGGCCACCATCCCTCCCTGGTATTAGGGTGCCAGGGGACAGAAGGGGGGTCTGCACAGGCTGCTTTGCCCCAGGCTATGGAGGCTTGCCACGGTGGGAACTTCTGGTTTTACTTCCGCTGTGTTGACAGGCATGCCGGTTAATGGAGCATGCCGGTTTCTAAAGCTGTCAGATAACACAGCTTTTACTGTAATAGAAAATTCTAAAACCTCAGCCAACAGGATGGTGTCTAACTATTAAGCAGGCCATAATTAATCTATAAGCTATTAGAGCTTCCACTACCATTCTATTTATTTTTTAAAAAGCCTGCTTGAGACACATGCTCTTGACTTATGGACATAAAGGTTGTATAGTTTAATAGGGTGACCACATGCCCCATCTTCCCTAAAGCAGCCCTATTTTAAACACCTGTCTGTATGTTCCATCAATTGGGTCACACAAACACTTCCCCCCCCATTTAAAAAACCTCAATTTTTGTATGAAGGGAGCTATGTAACTCCCCGCCACATGTTCTGCAGCTCTCCATATTGCCTCCCACCCACCTCCCAGCACCCTTCTCTCTTCAATGCTCTGTACCTCTCTCCACCCCCTGGCAGCCTCAGCTGAGACCAGAGCTCAGAGACAGCTAAGCATTAGGGCTATGTGAAACAGCACTACTTAATTTCGACTTTGGCTTCACCATTTTGAAGGGACAGTGTTTCTTTTCATCAATTTGCTTCATTTCAAAGCACTCTTCCATTTTGTTTCGACAAAACTGTTTCACTTTTTCAATACATTTCATCCATAGGCTATAATGGGGAGTCATGAAAATGCCTGCGCTGCTGGTTCAGGCTGGGGCCAGTACCAGCACCCAAGTCTACCCAGCATAGCCCATGCCAAGGGCCAAGAACAACCCAGTGCTGGTGCTGCCCCATCTGGCTGCAGCAGCCTTCTGTCACCCTGCATGCAGATCTGGGAGCCTGCACTCCCTCAGATGGGCTGCAGGGCTGTGCCAAACTCCTTCCACAGGGCACAGACCCCTGGATCTGCATGCAGGAAGACAGCAGTCTGCTGCTGCTTTCTGGGCCTGGCACTGGGTACAGCCTGTGCCAAGCATCAAGAAGCCTGATGCTGCCACTGGCCCTGGCTGACAGTGGCAGCATGCTGTCATCCTGCACACAGATCCAGGGGCCCACGCAGCAACAAGCCCAGCTTTGAAACTTGAAACGTTTCAAAAGTTTCGAAACATTTTGAGTGCCCTCTGTTTCAAAGCCTTTCCTTTTGTTTTGATTTCGCTGTTTCAAGCTAAAAATACATCAAAACAGCTTTGAAATAAACACCCATCTAAATTTTGCACAGCCCTACTGAGCATACCAGAGACTTGGAATGGGGAGAGGCCACAGCATGTCCTGTTTTGAGACTTAGGAAATATGGTTGCCTTATTATTTAATGATCTCTTTTCTCTCAAATGAAAGGTTTTTCCTAAGATTGCTCATTAACAATGTCTGTCCCAAATGTGAAGATGCTGGCCTGCTTTACCTCTCACAATGTTTACACCTCATTAGTATGAACATTATTCAGGTATTTATCTATTTAATTTTCCAGAGTGCTTCAGCTATTGTGTTTGCTCCATTTCAAAGAATAAACTTTCTACCCTACAGCCTCACAAAAATACTTCGCTTAATTTAATCTAACTTTAGTAATTTCATTTTTCAGTGGTTTTGGACACTGAATCAGTTCTGGGAATATACTCTAGGCTCCATTTAGAATTCTATAAAATCTCAAACATTTCCTGTTCTAAATGTCTCAATCCTTAGATTTACTCTACAAAACTACTTAGTAATTATATTCTTCTGATTTAAGATTTTTCTGTAATTTCTTTCTTAAACAGTCAAGTGCTCCGATTAAATTGTTACATTTTCCCTCAAAGATAAACAAATTCAAAGCAGTGAGGAAAATAATTATCATTTCTTAATAATATATTCAGTTACATAGGCAAACTAACAGATTTTGTCTCCGCCATCAAAAACTTGGGGTTTGAGAAAAATTGGGAAAGTAGAAAATGAAAAAGCAAGCATTTGGAAGCATGTTGAAATGTATAGCCAATTCCTCTGCACAAGTTTCACGTGTACAAAATCTGACACACAGAATTTACATGTAAAAAACTACCAGAAAAGAGCAAAGTTTTATGTTTAAGGAGACTAGAGTCAAAAAAGGTCAAATTAAGTTATATGTAAATTTCCTGATGCACTGCAGCGTCAACAGGCCTAGCTCTATATGAATACATAGTGGAAAAAGTAAAATGAGTGGAAAATATAGCATTAAAATAAAAGTACAAACATAGCATATATATATATATGAATACAAAATTAATAAGACATCAACAGACTGGAAAATAAAAATATCTAGTAAATTAAACATATAAATATTAAATCATAAAAATTAGATGATATATTTGAGTCATTAGCAACATGTTAGGTATAGCAACTAGATTAAGAAAAATACATTTATATTTAAAGTGCTCAAATCTGTTAACTGCAGTCCAGTAAAGTAAGCATCCAATTCTCCCTGGGCATATAGTTTATTAAGATTTTAAATTTTGTCTGTGACAGTCTTTACCATGCATACCTTTTGCAGTGCTGCTTAAAGTGTTATATTTCACTTTGCCATGTGGTATGCTATGTTTTCTGTTTTTTCTGTGTTTTCTTGCTATTTATTTATTATGAAATACCACCAGATGCAGAGCTGCTTCATTTGTGTGGTCTGATATGCACAAAATTTAAGGCAAATATAAGCTTTATAAACCACCTTACAGGTATAAACCTAACTATATTCAGTCATCCAGATGTACTGTGCATAGACTGAGAAACTTCCCCTAACTATACTAAACAGAAAAAAAAACTTTTCCCAGTCTCAAACATATGTCAAATACAGCTGAGTATGGGGAGTTTAATTTAAAAGTATTGTTCTAATTCATCAGACAAAGTAAAGTTTAGTTATATAAGAATGAAAGGGGAAATGATAACTGCAGATACATGAAGACAGCATGCTTATCATGGCATTCACGCCTACTTGAATGTTCATCTGGAAGAAAGTCATATTGACAGCTTAGCACTTAAACCCATCACTATTTACACGCACAAAATTAATAAAAAGCTAGACTGTTATAAGTCCTAAGTCTATATTAATATGCAAGTGAGAGTAGAAAGCTGGAGACTCACTGTGGTCCAGAACAAAACCCTCCCCTTTTGAAATCTGTTTTTTCTTAACAAGGCAAGGCATAGTACATCAAACAAAGACTGCATGAATCACAATTTAGGCCTTCCTCCCAGTTCTAGCTGCTTCCAAGTTTTCTTGCTGCAATTCTTGTCCTTTGTAGACTTCCATGCCCTTGTCTTGCAAGGTGCTCCAATCTCTCTCCAAGGTGAAGTCTTACCTGAAGTGACTTGCAGATATCTAACACCTACTAACTGGGCAAAGCATCATTGCAGGGCTAGTTGCAATCTGAGTCCAAAACCCTGAATAAATACTATGCAAAGCTAGTGTTAGTGATACTGTACAAATGTACCTAATGAGGTAGTAAAGAGAAAGGACAATCTCAAAATCAGGCCTTTGTTACTAGAGAAACTATTTGACCCAAGGAACGTATACACACCACTTTTTCAAGTTCTGCAGCTTTTAAATCTTCCAGCATTCCTTCAATAGGATGTTTGAGAACTAGCACAGAGGTAGCGCATGCATATGTCTGTGTGTACTGATAGCATAACTTCAAGAGCTTTGAGAAAGTCTTCTGTTGCACCTTCAGTCCTGTGTGAAATCCTCAGAGAGCTTTTCCAGTTACTTTATATAGCACTTTACTAAGCACTTGATAAAATAGGAAAGTGTCATTTCAGGTTATTTTATTTTGAAAATGAGACTCATTGATCGGGGAATAGCAGTGTTCCTCTTCACCTCTCCAAACCCATGAGCACAGGCAGTAATTATGCAGTATTCACATATACCGACAAATACCAGAAAATAAGAATTAACCTTCTAAATCACTGAAATCAAAATCATCCACAATTAATACAATGATAGGCAAGTAGTATTAACCCAATTTTAGGAGAAGCAAGATGACCTTGATTAAATGACAACATGTAAATCCAAATGGGGATCAATTTGTATTTCACAAATCACACTGAAGTCCTTTTATCTATTGTGACAAATCATCCTTACATCTCAAACACAATCTATTCATTTATAATACCATTAATGTGTCCTAGCCTGCTGTTGTTTTATTAGATCCCTTTAAATTAGAAGCCCTATCTAGCTACCCAGTACATTTCAATGCTTTACCTTACAAGCCTGTTTTCAAATACACCATCGTGATGATAACCCTGAAAACTGTTCCCTCATTTAAAGGCATGAGACTATTTGATCACTAGAGCTGTCATACTATGGCTATAATGTCATCAGATAAAACTGTACTGAGGATCAGGCCTTGGCTGCATAGGCATGTCCTGCTACAATATTACATTGACAATGTAATTTAAAACACTCCTATTCCAGCTTTTACCACAGGACACTATTGGTATAGGTATGGAAATTATAAACTCTGGTGGAATGAAGTTTTGACCTGTGATTTTGTGTTGCTTGCCTTGCTCTGATGAATTTCTACAATTGTGGAGAAGGTGGGAAGCACTTCATTAACTGCAAACTATTTTAAATCATGATTTAAAAAACATCAGCTGTTGATTTTGTTACTGACTCTTGGTTAGCTAACATTCCATGTTGTTTATCTGATCATGCTAAACTAGTTCACTTTTAGCTGATACAAATATTAGACTACAATCTTACTTTACTTACTTCAATTTCATTTACTTTTTCTACACTTTAAAATTCACTTTTCTTCAGTGATCTGTTTCTATTTCTCCCCAGAATGTCCTTACTTTTTCTCTCCAAACTAACACATAACCAAATATACATCAAGGAAGAGAAGATGAAATAAATACTTTTCATGAGCTGAATCCCCCCAACCTCAGAAAAATACTTCACATTATATCTTTTTCCTTCTAAAACCTTAAATTCAAAAGGTCCATCAATATTCTCATCCCTCCCACTCTGTTCTTCAGAGAAAATGTTGATTGCAGCAGTTATTTTTTAACTGCCTCCATCAGCCACCCACAGAATTTCTCAAGGGGACAATTAACACATCTCCAATCTCAGTCTTCCCATGATCATTTTGGGGGTTAGATTATCTTGCTCACTTTTAGGCAATAACCCATCTATTCGACCTTGCAACTTGGTAATCAATTACCAAGCAGGCTAAATGTATCCAATACATCTTTAAGGAATAATTCTTCAGCACTAAATTGGACCGTCTGAACTTTGGAAATTCATTCCCCTGGGCACTGTAATAACAAACAAACCTACTCTCCAACAACAATAACTTAAAATTTCCTGCTCTTTTTATAAAAAATCTAGCCATGCAATGCACTAGCCAGCATAATCTGCTCCATCTCCAGCTTGCTTTCGTAAGAATTTCGTGTTTGTCCAAATCCTGCCAAATAACTCATATTAAAGTGAACTATTGTAAAGTATATCTCTTTCCTGAAACAGAATCATCTGATCTACTTACACAAAGCATAGCAAAAGTGCTCAAATATTACAGTGATGGACAATGAAAAAGTAGAAAATGCTGCCCTATGTTACACCCAAGCAATCTATTTTCTTCAACAATGTTAGGAGGCATAATTGAGGGCTGAGTTTGGCCTTGCACAGACTTGTCATCTGGGCTAGGGCCAGACAAAAAGCCTGAATTTATTCAATCTTTGCAAATTAATCTAACCTGGCTAGACTGAGCTGGTTTGCAAGTGCATAGACATTCCTTCTGGAATGAGAAAATGCAGGTGCATGCTTGCAGTGGCTCAGGCTAGAAGCTGCGGGGAGGGAGCTACAGCAGCCCTATCTTCCCTTCCACCAGGCTGAGCTGAGATGGGGTCTGGCCAGGCCCTGGCAGGATGCTCTGATTAGGGTCCCCCTCATTGCTCCTGACCAAGGAGGGGCTGGCAAGAAGTTGATAGCATTTAGCACCCCATCAAGAAAACAAAAGCCTCTCTCCTTAGTCCAAGCTCTTCTTAAACACCTGTTTTCTGAGGAAGGAATGGAGGGACATTAGCAGTCAACCTGCTGATTAGCAGCAAAAAGCCCTAACTGGACACTGTCCTGTCTGCCTTACACAGGCACCTCTCAGTATTAGTTAGCATACCACATGCTGGCTATGTTCCATGTTGTGGGGGGTGGAGGGAATCCCTGTTTGAGCAAGAAGTGGGGCCAGGGGGGCAGGGGAAGTTAGACAGATCCTTCTCTGCCTGCAGTCTCTGCTGGAGTTCCAGCTTGGGAGCAGAGGGGCGGGGCCAGCCCTGCTCTGAAGTAGACAACCCAGCCCAGGGCTGCAAAGCATCTGGGATGCTGGGGGACTCTGGTTTAAATTAAACCAGGAAGGGTTCTGGAACAGACATTGCATAAACTGGTTTGACACAAATCAATTAAGTCTGACCCAAATGAATTTCTGATCACTTAAGCTAGTTTGTGTGTAATGTCTGTCCCTAGCCTTGGAAGTTGGAGTTAAAGACTAAAAATGAAATTGTAGCTGACTATTATTTATATGTATTGTGGTAACATGGAGAAGCCCAAGTCATGGATCAAGACCCCAGTGATCCAGGCAGCTTGTAACCACAGAAGAAATAGATGGCTCCTGTCCCAAGAACATATATAATTTAGGATTGTGGGCCACCTTATTCTGACACCTTGTTTTATCTTCCTGCTAGTTGAATCTAGTTAAAATTACTGGAGTTGGAAAGTATGTTTCATCTTCTAAGTTTTGAGGACAACAAGGCAACTTGGTAAGGGAGTAGATTACCCCAACTGGACTCTAACAAGCACTCTGAAGGAATTCTACATCTGTTTAGTGTCAGTGTCTGACCTTGGCTTGGAATATTAATGAGTATTAATAACAACAGGAATTTTAATATTACAGCTCAGTTATGTGCAATCCATCCTACAAATCCTTTTAAATTTATATAGAACCTTTTAGAACTATTTCATAGGTAATAGAATTCTAAGACTTGAATTTTAAAAGCATAAATTCCTCTTGACTACCCACATTTGCAAAGCTTATTTAGACAAAAGCATTAAACATAGTTTGAGCTGCATCTCTTTTATTTTTGTGCATCTGATGTCTCCACTAATAGAATCATTATCCCCTTTTATTATTATGTAGATCAGAGTCAATCTAGAAAATTATCAAGACAAGCCCCCTATCAAAAACTTCTTTTTAGTTTACTGCCTAAGTTGGTGCTTAGATATAATGTGATGCACAATGCCTTATGAAATTATCATAGATATACATATGCCAGCATATTATACACATGCTATGTTGTTAGATTTTTATAAACCTTGTATTATTTCACTTTGTTCTCCTTTTGTTTGATTTGTTAGACTTAGTTTTTTACATCCTGTCACTTGAAGCCTGTTTCATAAAAAACATTTTCAACATTTTCTGTAACTTCTTCAGGACAAGAACCCATTTTTTAAAAAGTTTTTTCCTATAAAATACTTGTCAGATAAATAAGTAATTACAATAATATATAAAATTAAAAAATGTAAAAACTGAAATCACTTCTGAAAATGATTCACATTATGTGTGGTTGCATACATTCAAGTATCATCCACCAGTTAAACTCCACGCATGTCATCCCTAAAATCTTGGTGAACTTGAAAACTGTGTAGTTCGTATAGAAAAAGGCAAAGGTAATTAAGGGAATGGGCAATTGCTGTAGTGGAAGTGATTGAAAGGTTAGGACACTTTAGTCTGGAAAGGAGAAAGATTAGGGGGGAAATGTTAGAGGTTTATAAAATGATGAAGAATTTGGATAAAGTAACTAGGGAACTGTTATTCACTAAGTCCTAGAATACAAGAAATAGGGGATTCTGGAATGAATTCAGAGAGGGTGCAGAGTGCAGTCACACTTACTTTTGGACCAAGCTATGGGAGAACTAGCCAGAGACTTTTCAAAGTCCTAAAGTCAAAAAGAATCTCTTTCCCACCCTCCCCTTCCATTTGCATCCTGCCCCTTCCCTTGCCCAGCTGACTTGGGCTAAGTACAGACAGTCAAGAAGCCTGGAGCTAAATCGATTGAGTCTTTGCAGATTAGTCTAAACTACACAGATTAAGGTGAAACAGAAATGAATGGACATTTACTTTTGATTCAGGAAATGCAGCCACATGCCTACAGAAGCTGGTGGACACTACAGCACAGCTCTCTGGATGTGTGTTCACTTCCTCTTCTTGCTACCCCCAAGGTTTCTGTAATTTGCAGTCCAGAATTACAGCAGCAGGATTCTGTAGGGTTGCTCATCACTTTGTCTTTCTACTTCCAGATGCCTCTGGGATTTGTAGTCCACAATTGCAGACAGCAGTAAATTTGAGCAGAGCAAATGGTATTTAATACCCAGACTCTGTAGTCCCAGACTCCAGCTCGGGTTTGTCTTGGGGTGGGCAGTCCCTTCACTGTAGATTCTATGCATCCCCAGCCAGGCTTGCCCTGTGCCCCCACCACCTTTTTGTCAGCCAGTCCTCACTGCTCCAGTTAGGAAGCAGTGGGGCAGGACCAGCCCTGCTCTCTGGGGCAGACAGCACAGCCTGCTCAGGGCTGGAATGCATGCTGGGATACTAGAGGACTGTGATTTAACTTGAGAAATTGGCCAGAATGGGGCCGCCAATGGAGTGGAATTAGGCACAACAAGCTTGATGGTTGAATTCAAAAAGAAAACTTTACTTACAACTGTGTTACAATGTAGGCACACTCCATAGAGTTGCAGAAACAGAAAAGTAGAAAACCAGGTGGCACAGCGATGCTGTTCGAGCATGCAGGGTACAGGGTACGTCGGGAATTCGTCGATGGGGAGTCATTGGTGGTTGATCAGGCCTTCAATGTAGCTCCGAGATGCACGCATAAGTTGTCTCCGACGTGCATGCAAGCTCTGTCCTCCTCCAACTTGGGCGGAAGCCTCCCAAGCCTTTTATACAACTAGCGAGCCAATTGCTAGCCGCCACATACGCATAATTTACGTTTAGCCAATCGAAAGTATGCACACAACGGTGCAAATGCAAGCTTTGGCAGGAAATGATTTTTGCATCAAGGGCTCTTTCCTGCCACAGGGGAAATCCCTGCACCAGGTACTCGCATTGTGCTGGAACACAGATGTGCCAAGGCACTTTTTAACCACTGAGCTCTGACACATTCAACCAGGTTTGTCTTACACCAGTTTCAGCCATTTTGAAACTGGTTTATGTGCCCTGAACTTATGATCTGTTACAGGTTTAAACTGCTTCTGGTCACTTAAACTGGTTTATGTGTAACTTCTGTCCCTAGCTTTGGGTATAGGGGAGCTTCAGGGCTTTTTCTGAATTGGTCCAGGGCC
Source organism: Caiman crocodilus (assembly GCA_030014935.1). NCBI lineage: Eukaryota > Metazoa > Chordata > Crocodylia > Alligatoridae > Caiman > Caiman crocodilus. Next base: position 48,204,985 of record JAGPOW010003685.1, read on the forward strand.
ACTAGCAGCAGCAGGTGGCTTCTCCCTCCTTCTCTGTTCCCACCAGGTATGCCCTATTACCCATCACTGAAATAAACAGGAAACAGGTTTAAAAGATACAACAGCAAGTACTTTTTAATATGGAGTTTATTTAACTTGTGGAACTGGTTGCTACAGGAAGTTAGAGAGACAAATTGGATAGATAGGTTCAAAAAAGGAATTAGACAAATTTACAGAGAGCTCTCAGTGGAGAGCTATTAAATAGAGCAGACAGGGATGTATTCTTTGAGAATACCTCTTACTCTCCTTCTCAAGCATCTACTGCTTTCCACCCTCAGTGACAGGATGACAAGACAAGATGGACCACTGGTTTGACCCAATAAAATTCACAGATTGTAAGGGGCTGGAAGGGACCTCACAAAATCATTGGGTCCAGCCTTGCTGCACTAAGCAGGAAAGACAACTGGAGACAACTGACCGTCCAGTCTCCTCTTAAAGATTTCCAGGAAAGGTGATTGCACCACCTCAGAAGTGAGTTTATTCCACAAACTGGACACCCTAACTGTGAAGAAGTTTTTTCTAGTGTTAAGCTTGAAACAGGCTTCTGAGAGTTTGGGCCACTACTCCTGGTTTTCCTCAAGGATGTCCTAGTGAACAGTTGTTCACCAAGCCCTTGATGCATTCACCTGATATAGTAGTAAGCTGCTACCAAGTCCCCTCTCAGCTTTCTCTTTTTTAGGCTGAAGAGGCCCAAGTCCCTCAGCCTTTCCTTCTATGGCTTGCCTTGCAAGTCTCTGATCATATGGGTGACTCTTCTCTGGACTTTCTCAAGCTTTTCCACATCCCTGTTGAAGTGCAGCACCCAGAACAGTGCACAGTACTCCAGCTGTAGTCTCACCAATGCTGAGTAAAGCAGAAGAATCACTTCTTTGGCTTTGCTTGAGATGTATTGGTTGATGCATGCCAAAGTATTGTTTGCCCTGCTGGCTTGCATGAATGACTCATGAATCACACTGATGGCTCATGTTCATACTATCATCTGTTATTACCCCTAGGTCCCTTTCAGTTGTGGTGTTAGTCAGTTTGGTGCCACCAAACCTGTATGTATGTTGGGGATTGTTCATTCCCAAATGGAGCACTTTACACTTCTCACTGTTGAACTTCATCTGGTTCCAATCTGCCCAACTTGCCAGCCTGTCTAAATCCACCTGGATCTGAAACCTATTTTCAAGTACGACCATGCTCCCCCATAACTAGGTGTCATCTGCGAACTTGGCCAGAGGGATACCACTGGCCACTTCGTGTCAGGATGACACAGATCCATGCGTTAGAACTCTCTGGGTCCTATAGCACAGCCAGCTTCCTACCCACCTAACTGTTGTGCAGTTAAGCTTGCAATCCTCCAATTTTCCCATGAAAACATCACGGGATACCAAATCAAAGGCCTTTTGGAAGTCTAGGTATACAATGTCCAAGTGTCTCTCTTATCCAGGTAGCAAGTCACCTGGTCATAGAAGGAGATTAGGTTGGTAAGACAAGACCTGCCCACAACAAAGCCATGTTGGCAGCCTTCTTCTCTTCTTCATTCTTCAGGAGAAGAGCCTGACTGTAGTAGTCATTATTCTCCTGCTTGTGGGCCCTGATGGCACACAGTTTTCCTACCTGGGACCATAGCTTAGTCACCCGGGACTCCAGGGACCTCACTAAAAGCATACGCCATAGGTGGGGGTGACCTTGCTCCTATTCCCAATTGCTGGCAGCCATGCCAGGCAGTCCCTACAGCCCAGTGCCAGGGGCTCTGTCTGGGTGAAGACTGGAACCATGGGTTCCATCTGGGTGGGAGCCTCAGGAACTTTTCATGTTCAAAAGAGGAGGAATTTCTCATGTTCAAAAATGCTCTAAAATACAGAAGATGAGTGTTACAATTTTCTTTTTAGAGAGAGAGGCAGAGAGAGATTAAATGAGTGACTCAAAGGTGACACATTTAATGGAGCAGAATGGATTTAAATACATGTCAGTCTTGTGCCACCACCATACTACATGCTATACTACTGAGTTGCCATTTTTGTGTGCTCAGCCATCCAAACTGCATATTGCCTACTCACTTGGAGCTCCATTTGGCCACAGAACATAAAAGCACAATTGGATACGGGAGACCCCTTGCCATTTGTGGGGGATCAGTTCTGGAGATCCCTGCAAATGGCAAAATCCACAAATACTAATGAGGCTCCCCGTCAGACCCCACAACTGCCCCCTCTCCCCACCCCCTGCAACAAGTTGGAAGCATAGGACACCCCTGCAGTGCCTGGGGGCTGACCACAGCTGCCTCTGGAGGAGAAGATGCCGCCACCACCTCCCTTCCCACTCCGGTGCTTACTCTCCACCTGCCAGACTCTGCCCTCCCCAGCACTGTTCTCCACTCTGCTCTCCCTGACTCTGCCCTCCCCTGCCCTGCACAGTGCTCCATGCCTGTTTATGCAGAGGCAGGAGCTCAGTGCAACACCAAAGGGAGCCACTGTGGTGCTCATCCCAATCTACCCCGTTGGCGTGGTACACTGTGAATATTCAAATCCATGAATAGTGGATTCATGAAAAGCAAGGGTTTCCTGTATTTTAGATAAAGGTTAGATAATCTATGGTCTGTGGGCCAGATCCAGCCCATAAAAAGATTTTACCCAGTCTTGCAAGCACATCTTATTTTTGTATTGCGCCATTTGCTTCAGAATGCAGTCTAGTGGCCTCCTCTGTCAAGTGCCACCTTCTGAGGACCAAGCTCCACTGAAGTCAACTGCCAATGAAAGGATGCCCACCCTTCTTTTAGATAGAACAGTCTTTCATAATCTGATCAGAATTTTTGTAACTAAACAGTTTTTTTGGACAATGCCAGTTCACTGAAACTGAAATGTTTCATAAAAACATTTTCAACATTTTTCCTCCTCCTTCACCTTGAAGGCTGCCACAGTCCATTCTTTCTGAGCAGCACTACCAAGTAGACTGCCTCAAAACTGAGGACACTTGGGCTTTCAAGGTCCATGGTCTAGTAGACAGTCATCACTGTCCCAGAATCTACAGTTCAGAGGCAACTGTGCTACAAGTTCTACCTCTAATTCTTGTCTCCAAAAAACAAACAAACCTGGAAGCCTGGCAACCCTGCTAGCCACAGCTAAGTCAGGAGACAGAACTTGAAATCTGTAGCTCAAGTTTTTTTGGCCCTGGTCACATTTATTTACCCACAAATGCCATGATGTTCTAGTACTGACTCAGCTACATAGGTCATTCATATTTCTTCTGTCCCTTTCCCTGAGGGTCAATTGTTTAGAGAAACAACTTTGCCAACATAACACAGTGACATGACAAAAGACATGTAAATCAATGCAAACTCTGAAAAATAAGCACTCATTCCAGGTCGGATACTTGCTGCCTCTCTCTCTTTGGACAATAGGCATTTATTTAATAGAGAAACACTAAAGTGGTTATGGTGTTTAAGCAGACAGAATTATTTTAAATATTTTAGAAACTGCTTGATTTTCCACAATGTAAGTAACACAGCAATGGTGTTACTTGGAACAAAAGCTCACATTCAAGAGAAATAACAGGACAATGATCAAAGGCATACCCCCAACACACAAAAAGGGAGCTATGGCAGAGTGATGATCTAGTTCCCTCTAACCTAATAACAAATGCTACTGCCATTCAAGTAAGGCCAGGACAGCTATCACTAGTCAGCATTTTTAATGAAGGCCCTCTCTGCAAAAACAAAACATTATTTGGAACCTCAGAGACAATACAAATTGATAACTAACTGCTTGAGAAAAAATATACAGAGGGAGACTACTGTATGTTTGGTTTATATTCAATGAGAAGTACCTTAGCTACCAAGGAACTCTTCAGTTAATATATTCTCAAATCCTATTTCTAAGGCAGCAATAAGCAAGCATTTAATCTAGCAGGATGGACCTACCCAATTTAGATCAGAGGCAGGTGGGTGGGCAGTGCTTTAGCACCCATCTGCCACTGCCACTTTTCCCAGCAAAGGCACATGAAAAGTGTTTATAACCAATTTGTGTCCCCATGGTATCAGGGAAAAGCTGCTGTCCATACGCTGGGTAAGCAGCTCCATGGACCTGGCTGTAGGTTGCTGACCCCTACTATAAGGGATTGTAAAAAGTAACGCTTGGTATCATTAATTATGGTTGACTTGAGCCACTCACTTTGGTGGCCTATACACATGCTCAGAGGTGGGGGGAATTAAAATTAAAAAAAACACAGTGTCATATGTATTAAGTCCCCATGCATTTAAAATGGCCACAGGGTGCTTTTATCTAAACCTTCTTGAATGAGGTTTAGTTAAAGCACCCCGTGGCTATTTTTAAATGCACAGAGATTAATATATACGATACTGCAGCAATGCTGCAAAGTTCTAATTAGAACATGGAGCAGACTCAATTAATCAAGTCTGCTCCATTTTATTCTAAGTAGAATGTCAATAAACACATGTATAAGCAGCCTTTAGTGCTATATCATGTCAAGAACTCATTTCTACAAACTGAACTGACTAACTACATAGTGAGTGTAACATACCCAGTACAGAAAACAAAAAAAGAGGTAAAAAACTCAAAAGACTTAAGTTCTATTACAGTACATTTCTAAGGTGCCTTTTCTTTGTGTGTGTGTGTGTCACTGGTGGTTTTTTTATATTAAAATGAATTGAATGACAAAGTTACAAACAAAAACATAGTTCACAATCTTTAAATAAAATAACTGCATACTTGGAAGCAAAAGAGAAAACATGCTGTTTCTCTGCTGCTGTCTTTTTGTGACTCATATTCTGGGAGTAATACCAGAATGCCATGATGTCCTACTTGTACGGAAAAGTCTATACTTAATTAAGGTAACATGGTGCTAAACAAATGCAAAGCACTGGTTTCAACTGCATGGTGGAGAGGAGTGGGTACAGGGAGAATCTAATGTTTCTTTTCTAAATGATAGAGGGTTGGTAATGTTCTTGTCCTATTTCTGAACACCGTTTCTATTTATTCATTAGGCTTTTTCTATGTGGGAAGGATTTTTTCCCCTGTAATCTAAGTTGGGATTTTAAATCAATAGGTATAACTCTAGAATAAAAGTGCCTCTATTTTGGTTTACCTCATGTTCCCTGGGAAGTGTTAAAGGTGAAGAGAGGCAGGGAAAGGCCTATCTTTTACTGGTATTAGACTAGTGGTTTTCAACCTGTGGTCCGCAGGCTCCTGGGGGTCAATAGACTATGTCAAAGGGGCCCGCAAATAATTACTATGATCAATCAAAAGTATGTGAATACCCACACTTACAATTCAAAGGAGTCCACACCTCCATTCTAAATTCCTAAAGATGTCTGTACCTCCGTTCAAAATTTTTTAGGGGTCCAAGTATGAAAAAAAGATTGAAAACCACTGTATTAGAGTTACAATTACATGGGGAGCTACAGTAAAACCTTCCCCTGCAAACAAGAACTTGGTTTATTTTTTTTCCTTTCCACCTTGTTTCCAAAGACAAATTAACAAAGTTGGCTATTATCTAATAAATAATAGTTGGCATTTTCTGAAAAATGAAAATATTAAAAAATATAAATGTGTTCCTATATTCTACGCTTATTCATTTAGCAAACTAACTTTATGTAAGGACACTATAGTGAGTATTACATAATATCTTAAACATGTGTAACCACAACTTAATTCCTTATGCATGATGGAATGGCAGTATCCAGGGCTAGAAAATTATGGCTGAGTTGTCAGTGCTAATTAAAAAGAGAAGCATACAGAAACTAACACATTTGTGATGGAAGGAGATAGATTTTTGTAGCAAGGGTATTGCTACAGAAAAAGAGTGATTTTAAATGTGGAAAATTCTAGATTAAATCACAAAATGAAATAATTATGACCTCTATGTTGTTGACATTTCCCTCTGCTGCAATTCAGCAGAAAAAGATAAAGTTTTTCTCCCCATTTATTGACTACACACTTGTGGTAGAACTTGAACACCAAGGACAGAACCGAATCATTTAGCTGCACATATTAAAGGGAATACATTATTTAGAGCTTCAGAACTGCCATTGGGCACATTTTCTCAAAATTGTATCCTGCTTTTTTCATCCAGATATAGATGTAAAAGTAAGTGCAACATGGTCACATGGTAAATGTGTGTAAATAGGATTTGGTCTTCAATATAAGAATAAAAAACATTATGTAGTACTCATATAATAACTGACGCTTTGAACTTCATGTCTATTGTAAACATGCTGTCCCAAAATAAGTGTATCTTCACCAAAGCAATAAGATTTTTTATGTAATTAGAAGAACCTATCCAAGATGATTTAAGAGACACTTGATTGAAATAATTTCTTTAAAATATTTAGGTTTCTTTAGCTACCAATTCTACTTGCTCATGTTCAGGAAAAATTCATTCAAACTGGAGCAGATGCAGAGAAGGGCTATTATGATGGTCAGATGAATGGAGAACAATTCTTCAGAACAGACTAATGCAACTTGTCTTGCTCAGCCTAGCAAAATGAGACTAAAAGGACATATCATTTGCTTTCCCAGTTTTGGTTCTTTACAAATACATCAGAGGAGTAAATAACTAGTTAAGCTGAAGCATGCATGAATTAATGGATACATTTAGGTAATAAATTTGAAATGCTCAAGCCACGAGGGCAGTAATATGGTAATATGCTGAAGTAGCCTTACAATCGGAGCAGTAGCAAAAAATACATTACTAGTTCTAAAATGCAATTTACTTATTTCTAAAAGGTTTAGGTAATAGTGTTATCTATAAGAACAAGGAACTGCACAGAATCCAGGAGCTCCATTCTAGTGCTTTGGTTTTGTTGCTAGCTGTATTCAAAGGCTCACATAAACAAACATTAAAGTTCAGGTATTAATAGCTTGTTGGGTTTTTTTTAATAAAACAGAATAAGACAAAGTGTTACAACTACTGCAATGGTGCTAGAAGAAGTGACCCAGGATATAAAGCATCAGACTGGTTGTCAGGAAACTTGTTTTCTAATACTGACCTTTTGTGCAACTTTGCACAAGTTAGTTCATTTCTATGCATTATTTTCTCCATTAAATTTAGGTTATGGTATTTCTTGTTTTTGTGAAGTGCTTAGAAATCTATAGTAAAGGGAGTGACATCAACACAAAGTAGCATTGTTATCATTTAAACTAATTACAATGGGAAACTACAGTAGCATCATCATCCTATGAAAAGATGAATTCTCCTTAGCTTAACTGTTTGCAGGAACCAAACCTAAAAGTTATATCTCTGAAGTGGCAATAGTCCAGGATCAAGTAGATAGAAACAAGATGCTTACTAGTACCGGTACTAGCCCCAACATTATTTCTACCTGCATCCAAAAGAACTCAAAAAGGTGAAACATTATTTCCTGCCCTTGAGATCAGAGGAAGTCAAAGAAATCACTTGGATTCTCCTCCTAACAGATGTTATTGATCAATATATGAATAGAACGATCATCAGTTCCAAGACACATGCCTTGGAAAAACAGAAAGGTATTTAATATGGCTTAGTGATCATAAAATATTTACTCAAATCCAAGATGACCCCCCTACCTCCTGATTGGTGTGGGGTAAAAAAAGTTTGGTCTTGGATTCAAGTACAAACCCACAGAGGAGAGAAGCAGGGAGCTCAGCTGTGGCTTTAGCTCCAAGTCCTGGGGCTCAGCCAGAATTGAGCTACCGTCTGTCCCGGGCTGGAATAGGTTGTTTGGCAAAGGAGGGGCCAGATGGCTGGGAGAAGCACAAGGGGAACTGGGGAAGGGTCGGGGGGCTGCAACCTGCACTCATGCCCCTTGTCCCTCATGCTTATGACTCCTTCCCTCCACCCTCTGCTTCACTCACCCATAGTTGCCTTATGTTCTGCTCCAGCTCCAGTTCTTCCAACCTCAATCCTGCCAGACCAGGAGCAGCCACTACTTCTCCCTGGCCAGGCTGGTCTGAGGCCAGGCAGTTACTGACTGCCCTGGAAGAGCAGAGCTGCAGCAGAACATAAGGGGGTGGTGGGCAGGGAGTGGGGGTGGGGTCGCAGGTAGCGGGGGCAGGCACAGGCATGGAAGGGCAGGTGGCCAGAGGGAGGCATGGGCGTGACAAAGGGCAGTGAAGCAAGGAACAGGGATCTGGCTGCTTATCCTCTGCTGCTATTTTTTCCATCACGGCAGTAGAGGGGGACAAATGTAAGACGACTTTCCTCTATTTAGATTCTATACATGGCAAATTATAACAAATTTTAACTATCCATGAATAAAATCTAAGTATGGGGGGGTCTCTTAAATTCAAAGTCATCTTGAATTCAGGTAAATACAGGAATTACCATTAAAATCAAACAAAATGCCACTGCATCTATACCATATTATGTTTGCTTATCATTACATAATAATTGTTTATGAGTTGATTCTAATTGTCCTTTTACCATAATGTGACTCCATAGCCTTCTGTTGCACTCCTGTGGTGAGACCACAAATGAGCTATTAGAGCTTGTAAAAGTAGCATGATTTCATTAAAATGTGGACTTGAGGAAAAAAACTAGGCTGAAACTAGAGAATGGCCTTTCAAGCAATAAAATCTATTAAATGCATTTTTTCTAATAAAAAACCAAAAACCTAGCTCTTCAACCATATCAAAAAAAGTGTGGTTAAGAGGCACAGGTTAACATAAGCAATAGAGAGAATGCAGTATTCTCGGTGGGAATCTATTAACATTCTCAAGTGGAGTATCATGAAATTGTACATTGATGAACTTCTGTAAACTGAGAGACAGGGTCCCAGTACAGCAACAACAACAAAATAAAATAAACTTAGAGTGCCTTTACTTTGAGTAACCTAATGGATTAGATTAATGCATCTGACTAATCTATTGAATAGGACACATAGCCAGGCCATGAAGCATTTTTGCCGAGATAAATAATTGCTTTATGCAGGCAGCTCCTTAAGGGAATCATCAAGTAATACTCAGAAGTGATGCATCATATGGCTGTTTCTGTACTGATGCCCATTTGTGAAGCTGGCATTGGTCCCACACATGTGGTAGCCTGCCAATTTCAGCAGGGCATAAGTGCCAACTAAAGATGGATTTAATGTAGCCTGCACAATATAGAAAATTACACTACTGTGCCAAGATGATCATCATGATGGTAAGCATTGTCAAATGATGGGAACGTGCTTCATTATAAGAAATCACATCTGTTGTCACTTGTGGGCATTATACTATGATTATATAGCCTTCTGCCACATTGCTTTTTCTGGTCTGTATCTGTGCTGAAGTTCTGGTATAAGAACATGACAAGTTGATTTTCATAATATAGTGTCTAAAATTTCATGTTTTCCTTGAAAATGTCCCTTTCTAAAGCTGAATCCATAAAATACTGAAGCTTCATTCTGTTACTCTCAGTCAAGCAACCCAATAAAATTCAAGCATACACTTCAGCTGTTGATAGAAGCACAGCAATTATGTTAGTTCTGAAAGTAATGACATGTCCCCATGAGTAACAACATGGTTCAAGAACTTCTTAAGTCTTCATCTCTGAAGGAAAAAAGGGAAGATGTTTCTGTTATTCTGATTCAAAGGAAGATATCTGAGCTAAGATTATATGCCAAAGGTCTTTGCTGAGAGTTTCTGGAGATGCTACACCAGTCATCACTTCATACTTTTTGTTTGTTATTTGGAAAAAACTAATGGATTAGATTATCAGTCAGAACCAGACTACAAAGTACACACGAAAAGATGAAAGCAGTCAGAGGGATGTTTATATTTTTCAACCTATGAGCTGCAAACTCTACATGTGTTCTACTTTTTTTTACATAAGATGCCAGCTACAGAAACCATGATGGTACATAATAAAAAAAAAACCAGGAAATTATATTTCTAATTACAAATTGTGACAAAATATCATGCACACAAGTTAAATACTTGTTTCCTATACTTTGCTTTTAATTTTACCAAGGCAATAAATAATGAAAAGGAGAGGTTATATGTGTGTGCACGTATGTATATGTAAAGACTACTGTCTGTATTTTTTCTATGAACCACTCATTCTTCTAGCATTGTAAAGTTGTATACTCCTAAAACTTTTCCTGAAAACGTCTCAATGTTTTGTGTGTGAATGAGTAAACAATCTTATTCTATAAACTACATTCTACATGACGGATTCACTGACATAAAAGGAAATTGTAGATAGGGTTAGAGGGTAAAGTATGACCTTGTGTTCGTCTTCTGTGTGTTGACACTGAAGCTGGACAAACTTGAGTATGGCATCAGGGTAATGGCGCTTAGGGGGGAGGTGGAGTGTTCCTACTTGAGCCTAACAAATGATCTCTTCCTACTTCCAGAAGGAAGACATTAAAAATACTAAGTTATGTTTGTTGATGTCTAATTTAAGCAGTCTATAACAGTACTAGTACCTGATGTTACCTGTCACAGAAGTCTCCAGGAATTTCCTGAAATTAATTTCCATTAATCCCTAGTGAAAATTGGTGCCACTAGTGTTCTGTACATTAGAGTGTCATCATCCGTTCACTAGGAAATGAAATAATGCCAATTCTAGGATTCTTGAAATTGGGGAGCACTCTAAAATTTTAACTGAAATCACTGGGAGCTAAGCCTACTTTGCCAATTAGGTGTTTCATCTGCCTGTGTTGGAAAATACAGAGTATATCCAGATAAATCTACAATAAGGGGGGGGGGGAACCTCATAAATATTAATGAATCCTTTAATTAAAAATACTGTTAGTTAGAGGAAATGTCAGTAAGGGAAGAAACTACTTGACACAAAGAGAAACATGCAAAATATAACATTGCAGGCAAAATGATATTTAGCATTGATTCTTCAATAAGCTCTGCAGATTGAAACAACAGAATGGCATCATCCCCTTTGAATTTTCACAGACTGTATAATATTTCAATACTGCATATGAACAAAAGACAAAAGTAAATACTGCCCTGTAGTTTGTTGCTTAATGTCTTCTGGCATACATCACACTAACTAGTGAACCATTCAAATGAAATTGCCTCCAAACACACTATTTATCAGAGAAATTCATACCAATTAAATGTCAACATAATATTTATAGAGGCTACTTGTTTTCTTGAGGGCGCCAAAAGTCTGCAAAGAGGTTGGGTCAAACAAATGGCAGCCAGTGTCAAAACAATAGATAATGGAGAGTAAGAACTTCCATAGGCAAAAGTCCCTCTTACAATCCCTGCCTGCTTAATATCATTGTACCAAAGAACATATGCATTATGCTTGGTTGGTTCCTACTGAGTTAAGTCTCAAACATTTGGATCTCACTAAGATAAGGTTTCTACTGCTGAAACAATCATTCAAAATAGCAATAAAAATGTGTTAATATAAAATGGGAAATATTCAAATAAGCATTATAGCTGATCACTTCTTAGGGACAGCACCAGCAAACTGCTATGAAAAGTTCAGCCAAATGATGAATTATTATAAACGTGTCACCACTGAACTATATAACAGGTGCAATCAGCTTAATAATAATATCTGAGCTATAGGTCTTTGTCTCCTTTTTTCCTTAGATTTGAAGCCGTATTGATTTTGTGTTCATACCAATTGATAATGTGTTGATGTATTTTAAAGATTCTAGAAAGGAATAGGTTTTGCGAAGATGGAGATTGTGTAGATCCAATAGTCCTATAAGAAAATTTCCTTATTAAAGAGATTAATTTTACTTATAATGTTTTCCAGTTTCTATAAACAACATTTACAATGATATTGGCAAAGCTAGGAGCTCTGAAATCAAACATGAGTGCCTGAGTTTGCAAGTTCAGATGTACATTGGGTCATTTCTCTGATGCTTCTGACTGTTTTAGGATACTGGAAGGATACTAGATTTTACAACAGTCATGGTCTCATGAGAACTATGAAAAAAAACAATGGGCTGTCCTTGTTTCCACTCCTGAATCATTTCCCTCCTCCCCACCCTAACACAATTCATTACCCAAAGTCATCTTATACCTGAAAATGATTCCCCTATACAGTCCTTCATGAAATATTGCAGAATGGCTACAGAATATTCTGCAAACATATTCAACTTCCTTTACATAATATCTCCCAAAGAAAACTATAGTTTATCAGCCTTTATTACTGGAAACTACCAAGCAGCTATAGACATCATTTGTATTAAACAAAGCCTTCAATTTTTTTGAATTTTTTTTTAAATTTCAAAGATATACCAATCTATACCAGTTAGAAAGCCTGCTCTTTATATCAAATTTGTTTACTGACCACTTCTCTCCATCCTAGACAGTTGCTTCTTTTTTTTTTAAACTAATGAAGTCAATAGCATGAAAAATACAGGCACCTGGATAATAGTGTCAAACATAACTTAAAATGAACTTTTTATAGATAAGCAGTCACTAATTTTCTAGGAAATAATGTGCAACAATATGGAAAATAAAGCATATTTATTTTTCAGGGTAAAACATCTCAAAGTTTTATTTGTCACATTGTAAACTATATAAACATGTCTATTACATTACAGTGTTCTTTGCTTTATTATTGATAAAATACCAGCATCCACATAAAGTATGAAAACAAATAGTCACTTTATTAGGGGGATCAAGTAATAAATTATACATTCCTAATGTACTTTATTAGGACTTTGGTATTTTGAAAGAGGCAAGGAAAGGAGCAAATGTTATATTTGATCATAGAACTAAGCAACAACAGTTCACTGTAGTGGAGGTACAGTCAGAAGTGGAAGCTCTTGCAAGGTTAGCATGAACTTTTGAGTTTTGGACAATAGGTTTTGTGGAAACACCATTTAATAACAGGACAATAAACAATAATAATACCTACAACAAAATGATTAACTGAGTTAAAAAAATGTGGGTTTTTCCAATGGAATGTGTGTGTCATAGGGTTTGTAATACAGTCTGCCTGCAGCACATGAGCCAAGTGGTATAGGTGAAGGGTGATCAAATGAGAAGAAAGAAAGTAATTGTTTGGGTGGTGGATTATCTGTAATCTTTTATTCAGAGAGCCAAATTTAGCAGTAGGCAAAAAAAACATCTTTTAGTAGAACTCACAATACTTGCACTACAGAAAATGCCTGGGTGTAACAGAAGTCTGTAGATTGTGAATTTCAGAGCTTAGAGACTCAATAAATGAGTCATCATCTCTTAAAATGTTACTACCTTTTAAATTTATGCACTTATTTTTATGTTTTTAAATTTTATTTTTGCAAATAAAGAGAGGTTTCAATATTTTCCAGTCTCTTCTACTGCTCCTCCTTTCTAGACAAAAAATGGTTTCCTTCAATTTTGTATAATATTTGGAATGTGTGACCTCTTGGCAATTGTGGACACTCCTAAGAGCAGCATAAGAAAGCTGCACTCTAGGGCTACAATCCTCCAATTTATATCCAAATCCAGTGGCAATTTCCAGGAGTATAGCAGATAAGCCTTATTAACCTATCCAGTGAAAACAACATCAATCTTAATTTGTGACAATGCTTAGCATAAACCAGAACAGATAATTTTATGCCTCCTTTATATCTGAATTAGAACTGCAGCTCTCTATAATGCTAACACCAAGTAATACATCTAAAATACAAAGGCTACAACATCTACAATAATTAAAATTATATAAAAACACATTAATAAAAAGTAAATGTAATAAAATATGTATTGGTTACAAAACAATCAGTACAAATGATCTAGCCCAGTGATTCTCAACCAGGGCTGTGAGATCTTTTGAAGTCTCATGCAAGAAGTGTAAGCAAGTAAGTAAAGTGTAATGAGATAAACAGATAAGCACAGGCTCAAGCTCTCCCTGCCTAACTGCTCCCCCATTCTCACTGCTTGGACTTCTCTGAGGATGTAAACACTGGTTTGAAATGGGATGCCACTCAATTCACAAAAGTTATGGACAGGCACTTTGAGTTTCAAAAGGTTGATAAACATTTGTCTAGGTTAACCACCAACCTCAGGAGTATTTTATTTTTAATTTCAGAAACCAGTAAAAAGGAAGCCCCTGATTTACAGTGACAAAACTTCATAGTGTAATTTCAATATCAATAGGAATATAGCTACAGGCATTATATCATTTAATCAATTTTCTATTTAGAGAATTCCTGAAATGTTATATTTGTCAAATAACTGTTTTAATCTTACTTTTATACTATTTAATTTTACTCCTTAAGTGGATTTCTTTGAGTTTACCCGGTGAAGATTATCCTTTAATGAAGAGTTTTTACATAAAGGAAAAAATGTACAGAAAAACTGACTACATATACATAAGCAGCAACTTAAAGTTTTGTCTCATATTTGTTATTCCTGTAGAATTATGCATTAATGAGATATTTTTTATTATAGCCATTCATTTCACAGGAAAGCTTCTCCTTTCCACTTGATCAAGCAATAACGTTACAAACTGATCTTTACAGGTTTCTACAGTCTATCTGCAAGAAATCATGAGTCTAATGGAAGAATCACTAGGGAGATGTATGGACATTACATTTAGATGTTCAGATTAGACAAAGTAAAACATGGCCACCCAGTCTAACTCAGTGATTTCTTACTTGAATCCTGCTTTTGTAAATTCATTGCAGAACAGTATAGTCATTCCTAGGATCTGACCTAGAATCACGCAGCTTGTTTTAAGTTGTATGATTTTAGACTGGGTGCCAGATTTACAGACATGCAGCAGGGCCAGGAACCCAGTCTAAGTTAGTCAGGGTGGGGCAGGCAGAATCAGGGAGAGGGTGCTAGAAGGTATGTAGGGTGGGGGTTGGTAGGATCTGCAAGGGTGGGGCAGGTGCAGCAGGAGTTGGCCATTGGGGGATGGAGCGGTAGGAAAAACACAGCTCCAGGTGGGGGTGAGCAGCTGAGCTGTCCCAGCCATAGAGCTGTAGTTCAAACATGTACAGACATTCTGTAGATTGGCCTACCCATTCCCAATTTAATTGAGTGAACCTCTCAGGTCAACTAAATTAAACCAGCAGCTTGAGCAAAAAATGAAGCCCCATCTAACCTTTAGGGAATGTTTGTACAGTTTGGCACTTAGATTGACTTAGCTAGGGAGCTAAACATAGGGTCCACATATGGGGAAATTGAGTTAGATTGGGTGGCCATTTTTTACCCAATCTAACCTCTGAACTTCTAAATGTAATGTCTATACATACCCTGGGTGAGGTTCTATGGCCCATATTCTGTAAGAGTTAAAACCTACATAAAAATACTGATCTCTTCTGGCTTTAAAATATATTATTACAGTTTTCTGTTCAATAACACTCGTCTGATAATTCATCAGCAGTGAAAAAGGGCAATATTATACCTTCTTGAAATGTTTCTGTCAATATGGGGTAGCAGACTCATCCCTACTGATTCTGTTGATTGTTGCAACACTGCAGAATCATTACATTATAGATCTAAACTGAGCACACCTCTTCCAAAAGCCAGCATAACCCAACATACCCTACTGCAGATACACAACTGAGCTGGCACAAAAGTTCCTGTACCAGAACTTTTTTATTTTATTTATGAGATGTATGTCTTTTTTACCCCTCTCCCCCACTTTTTTCTAGCCCAAATGAGCTGTAGGGCAGCTGATGTGCTCCAGACAAATACAAATTACACAATTTAGATAGTTCTAACCCACTATGAACTTTAATCATGTCCCTGATTTTGGAGGGGTTCAATTCAATCTCTTACTCAGAGTCTTCTCCAGTTCTAGCATAAAGAGGACAAATATAAACACATATGAAAAGCAAAACCTTTTCTTGCACATAAGCTCAAAGTTCTGAATGTAGAACTCGTTCCTACATCTAAGGTACAAGTGTGGCAACCTGGAAGAAAAATCAGAAGACCCTAGGCTTAAAAAGACTCCCTTGACAGGAAAGACAAGGGACAAGACAACTGAGAGCCTAGACTGTAGTAAACAGGCTATACTTCATTTCCTAAGAAAATGAGGGACCACAAGGTGAACCTAGAGATCAGAGGAAAAGTCCATGCGGGTTAGTGACCGCAGAGGTCACTCCTCTTAGTGATCTGTCTCTCTCATACTTTTACAATATATACCTTTTCAAAAGAAGCTGCTTACATGTCACTATACGCTACTGTTTGCCTACTGTCTCTTGAACAAAAACTCTTTTGAATCTGTTATAGGCTGAAATGAGCATATATGACATCTGTAGCCTGGAGATGGTCTGGTATAGTGGTTGGATCACGGAAGGATGGATCAAGAGTAGAAAAGGCAAAATTCTAGCAGTTAAGAAAACTCTACTTGACAGACTGGAAAGGGTCTCTGAAATGACAGCTTATTCAAGGATTGTAATGAAAGGTTTTTTTAAAAAAAATGTCATTTGTACAAATGTATACTTTATATAAACAGCATGAACTTGAGCAGTGGTGTGAGGAATGTCTGCTGCTACTAGTTTGAATACTAATTTTGGAAGAAACGAATACTTATTGGATGAACCATATAGTTTGGAAAGATATAGGAAAGCTTTAAAATAGGAAGCATCCTTCCTCAGATATCAAAACTGAAAGCTTGTCTAGGACCTAAGGAAGGGTACTTTATCTTCAAAAGCTTGTCTGTATTCCTCCCAACTATACAGTTGGTCAAATAAAAGATCATCCGCAAAATACTTTACCTCTTGCATTTTCTTGTGGAAGAATTTATCACTTTATAACAGACAAGGTTCCTTGGGTGGATTTGATATCTTTTATTAGACCAACCCAAATGGTTGGAGAATAGTTATTAAGCAAGCTTTCAGGTTCAAAAACCCGTCAAGCTAAGGAAGTTTCAGCAGTTGGTGTGTGCTCTTCCTGGTGGAATGGAAAGTAAAGAAGGCAAGGGATGGGCTGGGGAGTCAGTTGCTTGCTTAATAGCTGTTCTCCAACCATTTGGGTTGGTCTAATAAAAGATATCAAATTCACCCACGGAACCTTGCCTGCCTATGTCGTTAGACCAACACGGCTACAACCTACATCACTTTATAACAAAAAGTTGAATGGTAAGATTTTCAGTTTTAGAATACCCTACAGACTGCTATATATTATCCCAAAGTATGATAGATCATTGGAAAATACAGCTAATTTATGTATAGATGTACCATGTAATTGTTAAATTCAACAAAGACCCTTATCTAAATGAAATAAAATACCACTATGAAAAAAACAATTCATTTGAATTAGTTTGCTGAGGAGAATCCACATTCTGTCCTCACAAATGACTGTGTTACTACATGAAAATGTTACTACATTTTTAATTGATGAAAGTGTCATAGACTTACAGGATCTATTGGATCTCCAATGGCCAATTCTGCTATGGACTCATAAATACAGCTAATTGCCTTTAATAAGAACTATGCCACACGCATTTGGCCAATGATGAAATCTTGCTTCATTGCTTCAGGGCTAGGGACAGACATTCAAAAAGCCTAAGCCTAAATTAATTCAATCTTTGCAGGTTAGTCTAACCTGACTAGGCTAAACTGATTTGTAACTGAACAGACATCCCAGAAATGTAAGCATATGCCTGCAGTGACTCATGCTATAAGCCAAGGGGCACTAGAGCAGCCCTCCCTTCCCTTGTACAGTACTGAACGGAGGGAGGCATGGCCAGGCTCTGTAAGGATGCTCTGATTAGCCAAGCAGGGAATTGATAACAGTGTTTACACCCCTAACTCAGTGTTTAATACCCTGCTAAGAAAACAACAGAGGGACATTACCAGCTACCTGTTGATTCTGCCTGTTGATACAGCACAGACCATAGCCAGCATGTGGTCCACTAGCTAATACACAGACACTTCTCTACAAGGCAGAGGGAATGGGGGAATTCCTGCTTAGCAAGGAGTGGTGAGAGGGAGGGAGGTGAGCAGCCTGCAGTCCCTGCCGGAGATGTAACCAGGGAGCAGAGGGAAGAGGCCAACCCTCCTGTGAAGCAGAGAGCCCCGGCCAGCCCAGAGAGTATGCAGGGATGCTGGAGGTGTATTGTTTAACTTAAATTAGTACAGACATTAACCGGTTTGAGCCAAATCAGATAGTTCTGATACTACATTCAATCAGATTAATCTCAAACCAAACCAATTTCAGCCATTTTCAAACTGGTTTACATGAATTGAATCTTTGTTCTGTTACAAATTTAAACCAGTTTCTGATCACTCAAACCAGTTTATGTGTAATGTCTGTCCCTGACCTAGAAAAAATCATCTGGTATTCCCTTCTCTCCACCTGCAAAACAAATCAAACCATCTGCCAATAGAATTCTTCCTTAGGCAGTCATACAGACTATGGTTCCTCCCTGCTACAGCTCCACATGCACACATGAACATGCAGATGAATTTTTGTCTTATTATCTCTGTATCAATGTTCAATAAAACCAGTCTCTTTATTTTCTGTTCACTTCCTTGAATAAAAACTGTTTTAAGGTATCTGTCCTAAAATAAACCTGATTCAATATTAATAAAATTGAATATTTATAATATTCATAACCCTAAAGTGAAATCCTTGATAAATCTAAGACAGAACCAGCTCAGCACTTATCCATAAAATTAATATCTTTCTTTTTAAGAATAAAACATATCTTTTAGAACAAATAAAAGCTTTTGTTCTAAAAAAAAAGATAAAAGGTAAAGCCATACCTTGTCCTATAGTAGGAACACTGATCATGGGATAGGCACAATTCACAGTAAGTAAATCCTGTCTCCTGTGGAGTTCAATAAACCATGTATTCCATATACTGATTTTAAAACACCTAAAGACCTAAAATCTTATTTCTTTTATTGACTGCACATAGTGATGTTGTTGTTTATTATATCAATTAATTATCATAATGGAATTAATCACATTTAGTAATCAAAACTAGTTGGAGAAATGTTTTATCTAGAAACTAACAAAATCAGAGATCCATACAAATACTAAGAGTCATCTTAGGGTGCTTACACAAGTTACAATACCTCAGCTAGGGTAGCTGGGGGGGCGTGCAAGGAAGAAGGGCTCCCTTTCCCCACTTCCTGTCTGAGCCTCTTGACAAGCTGCTGGCTTGGCTTGGCCTGCCAGGAGCTGGGAGGGGCCTGCAAGGTGAGGGGGCTCCGTTCCACCCCATTCCAGGTCTGGTCAGGCCAAGCCCAGCTAGCAGCTGTCTGCTAATCCCAACCCTCCATCTCTGATAACCCTGGAGCTGGTGGGGACAGGGCTGGGGAGAAAGGTAGGTCATTTGGAGCACTCCTGCCTGCTGGCCTGAGCTGATACAGACAAGCTCGAGCAGCAAATGTCTGTTGGTTTGGGGGGCAGAGGGAGGTGGAGAAATTAATTCATGGCACTTTCTGTAAAGCCCCCTCATATCTTAGGCACACTTAGACTCTGTATCACTGATTCACCACTAGGGTGCCATGGCACCCTGGGATGCCTTGAAATCCTTTCAAGAGTACTATGGATGCTGCACAGTTTTAGCACTGTTAGCACTGTTGTAAAACATGATTCACAAGATAAACCCAGAGTTCTCACATAGAAATCCATAGAGTTAAAAACACTTTGACCTATTGTGGTCTTTACACTTTTTCCAACAAAATAATGGCTCTATTATTTTTCTGCAGTCAAAAAAAGGAGTGAAAACTAAGATCTGGCATTTTCCAAGGAGTGCCTCGAATCTAAAGAACCACCATTTTTTACCAATAAAAGCTAATGTAGAGGCAGGGAGATCCCCAGTGGTGGACACTTTATCAGTTAAGTTCTGTCATCCAGGAGTCAATATACATTGGGGTTTCTTGGGATAATTTTGGAATTCACAACCACCAGCACTATCACAAAAATCAAACAAGTGTTGGACAAAGTAGCAAATCATTCAGAATGTGGACTCAAACATCATTTGCCAGAAATCTTCATACGGAGCCAGCCTACAACTTAACTTTTGAATTACTCTGGAAGAATCCTCATGACAAGTAGCTTGTGAAAACACCCCTTCTCACACTCAGTAGTAATCCCCAACCCAAATCAGAAGGGAAGGTAACTGGTATTGGCAGACATAATTTTAAAACTTTCCTGTACTGACTCAAGAGCATCTAATTCCCTAAATATAATAAATACTATAATAATGGCTTCCAATTTTAAAAAGAAATCAAACATTTTCCTTCTGCTAGCATCTGTTGCAAGCTCTTCAGAACTTAACATGTCAAATCTGCCTATCCAAAGGGAGGTTTCTTGCTCTTTCCTTGTTTCCCAAGCGCTGAGGTTATTGTTATTTACGTAACGTATGAACGTGAGAGTGTAATACAGCCCAGTGTAAGTGTTCAAAACAAATCAACCAGTAATAAGTTAACTAAAGTTTGTGGCTTTAGGATTGTATTGATGATGGACTTTACGTCTAACATGTAGATACTATCTTACTGACTTCATAGATGGGGAGGAGGGATTGCTTTAATGATAAGCATAAATTATGAAGGCTCCTTAAAAATAATCCATTAGTCAATTTCTGAGGGGAAAAAACAATTCAAGACAATAATATAGTATCTCTACCTATATGTATATATACACACACGTAGGCACCTGTCCACATTGACTATTCTACTTGCACACCCAATACGGCAAAGTACATGGAATTATATACTTACCTAAATGTTCAGACCTTTTCAGGAGCACCATACTGGTTCCAAATTCATTCCAAAATAATTCTAATGATTATATACACTAAAAATGCCAATTCAGAAGAAAGCATCTGTACAATAACTGGTCAGAGTGCCATGGGAATTCAGTTACAAGGACTTACCTGAGCGTAGATAAAGGCAGCAGCCTTTTTAACTATCTGTGTCTTCTACATAAGGTGATCAATTCTAATACATTCAGTATTCAGCATTCATCTGCTACTACCAAGTATTGTAAAGACATATTTGATTCTGATAGTAATAATAATAACTGCTTATAAATAACTCTCCCCAGTATTGATTAGTCACTTTCATAAGCAACCCATCTTTCCTAGTAAACAGCACAAAAGAAAGAGAATCTACTCACATTCCCTTGAGCCGTTGCCACATTTTTTCAGTGTTTCCTCCTAGACGATACTTTAGAGAGGTGCTTTCCAGTTCCCGGGTTGTTTCAGTAGCTCTAGCCCCCATGGTAGCTATCCTACAGTAATACAGTTACAGTCAGACTCAGCAGCACGTAAAAGCATTCCTTAGTCCACTATAAATGTCAGAAGATCCACGCATGTAATACAGTAGGAGCTCTCACACATCAAACCATATCAGAATTACAAAACTGATGGAAGCTTCTGCCTGAATTGCTATTCATTTTGATAGACAAATCCATTCTTCAAACCTACTCCCCTCCCCACCAGCCTACAGCAGTGCAGAGTATAAACGGCTCTTCTGACCTCACAAGCCAAATCCATGCATGTGAGCCAGTTACTATACTACTACTGACTGACTGACTGCTCAAGCTCTTTCCCTATGTACTTCGATTGCTGGAGGGACATGCACTAAAGCACAAAAGATTTCTTAAAATTTACTAGAATGCCCTGCCATGCAGGATAAATGTGAATGACTTCAGCAGTCCAGAAAAAAATAAATAAAGACTAAGCAGGTTGGAGATGCAGACTGCAACAGGAAAGCAGATGGGAAAAGCCAGTGTCAGCTTGCACCACTCTAGGAAGAGTGCCTGTTTAAATGCCAGAGCTTTTGCCTCTTTAGTTGATCCTGAATTGGTCCTTAGTGAATGAATGAACCAGCCTCTTAACAAAAGCATAGCTGAACAAGCATTAAGTCAGTATTTCAGAGTTGTATAAATCCCTGCAGAAGAGAAATCAGAGAGCTCTACAGGTTCTTATTGAAGGAATATGCTGTAATCATGACTATTCACCTTCTCCTAGCAACTCCACGCAGTAGGTAACTGTCAATTTCAATGGTGGAAAACGCAGCAGCTGCAAGACAGCCTGTTCAATTAATCCTTTGAGACAGCAGCATTGTGTGTGTCAAAATCCAATGCTGAATTGTTTGTGCACGCCAGAAAAAAAATCAAATGCATGTAAAGAGCAAAAGGAATGAGGACTAGGTGGTCTGCCAGCCATACAGCAGATTGCCAGCTCTCTCTCTCAAGCACAGTGCCATGCATTTAGTTGTGCAGCCAGGGCTGCTACTTGGATAGGACCAAAAGCAATTCTGCATCAGAGACGCTTACTCAGTGGCATGTTAGGGTTTGAAGAGCTTTTTCGTTCACCTTCTAAATATCTTTTTTTGATCTAAGAACAGAAAAGGACCTGTACCTCTGAACAAGCAGTCAAATAATCAGAGGCACCACTGAATTATCTAAATGATTACATCAGTTTCAGCTATAGTGCATTCAGAATGTTTAAGAGCTACAAAGTGTGTAGTTATGAGAGAGAACTTCCATCAGAAGTGGATAGTAGATATGGTAAAGGTGATACATGTTTGTTTTTTATATTTCTGCAGAAGAAAAAGAAAAGACAAAAAAATGTATGTTTTACTGCACCAAATTCCCCCTGGTAGTCTCCCACACTTTCTTAGCAGTAGGGTGACCACATGTCTGAGTTTGGCCAGGACACTCCAGAAGTCCATAGCATGTGCACAGGAGCAGTGATGCCTGATCAACCACCTGCCTGGTGCACCATATTGGTCTGCCTCACCACTAGACGTCAGCCCAGGACTTTTGACCAACTGACCAGGACCTGGAGCATCCCGGCCAAACCAGTATATATGGTCACCCTACTTGTTAACAATAGAGTGCATTCCTTCCCACAAAATTATATACTTTAAAAAATATATCCCTTTAATGTCAAATAAATTTGTATTCTCTGCTAGTCACACCTTTATTCCCAGTGGACTTATATCAAGTGATTAATTGAAACATTTCACTTGTACTGCTTTTAAACCAGTATTATTCCATTAACTCCACCATAGAGATTCCTGATTCTGACACGTGTGAGAGAGAAGAAACTCAGGCCAATAAACTTCACTGGGACTTAAAAAGAAGGAATCAAGATGGCCACACCTCATACACATCCTGGGGAGTCTCATGGCAATGGTGAAAAGTTACAAACTGTTGTTCTGGTCTTCAAGTACTGTACAAAATGATTTATTTAAAGGAGACATTATAACCTTTAAAGATGTCCTCCTCTAGCTGAACAGCTCACTAAAGAGCTACTGCTTAGAAACTCCAGTCCTGTTCTACAGGAGTACCCTAGTATAGCTTGAAAGAAATGCACCTTTCCAATAAGTGAAAAATGTCTATTATTAGCATTAATTTGTTTTAACCTTGTCCCTTGTGCCCGACTCCAAGACATTTGAAGCAACACTAAAAAAAATGTTGTAGTCATAGGAATGCCTTGTATTCCAAGGAATTTTAAGCCCTATTTTTCCTGAAGATAGTCCCTTGTTCCTCGTGTACACTTCTAAGGCAGGAAACTACCCCACTGTAGCAACACAGAAACATTAAAGATGCATGCTCCTGTACAAGGAAACAAGAACAAGGCCATGAGAATATCAATTTGATACTCTGCAGAAAGAAAATGTTTTGCCTGGTCATCAGGTATACCAGGCTCCTCTCATGTAGGGCTACAGTTATAAATAAATAATGAACACAATACTCTTTGGATCTTCGTGACTATGATAAAAGAAGATCCTGTCCCTTAAATATGACTCATGGTAAGAAAAGGTATGTTGCCTTTTAAATTTTGAATGCTTAACGAGTTTAAAATGTACACAAAAGGAGACTCTAAAGGAAGGAAAATTTTGCAATTAAACCAGTTACGGAACTGGCCTCAGAAACAGGGTAAAGGGCTAATCTGGTTTTGACAACAGCTTTATTTTTAATAAATCCTTTGCTCCTAAAGGAAAACAAAATAAACCACTTTCTTCAATTGTCCATTTGGTACATGAAGCCCGGAATTAGTCCAGAGAATTAAAATCATGAGAGAGTGGAAGTGGGGCAGGGGTGTCATACTAGTGCTAGGACCCATCTTTCCAAAACTTACAATGCAAACTTCCCTGTTGGGAAAACTGCAGAAGTGCCATGAACCAATTAATGAATTTGAAAACACTGAAAATGCAGATAAATTCCTATGAATTAAATTACATCAAGTACTTAAAACTTATTTGGGGTAGTATAACTAAATGGCTTAAATACTTATTTGGGGTAGTATTTGGGGTTCAATCCTGGAAGATGTCAAGCACTCTAGCCCTGATTTAGCACAACACTTAAGAACATGCTTAATTTTAAGCACATGAAAAGTCATTTATTGGACCAGGAATAGTGTGTTTAACACCTTATAGAATTGAGCCCTTAATGGCTATGGCTTTCTATGCTGACTTCCATAGATTAGTTGTCTCAAATGTTTACACACTGTCTTTGTCAAAAATCACACACTTTACTTTTAGTATATTTAGACAATATTTCTAAGGCTGTAAGGATTGTTTGGGCTAGATGTAACGGGCATGCAGACAAATAAGCCATATTGTCATGAGTTTTATGATGTTAATAATGGAGCATATGTTTTAAATATTAAAAAGAATCCAGTAATGTTCTTAGTTTATAAAGCCAAACATACTGTTTTGAATACCTAGTCTGACCTCCTGCACAACAAGTCAGCATCAAGTCAAAAAGCTTCTTTAAAAAAAAAAAAAAAACACAAAAAAACTGTATTTACTTGAATTGAAGAGGACCTTGATTGTAAGATGACTCCTCCAAAATTAGATTTTATATATGGAATTTTTTTTTAATTGTTATAATTTTCCACATATAGAATCTAACTACTAGAGGTCTGCTTTGAATTTGTCCCCCTGCCACTGCTACAACAGGAAAAATAAATCTGGGTGGACAGCTAGCCCCTTTGCTCTCTGCTATCCTCTAACTTTTTACCTCAGCACCCCCTGGCCAGCTGCTTAATGTCAGACCCTGCTCTCCCTAGTCTACTGCATAGTAAAGTGTCACTGTCTATACATGCACAGCAATTACTGCACAGTAGATTAATTTAAAGTGCCACGTGCTAGTACCCACATATATAGGTAATGGGGCCTGCACCATGGCCAGCAGGAGCACAGGGTACTGGTTATTGCTGGCAGGGACCAGGCTGGAGCAGTGGGGTGCTGGGTGTTGCTGGCAGGAGTAGAGTCTGGAACATCCCTGGTGCACGGAGGCAGGAAGGGAGCTGCTTCATGCTGCCTCTGCACTGGGCATGCAGCTCCTCTGCAAGGAAGGGGCTGGCCAGGGATCAGAGTTTCCCAGATGGCTGCCAGGTGCTGTCAGATGGCTCTGGTTTCAACATGATTGCCAAGTCCTTGCAGCCATGTGGCCAGTGGCTAGAGCTCCACCCAGTGGTCACATGGGAACATGGCAGGGCCTCAGGGACTTGGGACTAACTTTAGTCTCAAGTTCCTGCACATGTAGACACCTGCCAAAAATTGCTTAATGTGCATTAGCTTAATGAGCTTTAAATTTAGCCATGCTTAAATGCATGTGTAGATGCACCTCATATGTCCTAATGCCCTGTGCACTGCTCTAGAGTTGTTAAAGACTTTGCATTCCCTGTGCACCAAAATAATATAGAGAGCCCTTTGAGTAAACAAGAATCGGATCTTGTGTGACAGATTCTAGCATATCGATGGCAAAGATTTCCAATATGAAATGCCACTTGCCTCGTGATTATCTCCTAATATGTCCATTTGTTTCCATTTTCATCCTATTTCCAAAGTTTCTATAAACTTCCATGGGTTAGAGTCCCAGATTTAGCTCTCATGGATATACTGTGCTTGACAACAGTAGGAGGTATGCAGGTCAAATCTGTGAGTATTCATTAACATTGCTAAATTCAGACAAATGTTGTGCCAAGTAAATATTGTTTACTTGGAGCATTGAGAAGCAATCTGAAAATATATTGTCATTTTATTTTGTCCATGTATATAATGTGCACATTATAAAGTAATATAGAATTAATTTTTATATAGGCAAAACAACAAAATGAAAGCCACAACAGACACAACTAAGCAGATGGACAGGACAGCCCAGAGGCAGAACTAGCCTACATATTTACTGAAATTCAACATTTGATACCAAAATTAAATATCTAGTTTTTCTCTTAGGTTAATCAAACAGCGGAAGGGGCATTGCTCATACTACAAGTTATATATCCTAGTAATGAGAATTCTTACATTTGAAGCAGTAGTAATAAAAAGTTCTGCTTCTCAAAATATTGACAAAATGAGAGGCTGAGATGATCATACATCATTCTTTCTGAGTGTCTGGACATATATTAGTATATCTTACTTGAATCTGGTATAGAATTTCTTTGGGTGAAATCAAGGTAAAAACTACACCAATGTAAACTGCAGCAGTGTATGCGTGTTATGTCTGCAGCTTTCTTCAGAGCAGCAAGGAGTCTTTTTCCTGCTCCTCCGCTGGATAGCTGCTGCAGGGAGTTACCCCAAGGAATAAAATAATGTTGTAGGTTGGAGTTCTTTTTCAACCAATAATATTGTTTCTTTGGTCATTAGTGGCTTCCAGAACAACAAAATAAACCTATTGAATGAACTGAAACTGTTAATGATCCATAATGCTACCTCCCATGGTCTTTTAGTATCAATTTCTAAATTCAAAATCCCAAAGGTGTTGGTAGTGCTTACTCTGTTAAAAAACTCAGAGCACCTTTCATAGATATAGACTGTGTTATACTAACCACTGTACAAACACAGTACAAGTAGCTAGGCCCTTTTCCAAAGGAATTTACAATATACGTATTGCATACAATGAAGTTTTTGTGGCTTAGCTGCTATTTGCTGCTGGAGAATGCTCTGTTAAGGCCTACTCTGTAGAGCTCATCATTGAAGACACTGAGTTGAAAAGTACAGTTAGAACATCTTGAGGGAAACCATGTTTCTTAAGATTATATCCTTAGAAAGTGAAATAATACTGAATGCTAAGGGAATGGAGGATAACACGGTGCTGCATGAATAAAACAAAAAATACAACATAGATCCCAGCAATCTCCCAGGTTTTCCAAAACCTCATGAATTCTGCTCATAGTAGCATATAACTCTGAGTAGATGGGTAGACTACCTGCCAAAACTATATCCTGATTTGTGTAATCATATCCAATCCTTTTTATCGTAATAAATAAATAAATCTGGCTCACACTTGCTGTCCATACATGTTTTCTATCAACTGATGTAAAAACATAGCAGAGGTAAGAGAAGAGCATCTGCTCATATTAAAGTTCACAAACTTCATTTAAATTGCAAAATCTTTGGATCTACATAGGTCCAAAACACTGGCACTGGCAAAATAATGATGTTAAAATAATCTGGAATTTGCAGACTGCTCACAGAATAAAATTTCCACTGGCAACATAATTAAGGTATAGCAACTTGAGAAATTTACACAGATGGCCTGCACAATAATTGTCACTTAATAAATTAAGTAATTAAGAGTTGGGACTAATATTCACTGGGAGTGTCTACATGAGACATTTACTTTGGAGTAATTAGCTTTAATTAACTAATGTCTCAGTGTCTATACATGGAGCCCTATTAGGCCTGAGAAAACTAAAAAATTCTGTCACAGGGTAGAATTTGTAAATTATCCTGCAGGGTAAATACAAGCACTACCCTGCTGTGGAGTTTTTTTACTCCCCAGCACTGCACATGTAGATGCTGATGCAGTTGGCTAGGGCACAAGAATGCTTCAGTGCAGGGGCTGCCTGCCAGCCAGCCCTGCACTAGAGCACCCCCATGTACCATCTAGCCACTCCACAGCACGTTGAGCTGGGATGGAGCAGCCCCAAACTGGCAAGCTAACTACCCTCACCCCCAGCCTTCTGCCAGCAGGGCTGCTCCAACCCAGCTCAACATGCTCTACTGACAGGTATATGTGTAAACACAGCGCCTATGAAGCAATAAACTCCAGCATGATAACCATAATAAGCAGTGCAGTTTATTGCTTTGACTTAATTATACATGTAGATGGGCCCACTGTCAAACAGACTGGCACTGGCCAGATGACCCAAATGTGAGGAAATCAAAAGAGGATCAATTTTTAGTCTTTATATTTTACTTTATCTTGTAACTTCTGCGTTTATCTCTTTCTACAGGTTGGGCTACGCTATGACTGCAGAAGTTAAACCCAAATGTTGTTGGTTTGTAAGCTAACTAAAAGTTCAGACAACAAAAGTTATCAAAAGGTATCAGGGACTTAGGACCAGATTACAAAAGTTTAGGCAATTAATTATGCGGATAGGTGTCTACAACAACTTAAAGAATCCTGCAATAATGTTAGGTGCCTAACTTTTATTGAAAAAGATATAGGTCTAATTTGACTATAATTGATCATTTGGCAGTTTTTCCAAAATTCTTCATTAGATTAGATAATAACAGGACAGAAATCAAGAAGTAGAGAACATAGGAAAATTGAATATTTGCAGGCAAGATTTGAAATTCGATTAAAAAAAAATCAGAACAATCAAAGAAATAGGCAAAAGGTAATTTAAACAGCAAAAGCTTCAGAGAAAAGAAGGTGTCTGCATCAAAAGCAGCAAAACTGGGAAGAGATAAGATGACTAATGCTTGGTGAGTAGAGAGAACAGGGAATATAACAGAGATTTCCAAGCTAAGCTGGAGAAAAACTATACAAAAGATTATTGAAAACACAGGGGGCAATAGTGAATTCAGTACCAAAATGAACCGGTAAATTTTATTTCTTTTTAAGGACTGGCTTGTTACATTGTTCTTGAGCTGATTTTGCAGAGTAGAAGCCTAGACAAATAATACTTTTACACTGGAGTAGCTAGTGCAAAAAAGGAACAGATCCATTTGATTTTTGCAAAACTTCCAAATAGAAATTAAGAGTATAGCTTTGCACTGTGCAAACAAAATTATTACTATAAAAGAAGAGGAGGGATAGGATTGTCTTCATCAGTGACGCTCAACCTTTTTGTCCAGTGAACCAGATTGGTAGTGCCCAGTCCATCTGTGAGCCAGATCTGCCTGGTTGTCCTGATCTGGCACCTGAAGAAGGGCTTTGAGGAGCCTCATCTGCCTGCACAAAGGAGGGCAGAGGGTAGCCCAGCCCCAATCCAGCCATACAAAGGAAGAAGACTTGGCCCACCCTAATCCATCCCTGTAGGAAAAAAGGACTTGGCCCCACCCTGATCCGTTCCTACAGGGAGAGAGGGTATAGTCTAGCTCTTCTGAAAGAAGGGGATGTGATCTGGCTCTAGTCCAACCATGGGGTTTGGGAATTTGGCAGTGGGGAAAGGGTGTCAGTATTAAATTGTCACTTCTCCCCTGATGCCAAATTTCCACAGATGCCATGGTTATGTGGGGTGTAGGTTGAGCACCCTAGATCTATATTAATTTCAGACACAGATAAATAAAATAAATAGATGTTCTGGATTTCTCAGTGCCCAATTTAACAGCTGTCACATACTGGGTATTCCACGCAAAATACAGTTTCTTCCACCCACCTCCTTAAATGATCCATTTGATCATTACGGTGGAAAGTAATGTTCTGATCTAATTCTTTCTGAACAGGAAAGTACCTCAGATTACACAAATCTAAAACATACCAAAGTTAAAGTTGGCTTTCAAATGGGAGCGCTAAAGAAAATAAAATGTCACAGAATCAAGAAAACTGAGAATAAAAGGCAAAATATGTTTGAAAATTGGGTTTGACAAAGAACCTGCCAGTTTCTCTCACTAGATCAAACAAAAGTAAAGAAAATAACTGGTCCATTGTAGAAAGATATGTACATAGAGGCAGCATGTGGCAATGTTGTTCTAGCTAACAATTGTCTAATGAAACCATTTCAAGCACACACTTTGAGCTACTCAACAAAGGAAACAAGAAAATGTTCCTTCTAACAGTGTAATATTTCCACAAGGACCATGGCAACGAAAAAAAGCTTCTTGATATTTATAAAAGGCTATAGCAGAACAGATGCCATTAGAGAAAAAAAAATCTCTCAATCATCTCAAACTAAAGATTTAAATTAGAGAATGTGCTACCAATGCAGCCTCAGCATAGGTTTTTATTTTAGGCTAACAATGCACTAATTGGATGACCCCAGGCAGGAGAGATCAATTTGTTAAAATGTACATAGCATTTCCTTCTCTGACTGAACAACAAATTCATAATAGAACAGGGGGAAAAAATTGCTCCATTTCAACCAAAAGAATTTCTTTCTTGTGCTCCCAGGCATTTGCAGCAAGTGTTATATAGCTCTGGATAACATGAAGCATCAGATGGGATGCTCTGAAAATTAAACAGTTTTCCATAGTGATCAAAGACTATGACCAAGTATATTGTTGACTCTTTAGAGATATAATATAATCTTATCATATACTGAAGGTGATAGTACCATTCTATTCAGTTTTGGTTGGGCCTCAGATGGAATATTGTTTTCCTTAACCCAGAAAATAAAATAATTTGAAACCTTTTTTTTTAAATGGGATAGCATGTTCTGCATATAAAATGTTCACTTGTTGGGGGAATTAAGTATAGTAACTGAACATATAGCTTGGTTTCTTGTATGAATATATTTCATACATAATGATCCACTTACAATTCTGGGGTGGATTCAACTTTGGCTCCTGTCTAAAAAAATATCTGGCCCTGAATATTATTGCAATTTAATGTGGAAATAGCTAGAATCATAGGTTATAGATCCAGTTCATTTAATCCAATCCTCATATATATGGAAGGAGTACTAATCCACCTCAAACATATACCTATCTACTCTCTTCTTATGGATATCCAATGAGGGAGGTGCCACAGCATCCGTAGGCAGCTTATTCCATTGTCCTACTGCCCTTCCAATTCAGAAAAAAAATCCTTAGATTTAAATTTACATCTGCTTTACTGCAGTTTAAACCCATTTCCTCCTGTTCTGTCCTCTATGGCAAGGGAGTACAGTTATTCTCCCTCTTCTTTACAGCAGCCTTTCAGATGTTTGAAAACTGCTATCAGGTTCCCCTTAATCACCTTTTCTCCAGACAACACATACCTTATTCTCTTAACCTTTCTTAATATGCTTTGAGTTCCAACCTCTTTATCATCTCTGGCACTTGCCGTTGGATACTCTCCAGTTTTTCTTCTTAACATAAGGCATCCAGAATACTCCAACAAAATACAGAGTGGGGATATTACCTCTCTTTCTCATAGTTTTATAGTTTCATAGTTGGTAGGGTCAGAAGGGACCTGAGAAGATCATCAAGTCCGACCCCCTGCCAAAGGGCAGGAAAGAATTCTGGGGTCAAACAACGCCAGACACGTGATTATCCAGCCTCCTTTTAAAGGCCCTTGAGGTAAAAGTGAGCACCACTTCCCTGGAAGTTGGTTCTAGATCCTAACTTCCCTGACTGTGAAGTAGTGCCTCCTGATATCTAGCCTGAAGCTACCCTCCATCAACTTATGGCTATATTCCTTGTTACTCCCAGTAGTGCTCAGGGGAACAGGGACTCTCCCATTGCCTGCTGGTCTCCCTTGGCCGGTTTATAGGTGGCCACCAGATCCCCTCTCAGCCTTCTTTTGTGAAGGCTGAACAGGTTCAGGTCCCATAGTCTCCCCTCATAGGGCCTGCCTTGCTGCCCCCTGATCATGTGATTGGTCCTCCTCTGGACCCTCTCAATGCTGGCCACATCCCTCCTGAAGTGTGGTGCCCAGAACTGGACAAAGTACTCTGCCTAGTACTCCGCATAGAGGGGGAGGATCACCTCCTTGGACCTGCTCATGATGCATTTGTAGATGCATGACAAAGTACGGTTAGCCTTCCTGACAGCATCCTCACATTGGCGGCCCACGTTCATCTTGGAGTCAATAATGACTCCAAGGTCCTTTTCTTGCATAGAAGACTTCTGTATAAGGCAGTCCCATTTCCACATGATACATTTTTTACAGTATCACATTGCAGACTTGCGTTGACCTCGTAACCCACAATTATGTCTGAAAAGTTTTATACACACTACCCCTATGGTAACAAAAGTGAGAGGAGATTGTGAAAATGGCAAGAGGACTCTTCCAAGCCTATTCATTTTGTATTTTGTGACGGTAAACTTCTGATGCCACATTCCAGAATTTGTCCTATAGGTATTTGTATAATCAGAAGCCAGAATGTATATGTAGTTAAACCCTGATTATCTGAACCCCATTATCTGGTTCTGAATGTTAATTATTGGAATCTGACTCGATTCACAAATGCTGCCCAAGTGATGCCAACACTATCCTCTTTCCCTTTCCCCGTCTAGCATATATGCACCAGGGAAAGTCCAAACAAGTACTCAGTCTCTTTCCCTTTTCGTTTAGGTGTGCCTCAAAACAAGATGGAGAGCAAAATGATTAGAGAACCCACCTATGCTTGCCCAAGTATCATTCCTTATAATATGAGGTGCGATAGGGGATTCAGTGATCAGTGATTGGCTAGGAGAGATAACTGAAGCCTGAAGTAAATAAGATAAATGAGTTAATGTTATTACTATATTTTGATTTTGTGGGGTTTTTGGAAACGGCCAAAAGGCCCTTCCCTCCTCTAAATCACCAGATACAGAGATAGATGTAGTATCAGGCTAAGGTCCCACCCCACAATTGTTGCAGCAGTGATACTGGATAAAAGATAATAACCAACCTGTCCTACATAGCTATGGACTAGAGCTCCCTTTCTAGGCTTCCACAGGACCAGCAATAGGAGCATAAGGCATAGTACCCCTATTTCCCTGAATACCAGAAGAGATTCACATAGCTGGTTAACAAGAAGAAAAATCCTCATCTAGAGCAGATTCAGCTCCAGGTGTTGGGTTCTGTACTTTTCTAGTTGGCAGGAGACTTGGAGCAATGGCAAATAGTGACCCCTTCTTTCCACAGCCACCATGGTGGGCCAGTAAACAGATAAGCTTAAGTCCATCAAAGCAATAGATGGGGCCTTTTTACCATTGGGAAGCTTGGGCATACAGCATCTCCAGAAGAAGCATTTGTCCAAGCTGGGAAATATGTGTAAGCAAACAGAGTAGTCTTCTATTGTGACTGCAGTGGGAAAGGCAGTCTTCAAGTGCAGCTGCTTCTTGGCCTGCACATTGCAGACTGCTCATCTGCTTTTTTTAAAAAACATTGGGAAGTAATAACTAAATTAATTCTCCAGACACCTGTGTTCTATTTCCTAAACTACATCTATTTCCTAAATTACACAGATCCTAAAATTCAAGAGCTCATTTTTAAATCTGTACAGTTTGCATAACTGGTCCTGAAAATTGTCTCTACTTCTACCTCAACTCCTGAGAGCAACTTTCCTCAGGAACTATATTGCCAGTTTACAAGAGTTTACAGTGCCAAGGACCTGGAAGTCAATTATCACAAGAATGCTACAAATCTTACACCTTCAGAACAAAGGGGAATTCATTTCCTTGGCTGCGTTCCACAGGTACAACTCAGAATCACCAGAAAAGGTGGGGGAAATGAAGAAGGAAGAAATGAAGACAAGAAAGGGGAAAAAAAAGAAGGTATCCCTAGAGAGGAGGAAGGAGCTAGGAAAGAAAGGAGGGGAATAGCTTTTAAAATAAAAAAGCATCTACTGGCTCTGGTAAGGTATGGAGGAAAATTACTGGTCTTTTGTGATTTAATAGTCACTGGCTTTGGAGGAACTCAAACTGGGAAGATAGATGTCACTATATGAATTGTATATAAGTACTGTATACACGGCAGGGATTTTAAGTGGCCTGTATAAGCCAGCATGTTTTCACTATTAACACCTGTTGTTAAGCAATAGTATGTTGTCATATTTATTCTAAATGTTTGATGAAAATTACTTCCAGGGATACTGTCAGTTACAAACAGGGTAGTACATACTGTCTCTTAAGGTATATAAAAAAATATGGGCTATTTTACTGTGTTTGAGAAGTACAATGCTGTATCATTATCTAATATAATGCATAATTATAAATACAGACAAACAGGTAAAACTAATGGCCATGAAGTCTGTATGTACTGGTTTTACATTCTTAGCTGTGCAGCATTAATGCTCACTAAAAGTCTCTGTAGAAAAAAAAAGGCTGCTTTTATGGAATAAAGTACATTATATGATTATTAAGGGCAAAGTGTGCTAAACTTTAGTTGAAAGCACTCTTGTTCGATGTTATTGGAGTGTAGGGTCTTGCTGCACACTTATGAAATTCAAATACTGCTAAATTCAGAAAAAACACTATCCTTAATACACTCAGCATTGTAATCTTAAATTCCAGTCAGATGGCTTTTAAACATCTTAAAAGATGTCTAGAGCATTAAAACTGATGCTAAAAACTGGCAGTGCAATACAAAATTTGTTGAAGAGTCTAGCATGCGCAAAGATTAAGGATAAGAGCAAAATTCAGCTAACAGAGTCAGATGTTTAATATCAGTGGAAAATGTAGTAAGTTTATCTAAAGCATGAGATCAAAGTGCAGGCACATTTTACTGTAAAATAGGTTATATGCACACCATATTATGCATCGATCAGCACCTTATGATCTGGATACAACTGGACTAGCATATAGTAAAAGGAAAAATACAAGGACAATATTGAATTTGATTCAAAAGGTAAATCTTAAGTCAATACTGCACATCTTATACATTTAAAATCATATGAAATAAGACATTCTAAAAATATAAATGTAATTTAAATGCTTCATTCATTCTGCATTAACTTTTCAGGAAATGCATATCATTGTTATATTCATGGAAGACCAACTTTCTTTAGAGGAGAATATATATATATGCTCAGTTTTGAATTGAAAAATGAAGGTGCAGAGAAAAAGAAAGGCCATTATTATTAAAGCAGTGTGTTAGCAATAAACTCAGGTCTTGGAACAAAGGGAGATGGAAGCCAAGATGCTGACAGACTAAGAAAAGGTGTTACGCTGAAAGAGAAACACAGACTATTTTTGTTCTTGTTTCAGTACCCTCAGTTTGTTCCCTCATTTAAGTATCTTTCAGTTTCCTCTACCATGGGCTGTATTCTTTCAAGATTTCTATCATTTTTGTCACAGATGATGCTCTGCTATTTTAATGGGATGATAAAAAACAAGGGGCATGAGCAGCTGCATTTTAATCTGTGTGTTACCTAGACTGACTTTGTATGGGATTAACCACCACAGCACTCAAAATTATTGCAACAGTCATGAGCAGTATTGGTCAAGCTACACTAAGATAAAAATGGTGGAAAACGTTAAGAAAAAAAAAAATCTAGCATGGGTAAAGTCTTACTCTACCTAGGTTAGCGGAGCATCCATTCCTTGCCTGTTTTAAGAACATAAGAGATGCTATATTTGGTCAGACCATAAATCCATCTGGCTCAGTCTCCTGAATCTCATAATGGCTATCAAATAGGTAAAGATAAAACATGCAGCAGTGATAGGCTTGCCCTGTCAAACTCTTTATAAAAACATTTTAAAAGTGACCTGGGGAAGAGGTATCTGTCAAGAACACTGTATACACCCATTTTACATCAGTCCAAAGTTAGATTTGTTATTTTAACTTTCTTAAGCTTTATTTTGAGCTACAAAATTTTCCACTAAAATACAGCCCATTTAAGGATGAACTCTTATTCTTGTAAATTCAAAGTAAAAGCATCAATTATTCAAAAAAATTAGTTCTCTCTTATCTAGTTTAAAACGTTCTGTTTCTCTAAATGTAGTTTATATTAAAGATATTTTGAAAGATTATTTTAAAAGCTAAGCAATTTTTAACAGTCATGATTTATCTTTGCTAATTTAATCAAATCTCTTGCATATCTAATCTAATAATCTAATAATATCTAATCTAATAATCTAATCTCTTGCATATAGAGGAGAAGGAAAAAATTCACCTCCACTTAAACAGTACAGGTTAGTAGGGCTGTGTGAAGCTTCGGGTGCTGATTCAATTTGGAGAAGATTTGGCCTGATTCAGTGGTCAAATCTCTGAATCCAGATCAAATCAGGAGACAAATAAAAATGCCTGAATCAATTCAAAGCTCTACAAATTGATTCGGAAAAGACTGAAAGAGCTTCAGAGATTTGGACAGTCCCTGCTCACCATCGCAGGGAGCTGGACTCTGTGCCAGTAGGGGGTAGGGGGGTAAAGGAGTGGGGAGAGGACCATGGGAGGACCCCTACTAGGCCCCATCCCCTGCCTGCTCCCCCAGCCCTCCTAAGCACCTCCCAGCCCCACTCATGATTGCCCCACTCAGCCCCAGCTCCCAGTTCTTTAAAAAAAAGAAGAAGCTCCATGCTCACCAGCTGGTCAGGGTGGGGGGCGATCCCTGCTGCACCCAATAGCCCACTCTTCCAGCCCCAGCTCCTGCTTCCTTAAAAAAAAAAGAAAAAAAGCCCTGCATTCACACTCACTGGCTGCTACAGCAGCCTTGGGGCTTCTGGGGGCTCATGGCAGAGCCCTGCATGCAGTGTGGGGCAGTAGGGGGTGTTAGGGGTCCCCCCCCACCTAGCAGGAGCTGCTGAGTGTGGGGCTTTTTTTTTAAGAGCCGACACTGGGGCCAGGTGGGGCAGCCATGGTGGGGCTGAGAGAGTGGGTGATATATGGAGACTCGTGGCAGATCACTCCACATAGGGCAGGGTGGTGGGGTGCAGCAGGGATTGCCCCTGCCCCACCTGGCAGCAGCTGGTGAGTGGGGGCATTGTTTGTTTGTTTAAGAGGCGGAAGCTAGGGCTGGGAGACTGATCAGGGGATGGGGCTCCTGACAGAGTGCCCCATGCAATGCAGTGCAATGGGGAGAAGCACGAATTCCCCCCCACAACCTGGTAGGAGCCAGTGAGTACTAGCTTTTTTTTTTTTTTTTTAAAGCCGGGAGGCTGGGGCTGGGCCAGACAGCCATTGACAGGGCTCGGACAGTGGGCAGGGGATGGGGCCTGCTTGATTCAGAGATTTGGCGGCGGCCAAATCTCCGAATCAGATTTGGCCGAATTGATTCGGGACAGCGATTCAAATCACTGAATTGAATCACTGTCCCCCGAATCCAAAGTGAATAGCCACTTCACACAGGACTACCGGTTCTGTATGTTCATGCTGATTCTTTTAAATCTATTTGCAGACCTTAATACATTAATGTGACCGCGATGGGCCCCTGGGTCGTGTGTAGTTCCTGCAGGTCGTCCCTTTACCCCTTTGTCTCGCCCGCCACGACTTTGATGTTTTGCAATAT
>JAGPOW010003685.1:48251762-48267569 GCA_030014935.1 Caiman crocodilus
AGGGGTTACAAGAAATAATGGCCACAAGCTAGCAGAGAGCAGATTTAGATTGGACATTAGGAAGAACTTCTTCACAGTTAGAGTGGTCAAGGTCTGGAATGGGCTCCCAAGGGAGGTGGTGCTCTCCCCTACCCTGGGGATCTTCAAGAGGAGGTTGGATATGCATCTAGCTGGGGTCATCTAAACCCAGCAGTCTTTCCTGACTATGCAGGGGGTCAGACTCGATGATCTATTGAGGTCCCTTCCGACCCTAACATCTATGAATCTATGAAAACTAGAGGTGCATCAGCTTAAATTTCCAAAATGCATCATTTGCCTACACAAACTTGTATTTGTTCATGTAAAGTGACTCTTAGGCCCCTGCGATACATTACACTTAAGACACAATTAACCAGTTAATCACATTTTAAATTGTGATCCAACCACAGTCAATTAATGCAATCATAAAAAGAGGGATAAGCCACAAAATTATTACACATCTTTTGTGGAATAATTTTGCATCTCATTCCTATCATGCCATTAATTGAACATGTGGCCAGGAACACCTCTGTGGCTGGGAGCCCCATAAACTGATCAGGGCTGCCATTGGGAGGGCACACCATGTACCCTCAAGCCTGGGAGCCCATAGGTGTTGAGGCTCCCAGACATGGGGATGCATGGTGCTCTCTCATACCTGGAAGTCCACGTCAACTGGTGAGGCTCCCAGCTTGTTGCTTGCCATTAAAGCATGGGATCCCAGGTTTCCCCTACACCAGTAATAAGGTATGCCCAATCTCATAATCTGGACAATCTGATGCATGATCCCACAATCACACCTCCTGCCACACATGTGTGGCATGGAAGGAAGCACAACTTTGTGTATTGTGCATCAGATCCTATCACACCCTTACATGTATATCAGGAAGGGCTCTTATGGACCTAAAAAGGGTACCTGCATACATAATGGCCCATATGTCTCACGAATGCAAGAGAGCTGTTTTCTACTTACAAACAGCACCTTGGACTCCTGGTGGCATTCATTCATTCATGAGCTATACTAACATTCCAATAAATTAATCTCTGAAAAAGGAACAAAACCAAAAACACCTAAATAAGTCCTCTAAGTATATCAAAATAAAACCCTTCCTGGTACTCATACACCAGTCTGCCAACCTCTCCCATAAGAGCAACCAATGAAGAACAACTATATTTTGAGCTATGTTCTGAGGGTGAACAAAGGAAAGAAAAAATGTTCTCGTTAAAAAAGAGCCCTTATGGAAAATGCATTTCTACTCTTTAAACTAGGATAGTAGAGGCAGGGCATGAAGCACCAAGAACTTAAGCTAAATGAATCTGCTGCAGTATTATTCAAGGAGCAGGGTACTGAGGGCCAAATTAGGCAGATTTCTGGCAAATGGCTTCAGAAGGAACAGAAAAGTATCAAACAATTGAAAATCAACTTACATGCAAATATTTACATATTTTATTAACTTTTCATACTGCTCCAACTAAGTAAAATTTAATATCTTTAATTTATTGTTTTTATTTCTTGTTTCCAACACATCTGGGTAGCTTACACATGGCTATAATCAGGAATAGATATTTTAGAAAATTCAGCAAAAGGATTACAGGAATAAATAAAATAGCATTTTTTTCCTGGAACTTTAATAAACTGGAAAATGTCTTTATTCTCAAGGTTGTCAGATGTTTTTAAATGAATATTAAAACAAACCACAGCAGTTATTTGTTTCATCAAAGAAACCTCACACATTTATTAGCAGAAGAAAATCATTCCTAACTTCTCCCATATTGCATCAATTTCTCAAGGAACCATCTATTTTATACAGCTTTTAATTTACAGTACTCCTCTTCAACAGTGTCGTTTCAAAACTGCCATTTCAGAAATAAAACAAAGGGGGAAAAAAATCTTTTTAACGATGACCTATGCCAGCAGCACTAATGAGCTTTTCTTATATACGTTTTATATTTTCTCTTTAAGAGATTGCAAAATTTAGAAAGTTCTTGATGTTAATTCAGATTGAACTTCAAAAGCATCACCGATCTGCCTTTTCAGAATTGTTTTAAATGGATTATAGTGTTCCCTAAGGACAAAAATTATTTTTAAGAAAATGGACACCCTCCTCACTCTCCACCTTTGTCAGACATAAAAACAACTGACTTTTTAAAGTTGTGCTTTCCTGGATTTTAAAACAGGAAAGTAGCCACCTTTTTAAAGTTTGCCAAGCATTGTTCTGTCAGCAGATTCAAGATTTTGAAGTGGCATCTTGTACATAGCAAATCCAGAGATAGAGCCAAAGGGATAGATCAGTAGGCCATAAATGGACAAGTAAAACAAAGTACTTATAGTTACTTTTACCTCATCTGAAATTTAGAAAGTGTTTCTGCATCTTCTAGACACAGTTAATGCAATGGAGTTAGGAAATTATGTTTTGCTTAATTTCTTCTTCATATGGTGTTTTTATCATCATCATCTTAGGTCTGTGTAGGAGAAAGATTCATTTTCTAACCTTAATGCAAAATGTTTGGAATCAGAACATCTATACAAATGCAGGTCATTGTGAGAGGTTGTCTTATCAGATGTATCTATGGGATGGGACATGTGGACAGCACAAGAATCCAAGAATTGTTAGTAATTTCTGCCCCCTTGGCATATTACTGTGAGTAATTCTCCCCTGTGTTCTAGGAAAGCATAAGGCCTATTTAATCAGAGAAAGTTTTATCAAAATAAAATATGTTTACTTTGGGGAAAAAGTGACATTTCAATGAAAAAGAGACTTGTGGGAAATTTTCAAGTTGGTCAAAGTGTTTTCGGTTATGCGTTTTTAATGGATATAGATATAGGTTTTTTATACCAAAATATTACAGGGGTTAAACAGAAATACGATTGCTGGCAATTAAAAAAAATGTTAGAAAAATGTGGCAGTTTTCAAATCAACTTTTCTTTTATTGTATGTGCAACATTCCAGATGTCTTGAGAAAAAGACCAGCCACAAAAGGATCTTTTCTAATATTTTTGGAGCAAGTGTTAAATGAATGCAGTATAAACAAAAACCGACCAATCTAATGGACAATGTAAATCCAGAACAGCACAAACAATGCCAAAGTATCTTTATAAACATGCAGATGAGCTCAATTTAAAAACAAACCAAAATGAAAGACATATCAATTATACAAAAAACAAAAATACTTACTCTTCTGCTATCAATGATACTTAGAATAATATTTTTTAAATTACCTATCAGCCAATCCATATATATTATTCACAATTCAAAGACTAGTATTTCAGTTTATATAAAAAATATTCAGACAAATCAAAAAATTCTCTCCAAATTAACAGATTATTTTCAGACAAATCCCAAAATCAGTATCAGTTTTCAGACGGTAACAATAAGTTATACGTGCTCAATAAGTTATACATGCTCAACAAGTTTATACATGCTTTGAGAGGGGCTCTAATTAAAAGAACCTGGAATGTCATGTGTATCAGCATCCCAGAGCTGAAAAATGGCAGTGAGGACGCGTGAACTAAAACTCATCAAACAAGCTTTAGTTAAATTATCCCCACTACCATTTTCAGCTTGGGGATGCTGATACAAGTGACTCTGGAGTCTGCTGGAGAGCAGTAATTACCACACTCCGGTAGACTCGATTAATCGAGTCTGCTCTGATGTGCTGTAATTACAGCACGTCAGAGCCTGGCCTGTATGTGCACAGACACCCATTAATGACAGACCTAACATGACTGCATTTTACTTCACAGAAATGAACTCTTTTCCATTTTCTGCTTAGTGTTTAACTGTTGGTCCACTGTATAAAACTACATACAGGATTTAATTCTGTAAGAAGGAGAGTGGTTTGGCCACAAATGAGCAAAACCTCTTAAGTATTCTCATTTGTCAGTAGGTTAAATGCTGAATGTAGCTCAAAGGAGCCAAAAAGTACAGTTTAACCACACATATTCTTCCAAATAATTAGCATAACTTGAAAATTATAAATGGGAGAGTAACTTGAACGACAAGAGTAACTTGAAAAACAATTGTGTTTAATTAGTTTCTAAAAAAACATATCTTGAAAAGGTTTAAGTTAAACTATGAATTTAAAAAAAAAAGATGCTAAATGCTGTACCAATTCACTGGGGTACCTACTCACGTGAGCATGAATGAGCCCATTGATGTCAAAAGGTTTATCTACACAAGACATTACATCACCATAGTGATGAGCTATGATGACATAGCTCCTTGCAAAGGTGACATAGCATCAGCAGGCACAAACCATAATACCAACACTATATCACCATAGTGATGAGCTACGTCACTGTTGCTCATCCCTATGGTCACTTAGAGTCTGAAAATAACCATGCACTGCTGGGACTGTGCAGTACTGGTAAGTACTACACAATCATTTCGTACTTGCTAAACCGAGTACTAAGTGACTGCCATGGATCTGGATTTTCTGTTTCCCACAGAAAAATGGAGGGAAATGTGGATTTTCCCTTTTAACAGACAAAAAAGTGGATTTTTCATTTTAACAGAGATACCAATGTATTTTCCACTTTTGCAAAGACCTCTCTGCAGGCTGGCAGAGTTCCAGCCTACACGACCTTTTTGCAAAAAGGGTGGGAAACCCTAAGCCCTGTCCCAAGCAGGAGGTAGGGGGAAAGGGTGAGCATGCGCCAGCGGCCCAGGCTTCCTCCATGCTAGCACGTGCTGCCCCTGGAATTCAGCCAGAAGTGCACACCACTGAGGGCTCTGCCTGTAGCAGACAGAAACACCCCAAAGGCCCACTGCCTGCTGCCACTGAGCTATTGGTGGTGGGGGCTGTGCACCAAACCCCACGCCCACCCACAACCCCCCCACACACACTCCCCATGCCCCTTCGCAACTGCTCCAAACCCCACACACACCCACAAACCCCACACCCCTTCACAAGCTCCCCAAAAACCCCACACCTGCCCACAAACCTTCCCACACACAGACCTTTACAAATCCTCCACACATGTATACACCCCACGCCCAACCCCAACTGTACAAGGTACCTACATATATTTCTAAAGAAGTTTCAAATAGTGCTATATTTAGTCTAATTTATAACCCCCCGAATAATAACAATAATAATAATAATAATACTTGTGCATACTTTTGAGTTTTTCTGCTCATAAATTTGAATTTTTTTGTGCATAATTCCCTGGGGTGTACAGAGTGGTCTCAACAGGAATTCTGATTTTCCATGATGCATACCCAAAATAAAATGCCAAAAGATATAGGTGTTTCGAATTTATTTTATTATAGTGATTGAGCACTGGTAAGCTTCCAAATTGTTTTAAACCTATAAATATAGCAGTAAAACATTGTGTTCAGTCAATACCTGTATATATAGTGACCTTTAATTTTAATCATGGATTTGGGGTTTTTAATCAGAGCACTTGTGATCTTTATCAGAGGAAACCAGGATACCTGATGACTGTTCAATACCAAATACCCAGTCAGGGGCATGTGTAGACACAGCCAATGGTACTACAAGTGAGTCCTGTGTTTAAATACTGTATTGAATTACTACCTACATAACTATGAATGTATAATTTTCAGAGATGCTAAGACATTGACTTTGTTCAGACTTGTGGGTAGTGAGGGCATCTACATGTGCAATTAATGCATAGAAATCTTACTGTAAAATAAAATACTGTGCAGTATGTTTTCCATGAGAGCATATCTACATGTGTACTGGTCGGGAGCAAATTTGCTCCCAACACTAGTAATTCAGGGCAGAGATACTGCCCAGCTCTACTGCCATATGGCAGCCAGCGGAGGGGCTCTAGGCTCCCACAAGTACCAGCCCCAGGCTGGCAAGGGACACCAGGGTCAGGCCTGGACTCCAAGGGCAGGGGGCAGCTGTTTCCCAGTCCCCTGCCCTGATTGGCCAATTGGGGTAGGGGGCTGGGAAGTTTTCCCCTCCCCCACAACTGTTTCCCAGCCCCCTACCCCAATCAGCTGGTGGCTCAGCTAGCAGTGAGCCCCCAGCTGGGCAGGGATTCTGCACCCACTGGGAGGCTCACTGCCAGCTGCCCCATGGGTAGGACAGCTCCTGGCCAGCCCCTGGCTGAGCAGGAAACCAACTCCCCAATCCCAGAGCTGCTCAGATCCCTGCTCCTGTGAGCTCACAAGAGCCTACAGTGCTGGGACAGGGGAGGCAGAGGGGGACCAAGTCCCTGCACTGATTGGCTCCCAGGGGGAGCCAGGAGCTGAGCAACACCAGCACTGGGCCCCCTGCTGGTGTGGCTGATCAAGAGCAAATTTGCTTCTAATTAGCATCTACATGAGCCCTACTGTGCAGTAAGTACTGCACATTTAGTTTAGTAGCTGTATTTACAAGTACTAGCTAACTGCACAGAAGACTAATTTACTGTGCAGTAGCTATTGTGCATGGTTACGTGGTGACACTTTACTGCACAGTTGATTAGTCTACTGCATAGTAAAGTGTCTTGTGTAGACACACACAGTATGCACTTCTAAATATTAGGGCAGTGGTATTTTACTAATTGAGTAGTGAATGTAACTATAATTTAGTATAGTACCACTGCTACTAATTTTAGCCTAATTTCTAGAAAACCTAGTATGCTGAAACAATAGGAAAGTTATGAAAAATAGCGGTTCTTTGGAAATGCTTTTCTTTTGCATGTGCCTTAGGTTTGAAAAAGTCATAGTTATATTGAATCAAAAATCAGCCTTATAACCTGCTCACAATGCCAGTTCTCCCTTAATTTATAGACATTTGTCCACAGGGCAGGGTGTAAGGTTGTGTACAAATACTGCAGTTGTCACATAAATTTGTATTAACAAACATCAGACAAGACTGCTGCACATGCTGTACTTTAGAATAATCTTGAAGATGTAATAACCTTGAAGACCACTTAGAAGTCCCTTCAGCAAAGAAGGAAACAGGCTTTTACTGGCCATGGTCAGCATGTTGCACCACTGATCTGTTTGTTTTGCTGAATTCCTGTTCACTCAGAGAGCAATTTAAGATGCTGCTTGTAAGATAAAGCAATATACTCTTTAAATCCTTGGTAAGGGCCTAATCCTGCAACCCCTTTACTCCATTGCTTTCAGCAAATACTACAGG
Source organism: Caiman crocodilus (assembly GCA_030014935.1). Taxonomy (NCBI): domain Eukaryota; kingdom Metazoa; phylum Chordata; order Crocodylia; family Alligatoridae; genus Caiman; species Caiman crocodilus. The sequence goes on from JAGPOW010003685.1 coordinate 48,258,882, forward strand.
CACTTAGAAGCCAACAAAAATAAATCAGCAACTGTTATGGTGGGACCCTGTGCCTTTTTTTTCTTGGCCATTACTACATATTTAGATCCACTGAGTTCCTCCTGTTGACAGTTCATAGATATGAAATGAGAGATACATATTCTGCAAACCACCATGGGGACATACAGAACTGGAGGAGGCTAGATCATGTTAAAAATTACTACTGGATCTAACTTAGTTTGCCCAGGTGCAGACCCTATACTTAGGGTGCATCTACACATTACCCTATTGCAATGTTCTCACTGCGCTATGCTTTAGTTCTTCCTTTTAGCAGTAACTGCCTGCACTGCACTAAACACATGGTGCATCGTTATATTTAGCAGCTGCTTCGCTATAGCAGAAAGCTATAATGGGGGAGCGCACCATTATGGAGAAGTAGCTGCTGGTCACATGTAGACACCCGTGGATGCCACATCACCATAGCATATCACTATGGTGATGTATTGTCATGTGTAGATGTGCTCTTAGATCCCTAGTTAGGTCAATTTAAGTGTGAACTGTACAGAAATTCAGGAAGATTAGATTGGCTGACCTGATCTAAGTTTAGTATTAATCACTGGGTCTGGTGAGACCAATCTAATTGAACTTCTGTACAGTTCCCAGCACAGCCCCAGGGGTGGAACAACCCAACCACTGGCATCAGCTCCAGGGCTGCCCTTTCCCTACCCCTACCCCTGGCATCAGATTATTTTTATTTCCCTAGCCTCACCCCCAGATGCACAACACTCCATGTGGATCTAGCCTTAGCCCCACCCGCAGATGGACAACACTCCACATGGACCCCAAGTCCACCAAATTCCTCATCCTGCAAGTTGATCCTGGTGCCAGTTTTACCAGAGTTCACCAGTGCCAGGAGCTGAGGAAGTAAGTCAGGGTGGGAGAAAGGGTGGGTGGAATCAAGGGGATCAGTCTGCCTGGGAGGGCTGTTCATATGGGGTTAGGGGACCAGAGGGCTAAAAATAACCCTTGATCCAGGAGAAAAGAAAAAATCCCCCCCATCCCCCAAGCCTCCTGCTTGCCCCTTCAAACCCCCATGGCAGACTCTGTTCCCCACCCTCAAGTCCCTCATCCTGACTTACCTTAGATTGGGTGGCCATTTTTAACTTGTTCTAACCTCCCCAGGGTCTGTATGGATCTCATGAGAAAAAGCCTCATTGCTAAAAAGTGTTGTTAGTATCACAGATAAGAAATATTCAGTAACTTGAGAAAGGACAATTTAAACTCAGACCTATTAAAGCACTATGGCAGACAGATAGGGCACTGAGGTGTTTATGAGCACTGAAGTTAGTGTTTATCTCAATGGTAGATTTGCTAGTTTCTTTTCTTAGCTGTAGGCTAACCTATACAAATGAACTTATTTTCCATGGTTTACAAATAGTAACACTGAGAGACAAATGATCTCTAAACTTGGCTTTTGCAACAAGATATTCAAAATGTTCCTAGATAAAATTCTTCTCTTATTTATCCTTCCATGAATACCAGAGATGGTGATAGCATTTGCTCATATTTTATTACAGAGAGGAATTTTTAATAATTTATGTTCTGGAGTACTGTTCACCTTGTCTTACAACAAGATTTTAAAAGATATAACATCCAGTGGTTAAAAACTAAAGAAATGCCTTGCTTCTATTGTGTTAATCAGTTGCAAAATGAAACATAAACATAAGTGCAGAGCACAACATTAAAACCTTTTCCAGCTGTTACAATTAAATTTGCGAGCACAATAGTTCATCTTACTGCCTTAAGGCAATATTATCTGTTAAGTTTTAGTGAAAATGTTTCATTCTAGCTTCCTGTAAGGAAATACCTCCTTAGTTTTAGAAATGTAATATTGATTCAACTCTGATTCAATATTTGATTATAATACATTGATTCAAAAAAATCATGTGCCCAAGCCAATAGCTTGATCCTTGTTTCTCTATGCACAGCAGCAGAGACCTGAACTAGCATATGCCCCATCAACACAGAAAAACCTTTATGGCAGATGAGCCAAAATGAAGCTCCCATTTCAACTAAACTGCTAGCATTTAATCTTTCTAGATATAAGAGAATACAGGTAGCATTTAAACATAAATGCCACCAAAACTTAAAGAAAACTAGGCTCTAAGGCTGAGTCCAGACGAGCATGGCCATGTGGGATGTGGCACCGCAGACCCATCTGCAGTGCTGCCCACCACACATTCAGGCATTCCTCATGCTGCTACCTTACCCCTACCCCACCTGAGGTAACCTGTCAAGTGTCACTGGTGTGCTTCTGCTACTCATCCCTAGGCAACCAAACGCCCATGCTCATCTGGACATGCCCTAAATGTGCAAAGATTTATACACCATCATAATTTTACCCATGTGAGTAAATATAAAAGCAGTATCCCAGGGATGAAAATCACTTAATCATTCATAGATAGACAGATACATGGATATATTCACAACAGATATTATGGGTTACTGACTTACAAAACAACATGCCCTATGTATAAATATGACATGTCAGTATCAATATATTCATAGATGATAAATTAATCATCTTTTACAAATTAGTATTCTAAGAGTTTAAAAGGACTCTGCTCTTTCAGGGCTTGATACTGCAATGTAACAAAAAAAAATACCCAGTAAGTGTAAATTTGAATAAGAACCGGACCAAATCCCTTGGTCAGTTTTATATTAAGGTAAATAATTTGTTATGATAAAGTTTGTTCTTTTCAATAGGTATATTCTATCTGATATTCATTTAACACACCCTCTCTTTAGTTCTGCATAGGATTCATTGGGATAGAAAATGCATAGCAAATGTACTGTCTTAAGCCTAAGTAAAAGATGTAAGCAGAAGGAAGGGCAGTATGAGCTTTGGTAGGTTACAGCCTACTTCATCCAATATTTCATGGCATTTGATAAAGTACGCTGTAGCCAAAGCTCATGACTCTGTGCCTAACTTTAAACTAACACAACTACCAACTTTTCTGTAAAGACAAATACGGTCCTTTCTGTGAGGAAAGGCTATGGAGGAGCATACAACAATAATTTGATTTTTTTTTTCCTGTGCATTGAGTGAAATTATTTTTGCACATACATTACATGCATTGTACATTGGAATCAACTTTTTAAACAGGTCTTATTTTTATGCTTATGTTTTGGTACTGTTGGTCTACTACTAAAACAAATAATTTGTGGGGAAAATAATAGCAGCTCCCTTCACGCTCTTCAATGCAGACAAGTGCAAAGTGCTGCATCTAGGGAGAAGGAACCTGCATCATAGCTATAGGCTGGGGAACACCCTTCTCAACAAAACAGTGGCTGAAAGGGTTCTTGGAGTCATTATTGGCTCCAGGACGGACATGAGCCGCCAATGCAAGGAAGTGGTCAGTAAGGCTAACTGCACCTTGTCATGCATCTACAGATGCATCACAGCCAGGTCCAGGGAAGTGATCCTTCCCCTCTACGCAGCACTGGTCAGGCTGTAGTTGGAGTACTGCATCCAGTTCTGGGTGCCACACTTCAAGAGGGATGTGGCTAGCACTGAGAGGGTCCAGAGGAGGGCTACGCACATGGTCAAGGGGCAGCAGGCCAGGCCTTATGAAGATAAACTAAAGGGCCTGAATCTATTCAGCTTCCACAAGAGAAGCCTGAGAGGGGATCTGGTGGCTGTCTGTAAACTCACCAGAGGGGACTAGCAAAAAATATGTGAGGCTATTTTCCCCTGGGCACCACCTGGGATAACAAGGAATAATGGCCACAAATTGATGGTTCAGGCTTGATATCAGGAGGCATTACTTTACGGTTGGGGCTGCCAGGGTCTGGAATGGGCTCCCAAGGGAGATGGGTATTCTCCACTACCTTGGGGATCTTCAAGAGGAGGTTGGATAGATATCTGGCTGAGGTATTATGATCCCAGCACTCATTCCTGCCCAGGGCAGGGGGTCAGGCTTGATGATCTGCTCAGGTTCCTTCTGACCCTAGAAACTATGAAACTACATCTCTTTTATCCTTATAGCCACCTTAAATTTAGTACCCTATGAGGGATATAAACTGATAAAAATAGTTTGCTTGGATTATATGACTGAATACAAAGAGCAAGATAGTTTAGGTTTCACACTGCTGAAGATTCACTTCAAATACAAGTTGTTTGACAAGGAAAATTAGGGATAACATACTTTCTTTCAATGTAATTGTTTAAAATATGGCTATTACTGCATAATTAAGGGCCTGGACCGCCAAGAATTTATGAGGAGAGACTACTGGATCTGGGTTTGCTCACTCTGAGTAAAAGACGGCTGAGAGGGACTTGATAGCCACCTACAAATAATGTCAATGGAGAACACCAGGATTGGGGAGAGCAACTTTTCAGAATACCCCCCACCCCCACCCCCCAGAAGACAAGGACCAATGGGCACAAGCTAGTCGAGGAAAAGTTTAGGCTAGACATACAGAAAAAGTTCTTTTCCATACAGGTAATTAGAATCTGGAACACACTTCCAGTATCCATGGATTTGGTCATCCATGGTGGTGCAGTCGCCATCCCCTGTAGTGTTCAAGAGGAATCTAGACAAGCACATTGCTGAGCTCGTTTGAGCCCAATTACCTCCTGCCCATGGCAGGGGACCAGATCTTACAAGTCCCTTCTAATTCTTCTTTCTATGATTCTGTTACATATCAGATTTTCATAACTTGTTCAGAAGGTTTTATGTGTATTTCCTGTCATCATAATATATTTTAATTCAGGTCATTTTGAGAAGAAGCTAGTGGAGTACTTCATTTAATAAAAGTTAGGATATTTGGGGCATAACTTCTTAAAAATTAATTCAGCTCCATTCTTAATATTCCTGAGGGATACATTTGAAAATTGGTGTTGGTGGCTCATTTGTGAAAAGGAAAGCATAACATCCAGAAATTACACAACAGTAAATTGGACATATTGCTTGCTGGACATGAATCAACTACTCCAGCTGATTGATTCACTATTGCTTTCAGTTACATTCTTAAGTAACTTCCTAAATGAAAGTCTGGTATCTAAAAAAAATGTTTTTTCCAAAAGATCTATTGTTCTAGTAGATATTTTCTGCTCCTTGGATACTGCATCATTTGAATTTTTACTCACTTGTTTAAAATAATTTCTGTAACCTGTATGCATAATATACAAAGAGGAAGAATGGTCTTATGGGAAGGAGACTGGACCAGAAATTAGGCAAGACAGATTTTATTTCTGCCACGGATTTCCTTTTTGGCATACAGCAGCTGATTTAACCTTTCTAATTCCTGAGATTCTCCTTCTACAAATTGAAGTGAAACGTACCTCATCAGTTCCATGCTTTCTGCTTGTTTTATTTTTTTAATGTTCCTATTTATGTTTTTCAGTTATTTATTCATTAACATTGCTCCAAGAGGAAGAGGAGAGAACAAGAGGCTAGAAACTACAACCCTTTTAGCAGAGGTCCAGTAAATATTGAATAATTATGACTTCTTCTGAACAATTTTTTTGTCCTAACACTGACAAGGAAAGCGCATAGCATTTATGAAAGCCTATAGCACTTACAGTACTAATTAAAAACAATTCATTTTGGGATTGCTCATCAGGTTTTTCCAGGTGCATAACTATCTCACTTGTACTCCACCTGCATCTGTCTTTTGTGACAAAAACCCAATATTATCTGAAACGTCCAAACAGTTGCATACTTTTGATGACTCTGTACAATACATTAAGCAGAGTTTCATATAAAGGTTTACAGAGTGATCTGGAAATATACCAGCTGAGACTCATAGAAACATTTGCTGTTCTTGGAGCCACTTGTAAAAAAAAATAGATTTCATGTCACAGAAAAACAAGGCTGTAGAATTGAGCACAAAAAATGCCTGATATAATATTTATAGGAGACCTTTTGTCTCTATTTGCTCACTACGTCACTCTAGGCAGGTCACCTCTAAACAATAAGGATGTCATTGCATGTGTGTGGAACTTGTGGCAGGCTAATTAGCACAACTTGAGTGACTTTGCCAATTAGCATTGCACCAAGCTAAGTAGCCCTCCCATGCTATTGCACAGGAATTGTTGCATTGTTTCTGCTTCAGGAAGCAGCCCACCTAGAGCAGTGCAATCCTACACAATCCTACAAAATTATTTTATATATTCTAATATGATATCCTTTTACAAGAAGACTTTTTTCTATCACTTATCAGGTTTCCATTGGTATTTAAGTGCTAAAGCATTTACATCAAAGTTTTGTACTATTTTGGCATTTAGTGAAGAAGTATCATTTCAGCTGGAACAATTACAGGATGTTTGGACTCCTAGCTATTCTCAGTTTCTTTTTAAAACAAAGTAACATATTCTTACTCCATCCACTCAACAATGACAAAAGCTTTTATGATGTAAGTTTAAAGGTTTCAAATGGATCTTGTTCATGTGTTTGGGGGGCTATTTTGCCTTGCACAGGCCTTCCAAAATTGCTAGAGGACAAAAAGCTAAGGCAAACATGGCTATATTTTGGTTCTGTAAGTTGCCACTGTAGGGCTAGTGAGCCAGGATGGGTTTCTATCCCTGCTGTAGGTGGGCATGTAAGAAATGGGATGGCGGGGGAGCAGGAACATAAAGATGCAGGGCAGAGAATTAATGGGATGGCTGTAGGTAATGAAATGGGAGGTGGAAAGGAAACAGGGGTTGATGAAAAGAAGGAAGTCAGCCACTGAAGGATAAAATAAAAAGTAAAAAAAAAAAGCAAAATAAAGTTTAAAAAGCTCTCATACTTTAATAAATTGGGATTTATTACTCCCATACTCTCCACAGACGAGCCACCCGTTTCAGTCCTCCAGCATCCCAAGATGCAGTGTCCCCTCCCCCGCCCTCATGTTTTGTGTACATACTTTCCACCCCCTGAACTCTGTTGCCCAGGGGTTGGTTCTGCGACCAAGGGAAATTCCTCTCCCACCCCTGGAGGTATGACCTTCTCACCTCCAAGTGTTCAGCCCAGTGCAAACAGCTGGCAAAACACATGCCAGCTAGACATGTTGCAGGGCACAGACAAGTCTAGGAGTGGGATCTTGGGACAGTGGAGGTATAACAAATTAGTGGCTTTTTCAAGTTCCCCCAAGCTGGGGCTTCCTTCCCAGGGCAGGGGTAGGAAGCACCCTTCAAAAGCATCTTCCTCACCACTTCCACTTCCCACCAACCCCAAGAAGCACAAACAGCATCTTCCACACCTCAATCCCAAATCCCAATTTATTAAAGTATGAGAGCTTCTTAATCTTTATTTTGCTTTTTTTTTTTTTACTTTTTATTTTATCCTTCAGTGGCTGACTTCCTTCTTTTCATCAACCCTTATTTCCTTTCTACCTCCCATTTCATTACCTACACCCATCCCATTAATTCTCTGCCCTGCAGCTTTATGTTCCTGCTTCCCTGCCATCCCATTTCTTGCATGCCCACCTACAGCAGGGATAGAAACCCATCCTGGCTCACTAGCCCTACAGTGGCAACTTACAGCTGTGCAGGTGAGACATAGTAAAAAAGGGTTTTAGCCATAAGGTGCGACTACTCCAGACATGAACTAGTACTAACCCCAATCAACATTTAAGCAGTTCAAACTGTAACATATAACAAGGCATTATGTAACAAGGAACATAATATGAGGAGTCTGTAGTCCATATTATGTAGGGAGCACTGCAACCAGAGAACTCAAGTGCCTTGCATTATACTATAAATGAGATGTCTATCCCCTGAGAAACAATATTCCACTGAAAAGAGCTTGACAAATTGTTATCCTGTCTGTTCCTGTTAAAAATTAGCATCTCTACAGTTTTACCCTCTCTTTCCACCTTGCTTAATTTTGAGGTTTTTCCTTTTAAAACTTTGTGACTGCCACCATTCACATGGCTGCCAGGTAGAACTTGGCTTTCTGTGATGCACAGTCAAGTTGGGTGCATTTGGACAAGTGTGTACATGCTGGCGTTTACTACACTGCTAATTAGCACTGGAATATCGTGGTATCAAAAGTATCGGCAGCAGAAAAAAATGAGGCTGCCCAAAACTGGAGCCTAGCCATCCACAGCCATGCTGCTGGCTAAGCTGTTGGCCAAGCTCTGCATGTCCAGATTGCTACTGCTGGATCCCCAGGAAACTCCCAGGATCCCAGGTAAGGTTGCTGGAGCTAGTTCAGATAATGACCCCAGTTGGGTTGGGAGGAGGGCAGGAGGAGCAGGGCAATCTAGGATACCTGGAGGACTGACCAAACACTGCTCACAAAAACCTTAGGGTGAAGTAACACATTATACTTAAACCACACTAAATCTGTGAAATGATAAGCAATGTGTGAGCAGGTGCTCTTCTCGGCTACCCAGTTTTCAGGTAACTTCCCCCCGATTCTCACTTGCCACGACTTGATCTCACCTAATTTGTAAGGGGGAAGGAACAAAAGAGAGCCCCAGGCAATGTCGGGCCCCTGAGGGACTCGTCGGGCAACCTGGTGCTCGCAGCCAATGGGAAGGCTGAGATCTTCAATGGGTTCTTTGCCTCGGTCTTCTTGAGGGAAGACCGGGAATTCCCTCCTGCTGGGAGCCTGTATACCCCCTCGGGAATCACTGCTAGGCCAAGGGTGAGGGTAGACCTGGTGGAAGGGCTTCTGGAAGGGCTGGATGTCTTTAAGTCGGCGGGTCCGGATGACC
>JAGPOW010003685.1:48278788-48341495 GCA_030014935.1 Caiman crocodilus
AGCACTTGTTTCCTGCCATTGGCAGGGGGTCAGACTAGATGGCCTGCTCTAGGCCCCTTCTGACCCTAGTTACTATGAAACTATGAAACTATGAAACTGCCTGGTGGCATGGTGACCTCTCCTAATCACGTTCTCCCATACCCTCTAGCCCCTTGCAAACTAGAACTCTGCCAACCTGCAAGGGGCAACCCACTGGTTCCCACAGTTTTCTTTTTTAAAGGAGAAAAACAGGGCTTTTCTCCTTAAAATGAGAAAAATCTGGGTTTTACTGCATTTTTCCATGGTGAACAGAAAACCTGGATCCCTGATTATAACTATATTGTGAATGGGGGACATACAAGGGAGGTGGAGAAACAGGAAGGAGAAAGAAAAGGTATTTAAGATGGAAGACAATATTGATACAACTGGCCATGAATAAATTGAGGATGGAAATTAGAAGAAGATTTCTAATCACCAGAAGACTCCCATTCTGAAAAAGCCTTCTGAAAGAAGCAGGAAAAAGATGAAGTTTGATTTGATTTATAAAATGCATTAGATGATGTGTTTGCATGGAGATGCACTTTTGGACCCTGGGATTCTTTTCCACTCCTGTGTTCTGTGTTCCTAGCAATAACGTGCATTTTTACTTTTGTTAAATGCCTTCCTTAATTAGAAAAAAATTATTGTACCTATATAACAAATTATATAAGAAGCTGGTGCCTGCCATAGAAGAAGAGGTTCTCCTGGAGAGCCAGTGTGGCTTCGGAGCAAACAGAGGCATAACTGATATACTTGTGCTCAGACACATACAGGAAGAGTGCCTCGAGCAGAACAAGGGGCTGTACATCACTTTCATCAACCTTACTAAGGTATTTGATACCATAAGCCAAATTGGCCTCTGGAAGATTCTCAAGAAGCTTGGATGCCCATCTGTGTTCCTCACCATGGTCAGGTAACTCCATGACAGTCAGCATGGACACAGCAAGCCCTTGGGTTCCTTCCTGATTTCCAGTGGAGTTAAGCAAGGCCATGTACTTTTCTTTACTTTGTTCACCATTTTCTTCACCATGATGCTACAGCAAGCATTTGATAATCTTGGGGAAGGTGAGGAAGGCGTTTACATCTACTTCTGGGAGACCAAAACCTCTTCAACCCTAGATGGCTACAGGCTCATACAAAGACCTCACAACAGCTCATCCATGAACTTCTGTTTGAAGATGATTGTCCCCTAATGGCCCACACCCAAAACAATCTACAGCACATGACCACTTGCTTTGCTACTACAGCACAACTCTTCAGACTTACCATCAGCCTGAGGAAGACTGAAGTTCTTCATCATCTAGCTCCATGCCAAGCTTATGTGCCACTGAAGATGACTATCAAAGGAACTGAACTAAATGCTGTCAAGCAGCTTACCTACCTGAGGTGTGTTATTTCATATTACATCACAATCAACAAGGAGATAGACAACAGACTTTCAAAAGCTAGCAGTGACTTTGGTTGACTCTACAAGTGGATGTGGAACAGTCACAGCCTACAGGCACAGACCAAAGTCAAGGTGTGTAGAGCTGTTGTTATCTCCACCCTACTGTATGGTACTGAGTCATAGGTTTTATATTGCCACCATGTACACCTACTTGTGTGCTTTCATCAGCACTGCCTCCGCACCATTCTCAAGATCTCCTGGCAGGATTGTCACAAATGTGGAGATGCCACAAAATATGGAGATGCCACCAGTATTAAAGCAATTCTCCTGCACACTCAGCTATAGTGGGCAGGTCACATGGCCCAGATGGATGACAACCGCCTCATGCTGTACAGGGAGCTGACAACAGGGAAATGGGACAGAGTGGCTCCATGCAAGGGCTTCAAAGAGGTCCTTTTCTGTCTGTAGTACTGACCACAAACTGAGAGAAGCACAGGCTTCAAATCATGAAGCTCTAAATCATAAAGGCCTTCTTTGAGTGTTAGCACAGAGCCAGCATCAAGGAGAAGAGGAGTAGAAGGAAAGATACCCTCATCTAGCAGAAATCAACCATACATGTGTAACCATTGCAGCAGGATTGGCCTCTCTGCAATTGGACAGATTAGGCCCAGTGGACTTGCAATCAGCATGGGCAGTTACCTTCCTAACATCACTGTCTGCGAAGAACTGCCAAGAATTTCCTTCCACCACAACACACTCCCTTACATCCTCCTTCCCCAACAAAATATTTCCTCCCACCCTCCCTTCCCAATAGACCGCCCCCCAATCCCAATGCCCACCACCACCCTCTTCCCTGTGCACCTATTTACACTGTGTGGCCAGTGCAGTGTCAGGGGAGATGGTGGGCTAGAGGCGCTTACAGCACAGAGTCTGGGAAAAGGTGCATGGCACCCTGGCCTCTGGTGCCACCACCACAGATGCAGATGCTGTGGTGAGGGCAGCTGGCTGAGGACTTGGCCAGAAGCAAGGGCAAGTGCTGTCCAACATGTTCCTTTTTGTCTTCCCTGGGGCCAGGGCCATCAAGGCCCATGGGAGAATCTGGCTCATCTGCAGGCATCTCCCACTCAGGGGCCACATGGCAAGTGGGTGAGCAGCTAGCAGCAGCTCAGGTTGGTGGGGGATGTAGCTCAGGAGCAGGGTTAGGTGTCCTGGCTGCTACAGGCACCACTGGGCCTCCTTCCAGGCCCACTAGAGGCTTGGTGCAGGGCTGTGGGCAAGTGCCAGGGACCAGGCAAGCCCAGGGCTAGGGGCTGGGCAGTGGGTGACACAAAGATGACTGCCAGGGTCATAATGGTGTCCGGCACCTGGTGGTCCTCCTCTGTGGCCTCCACTGCCTGGCCCACCATGGTGGCCTGCAGCTCCTGGGCCTCTAGCATCCTCTCAAGGAGGGCAAGATGCTTCTCTGTGATGGCAAGGAACCTGTCCTTGAAGTTCTCCTGGTTCCTCTCCCACTCCTGTGCCACATCCTCACCAGTACTACACCCTGAACATCCGCTACAGTGGCCAGCCAGTCCAGCAGCAGAGTTCTGTCCTGGGTGTGCCACTGGCAGGGGCAGCACATGCAAAGGGTGCCAGACAATAATGGCACTGGCACTTTGCCAGAGCATTCCCACTGCCCCATAGCTGGTGGTTCTTCCCAGTGTGCTGCTGCTAGACCTGTAGGGCAAGGACAGAGAGACTCTTCATGAGAGTTTGCAACATTTCACAAACAACATGCAGTGTACTGAGGAGCTGTGTACCACCTGGCCTCAGTTCAAGGGCTATGTGTGCATAGGTGCCCAGGGACCAAGGTAAGTTGGCCAGGCAACCTTTGCCACAGGCAGCCACCAGCCGAACCCTCCATCTCTGGTCCCTTCAGAGGGGTAGGTTGTCCATTTGCCACTTGTTGGAGGCCCCCTGCCTTCCCCATCCCCATCTCCTCCCCAGGCCAGGCCATGCCTAGCTCTTGCCAGCAACTACTCTGGCATCTCCAGACCATGTCCCCTACTTCTCCTCCCTACAGGCCAGGTAGTTTGCTTCCATGCTGCTGGGCCCATGGTGGCTGGGGTCAAGGGGTGAGGGGCTCCTGCCTGGCTGAGACATGGAGATAGTGATTCCCCCACCATTCCCCTGATGCCCTCTCTGGAGAGGTAGCCCCGGTCAAGGCCTCTGCCACATGTGTGCCCCTGCTGAGAGTTCCATGGGGCACAATGAAAAGCTGTTCAGGTACACTGAGGGGTGCCTAACCCCCTGCTGATCCTGAATGCCATGGTGCCCTGGGCACATCTAAGAACCTGGAGCAGGGCACTAAGCTTTGATAGTGCCCCAGGCAACCTTGCATTTTCCTACAATGTGCACCACTGCCTGAAAGGATCTCTCTTCCTATGCTGTAAGTCCCTGAACCCTGCAGCTGAGGAGATCACTGGTGCCATAGATGAGTTCCTCTGCATGTGACAGGGCCCTAGCTGTCTAGCTGGAAGGGTGCTGGCTGTTCAGTAAAGTCCTCCACTGCCTTCCACCTTCCTGCATGCTAGGGAGGGGGGACAGGGGGGCAATGGCGATCTGGGGGAAGCTTATCCAGGCACAGCAGAGAGAGAATGGCGGGAAAGAGGGGTCTCCACACCCCATGCAGGGCCCCTGACTCCAAGTGTGCATCCTGGGGGCAGACAGATGAGATAGCATGGGCACATGTGGCCATGGTACCCATTTCCTCCCAGCCCTCCTCCCTGTGTGGGGCTTACCAGAGCGGTATGGCAGGTGGTCAGATTCCTACCCTAGCCAGCTAGGTGGTCCAGCTGTCTGCAGGGTCCCAAGGTGTGGCTGCAGGGTCCCAAGGTGTGGAGCCCCAGTGCTCTGCCACATAGGCAGTGACTCACTATGACAAAGAGCTGGAGCTGGCCATAAGAGGGACCATCCCTGGCCCTTCCTTCTCTCTGCAGGTGCATGCCCAGAGTTGCTGAGGCAGGTGCTGGCCTGGGATGTCCAAACTGGAGGTTGAGGGCAGGACACACAGGGTTCCTGCCCCTGCTGGCCCAGGGAGCCTTCTGGATAGTCCTGATCAGGACTGGCCGAGGGCACACACTCTAGCAGCCCACTTGTGCTCAAGTACATGTGACAGCCATGGCCTATGTCTTTTGGAGCCAGGATGCCATTCAGCTCCCAAATGCAGGGCATGGTCCTGTGGGCAACCCTGGAGTATCAGTTATGGTCTGTGATGCAGACTCACTAAGCGCTCAGGGCCTTCACTTCAATGCAGCACTGCCAACCAGACCGCTTATGGCTGTGCTTCCTCATGTGGGCTGCCATGTCCTCATAAATAGGGGCATTCAAGCAGGTGACCCATCCAAACTATCTCACGCCAGACTGCTTTGGAGTTGGTGGTCTCATCTACCACCCCATTCTGGCCCTGGGCTGAACCCTCCTCAGGGTCAGGGATGCTGCAATCACAAGAGCTGGCACTGGCAGGGACTCTGGATACTATCAGGTCTTGGCACATGCCCATAACAGAGGGGCATGATGCCCAGAGGCCAGGCAGCTGCAGGCATAGTCCCTGTGTATAAGCCAGGGGTCTACAGGACCGCTGCAGCTGGCATACACCCAAGGGCCCAGGTAGCAGTCAGCACAGGCTCTGGGCATCAGTAGCCAGCACATGCCTGCAGCACAGAGGCATAGAGCCCAGGGTCCTGGGAGCAGCCAGCACAGGGGGTCAGGCCAGGGTTCTGCAGTACTGCTGCAGCAGCACATGCCCACCACAGAGGCACACAGTGCCCAGGGGCAGGCAGCAGTTGGCACAGGCCCCAGGGGTCTGGAAGCCAGCCTGGGACTGCTGAGGAGTTGTCCCTGACACATGACTGGAGGGACTCCTAGCCACATTACTCTGCCCCAGGCAGGAGGGTGGCCCCCTGGTAGTGTAACTGGCTAGGAGCAAATCTGCTCCTGGTCAGCATCTAAACATGCACTGCTGTGCAGTAACTAATGCAGAGTTAATCTACTACCTGTGTTTACACAGAGAAAACCTCACATTAGCCTAATTTATTGTGCAGCAGCTGCTGCTCACAGTTGCATAGTGATGTCCTACTGAGCAATATTTTACTGCACAGTAAACTGTGCAGTAGACTAAACTATTTTGTGTAGATGCGCCTACTATCTACCACATTACCAAGTCTGTTATTGATTTCTGGAATCCAAACTTCCTCAGTGTTGATCCTGGCCAGGAAAGCATGTATAGATTGGGAGTTTTAAATGATTCACTACAGATGGGACAACAACTTCTTGGAGTTTATCCTAGCAGAATTTCTGATAGTGTGAACTGTGTTGTTTACTTTCATGTCTCTGTGTGGTTCTTCCAGGAAGTTCTGAGTCATTAAGTGTCATCACGTAGATAAAAAATTTTCTTAATCTTTTTAACAAAGCAGCTTACACATAGTGATCTAAATAGAGATCAGGTTTAAACAGAGATCAGTCAATTAAACTTTTTGTTAGACTGAGGACTGTAAGAGTTGATTGAAATTTACACTATGATAATTGTTTGAATAAATGGAAACATTTAAATGGACTTCTGTCTTTCCAGCATCTTTATCTTTGTATCAGAACATCACTAAAAACTGAGCAGAGACTGTAGTACAGTAGTAGAACTGACAGTAGTAAATCCAATTAATGGAAGTATTCCCTGCATAAAGGGGCATCCATTATAGTTGTACATATTGAACTGTCCAGATATATTTCTTTTTATAATTATGATATTCAACAATTTGAAATTATAAGTATAAAACACACCATTGTGATGCTGAAGAATGCTATCCTGTTCTATAACAATGCTATCCTTGCTGTAAAATGTAAATCAGCTTGTAAGATACTAGGACCAGACCACCTCCATCACTTATCCCTGCAGGCTGGCTATGGCATGGTGCAAGAACAGCTTCACCTCTGCTGAATCTGTGCGTGCCTGGCTGCAGCCCAGCATGGGCAGAAACCTCCAACCACAAGATGCTACCAAATCCACAGCTCCATATGCTGGATACAAAGTCTCTGCAAGCTGGATCCAGAGGTGGCCAACCCCAGGCTGAAGTAGTTTGCATATATATGTAATTGATGCTTAGTAAAGAAAATGGAAACAGGTCAAACTGCACAATTAAAAGTTACAATTAAAACAGAGAGAATTAAAACTGTTGTTTTCAACTACCAAAGTTTGTTAAGAAATGTAATGTTATAAAAGAACATCAGCTCCATAACTAAATATCTATGTAGAAGAAATAAAGCAAAAGTTTGGAAAATTATTTTTAAAGGATTATTACAATTCTGCTGTGAAGACCATGTAACTTTAAGCCCATGTAAATATAAGCTTCAGTTGTGCTTTTTAGCCAGGCTATACTTGGCCCAAGAAGAGAGTGAGCAAATAAGGAGAGAATTGTTTCCAGTTACCTCAAGCTTTCAACCTGTCTTCCAGAATAAACTAGAGGAGGGTCCATCTGGCTGTCAGTTGCCCTTATAACTATCCCAGCACCAAAGATGATAGCCACTTTCTATTTTCTTTCCCCAGTTGCATACCTTACCCCCTGGATTCACATGACCAGTTATATAATTGTCCATGGTGTAAGACTATCTCTTCTAGTGGGATGAAAAGATGTAAAAACTGATATGGGTACTCTATTGGGAAAGAGAGACCGAGAGTTAACCAAAAGAAACAGTCTCTCTCTTACAAAGCAGTCTGCAAATGGGAAAATTTAAGGACCAGAGGCCTACGAATTGGAATCATCCATAATATATTTATATGGGGAGAAACTTTAGGAGAAGCTGACTAAATTGATTTAAAGATACTATTCTTCATCCATCATTTAGGTTTCTTCAGCAGAAGCTACAAAATTAAAATATACATGTAGAAAAGGCAAGCTGGAGACTCTCCAAAAACAGGCTATGCAAGTGGATCCTCCTGAACTGTTTTTGAACTCTAAACAAAATGCAGTGCAGTTATTCAACCTCAACACTATTTGAATTTGAAAAGATCTATTATCTGAATTTCCCTCTCTCATTTGTTTTATTTGAAAATCAATATAAAGGAATAGAGTCAAGTCCTGCACAATTTTTGGCCACTGGTATATTAATAAGCAAAATAACTTAGTTGTCATGAGTGAGTGGGCTTTTACTGATCCTTTGACACAGAATTTAGCGTGAAATCTGATGCTAAACACTGTGATTTAGAATAAAAGAAAAAAAAAATAAGGCTGAGAGGTGATGAAGTCCAGTACTTTATTACTGCAGTAAATCACCTCACATCAAACAAATTATCTTAAATTGCCAACACTGCCCTATCCCTTTAATTTTTTTACCTCGAATTGAGGGCTAATTAGTTGGAAGTGCCAACTGCATACCCTTATTTATTTAATGCTATTTTTGCAGAGCTATACAACCCCTAAGCTCCTTTTGCTCTCCACTCATCTGATCATCTTAGAAGCCAGTTCTCTGTACCTTTTCTAGTTTCAATTAATTTTTCCTAAACATGGGTGAGCAGAAGTGTACACAGTATTGTAGATGAGGCCTCATGAATAGTTTGTAAAATTATATTAATATCTCCTGTTTTTACTGAAATTAACTGATCTGATGCCATCCTAGAATCACATCTAGGTCACAGTCACAGTCTCAACACATTGACAGCTTAGTCACCCTGATAATCAGTTAATACATACTTCTTGTCCTATCACTTTCAACTAATTAGTTGCCAGCTTAAGGTACAAATTCTTGTTGTTAGAAATGCATGATGTCGCAGCGGGGGTCCGCCAGGGAGGGCTGTGATCTCCCTGTGGTCCCTCTCACCATGTCAAGTCCAGCCCAAGGGCACCCTCTTATTCTCGCCCACCACGTCTTTGATGTTTAGTAGGATTGAGAAGCTGCCTTACACCTCCTTGGGCACGGCTACTCAGGACCTCTGTCCCCGCGGTTTCCCTACACGATAGGTGCTTCTCGAGCACCCTAGCCTTATGGGCTATGCGTGGCTCCTACCAACCCCTAATACCATGCCCCAAGCCTCGCAGATGTACTGGACGTTGGTTTGTCCCAATGACTCTTGCCCGCGTCCTCAGGCCTCCATGCACTCGCCCACTCTGTCAGGCTTTTATCTAGGATACTGCCCCTCAGTGGGGCTCTCTCCCCACTACCACCCTTTCTTTAGGGCTCTTTGTGCTCGCACTGGGCCTTCTGAGTACTGCTGCCCTCTTTTGGGGCTCCTTGCCCACTCTGGGACTCTATATCGAGCCTCCTGTATTTCAGGCCCACCGCGCTGCTTCCCCTTTGCCAGATGCTGTACCACTATCCTCTTTTCCTGGGGTCCACTGCAGCACCCTGCCCTTCTCTTGGGTTTTCTGCAGTGCTAGCCTGTTACTGGGCTCGTCATGCCCATCCTGGGTTTCCCAATAATTCTCCCCCTACTGTGGCTTTCTGTGCCCGCGCTGGGCTTCCTAATCCTAGCGCTCTCCTGGGACTCGTCATGCCCCACCTGGGCTTCTCCAATATTGCCCTTCTTTAGGGCTCCTTAAAATACTGCCCCCTGTCTGGGGCTCACCATGCCCATGCCTGGGCTCTTCCAATGCCCCTCTCTTGGCCTGGGGTCTCTGCATCCCGCACTGCTGCACCCTCACTGGCGCTAAACTGTGCCTTTCCTGGTACTAGGGCCTCACACCCTCTGGGCCCCTATGAGGCCTTCTCCAACCCCTATAGCCTTACCCAAACCACCAGTTCTAACACACAACAACACTAAAGCAAACACAAGCCTCCTGGCTATAACCAAAACACAAGGCACTTGGCCATAACAACATAAGCCTCAATGCTATACTTCAACATCATTGCTCCAGCATCTGGAGCTCTTGCTAGCTGTACTTGTGGTCAGGATTCTCCCTATATCCTGGCCAAGGGAGCTCCTGCCTCTCCAGCTGGTGGCAGAGAACTGCCAGCCTGGCCTTGGCTCTAGGCTTTATAAGAGCCAGGCCCTGCCCCTTAGGATCAGCTGACCGCCGTCAGGTGCTTATTATCTGGAGTTGCCCTAGCAACTCGCAGCCAGGCTCATTACCCTTGTTAAGGCTTTCCTACAGTTTTCCTTCTCTAGGAGCAGGGCAGCGAGGTGCCCCGTGACACATGACGTTGTCCTTTGTACTTTCATCCTATTTCTGTTACACCAGTCCTCAAGGTCATACATCCAATTCCTGCTGTATGATGTTGTTATCCTCCTTCATATTGGCAATTCTGCCCAACTTTGTGGCATCAGTACATTTCATCAGCCCATTATTACTTTTTATACTAAGGTCATTAATTAAATTATTAAATAAACTCAATGCCAAGACTAGACCTTGAGAAACTCCAGGGGTAACCTCCTCTCCAGCCTGATACTTCTCCTTTCAGAACAAATTCTCATTTCTCTTTGGGCTAGTTTTGCCCCATTTGATATTCATCTACATAGCTTTCATTATTCTTTTGTTCAGAAATTATTCTAAATTATTCCATTCTTGGTTACTACTGAGTCCATACTAATGGGTCCTTCTTTGTCTGGATCATTCACTCCCTTTCTGAACTATATATACCATAAATTTGCTATTTTCCAGTCATATATTGCCCTAAATTAAACATTTTTGCCATTTCATTTGCTATGGCTTCCAGTTTTCTAGGACAGAGATTATTGGTTGCAATTGCCTGAACATATTAAGATTTTTGAGTTTTGCTTTGATCCCAGATGTAATTTCCATTTCTATAAAGTCACTGGCATTAGTCATCCTTGCTGAGTCCCCATGTTACATTACCATCTTATTGAAAACTAAGACAAATTATTTTAGTGGCATACCTGTCTTTAATTTCCAGTCATAAAGATCTTATTACTAGAGACAGAAGTACAAGGAATTGTGTCCTTACATCCTAGAAGTTAGTCTGACATAAACTAAAAAATGAAAGTTACTAATAGTACCCCAGGTATTCCTAGATGTGATAACTGTGAAATTTCTACACCAATTTGTCACAGGAGAAATTACTATGATAGTTTAGACTTGTTTTTGGTAACTGTTAAGACATTAAAGAAGTGTTGGTTGAAGATAGAGACTGATACAGGAAAGGGTGGGGAAGAATTAATTCAGTTTAAATTAAAAATGGGGGATAAACAAAAGTAGGTTCTCAATTTCAAAAGGCCAAATATTGATAAACTAATGTAACTAGTAAGAGCAATCAATTAGACTGAGGAGTGCGGGGCTCTGAATGTGGGATAGGGCCTCATCTTACATTCACATTCAAGGAAACCTCATTAAATATATTGTCTATCCTTAAACTTCTGCCAAATGCAGTACATTCTCAGAAATGGAAACCATCTAGGATGTTGATTAAAGGCAACCACCACTAAGCATGACTGTAAAACACATGACCCATATTGGGCAAACATGTTGATGGGAACCTTTGTGTGTATTGTGTGTGGCCCTTAAAGAAATGAGTGGGTGCTCCCTCTACAGGCAACTGGCATCAGATCTGGAGGTACTACAATACAAGGCCAGCAGTGGTAGGGGACAGGGTGTAGGCACAGCCAGCCCTGACACCTTCCCCATGGTGCCAAAAATGCTATATTGAATCCTACCCAAAAAGGCTGAGATGCTGATGGGAACCTACAACAAGAATAGGTTAATACAGTCCATATAAATAAGGTATATGGTATAACCCATTGAACGCAGGCCCCCTCAGCACCAATGCTCTTTCAAGTCATGATGGGCTACTACACTGCATACATTTCAACTTCCTCTTCACTTCCACAACTGAGCTGCACCTTTCTTCCCATTTCCAAGGAATCCTGTTCCTTCACCAGCCAATATGTCAAGGAAAGCTACGCATCCCTGCAAGCCGACAGTGGCACCCCCGGTGGACGACTTGAGACCCTCTGGGTTAAAATCCATGGGGAACATAGCACAGGGGATACTATGGTGGGGGTCTACTACAGACTCCCTACTCAGAGTCAAGACCTTGACCAGGAGTTCACCAGGGAATTGGCTGAGGCCGCATGATCCCAGTGTATAGTTGTCATAGGAGACTTTAACTACCCAGACATCTTGTGGGAGGAGCGCTCAGCTTTGCAACCGCTCAGATTTGGCCTTCTCTCATGTGTGGATGACCTCTATCTGATGCAGGAAGTTTATGGGTCAACAAGAGTTAAAGCACTGCTCGACCTCGTACTGGCAACTGGGGATGACCTAATCAACAACCTAATGATCAAAGGGAAGCTGGGTGACAGTGATCATGAACTGATCACCTTCACCATCTGCCATAAAGCTGGCAAGTCAGTGAGTAATACAGAAGCCCTCCACTTCAGGAAAGCTGACTTTGATAAGCTAAGGAGGCTTGTCAGAGAGGCCCTAAAAGGCCACAACCCAATGAAGAGGGGAGTTCAGGATGACTGGTTGCTCCTTAAAGGAGCAATCCTGGATGTGCAAGCAAAGTCCATCCTGTCTTGGAGGAAAGGCAGCAAAAGGGCACAGCAGCCCCCTTGGCTCTCCAGGGAACTGGTGGACCTCCTGCATCTTAAAAGGAAGACCTACAATGGATGGAGGATGGAACTTCCACCAAGGAGAAATACTCTGCTCTGGTCTGGACCTGCAGAGAGCAAATCAGGAAAGCCAAAGCTGCGATGGAACTCCAGCTAGCTACAAATATCAAGGAAAATAAAAAGTCCTTTTTTAGATATGCAGGGAGCCAGAGGAAAAGCAAGGACAACATTAGACCCCTACTGAACCAGATGGGGCAACTGACAACTGACACCCAGGAAAAAGCAAATTTGCTAAATGAGTACTTTGTGTCAGTTTTTCACCAGTTCCATGGGACAGCCCTGCCCACTATGGGTCAGGGAGGCCCAGGTGAGGGAGATTCCTTGCCCTCCATCAAAGCTGACCTCATGAAGGAGCACCCTGACAGGCTGGATACCTTCAAGTCAGCCAGCCCTGATGGGTTTCACCCAAGGGTACTCAGGGAACTGGAAAGCATCATAGCTCAGCCCCTTGCATGGATCTTTGAGAGCTCTTGGTGCTCTGGTGAAGTGCCCGATGATTGAAAGAGGACCAATGTCATGCCCATTTTCAAGAAAGGAGGACATAAGGAAGAATTTCTTCACTGTCTGAGCCCCCAAGGTTAGGAATAGACTGCTGCCAGAGATGGTTCAAGCATCCACTTTGAATGTCTTCAAGACACATTTGGATGATTATCTTGCTCAGATCCTATGATCCCTGATGACTTCCTGCCCCTGGGGCAGGGGGCTGGACTTGATCCTCTGGGCCCCTTCCAGCCCAAATGTCTATAAAATCCATGAAATAAATGTCTAGCAAACCAAAAGGAGCCACAAACAGTTTACGCAGAATCCCCTGCCATCCCCTCTCTCAGCCTGTAACACATGATTAGTGGGGCCCTGCCTCCATGAGGCAAAGCCAGACCAGGTTTCCCTGAGCCTCACCTGAATATCAATTTTTGGAGGATCCCAGGAATCATGACTACAACCCCTAATTCCTGTCATGAGTGGGGGAGCTAATTAGCAGATTGATCCTTTGTGGGGGTATCTGGAGTACACACACCTTCTAAGCAGTACTGAGCTATGGGGTCACTATGGCTTAAAATGCTATTGACTGCTGGGGCTCAGCCTAATGAACTATGTGGCAAATCATAAGTCTTTTGGCTTTGACCTAATATCATATACAGTTTGTACTGTATATAACTAGGTGCTAAAATATTGGTTAAAAGTGTGTTTTTCCATCTGTAGCACTAGGAGGGGGACAAATTCAAAGCCAACTTTGAAAAATTAGGTTCTAATTAGATTTAATTATTAGTGGTTGGCCTTGAATTTGTCCCCCTCCCAGTGCTACAACAGGGAAAACACGCTTTTAACCAGCATTTTAAGCCTGGAAAATGATAACAAATTTATACATTTTCCATATATAGAATATAATTATAAGGGGGGTCATCATACAATCAGAGGGTGTGTCTACACAAAATGCTTTACTGCAGAGCAGACTAATTTGCTGCACAGTAAAGTGTCAACCATCTATACATGCATGACAATTAGATTACAGCAGGCTAATTTACTGCACGGCAGGATAGTCCTGTTAGATACAAGTGGTAGCAGTGAAGTCAGTTTCTTCACTTAAATGCACATGTAGACAGTGACATCGGAATTAGTTTACTCTGGAGTACATTCAGTCACATTAATTGCACACATGTGCACCCAGGGTCTTCTTATATTTAATAAATATGGCAAGTCAAAAGTACAAAATTTACAACACAGGCAAAAGGGGGAAAAGCTTGTACACAAGACCTAATTGATTTGAATAACTGTCTCAAAATGGATATTAACCAGGAAGCTTACAGAGAATGGAAAAGTGGATTTATCAGAAGAGAATGCTATATGTCTGAGACAAAGAAGAGTAGGGGTAAGATGGGAGTTGCCGGAAGTCAAACAGAATTATACCTTCTAAAGGAAATTAAAACTAGTAATAAGAGGTTGTTTAGCAATCTAAGCAAAAAAAAACCCAGATGAAATTAACAAATGGTGCCACTCCATACTTTTTAGACTAATTATGGTGCCTACAGGAGGAGTTTTCATGTCTGGCTTTGAACACTGCTGTTCTCTTGATTTACCTGCTATCTTACATAAACACACTTCCTCATTTGGTATTTTCCATAATACTCATCTTCCTACAATAAAACCTTCTAGTGTTAACATAGCATACTATTCCAGGAACTCCCAGTCCTCTTCTCCAAGCTTAGTCAGTTCTTTCAGTTTACAGTGAGTTTCAGTATCCTTCTAGCTTTCCTTCTAAGTTCAACAGTTTCAAGTTCTCTGTGAGGACTTTCCCTTCTTTATAGCCTTTCTTTCAAGCTCAGAATGTTTTGAAACCTTCCTAGCTGGGCTTCCTACCAACCTGGTCCTGATCTTTCAGCAGACTTCTACTAAGCTGCAAGTCCCAGTTAATTGAAAGACATGTCTTGCTCATTTCTTTGGTGCCCCAAGAGTACCACCACCTCCTATCCACACACTTCTGTTCTGTATGTGCCAAACCCAGAAATGAGACCTTTCTGGAGACTACAGGTGCTGTTGAGTTTTCTGGCTCTGGTATGTTCACAGGCAATGGCAAGAGACCCTCAGGAAGGCTTCACTGTCTCATTTCCAGTTTTGACATATGCAGAATGGGAATGGGTGGATGGAGTGTGCCTCTTAGCAGTGCTCTCATGAATCCCATGGAAGCAGTACAGCCCATCTTGACAGCTTCATGCCTTCTTCCTAGGAAATCCAGAGATGTGTCATGTATCTGCTTCTCAGCAGGGTGCATCAAACTCTTGAACTGAACTCAGGCCATCCTTATACTCCCAGTAAACCTGGATTCTAATCCCATGGTTTTGTCACACAACCCTTGACAGAAGTCAGAATAAGACACAACTTTCTTAAAGGGCTAATGCACCATTAGGCAAAGCTGGAGATCAGACTCTAAGAAACAGTTTAGTAAAGTAGAATATTTAGCATTTAACATACTGCAGTTAGTATTAAGGACTATATTTTGATAGGTAGACTACCGCCCACCTTGTGGGGGAGGTAAAAAGAGGGAAAAAGATATGGTGAAGTGCACTACAGCAGCAGGAGTCCCTGAAGACATTCTGACTGATTTAGTAAGAACACTTAAGTTAAAAAGAAAATTGAGTCACAGGTGAATAATCCACTTTTGTTATAGAAGATTTGATGGGGGGGGACGCAAAGGGGGAAAATATATATGAAAATTATGACTGCCATTCCATGAACAGTACATTATGATCCTCTACTTCATGCAGAGGCTCAACTCCCATGACTGGTATAGGGAAAAGAAGAATAAAGCTGCACCAGCTCCAGGTCTGTACTGCTAACACGAATTTTAGCCTTTTTTAGAAAAACAAAGTAGTGATAAAATTATTGGACCCTTGCACTCGTATCTATTTCTCTGCCATGCAGATACAAACACCATCTACCATTAATCTGAATCATGCTCTGTACCTCTGGCTTTAACAATTTGGTCATTTGAAGTGACAGCTAAGATGTGATCAGTAAAAACATGAGGAATGGGGAAAAAAGCAGCAAACACAAGGGATGGGGAAAAAACAGCTTTCTTATGCCTGCTTGCCCTTGTACATGCAGTTATTCTGTCATCAAAGCAAAGTAGTCAACAGAAGGCCCTTTTGAAAATGCTAGTGTCAAACAATCAGCTTTAATATAGATAAAGAAAAACAAACAAGAACAAGAGTACATGCTCAATCATCTTACCTGACACAAGTCAAGAGTGCAGAATTAGGGATTTTCAGCATCTAGAAGCAAAGGTTGCAGCATTACATGAAGACCAAATACAAAATGTGAATCTAACTTCAGTCACTTCTTTTTGTCCTACCATATTCTGCATTGATGTCCTTTGCTGACTTCCTGTACATAAGGCAAAAAGACTATAACATCCAATTCACCCTTAAACACTCTGACAGTTTACTCAGAAACTGAAAAACTGATATAAATCAGCTTCAAGGTGATGTCTAAAAGCATGAAGCAAATACCACCCATCCTGTTCCTGCAGGCCTGACCTCCAAGTGCTCAAGGTTAGTCTAGACTCCTTCAGCCCAGACTTATTTGTCATTTATTTTTATAAATAATGTAGTCAGATACTACAAGTTCTAGAAAAAGAGAAAAGAGGATATATTTTTGGCTATCCACCCAATCTAGGGTTCAAAACTGCATTTATAAGAATATTAATCCTTTTGATGCTGGTTCATGCTGCAAAAGGAAAATAGCCTCATATTCTTTTAAATAAAGATCTCAAAAAAGAGAGGTTTTATAGAGATAAGTGCTGCACAGAAACCTGTGTGCACCAGAAAATAGCTTGTCACTTATAAGCAGCTAAGTTTGATTTGCTGGACTGAGCAAGCACATTTATGGAGCAGTAAAGTCAGCTTTTTCAAGTGCATTGATAAGAAGCAGGAAATCTAGAGCTGAGAGTGATATTTGAACTAAAGCTCAGTTCTTGAGATCTAAGATTTTATGGTGATACTATGGCAAACTCAAGCACAATTCAGACATAAAAGCCTGAATTTTTATTAGTCAATTACATACTTTTTTCTTTTTAAATCAGGTGCTTACTAATGCTTTGAAAGGAGATGAGTATAAATAACACTCAGAATCCAGATCAGCCTAAACCTTAGAAAAGTGTTATAACCCAGATTTGGATTTTATTATTAATCATCTGTCCCTATAATAGGTGCATTTAAATCCAAACTTAAGTATCCTTAAAATATGGGAAAGTTCAAATCTGAATCAAGCTCATTTATTCACATTTTGTGCGGGAACATTTAAAATCTTGGTCTGACTCTTAAAGGAACAGTTCTTATGATAATTCTTTAGGGCATAAATTAATCTCTGACTAGAGTGGGGAAAAAAATCCTTTATCTGACCTATCACTTGAATACTCTTAACACCAGAATTTTCTTTTTGGATACCATGATCAATATCCAAAATGGTAAAATACAAAACACCTGTAACAGGAAACCCTAACCGTGTTACTAAGAAACAGAGTGTTCCCTTTAAGACCAGAGTCTTCCGAACACAGTTTGCCAATAAAGCAGGGGTTAAAGGTTAACCCTGCAGGCCGGTCAGCTGACTGGGCTGGTCTCATGACTGTGTGGGAGTTCAAGCCAAGGCTATATAAGCCTTTGAGCTGAGCTAGCCAGAGAAGAGGGTGACCAACCCAGGTTTTTGCTGAGAGTGGACTTCTGATGACTCCAAGAAATTGTGAAGCAGCCCTGCCAGTGAGAGCACCCGGCTGAGTGATCCAGGGATGTGGAGCCAGGGGTAAGCAAACTAATTGTTTCTATTTTTTTTTGCTTTGCTTTAGCCCAGGGGCTTAGTCTTTATGTTGAAGTTTAACCTAATTATTTGCAACTGAGGCTTTAGGGGAGGTGGAGGTCTCATAAGTGCCTGCAAGGATGCAGCTTCAGGAGCTAGAGAGCCCAGAGATGAGAGTCATGTTGACTGAAGCTAGTACCTCCAAGCTGGGCCCAACATAGTGGGTCTGAGCCAGGTGGCTTAGTTGTATAAAAAGAAGTGGAAGCTGCATTGGCTCAGACCCCAGAGTGAGCAGAAGATGCAAATTACACCTACGAGGCACAGGGCATGATAAAGGTAGGTCAGAGTCATGCAAATAGCCTGTTAAGGCAGAAGCTAATCACCTCCTGATGTTTTGCGAACATAGACCATATCTGGAAAGCCCTGGGGCAGCCTCCTCTTTGAGAACCCAAAAAAATCAACATGTAGTAGGAAAGTGAAGGGAAGTCTGTTCCCATAGGAAAATTCAAATATAAATTTGATTTATATCAAATTTCCAAATGCTGCTGAGGATGACACCCTGTTATACCACCATATACAAGAAACCCATAGACCAACATACATATCTACGAAGGAGAATACCCCTGATTGCCACCTCATAAATCTCAAAAGGACCTTCACCCAATAAGGACAGTCCTCAAGAGAGATCGATTGTACTTTTGAAAGAGCCACCCAGATGCCACATGAAGATTTGCTGCAATACAAAAAGAAAATCCTCAGTTAAGACAAAAAAGAAAATCCTTAGTTAAGACATTACCACTCTCTCCTGGAACCCACATGGAAAATCCTCAAACAATTGCAACCCATACTAGAAGAAGACCTAATTCTTAAACAGATCTTTCCAGAACCACCCATTCTAGTCTTTAAACAAGCACCAAACCTCATCACCAGAAAAAACTCCTTATGACCCAAACCACACTTAATGGATCTAGATCATGCTGGGCCAAGAATGCAAAACCTGCCAACATTTCACCACCACTCCCACAATAACTACTCCCTATAACCAAAGCATCACTATTTCTGGATCTTAAACTACACCTCCAGAAATGTTATACATCTCATCCAGTGCACCAAATGCCCTGATCAAAAAATATGTAGGAGAAACCAAACAACTGCACACCAGAATGAACAACACACTGACAATCCATCAAAGAGAAAAATATCCAATTACCTTTGGGCACCTACTTCTCACAAGACAATCGACTCCCTCTCTGATCTCTCAGGTCTAATCCTCAAAGGGAACTTACAAAGCACCTTTTGTAGATGAGCCTAGGAACTTCACTTCATAAATCTACTGAATACAAAAAATCATGGACTTAATACAGACACTGTATTTATGGCACATTACAACCTGCCTGACATCTGATTCACCAGGTACCTGCTTGACCTTACCGTTTACACTTTCCCCGCTTTCCTTCTGTCCCCTCCTTTTCTACCCTTTGTCTTCCTAATCTCCAGCTATTTACTTTTTCATAGACTGCCTCTTTTCTATTTTGGAGAACTGAACTATAGTTGAGTCTCTCTTACTTACCTTTGGTATTATTCCTCCTTTCCACCCTGGTACAATATGCTGCAGTTCTGGACACAGGTGAAGATGTGTGCCCAAGACCAATAAACTCCAGAGTTTATTCAAGTACATTAATATATAAGTGTAGATGTGCCTGCTTGTGTACTACATCACTAACTACAGTAATGTATTGTACAAATAATCAGAGGCATAGCAAGACAGCTCCTTGACCAGGTTATGGCACTGTGGCAGTAGGCACATCAGCAGCATGTTAAGCTGCCACTGCAATGACAACTATTTTTGTCTCCACCTCCCAAAAAGGTTGCATCCAGGACTACTACCCCAAGTTGTCCACTCCCACAGTTATGCTCAGGGCCATCCTTGGGGGGGGGGGGTGCAAATCAGGGTGACAACCCCAGGCCCTGTACTTTGGGGGGCCCCACAGACCCAGGCAGAGCGGGCATGGTGACTTCATGTTGCCGCCAGCTTCATGTCCAGACACTCAGCACTGTCCCCCCACCACTGCCCTGCCCTGCTACCAAATCTGCCGCCAGCTTCCTTGTGTCCAGGGGCAGGGCCCTGCACAGGCTGATTTGTCCTGGGCCCTGCCCCTTCTCAGCTCACCTCTGGTTATGCTACTACAAATGATATTAGCAGAGATACTACATGTATCATAAATGTTACACCAGAATATAGTAAAGTAGTACAACGCATGTTACACTTGTATATATATCAATCCATAGCATAAATCTCTCTATTTCTGTCTGGAGAAGATAAAATAAATAAAATTGCTCCCATACTGCTTAATGTATCAGTTAGATTATGAGAGAGTACATCTCCAGCACTGACCCACGCGCTTCCTACAGATGGTCTAATTTTCCAATGGAATACAAGCATTTAAATAAATTCTCTTCCAGAAAAAAACTATCAGAAATGAAGTTGCAAAACATAAGGGTTTTATTTCTTTTTTTTCCTCAGCTTACATTTTCCTCCGATCAATAACAAATAGTATTGTATATGAAGAAGAAACAAGAGGTCAGAATATCACCTTATGGAATGCTTTGGCTGTTTTACTACATGCTCCTTTTCCTAGACTATATTTTATATGCTTCCCTGGGAGAATTTGAGGGATTTTTTATTAATATTGATTAGTTTATTTGATAGTATAATATAAAGCAGTGATGCTCAATCTCTGGCCTGAGAGGCATATCATTCTGGAGATCAAGGGCCTGGAAATTTGTCAGCAGGAGAACTTTGGTATCATTAAATGCCACATCCTGCTGCCAGATCTCTGGACCTCTGGGAAATCTTGTGGGCCAGAAACAATGGCCTCAAGCCAGACTCCAGCAGTCTACAAAGTCAGGCCAGCCTGCAGGCAGATCCAGGCAGGCAGGATCAGGTGGCTATGGGACACAAGCAAAGCTGGGCACATGGGTTTGGACTAGTTCACTGGTTTGCACCTATAGACTGATCCATGTGGCAATCCTACATATGGTCCAGCCCACAGACTGACCCCATGCCATTCATCTGGCCAGTGGAGGTTCTTAAGCGAAAACAACCCCTTGTAGTATTGTGTTATCATCTGCAATGCAAAAAACCCAACATCTAACAAGGAATTGGTGACCTAGTGATCGATGGGAAGCTCGGTGACAGTGACCATGAGCTGATCACCTTCACCATCCACCATAAAACTGATAAGTCAGTCAGCAACATTGAAATCCTTGACTTCAGGAAAGCTGACTTTGACAAGCCTCCTTAGCTTGTCAGTGAGGCCTTAAGGGACCATGACCCCAGGGGGAGGGGAGTCCAGTAAGAGTAGTTGCTCCTCAAGGGAGCAATACTCAATGCACAAGCTAATTCTATTCCATCTTGGAGGAAAAGCAAGAGGGCACAGGAGTCCCCCTGGATCTCCAGGGATCTAGGGATCTAGCAGACCTCCTGAGGCTAAAAAGAAAGGCCTACAAAGGATGAAGGAAGGGATTCACCTCCAAGGAGGAATATTCTGCATTGATCCGGTCCTGCAGGGAACAAAACAGGAACGCCAAGGCTGCTACTGAACTCCAACTAGCTTCGAACATCAAGGACAATAAAAAGTCCTTTTTCAGATATGTGCGGAGCCGGAGGAAAAGCAAGGGCAACATTGGACCCCTGCTGAACCAGACGGGACAACTGACAACTAACACCCAAGAAAAAGCCAACCTATTAAATAGGTACTTTGCGTTGGTCTTTCATCAGTCCCATTGGATGCCCATGCCCCCTACAGGACACGGAGGTCTGCGTGAGGGAGATCCCCTGCCCTCTGTCAATGTTGACTTCATGAAGGAACACCTTGAGAGGCTGGACACCTTCAAGTCACCTGGACCTGACAATCTACACCCCAGAGTACTCAAGGAGCTGGTGAGAATCATAGCCCAGCCTCTGGCAGACATCTTTGAGAACTCCTGGCACTCTGGTGTAGTGCCTGAAGACTGGAAGAAGGCCAATGTGGTGCCTATCTTCAAGAAAGGGAGAAAAGTGGATCTGGCAAACTAGAGGCCCATCAGCCTGACTTCTGTCCCAGGGAAGATCTTAGAAAAGTTTATTAAAGAGGACATCCTTAATGGACTGGCCGACACCAACATTCTGAGGGATAGCCAGCAGGGGTTTGCAGCAGGTAGGTCTTGCTTGACCAATTTCATTTCCTTTTATAACCAGGTGACCTATCACCTGGACAAGGGAGAAGAGACTGATGTCATATATCTTGAATTCCAAAAAGCCTTTGATCTGGTATCCTAGTTTCTCTTAGTGAAACTAGCCAATTGTGGTCTTGTGTGCACCACGATCCACTGGCTGGGAAATTGGCTCCGTGTCGGACCCAGAGGGTAGTAATTGATGAAAATCAATTGTCATGGTTCCCTGTGACCAGTGGGGTCCCCCAAGACTCTGTCCTTGGACCCATATTGTTCAACATCTTCATTAATGATGTGGACATTGGAATCAGAAGTGGACTGGCCAAGTTTGCCAATGACACCAAACTTTGGAGCAGAGCATCCACACTTGAAGACAGGAGAGCAATCCAAAGTGACCTGGACAGGCTCAGCAAATGGGTGGATGAGAACCTGATGGTGTTTAACACTGAAAAATGCAAGGTTCTCCCCCTTGGGAGGAAAAACCTGCAGCATCCTTATAGGCTCAGCAGTATTCTGCTGGCTAGTACTACAGAAGAAAGAGACTTGAGGGTCATCATTGACCACAAGATAAACATAAGCCTGCAATGTGATGCTGCAGCTAGTAAAATGACCAAAACACTGGCTTGCATCCATAGATGCTTCCCCTGCAAATCCCAGGATGTCATTCTCCCCTTGTACTCAGCCTTGGTGAGGCCGCAGCAGGAGTACTGCATCCAGTTTTGGGCCCCACAATTCAAAAAGGATGTGAAGAAGCTTGAGAGAGCCCAGAGAAGAGCTACACTCATGATCAGAGTTCAGGAAAGCAGACCTTACAACGATAGGCTGAGATCTATGAGGCTCTTTAGCCTGGAAAAGCACAGACTCAGGGGTGATATGATGGCCACCTGTAAGTTTATATGGGGTGACCATCACTATCGGGGGGAACATTTGTTCACCTGAGCACCCCAAGGGATGACAAGGTCATACAGTTATAAACTACTGCAAGACCATTTCAGGCTGGACATAAGGAAGAATTTCTTTACTGTCTGAGCCCCCAAGGTGTAGAATAGCCTGCCATCGGAGGTGGTTCAAGCACCTACATTGAACACCTTCAAGAGTAAATTGGATGCTTATCTTACCGGTATCCTATGACCCCAGCTGACTTCTTGCCCTTCAGACAGGGGGGCTGGAGTCGATGATCTTCCAAGGTCCCTTCCTGCCTTAATGTCTTTGAAATCTATGAATTTGTCTATACGAATTTAAAATAAGAGATATCAAAATATAAAGTACTGGCCTTGGTTTCAATATGCATTTAACAAATAATGTTCACTGCCTAAAAATACATTGGGATCCAGTTAGCCACCCAACATGCATTCCTACAGTCTTCTCTTGTTTTATTTCAAAAGGAGGAATTCAAAATAGAGATTTAGAGAGAGGCATAACTGGACACTTGAGCACCCTG
Organism: Caiman crocodilus; assembly: GCA_030014935.1. Taxonomy (NCBI): domain Eukaryota; kingdom Metazoa; phylum Chordata; order Crocodylia; family Alligatoridae; genus Caiman; species Caiman crocodilus. The sequence continues at coordinate 48,301,733 of JAGPOW010003685.1, forward strand.
GGCATAAGATGCCCAAAGGGCATCATCAGTGGCTCCACTACTGGCAGCATGGTAGCAGCTGAGCCAACAAAACAGCTGCTGCTATTTTTGACGTTCACCAGGATAATAGGCTGGGTTATTGCTTTGGTCACTCCCATTCCATTATTTTACCATTTACAGATGGAAATTTGAAACCCACTAATACAACATGGGTAAACTATCTTTTTCTCCCTTGCATAGGTTCACCATTGCATGACAGTTGATACATCATTTAAAAATATAGTGAGCTCTGCTCTTGATTACTCTGAAATTAAGAGGAAAAGAAAAGTTACAAAGAAACAATTGGTTTTCATTGTAGTTGAGTTGGAACCCTTAGGATTCAATGGCATTCTGCCACTTGTATCTCTAGGAGATAGTGGTATTCTTCAACAGTTTCATTAGAATTGTTATGCATGTATTTTCAATTGCCATTAAACAAAAGCATTTGTATGAGTTGCATAACTTTAATTGTGTTGATCTTCACTGGTTACTGTGTAACAGGGTGATCTGAATGTAGGATTAGGAGCCAGGAATTGTTGACTTTATTTGAGGATATATCCTCTTTTTGAAGCTAATAATAAAATTAATAGTGACTTATGTCAAAAAGATTGGGTAAATATACATATAGAACAGTATCTTTGTAATTTTGATTAAAGCCCTATGCAGACATGTATTAGATCACTTTCAAATCACTCCTGAGTCTAGCCACCTCCAAATGTGACTGACAAATGCCAGAACACTGGGTAGGAGCAGGCATGGAGGCAGTACACTGAGCAGGAAGCTGCTTATGTTAGGCAGTAAGATAGGGTTACCATATTTCCAGAATCAAAAAAGATAACACCTGTGGAGAAGGTGGGCCAAAGAGCCAGGGAAAGGGGGAGGGGGGAAGAGGTATATAATTGGGGGGGCATTGATATGCCCATGCCCTGCCTCTGCCTCTCACTCTAAAGCCCCCTGCCCTCCAGCCCTGCCAGTACCCTCTAACTGCCCACAAGCAGCATCCTGGCCCCCAGCCCTGCCGGTGCCCTCACTCCGACCTGCTGCTGTCCCCCAGTCCTGCTGTGCATGCACACAGGTAACATTCACACTCTTGCCGGGACCCATGCCCAGAGCACGTGGCCCCCAACTGCCAATCACCTTGCTCACTGCTCCCAGCCCCAAGCATCCAAGCTGCTTGTGCTTGGGAAAAGTGGAAGCTAAGCAAAACTCAGACATTGGCTCACAGTTTAAAAATCCACCCAGCCACAAGGACAGGGGGCCAAAATAAAAGTCATGTCTGGGAAAATCCAGACACATGGTAACCCTAAGTAAGAAATACTTCTAAGTCTGCCTAAAAAAGCTCTTTACTCAGCAAGTGAAGTAGCACCTGCCTCCACTTAGGATTCACAGCTAGGAACTTTCTCCAGAAGGTTATGAAAAGGAACAAAGTGATTCCTTTCCTTAGGAATATAATGGCTGTCAGAGATGGTTTCTTCATTTCTATACAGTCACTCACTGTTCAGAGCACTTACACAATTTCTGGGAGACCTGGGTTCAGTTCCCACCTCTTTTCTGGCACCAAGGCTTCCTAGCTGCTGGGTTATAGGCTATTTGGAACTGTTGCATAAAGCACTAAAGATTTATTGGAGGGGACAGAGTGCAGGGAAGAGTGCCAGCAAAAGCACAGGAGCAAACATTACTACATTTTAGTAGTCAGTATAGGTCACATCACAGAGAGAAGACTTGATTTTGGTCTCTGCTCAAATGACTCTTCAAAACTGTTTTAAAAAAATTGAACAATAGTCATTGGAGCGGAAATGGGTAGAAACTTTAGTCAAGATGTCGCTTATCCGTGGATTCATTCCAGATGCAGCTTCTTGATGAACAGAAGCTTTTGCTACCTTTACTATTTTGTCCAAGAAATCTCTACCCCATGTTGTCAAATACTTATTTGAACTTTACATCTTAAAAAAAGGATCATACCCCTTCAGATTCTCCAAGATCTCATCCTGTAGAATGCACCAAATGTTTAACTGATCTGGTTTTCAAACAAAGCTTCCTGGATACTGAATGTTCTCAATACCATTGAAACAGGTGCAGTACCCAAAGTTGTTGTGATCCCCCCTAGTGGCCATCTAAATCCTGCCTGGCTCTCACCCTTGCTTCCCAGGGTCTCACCCTGCTTCCTCGCCTCTCACATCTTGTTGGAAAATTGATGGGAGGAGGCTGCCTTCAGAGGCACAGCCTATGCGGTCTCTGTCTCCCTCTCTCTCTGTTTCATGTTCCCTCCAGCCCTACATGCCTTACAGGCTCCATTCATGGCCTTCATGTGCCTTACAGGCTACATTCACCCCTACAGCTACACCCATGCCTTGCAGCTGTTACTCTGCACACCTTCTGTCTCTTGTAGAAACCTCAGTCCTCTTGGCCTTAGCCTCCCTTTCCTCTGGCTGCAGACCTTCAGCCCTGGCCCACTGCTCCAGGCCCAGCTCTCTCAGTCTCAGCCTTGTCAGTTTTATGTCCCTCTCACTCTGGGGCAGCCCTTAGCCCTCAGGGTCTCTGACCCCAAGCTGCACTGCCCTCACTATATCCACCTTCAGTCCTCTGCTCCTTGACCCCAAGCTTAGCTGCTTGCTTCTGCAGCCCATAGCCCTCTGATCTCTGACCTTGCATCAGACTGCTTGCCTTTACAGCCCTCAGCCCTCTGGCTTGCTGACTCCAGGCTAAGCTGCTCAATGCTGAGTGCCCTACACTCAGCATTGAGCACCCCACCATGGCTTCCAGACCTATTCTATATCCACAATCTGGTCCTCCAGTTCCAAGCTTAAATCCCAACACAAAATACGATCCCCAGTTCCTCAAGACGAGACATACCGAGCTCTGGGTTGCCGCCTTACTAGGCAGTAGGGCTGTACAAAATGGCTGTGTTTTGATTTGGTTTCAGATTTGGTCATTTTGGAAAACAATAATTCATTTCAATGTTTCAGATTACTGTCCTGTTTCATTTCGGCCAAATCTGTTTCAAACTGGCTGCAAGCTTCACACAGCCCTACTGCCCAGCCAGGCAGGGCTTGAGGCTGGTGGATGCAGGGCCCCAGCAGGGAGCAGGACGGGGATGTGGGTGACTTGTCTGGGGGAGAGGGAGGGCTGCTGCCCTCTGTGCAGGTGAGGAGACCTCCCAAACGAATCTTTGATCCCTGGCACACTGGGTTGCAGGGCAGGGAAGCAGTGCAGAGCAGTGAGCAAGTCTGCCAGTCCCTGCCACACAACTTGGCTCCACAGGGAACAGAGATCCACATCGGGGTCTCCTTGCTGCTGCTGCTGGCCCCACACTGCCACGGCATCATGGGGCTGCACAAGGCAGGCAGTGGCAGTGAGGAGACCCTAGCATGGATCTCTGCTCCCTGAGGAGCCCTCAGTTCAATTCCCTAGCTCTCTGATCACTTCCTCCAATTCTATGATCATTTCCCCTGCTCTTCCCAGGGGATGTGGGCCCCCTGATCTGTGTGCCAGGTTTCAACAGGCTCCTGCTGCAGGCTGGGGCCAGTGACAGCACTACAGTCTTCCTAGCACTTGGTGTGGGCTGGGCAGCAGCCTGCTGAAACCCCGTGTGCAGATTGGGGACCCATGCTCCCTGGAAGAGCTGAGGAAGTAATCAGAGAGCTGGGGAATCGAACTGAGAGCTAAATGTCAATATCAGAGCAGTCCTTCCTCCACCCCCATCTTTCCCCTCCCTCTTCTTAATTTTTGTTTCCCTGCAAGCCCTGCTCCGAAACTCCAAAATTCTCCAAAATATTTTCAAAATGTTTCGGAGCCTTCTGCTTCAATTCGGCTTCAGTGTTTCAGGTGCCAAAACAGCCTGAAACACCTCTGAAATGAAACGGCTGCCAAAATTTCACACAGCCCTACTAGGCAACTCTAGGGAACAGCTTAGGTGCCTGCTAGATGCTGCAGGCATCTCCTTCAGAAGCTCCTCACTCTTCCACATGCAGGGCCAAACCACCTGTGCTTGCTCAGGTCCTGACTTTATAGGCCTGGAAGCCACATCCCCTTTTGGTCATGTGCCTTCCCCAGTTCTGCACTGGGTTCTCCATGTCAATCAAGTGCCAGCCTGCCTTCCTACAGCTGTGGCCCCACAGAGCCATCTGAACTAAGTCCCTTGTTACAACTATCCTAGATGGATATAATTGCTGATGGGTATCTTGACTAAGTGTAGAATTAGGAATCAAGAGGTCTGGATTCTATTGTTGGTTTAAAAACTTCCTGTGATCTACAACACAATCAACTATGCTGTGTTCCTTTGTTTCCTCATCTCTGAAAAATAATAATCTTTTTCACAATGATGTTTAAGAACTGAACAATTTTGAAGCACCCTGAAATCTTTGGATGCTACTGAATCTAAAGATACTGCATGCTGTATTGCATACTACTATGTTCAGTATTCATACATTAGTGTCTGTAATATAAAACATTTCCCATGACTTTTAGAATTAGTGAGGTACATGTGCAATTCAGGAACTCTCTCTATAAAAAGAAATGCAGGGAATAGTTATTTAAAGATTTCTGGACGGTATTAGAGTAATGATTAGTTTCTCTTTACTAAAATACTAATATTGTTAAACTTCAAATTTCCACCATGTCATTAAAAGACTTTATTTAAGTCAAAATGTCTTCCATGGAAGAGCAAAGAAAGAACTAAATGCTGGATTTATGAGTTATCTTGTTCTGTATTCTACCAGAATCAAAACATTATTTGCTATGTGAGGATACTGTCTTTTCTCTGACTTTCAATTTAATGTAATAGGGCCTAAATGAGTACTAAATAAACAGGAATGAGTTTTAAAAGTATTAATAACAGTAAACGGATTTGACTAGTGTTCTGCTTAGATTAAATAATACTCTGGATAAGACCTTAGCAGATATTGGGATCTAAAGTCTCCTACTGTTGATAATGACTCATATCCTGTATTTTTCACATAAAATGGCTAGTTCCAGCTATTTATGGTAGAGCCATTAAAAATTCCTTTTCATGAAGAAAAATGCTCTTAGTTGCCATACAGAAGCTAATGTAGGACACAGCTGACACAACTATTGAAATTATCGGAGAAAAACATAATCACAGAGCCAAACAATTCCTCACAAGCTCCCTGAGATACTAGACAAGTCATCATGAGACCCTTTCACCTCTTCAAGATTTTGTTTATATAAATATCACTCCAACGCCAGTAAACAGTGTAAATACTGAACAGTGCTACCACAAGCCAAATGGTCTCAAGCTGCTTCTAATTGCCACACAAATGTTGGCCTTAGTTCTGAGCTGCGAGTCTCTGGAAGCACTGCCAAAAAAGAAAGGGGTAGGGAGAGATGGGCAGAGGACAGGTAAACAAAAGATGAGTTTGCACAACTTTGAAAAGGGATTCTAAAGTTACTGCCGGTTCAATCAATGCATCCTCCTTTAATTCATGACTGCGTCATCCTCTTTACATCCAACTGTACACTAGAGCAGCACAAATGACTTGGAGTAATGGACGAAAAGGAACGTATCCCATGCCTCCCAACTTCCTGCCATGTTATCTGAAAACAAAGCAGGCTTTGACATTCCTTGATAACAAAATAGCTACAGTTAAAGTTAAAAATCATGTGGTCAAATTCTGATCTGTGTAATACTAGAGCAACTTGACAGATTTAGCCTCTAATCCTAGACAACAGATCAAGTGGTCCATGGAACTGTCAAGTAAAGCCTATTGGCACTGCAATTGGAACTTAGCAATCGTTCTATTACAATCAGTTGAATGTATACCAAAAGGAACTGAACCCAGGTCACTGTTTCTACTATACTGACTATGTAGTGCTAACAGAGACTAAAAATTATTTTTCACTTAAGTCAAAATACAAGCAGTTATGTGTTCAGCAAGAGATGTTATTTTTATATAGTCATTTATCAGATCAGAGCCATACTGAACAGGAAAGTAAGCATGGCAAATGAAAATTAGAGTTAAGAGGTTCACTTTTGAAAATGTTCAATGCTAGTTTGGGACACCTAGAAAGCAGCCCTGCAATAACCATAAAATAAGTGTATCCTTTTTACAGAAACAATACTCTGTTATATTAATTCATGTAGTAGTTCTGCTAGTCAGATACTGCAGGGTGCTTCCGTTAAATTATCTTTTTCCACAAGGCTTTATAACTGAAGCCATTATAATAAAAACAGTTAAGGAAGCAGAAGTGCTGTGTGGGGAAGAGGTGAAAAACTAAAGATGAATTTAAATTCAGATTTATCCATGGCTATATAAACACAGATGTGTATCTGATTCACATTTATGTTTTCAAAAACAAATAATAATGTGCTGTATTATATGATTCTCTCTCATAATGTGATATATGCAAAAAGATAGGAGAGAGACATATAATACATGTGGTTTTAAAAATTAATTTTTAATAACTTCACAATTAAGATGCAACATTGGTTACTGCTGCTGGATTTACGTTGTGAACTGGCCCAGCTAGCTAGCAAAACATTAGAACCAAAAAGGCACTTTTCTAGGTGTAAGTGATGTTTTTAGTTCAAGTGGAAGAATAAATCTCTCCCATATTTTTCAGCAACATTTTCTGATTCATTGGCTCTATCCTGATATTATAATCTATTTATATTTTGCTACGTATGTAATACAGCACCCCGCCAATCTAATTCAGTTCAGAATTGTCCCTGATTGCAAGTGGCTCTTTAACAATATCAGCAGGTAGTAAACTTTACAATTTCTGAGCTTCACTTATGTAGGAAATTAGGTGTTATGAGACTCTTAGACTGATCTACATCCAGCCATAGCCTGCTATCATTGCACATGCAGTGAATGGGAATTTTGAGCAAAAATCAATAACAGGATATTATGCTGTAATTAAAAACCCTTTTATAAACTGAAAATATATTGAGATCACTCAAAGTCAGGATTATGGACAACATACAGTATTTATAAATTTGAGACATTTTTATGTGGTTTGCATTTTCTTCTCCGATTGTTTTTATTTCAGTTGAGTGCTTCCAGTATTTTCTTATGTAATTTTCCCTGATGGCCTTTTTAAAAAATAATTGCAAGTTGAGTGTTAAGTTTTAAGAATGTGCCAGAATCTCAGCTCATGTACATCACTGCAGCTGCACCAAAGTCCATAAACCAGATTTATTCCAAACCAGAATCTGGCATGACGAGTTTACAGTTATTAAAATATTAGACTGTTGAATCAGTGGCAGCCTATTTCAGAGGTTAAAGTAAGAGGAAACACAGTTTCCTTTCCTTCTAGGCTGATTGGATTGGATGTTTTGAGTAGGAGACTAACAAAATAAAAAATCTGAAATGGGAGCAGCAGAAGGAGTTTGTTTACAGAGTAGCTAGCATCTCATCCTACTGGTGGGTGGAAGCAGTAGCAACAAAGAAGTGCCTGCAGCTAGGAAACCCTGCCTACTTCCTAGTGCCGACCATGACTCTACTACAAATTTTTGCAATATTTTGGTGCTTTTTTAAAGCAAGTTCAAGGAGTCCCAAGGTGAACAAACTGGAAGAAAGTTTAAACTGATGACTGCAGACAAAAAGCTTGAAAACTTGAACAATAAAGTCTCCAAACTAGAAAGCAAATAGAAAAAAATCAAGATATTAAAACAATAAAAAAGTACTTTTGTTTAAATAAATTCCATGATTTTTAGTACCATAAAATGATTTTTTGAGTGTGTAGGGTTTGCAATCCTACCCCTTCCTTTCCTCTAAGACAACATCCATCTCTTCGTCATCTTGTTCTTAACTCCAGACCAATCAAGTACACATAAAACATAAACCAGCTGAAGCACAGAGAAAAGGTAATCTAACATGGAATATGTTGTCAAAAGAATATGAATCTATTGTATAGGTATGCTCTTTGTTGAGATTTAATGATAAAATCTGCAGTTGAGACTACAGCCATATCTTAATTCTATACGCTGTCTGGTCTATTTAATTTGTGAACATACTGAAAAAGAAACCATCTCTTTCCATCAACATTCAAAACATTGAGGGCTCGGTCTTGTTGGAGACTAATTCCACAGAAGTACCCACAACAAAAACACAGTTACAGTTAATGAAGTCATACATAAAATATCTCCCTTTCATTAGGAGAAAAATTATAAAGTATGGCCCCATTTCACTAGGCACCTTGTAAACAAAAAAAGAGGTGACTGAAAATGTCAGGAACTAAGACCATTAGCAAGCAGGTGAGTAAAAGAGTGGGGGAGAACACACAGAAGCAGTAAGATGATGTTGGTCAGTATTCTAGCAAAACTAGGTACCTAATCACTAAATATTTTGATCCAGTTTATAGGGCAGGAATATATCATCCTACATACATGCTTGGCAAACACCTTCATTTCTTTCTTTTATTTGCTGGCCTTCATTAAGTATAGTGCCTGAGCACTCTATTCAAATATTATTCCTTATTTTGAATCTAGAAAGTTTCAGACATCTTACTACTGTTCATTTCAAGTACTGTTTTGGAAGAAAGAAGGCTATGGCCTCTCTATTTCATACAGAATGGGTATTGATCATTAGAGCACCCCATGGAAAATTTTGAGGAGAAGCTTTCCAGTGCAGTTGGAATATACACTCAGAGATCCATAATGGATCATTACTCAATTTTTCTTTTTTCCAATTATTTGCCTTGGTCAGTTCAGGAACTATTTTAAATGCATTGATTTACTTGCTTAAGAAAAGAGGCACTGCTCCTAAGTGAATGGTCATGCTTACTTAGCATGTATTTTACCCAAATAGAAATTTGTTCATTAATTACACATTATCTATTGACTGTACTAGGTCTTTTTAAAGATTTTCTTAAATGACTAGGAAACGTGGAATGGCTTTAAGTGCACAATTAATTAATTTTGTTTTCAGAGATGGTCAGGTTTAGTCTCTCAGAAAATTGGTTAAATTAAGTTATAATTTACTTGCAGTTATTCTGCATGGCATGCCATCATAATCCTTGGTTTCATACATATATAATCCATGGATGTTTATCAGCTGCACTAATATGGAAGGCATATTGAAGGAACACATGCCTTTCTGCTGCAAAAATGCAATTTTTTTTAGTGAGCTAAAGAGGTAACTCCAGTAGCCCATACAATAAAGTGTGCACAAAATCCATGTGTTGGCAACTGTTATTCAGTAAGTCGTGTGTGGTACCTACATCCCATTTAGACAACTCTTTAATGCCATTAACGCCATTACCTACATCCCATCTAGTCAACTCCTTAATGCCATTAAGACTCTTTAACACTTACTTTCTGTCTGTGTTAAGTGTGAATAGTGAAAAAGGAAATAGTAAGCACGTCTACACAGGACGCTATGTCACCATACTGCCAAGCTAGGAAGATGTAGCTTGGTAATGTAGCATCAGCTGAACCATGACACTGATGCTACTGCACAATAGTTTGATGCTACTGCAGTATGTTTGGAAATGACCCATGCACCACTAGGACTGTGCAGTAATGGCGGTTACTGTGTAACAACAACTACACATTCAGGTGCACATGTAGAAGCACCCAGTAATTCTAAAAAAGATACAGCCAAAAATTCTTGAAAAGATTGATGAGAAACATTTTAGCATAGAACTATGGAAAAAATCAGCAAGAATTCATGTTTAGCCAATCATCACTTTATTGGCTAAACGTGAATGCACAAAGAGATTAAATGATCAGAGATGTGTGTGAACATGACAGTATGTAATGCATCAAGCAAAGCCTGGGATCAATTGGCAAGTGATTTATTTGGGCATGGAGAAAAAAAACCCTGCCTACTAATGATTATTAGGGGGGGGTTCCCCAAAAAGAAGTTTAAACAACTTGTCAGCTAGTACAGTTAAGTCACACAAGGTAATATTTGAACTGCAATTGTCTGCAAATTTTGAACATGTGTAGAGTGTTGGTGTTTCACATAGATGACTAAACAGCCTTAATACATACAATGCAATAGAAAAGCTAAAAAATAAATATAAGCAGCTGAGCAGATACTAATGTAATATGAATGTAATATGGAAACCAAGCATGAGGAAACGGGGCAAACTGCAGAGCTGTGCAGATGATTAATTTGGACTACAACTCCCAGAGACCCCCTGGGGTGGGGGGGAAAGGAAAAAGAAAGAGAAAGCTTGAGGCTGGAGTAAGGAGAAAAGAGTAGTGTGCAGGGGAAACCTAGTCATCACTACACAAAGAGGTACCCAGTAAAGCTGGACATCTCACTGGCTTGTTCAACTGCTATGATTTTCTGTATAAAAGTCAGAATTCCCCCTTGCTTCTTGTGCCAGTTTCTGGGGGTGCAGGCTACACCAAGACAAATGAGGATAATCAAAACCATCACTTCAGTTCAATCAACTCCCAAAAGTATCTGTGCAATTATGGGCTTGACCTATCTAGATGTTATGAGCAAAAAAGTTAAAATCATCAAAATATGCAAAAGAGTTTCTTATAATACTTCATATTACAAATCAAGACAGAACATAAATGGACCTAGATCGGGGTGGGCAAAATGCAGCCTGGGGGCCATATGTGGCCTGCCAGGCCATTCCATCAGACCCACGGGGTGCCTAAAAAAAATTTAGAAAACTAATATATATCTGCCCCTGGCTGCCTGTCATGTGGCCCTCAGTGGCTTGCCAAAACTCAGTAAGCGGAACCTCCACCCAAAATAATTGCCCACCCCTGACCTAGATGGATGGAAAACAGAAACAACAATCTTACAATAAAAATGCCAGAACACTGAAACCATTTACAAAAGATGCCTCTGTAAAAATTCAAAGTCAAAATGGCCAGTGGTATCTTGACATAGAAAACAAATGATTGGAAAAGGCCAGGTCACCTATAAAATAAACAAAGCTTTTGAAACAAAATCATATATACCCAAAGACTAAAATTCTTATTACTACAGCAACACCTGATGGTGACAATATGACCTGCAATAATGAAGCAGTAAGTAGGAATGCCAATTCCTGCAATCCTGATAGGTCTTTAGAACTACCCACTAGGGCTATGCCTAGACTAATCTAGTCTCTTTTTATCACCAGGTTACAAAACACCTGGATGCAGGAGTAGGGGTTGACGTCGTTTACTTAGACTTCAGGAAGGCCTTCAATACAGTACCCCACCCCATACTGGTGAACAAGTTAAGAGGCTGTGACTTGGATGACTACACAGTCCGGTGGGTGATGAATTGGCTAGAGGGTCGTACTCAGAGAGTGTCATCGTGGATGGGTCAGTATCGACCTGGACGGGTGTGGGCAGTGGAGTCCCGCAGGGCTCAGTCCTTGGACTGATACTCATCAATGTCTTCATCAGAAACTTGGTCGAGGGAGTAAAGTGTACTCTGTCCAAGTTTGCAGATGACACAAAACTATGGGGAGAAGTGGACATGCTGGAGGGCAGGGAACAACTACAAGCAGACCTGGACAGATTGGACATATGGGTGGAAAACAACAGAATGCAATTCAACAAGAAGAAATGCAAAGTGCTGCACCTAGGGAGGAAAAATGTCTAGCATACCTACTGCCTAGGAAATGACCTGCCTGGAGGCACAGAAGCGGAAAGGGATCTTGGAGTCCTAGTGGATTCCAAGATGAACATGAGTTAGCAGTGTGATGAAGTCATCAGAAAAGCTAATGGCACTTTATCGTGAATCAGCAGATGCATGACGAACAGAACCAAGGAGGTGATACTTCCCCTCTATCGGGTGCTGGTCAGACCGCAGTTGGAGTACTGCGTGCAATTTTGGGCACCGCACTTCAAGAGGGATGTGAATAACCTGGAGAGGGTCCAGAGAAGGGCCACACATATGGTGAAGGGCTTGCAGGCCAAGCCCTATGAGGAGAGACTAGGGCACCTGGACCTCTTCAGCGTCCTCAAGAGAAGGTTGAGAGGCGACCTTGTGGCTGCCTATAAGTTCATCATGGGGGCACAGAAGGGAATTGGTGAGGTTTTACTCATCAAGGTGCCCCTGGGGGTTACAAGAAAGAATGGCCACAAGCTAGCAGAGAGCAGGTTTAGTCTGGACATTAGGAAGAACTTCTTCACAGTTAGAGTGGCCAAGGTCTGGAATGGGCTCCCAAGAGAGGTGGTGCTCTCCCCTACTCTAGGGGTCTTCAAGAGGAGGTTAGATAGGCATCTAGCTGGGGTCATCTAAACCCAGCACTCTTTCCTGCCTTTGCACGGGGTCGGACTCAATGATCTAACATCTCTGAATCTCTCTGAATTGAATCTGAACCCTCCGGTACTTCCGGTCCACTTCTGGGTCCACCACTGAGCGTGCAGGGGGTCCCCCCGCACTCCTGTGTGATGCTCCATCTACTCCAGCATTGCAGCATTGACCTGGTACCTCCAGGTATATAGAAAAAACATTTAAAGCTATGTCTATGGCTGAATCGCTAATCAGCATCAGATAATCTGATTCAGCCAAATTGAATCAGGGACAGTGATCTGAATCAAATAATTGAATCACTGTCCCTGATTCAGACTGAATCCAAATCGAATACAGCCCATATTGCAAACCCCTACTACCCATCTAGCAGGAGAAAAACACAATCACGGCAAGCAAAAGTATACCTTCAGCTCTGCTTACAAACAATATTTTATGGGACTGGTATCAAAACTAAAATGTGGAAAGATTAAGATATTTCATAATGTTGTTATTAGCAGGATCATTAGTAATAACATGACTAAAATTCTTGCATTTACAGGGACAACAGATGATTGGTGAAGTGCCTGGGAATGACTCAAAGATCTCCATTTCTCTTTGTGCTGACTTGAGCTACTAAAAGCATAGTATATTTGAAAAGCCTTGTTAAGAAAAGCCTGTTAAATTTGAAAAGCCTATTGATCTTCATTGTTAAACCAGAAAAATTTTGCTGGCTGGCTGAATGCTTTCTCTCTGCAGCAGACTTTTTGACTGGATTCTGAACTGTGTTTTTTGTTTGGGGTACTACATTTGACTAAGAAATATGGATTTATCTGTGGTATCACCTAGTTTTCAAACACCTGTACAAGACAAAGAAACAAAGAAAGCTTTATGAAAGAGTCACATGCTGATTTCCTCTCAGCTAGCCACTATCTCAACTTCAGCTGAAACAGTCATTTCATATTTTCGCATATGTAAGAGAGACAGACAGACAGACCACAGTCCAGAGACATAAACTATACTAACATACCTGCTGTGACATACCCTCTGTACCTCAAGAGCTGACCTCCCAAAACAGCAGCAAACACTGGTGTCACATTCCATTACATCATACTAAAAAACCAAAATTATTTGTCCTACTCTATAGAGAAATATGACTGAAAAAAGCTATATTCTGACTCATACTTCAAACAACTCTGCAGAAATAAAATGAACCAAACTGAGCAGGATGACATAGGAATATTTAGTTAACAAAAAAGAAAAGCGGTGAGAAATCTGTGACTTGCCACCTCATGTTTATGAAGAGTAAAGTTGATAAGATGTGTGCACAATTATCTAAATGACCTGCTATTTACTCTGTCAGCTTATTCTGTCAGCACATTTAGTGCTGTAAGTATCTATGGTTATTTAGGCAATACTAGAATTATTGCTGAATTTTAAGAACTTTATTTTCCATAAGGTCTAGGCCTGCCTTTCTTTAGAAATGTATTCAGGTTTTAGGCAGAAAAAAGGGGTATAGCAATATTATTTATGAATGTAACTTGGGTGCACCCAAGCACTGTGCTCCACTCTCCAAGTAGAAGGGATGGGTGGATCTGCAGTAAGCAGGCCAGACCCTTCTACTCCCTATACAGTCAGGCCAAAGGTGTGCCCTATTTTCAATAGGATGGGAGGAGGGCAGGAGGGGGTGCTGTAAGAGGGACGCCAGAATTTCGAGCAGACCCCTCTTTCCTCTACAGAGTTAGCCCAAACCCAAATTTCTTAACTGTATACAATTTATTCAGTTATAATATGCATAAATATAAAACTACATAGCATATACATATAGTTACAGTGAACATTAACCAATAACCAAGGTCAAACCCTAAATAACACTATTCATAACATCACTATGCAACATTCCAATTGCAAAATATAAGGCACAAACATGAACAATCTTAATAACAATGATTTCCTTAATATAGTCCCTGACCCACGGCAAGAGATAGTCCTCCTTCCAGTGGGGTCCCTCGGAGGGCGTGTCCAGGAACCACCAGGGGCCCCTCCCCTTAGGGCCTTGATGAGCCATGGGACTGCTCACTCAGCCCCTTCTCTGGGATTGCCTATCCCAAACGTCTTTCCCCTGTGGGACCCAAGGGCCCAATGACTCACACTCTCTCAGGTGGCAAGGGCAGGGCACAGCTCAATGAGGTCTTCTCTGCTGAAGCACTTCTCCAGGCCTCTCCTGCACTGCTGGGCTCCTCTCCACCCAGTGCCCTGCTCTGGGCACTGAGGGCTCAGCTCCTCTCAGCTGCTGAACTACTGCTGCGGGGTCCTGGGTGCCGAGCCTCACACTGCAGCACTTACCATTTCCCCATGCCCTGGCTCAGCACCAAGGGCTCTCTTAGCACAGGGCAGGCCCTTCAGGCACCAGCCAGCCCTCCTCACACCAGGTGGCTAACCCAAGCAGCCTCTGCTGCTCCCTAGCTCCTGAGGCTTGGCCCCATGTGCCGCCCTGCACACCATGGAACCTGGCTGCTTGCTGGGAGATGAGGCCTGAGCCACCTCACTGTGGGCCCCTAGGCGCTCCGGGGTTGCAGGCTCAAGCCACCACTTGTGGTTCCCAAAGCCTGGGCTCCGTGCACCGAACTGTGCACTGTGATGGGCCCAAGCAGTCTCACACTGCTCCCAGGGCTGGGTCTCTGCACACCATCCCCGTGCACTGTCAAGCGGTCTTGCACCACTCCCAAGGCTGTTCCTCCAGTGGCAGCTTCAGGAGCTGTGGGCCTACTGCCCGCTGAGGGAGAGCTCCCCAGCTTTTCTTGGCTCCGCTCTTCTTGAGTCCCTCGCTGTACCTGCCTCTCATCCTGGGCACGCAGCTCCCTTTATATGCTCCAGACCTCCATCTCTGAAGTCTTCCAGACTTGACAGTTCACAGTCTTCAATCAGGTCTGGGGGAGCCCCTCAGGAAAGGGGTGTGACTTTATTTCTCAGGCTGCCTCCTGATTGGTAGCTAGGCTACACCAATCAAAACTGCAGGTTCTCAAGCTTGGGACTCGTCCGAAGCTCTGAAAGGTGAGCTTGCTACATTAACAAAACAAGTAATACAGAAAATGAAGAGGAAAATATTTCAAATGAAGAGAAGCCACACTATATAATTACTGCACACTGTGAGAGAGAAGAAGGAGAGAGGGACGGCTAGCATCCCGGACTTACAGTAATGCAGGCAATCCCCGGAAGTGGCATGCAGGAGATGCTGCAGCACTTCTAGAGCAGCGTGATGCTCCGGATTGGCTGGGAGCATGCCAAAGAAAGTAGTTCAGGCCCCAGAGAGGGGCACAGAAATGATGGCAAGCAGCAGAGGAGGTAGGCTGAACAGTTCCTGGACAGGGAGAGGCCAGCAGCATGCTTGGAGGAGCACTAAACACAGGACCCAGCAGCCGGCAGATGCTGAAGCAGAGACCAGCCACTCCACTCAGACCATGGGAGATGATCCAGCTTTCAGGTCAGAGGGACTCTGGGTGGAAGTAGATTGGGTGAGAGACCTGGGCACTGGGATATTACCCATCTACCAGGAGTTATCGTCAGACCTGAGGCTCAGAGGCCAGTTTGGAGCAGCTTTCTACACCCAGACTCTACATACACCAAAAGGACAGGGACAGCTGGAAGCCCCAGAGTATTTAACCCTAGCACTACGAATTGAAGATTGTCAAGGCCCAGCAGGACCAGGGCAGGTCAAGGCCATGTCTCTAAAGGGATTCCACTTGAGAAGAAGAGTTATTCCATGCCAGTGTGGTAAGCCAACAGTGGCTGTAGCCACCATCATGTTCACTTTTGGGCTTGTTAGACCCAGGATTATACTTTGACTGCCAAGCTGGCTGATTAGCAGCCATGGACTTTCTAGCTTGGTGAAAAGAATGGCCAAGGCTGGGGGGAGGGCCAGTCAAGTGGTCAGCAGCCATTATGACTGCTATTAGGAATATGCACTGCTAGAGTCATCAGGGAGTCTCAACAACTTCTATCCTTGTCAGAGACAAGATGTGGATAGGGCAGGGAAAGGGGAGGTTTGGAGACCCACAGAGAGAATAGGGTAAAGGACCTGGTAGGCTGCCTCCCAACAACTACATCAAAGTCATGGCAGGCATGAAATACGACACCAGATAGGCAGACTGGACAACTCAGTCTAGGTCCCACCCTGTTGCCACTGGTAGATCAGCAATCCCTAGGAAAGGGTCTTAAACCATATAACACCTACAGCTGGCACACACTACCATATACATAACTAAAAATAATTTTTACAACCTGCAAATTGTACAGTATATATAGTTTTCCATTAGAAGACAGTTCTTGATATAAGTGGCAGGAGACATGTAGACAAATATCATATGCTGTGTTAACATTTTGTTGTCTGTAAAAAGATGACTTTAAAGAGTGCTTAAAATCCTACATTGAAAGCAATGTACATTTTTAACTGTATTAGGTGCTGTATATGATGTATATGTAATAGCATGTTTTTGTTAATAACAATAATAAAATTATTATTAATAATAATGTTTAAAAAATGAGGAGATATTTCCTTCATTTATGGCATGATTAATGTGTTAACCATGCCAATAAATTGCAACATACCACATGTACGGTATTATACACCACATTATATGGTATGATAAAAGGGCAAACCAGCCAATAGAAATATGTTCTACATTAAATGTTCCAACATCCAATATGGAACATCTTTGTGGCTTGTTCAGACTTGAATTGGAGTATGTGGCATGAAGCCCAGCATCAGGCAGCATGGTGTGGCTTAAAATGTCTCTACACTGGGAGTTGATGGGCTCCCCCTGTATGAGGACATTTAAAGCCATGCTGCACAGTCAGGTCCACAGCATGAGAGCTGGGTACCCAGGAGCTTATGTCTAGCTGCCTACACCTTGGCACAGAAACTTCCATGCTACAGCACTTGCATCTGGTCATTAGATTTATCTCTAGTCTCCAGCTGTACTAAGCTGGTTTCTGTATCAGAGTACATGCAGCTGGGGACTGAGAAGAAACCTGGATCCCAGCTGTTCATGCAGCTAGGCATCAAGAGGTCCTTAGCTGCACATATACCACTTCTGCAGCAGGGTGCATGCAGCTGGGCACTGGGGAGCTCCCTGGTCACCAATTGCAGACTGGCAGAGATTGAAAAGCTCCCCATCTACAGTTCCCAATGTACATGCAGCCAGCTGCACATTGCAACATATGTACAGTGGCTTCAGAGGAATTTTATCCAGACCTTGAATATCCGGCATAGCAGAATGAGCAATTTTTGGAACCTGCAATAAAATTCCTCAGAATCCCATTTTACTGTCAACTGATGTCTTCCAGGGGCCTTAATGGCAATTCCCCTTTGTTTCACTTCCATTCATGATTTCTGACCTGGTTGCATCCTACCCACAAAAGTAGTTAAACCAATTTAATCCTGTCTGCCTATTTGCCTTTTAGTGACTATCAGCATAGCATTAATGATTGGTTTAACATGAACCCCAGAACACACACATGCGTTCTAATAATGGGCCTCCAAACAGGTGTGTACTTTTTTCTATTATGAGGCTGTTTTATCTCCAATAGAAACACATAGCTCTCTCTTTAGTAACCACTTTCCAACCAACATACCTTCCCAAGAGAAGGGAAAAATAAAGGGAAGTAAGGTTATACAGTTCTTAGTGTTTATAAGCTCATTGTAAAAAGAAACACACTGATCCAGTCTTCCACAAAACATATCAGAAGAGACATTAAAATAAAGGTAAAATAAATGTTTTTTGTGTGAAATCTTTTGAACTTAACCCATGCATTGGACCTTTGAAAAGCATGATGATTTAGAGGCAGGGAGGAATGGCAATGGAATATAAAATACAAAATCTCATCATTGCTTCAAAATAGAGGAAGCCATTTGCCTGGTGAAAGAAAAAGTTTCTCAGCTATGAAAGAACTGGCTAAAATTCCTAATTGTCATAAATCAAAATGCTATCAGCACTGAGCCAAAAGGTGGTATGATGCAACCCAGATTTTTAAAATATTAATCACTTGCATATACACATAACTAAGTAATTTTGTTTCAGTATCAGGTACTTTATATCTAGGAATTTTCAAATGCTTCAAAGAAATGGTTTCTGTGACAGATTGTACAGAATAATCTATTGACAAATTCCAGACAGAAAATAAATACAGACAAAAGGAAAATCCACTTTATAATAGAGCACCTCTGTCCTCAATCAAAAACAGTAAGTTTGTTTTTAACTCTTAATGAGACAACTGGCATGCCAAAACACGGTTTTTTTCAATCTCAAAAGACATATAGCAAGACAGATGCTTACTGGGGATGACAGGAAACAAAGAGCAAAGGAGCAGACAAAATCATTTTCATAGTCTGTCTAAGGCCTTGTGTCTCTGGAAATGTGTCTTGATCTCAGCAATCATTGAGAAGTTGTACTGCAATGAGAGATTACAAAAATTCCAATACGTAATGGTGAGTCTATTCTTCTTGCAACAAAGTTAAAATGAACCGATTCAAGCTATACTTTTCCTTGTCCACTCTGGTGGATACAGATATTCAGGGAGATTAGGGGGAGGTTAGATCATGTTAAAAATGGCCACTCAGTATAACTTAGTTCACCCAGGTACAGAGCTTAGATCAACTTAACTTGGGATAATGTAAGTGTAAACTATACCAGGAGTTCCAGGAAGGTTAGATTAGTCTAAAAATACTCAACCAAATCTAGAGTTAACCTCACCTCTGAGGTAGTCTAACTTAAATTGAGTTGGCCATTTTTAGACCAAACTAACTGTCCTAAACTTCTGTACAGTTCCCAGCACAGCATCAGGGCTGGGAAAGCCCAGCTGCTGGCCCCAGCCCCAGGGCTACACTTTTTCTACCCACTTCTCTGCCACTAAGCTGGCCTCTAGCCCTCTGGCTCCTCACCCAGATGAACATCCCCCCCCCGCCCCCCCAGGACTGACCAGCCCCACTCCCAGCCCACCAAACATCACCATCCCTCAGGCAGCTCCCAGTACCAGTTTTATTAACAGTCACCAATGCTGCGAGCAAGGAACTAAATCCCAGTGGGGGACGGGTTGGGAGATGAGGGAGTAGATTTGCTGGGGGGGGAAAGGGGAAGGGGGAGTTGGCAGACTAAAAATAGCCTCTGGTCCTGGGAGGTGGGGAAAAGAGCCATCCTATCCTCACCAAGCCTCCCCACAAACCACGTGAGACCTTCTGATCCTGCCAAGCCCCACTGGACCCCAGCAAACCCTCTGAGGGCCCTGCCTGCCCGCCCAATCCCTTCCACTAACTCCACTTGCCCCCCAATTCCCTGATTCCTTTCATAGACCCAACAGAGAACTGGCTGGAGTTCGTGTTCCCTGGAACTATGAGCAATCATGGAGCTGGGCAAGAAACAGGCTTTCTAGCCCCTGCCCCACTCATTGGAGCTAGGAACTGTTGCAGGGGCAAATCCCAGCCCTATGCCCTGATCAGGTGATCAAGGCACAAGACTTGAAAAGAGCTACCGGGGTAAGACATGTCCCAGCCCCTGCCCCGATCCACTAGTGAGGCAGATAGCAGCAAGCCTCTAGTTGCCCCACTGGTGAATCATGGCAGGGGGTGGAACCTGCACCTATCTCTGCAGCTCTTTTCAAGTCCCCTGCCCATGCTGGGGAGCTGGGCCAGGAGCTCCCAGGTGCCAGGAAAGGGGACATTATTCCCACCTAGGTTCCAGTGGTGGAGCCCACCCGGGCAGCAAGCAGTCCTCCGGAGGCAGGAAGCAAGATACCAGCTCCACTCAGAAGACAGCTTTCTGGCTCCAGCAGAGGAGTGCAGGGGTGCAATTCTCTGGAGAATTTCAGATCTAGCTCCTCATTTTGAGTCAGAGGTCTGTAATATATTCCTACTGTCACTATGCAATCAGTCAACAATCACTCAGCAGTCAGCAATCACTCCCAACTTCTCAGAGCACAGGCCCCAAACACACAAACAAAAAATCCCATCAAACAAGCACTAAACTAACCAAAGGCACAGGCAGCTAGATCACTTACCTTCCCTGGATCTGGCGCTGCCTGATTGCTGGCTTCTCTCCCCCTTCTTCCTCTTGTCCCCAGCAACTGCCTGCTAACTTCTTGCCCCGCCTGCAGTCCCCCTTTCCTTGCTTTCTAGTCACTGAGCAGTAGCGTCACTAAAAAGGCATTCACCAGCACTATGGTGCAGTAACTCTAGTTACTGCACATTATTTAGTACTTCATTAAGCAAGTACAAAATGAAATGCACAGTAACTACTGTGCATTAATGAACAGGTAGACATGCCCACTGATAAATATCCAAGTTTTATCTATAATTAGTATTATAGATGGTTGTAGGCTGTTGAGCAAGCCTTACAATTTTCCTTAAACACATAAATTTGTTCAAAATGAAACAGTTGTACTGTCCATTTTCTGCAAAGGTAAAGCGGTATGTCCTTAATAAAAATTAAAGCTTGATTTAATGACCAAAATAGTAGCTATACAATCAGTTCTATAAAATTTTGAAAATGTGAAAGCACAGCCTGAATATGGTATGGAAATAAATGAATCATAGGTAGAGACTGAATTAATCAGTATAAAACCTCCACTAAATATATAAAAGCACAGGAACTGAAAGGTCTGCAGTTTGCAGTTTTAATTACATTGTCTTTTTGGCATAGTATTTCCATTCTTGAGCCAACCTTGAATTTCTCCTTTTGTAGCATTACTGTTGCTGAGCATTTAGTTGAGAGACTATTAAATCTGAAATTCTTTTACTTCAAACCATTTATATATAACTACAATATGGACTTTATTTATTTATGGTTCTAGTCAGAGCAATTTAGTTTCTTTAATTTTGTCTCATTTCTAAACGTACCAAAGACCAGTAGGTTAATTTGTAATGTAAAAATGTTTAAGTGAGCTACATCCATTTACCATTATAACAAAGACCTTTAATGGAGAAAATATACTACATTTTACAACTATAATTCACATGACTTTTGTTTTTTGTTTTGTTTTGTTTTTTGGAGATGAATGAATTATGTGCGCCTGCAGTTCCCCAAAGGAATTTGGATATGTGTGCCCAATATCTTCAAGTATTAACTTTTTAAAATCCTCTTGCTGAAAGATAACATTACAAGCTCTATAACCTCAAGTAGCCTCCCTTCCTAACACTGGGAAACCAAATGATTTTCATAGAGCTCGTGAGGTTAAAGTAAGCGTTAATTATTGCACAAAATGTACTGTATAAGCCAAAAGAATGAATGTTCAAGAGTCTTGTACCTTATGTAGGTTTCTATTTTTTTGCTAATAAAAGCCCTGTATAATCACAAGTTTTGTGACATTTGAGAAAACTTTGCAGTGCAGAGACTAGATAGTACATGAAATGAAATTTCAGAGGTATTCATCTGTGCATAAGAGTTTAATTAAATCCTTCTAATGCATGACATTATCGATATTCATAACTGCATTTTGATCCCAGAATATATTCATTTTCAATCTACTTTGCCTTTGAATAGAGATATGATTACATGGATGGTATTAGATGGGAATGAAAGGCATGGTTAATGATCTTGTATTTATACATCATCCTCACTTTGAAAGGAGCCCAAGTCACATGTATACAGATATCATCCCTCTATAACACATAGACCCAAAGGTCACTATAATAGCACCACCTCTGGAGTAGAACACAACTACTAGTTTGATAGTACTACTTTAGTATCTAGTTTGATAGTACTACTTTATACTCTTAAAACAAAAAGTGAAAGTTACCCCCTTCATCCGAGACTACATGGAGATTTGTCAGAAAAAAATGCAAATATCCAAATTTGTCAGTAGACCCCAAATAACTACAAGCTATTAGAAAAATCTTACCTGGAAGATGGCGTGTTCTACAAGACATTGCCCCTTACAATACTACACATTTCATTCCTGCAGTTACCAAACTTAGATGGTATTCCAAACAATTGGTGGATGTTAAAATGCACTGTAGGTCTTTCAGTGCTCTTTATAGTACAGAACCACACTTGTTCTTTTTATGCCTCCAGGCCAGTTTGCCTTTTCCCTCCAGCCACAGTTTACAGATACTTTGCTGCTTCTTCTGTGACCAGCTTTGATTTAAGAGAATCCATTATTTCACACACCACTCACATTATCATCCCTCTTAATATTAATGTGAGGGGTTGTGTTTTTGTTGTTGTTTGTGCCAGTGATGTTAATATAGAAAAACAGATCAAAGAGTGAATTTCACTTCTGCCTCTTATATTCTTTATTTGAACAAGATTTATCCCAGAATATATTAATTTTCAATTCACTTCTCCAGCAATGTAGAAATCACTCCTTCTAATCACAGGCCCTACTCTGATTTTAAAAAATGCAACTTTATTATTTTTGCTCTTGCATGTTGCCTTTATCCTTATCATTCTACCTGGATCATAGGAACATTGTATCTATGTGCAGACTATTTTTCCATGCATGAGAGAGTAATAAAAAAGGAGTAGGTATCTAGATAATATGACATGTGGGGAAAGTTTGGAAAACTTTAAGTTATTTAGTCCGGAAAAAAAAAGGCTAGTAGGAGATTGAATAGTACTTTTCAACTGCAAGTAGGGTGGTTGTAAAGAGAAGGGTGATAGATTATATTGTTTTTGTCCAAAGGGGTCAGGATAAAAATAGTCTTTCTTCAGGTTGCCCTGTATACCACCTCAGTAGTCACCTATGCCTCATGCTTCAAATAAGTTTAAATCCACTATTCAGGGCCTGTTTAGGTGACTTCTGGAGCAATTAAACACTGGACTGGCTGCACATTAACACTATTTAAGTGGCTTAAAGCACTCATTATTTGTTTTGAAGTTATACCACTCCGGAGTAGGATTATAATCTTACTCTGGAGTTGTATACTTGCAAAAGTACGGATAGCCTAAAATCATCATTTTTAAGATACATTAAGGGCATGCATGTGAAGATGTGCACCCTTAATGTTCCTTCAATTAAGCTAAAGCGCCTAAAATTGCCACATGTAGACATGCCCCCTGGGTCTAAGAAACAAATTACTGAAAACACAGTCTAGGAATATCTTTCTAACTGTGCATGTAGGTAAAGCACTAGAACAGATGACCTAGAGAATTTGCAAAACCTCCATCACTGAAAGTTTTCAAGTTCAGGTTAGAATAACTTGTCTATAATGTTTTAGATGAATGATCCTGCCTTGAATTAAGGATTGAACTTTATGATCTCCTGAGGTATCTCCCAGCCCTTTTTTCCCCTATTATTCTAACTGAGGAACAAGAATTTTTGAGCACTGGGTCTCCGTGGAATGATTGTTAATTTTCTACACTGCAACTGACATATTATATTTGCCCTTACTGAACAGATACATAATACATTTAATCAAGTAATCTTAGATCATGCTGTTAATCAGTATTATGAAATGTAGATTAGCAGTAGAGAGTGCCAATTTAATTTGCAAAAACAATTCTTTGGGCTGCAAAAAGACATGAGAAATTATGGCATTAACTCCCAAATTTTTTTATATTTCTCCCAACATCTAGGAAATAAGGACACTTTTACACATGCTTCATGGGGGGGCGCACTTTAATTAGAGTGGCTCTGAGAGCCACTCTAATTAAAGCACTGGAACATCTCCTGTATCAGCATACCCACACTTAAAAGTGACAGTGGGGGCATTTGCACTGAAGCTCATTTGTTGAACTAAAGCTCACTGCTGCTATTTTTAAGCACAGGAACTCGAATACACACAACACAGGAGGCTGTTATAATGCTGCAATTGCCACAATCCAGCAGACTTGATTAATTGAGTCTGCTCCGATATGCTGGAATTCCAAAACATCAGAGCAGCCTCCATGCTCATGTATACGTGCCCTAAGATTCTAAATATTATTTCAAGGTCAAACTCGAAACATAATAGGATTTTGTTAGGTAATAATTAATGCCCTAAAGAAATAACAATATTTGAAGTTGTATTTAAACACTATGAAACTAATAAACAACAAATTTTACTGATTATTCTAAAGAGCATTTGCTGGAAAACAACTGAGTATGTAGTGTGGAACTTCCAAACAAAAGTATGAAAAGTTTAGCTAGATTTTATCATCAGAGTAACATAGGAAGATGTCCTGAAAACATTACTGTTAGAATACTGTTGGCTTTAAAATGAGACAGACAGTTTAAAAAGGGATGAAATAAGATGCACATATACAACATGTTCAGATTTAGTGCCTTGGTGGCTGATGCAATTCGGCATATGTTACTCTTATTATACTAGTTCAAAGTCTGCTGCCAATGAATAACAGGTTGGGGGAGGGGGCAGGAGGAGCTAGGAAAAAGCCAAGTTTTTCAGACAGAACTAGTGATTCTAGCCATCTCAACTTCAAGATGAACAAATCCAGACTTTGTGAAAATTAGTAGTGAAATACTGGCTTCTGTGGGACTTGGATATCCTTTAAGGATTCTCAAACGGGACACCTAAAAACCATATTTGCTTCTGAAAATCCTAGCCATGCAGATTTCCATATATAGAGTTAGACTATACACGTAATCTAACTCAGGGGTGGGGGCATTTTAAATAGAGCAGGTCTCGTTCCATAATCTTTAGTTAAGGCTCCCCTTCCACCAGTGGAAACAGTACTATACACAAGACCGTACAGCACACTGGAACATTCTAATTACAACACTCCAGCAGACTTGATTAGATGAGTCTGCTCTGACATTTTAATAAGAACTCGTTGGAGCATGTGTATAGGTACCAGGCATATGCAAAACAGGCCCTATTTGATTTGGATTTGGCCCAAATCAGGGACAATGTTTTGATGCATTGATTCAGATCACTGTCCCCAATTTGATTTGGCTGAATCTGAACATTTGATGCTGATTCAGAGAATCAGCAATTCAGCCATAGAAACAGCTTTAAATGTTTTTTCTACATACCTCAAGGTAGCAGGTGCAGCTTGTGAATGCTGTGATGCTGGGGTAGAAGGAGAATCCCAAGGAAGCACGGTGGGGGGTGCCTCCTGTGTACTTGGTAGCAAACCCAGAAGTGGACGTACTTCTGGTCCACGTCTATCCACTTCCAGTTCCACCGGGGAGTGCACTGGAGGGGCCCCTGCGCCCCGCTAGCTCAGCGATTGGCCACAGGAGGACCCCAGGTGCTCCCCCATACCCAGGAGGCACCAGTCGCTGAGCTGGTTGGGCCCAGGGGGGCACCACAGCATGCTCCCAGGCAGACCTGGAATAGCCCTAATAGAAACTCTTTGTTCAGGTGGCCCTGTACGCAGCCCCTGCAGTGCCCTGTACCTCACTCTTCAGAGGAGTTTAAAACCACCTTGTGAAATAGTTATTCTTTATAGACCTGATCCTAAGAAATTATTAAAATGGCAAAAGCTGTGACCAACCTTTCAAGATCAGGCCCTATCTTTTTTTTCTTCTTATGTCCAGGAAAGGAATTTCCAAACCCACAGTATAATTTTCAGGATAAATAAGGAATCGTATAAGCCAAAAAAAATGCTTACTTACCACTTCACAGATCATTTTCTTACCTGCAAAGTTGCTGATGCCAGTGCTGCTTCAAATCAAGAGCTGGGTACTTAAGTTGCTGAATAATGAGGTGTTCAACTGAAATCTTCCATCTGCAAGTAAGTGCATAAGATCTTTTACTTATCCTCTTTAATCCAAAAGGTTTAACCTGGTATAAGAGGTGAATTTAATTGAAATTTATATAAATTCTCTTAAAGAATTAAATTCACTTTCATTTAATATTATCAAAGCTATTTTTATCTCATGGGATTATATTATAAATATCAATATTGCATGCAATATTATATTTCAAATCTGTTTAATGTCACACAAAAATTAATATACATTTGCATCCAGTGGAATAAAGCCATGGACATTTTATTGTACAATACACTTGGGCTCCTCAACATCTAGTAGCATGACCGTTCGTATATTCTTTGAATTAGCTTGAATTGGATGATGTAGTCCAACATTGAACAACTCTCGTAATCCATCGAGCAGATGGCAGTGATACACATACACAAAGTACTATGTTCATGTAAAGTTACACATTACACTTAGGGCAATTAAAACTAAGGGCAATTGCAACTGCATATTAAAGCTCATTAACTCATATCAAGTGCCATCTAAGCCTCTCAAAGTAACACCACTTCAGCAAGGGTTAACTCTGGGCCTTGCAAGCTAGCTCATGTTAAGGTAATTCCATTCTGCTCCAGAAAAGATAAAAGAATCGACTTGCAATCTTCCAGCATCCCAGGATGCAGTGCTTCCAGTCCCACCTCACCCCTCTCCCCCAACCACAGAAGGGATGGAGCCAGGTGTCCAGGCTCCTAGCAACACCCCTGCTAACCAACTCCCTAGTGGCAAGTCAGAGCTATGCAAGAAATGGTACTGGCCCTTAATGTGCAAAGTCTCACAGTGAGCACATCTACACATGCAAATAATCCAGGACTAATAACACAACAAGGACTAAAGAAGCAGTGGGAAGAAGAGTATGAACTGAAAAGCAGCTGGGGTGCAGAGTTAAACCAGAAGTGGCTAGGCAAAGAAACACTAGAAAGGGGAAGGAGTGTAAAGGGTAGGGAAAAGGAACAGAGGAAGACTAGGATTGGTTTCTTACCCAATGGCAACCTCTCATAGCCATGTTGGGAATTGTAATAAGCCTGCCCAGTTACCCCTCCAATTCAGCAATCATTATTTTCCATCTGGTGGTATGCTCTTCACTCCAAGAACCTAACCATCTTTCCCCTCATGAGGTAGCAATCTCCACTGGGGACCGATAGGGGGAACCAGACCCAGCCACTCCTCTGCATTTCAGCTCAAGATCCTGCACAAAGCAGCTGAAGCTAGTTTTAAATTCAGTCGGTTACTGCTTCCCACATAGATCTTCCTGAAGATGTTTTCTCTCTCGCACAGCTGGTGCTCCTTTTCCAAGTTCACTAAATGGCTTCCAAGAAGTCAGTTCCTATGGCAACCTCTCTGCAAGGCCCATCAGTCTTTTATAATCTAAACCTCATGCCCTCTTCTGTATAGGTGGGTCCTAATGAAGACAGTTTCTCTTCCTTCCTCATTACCAGTTCCTGGGCTGTGGTCATCACAACCCAGGCCAGATCATCTTTCTTCCCAAAAGCCTTTTAAAAGT
The DNA here is from genome assembly GCA_030014935.1 of Caiman crocodilus. Taxonomy (NCBI): domain Eukaryota; kingdom Metazoa; phylum Chordata; order Crocodylia; family Alligatoridae; genus Caiman; species Caiman crocodilus. The sequence goes on from JAGPOW010003685.1 coordinate 48,329,096, forward strand.
CCATATACTACCTAGCTTGCTAATATTCTGGCTCCCCATAATGGCAGCTTATTTGTCTTCTTTCCCAATTTTTTCTCAAACTTCTAGGCTTTTCCCACTTAAGTCCAGAACACCCCACATGTTACAGGAAGCAAAGCTAATTGAATAAGGCTGCCAAGTTCCCTCCCTCCCATTAAAAGGAAAGATTTCTCATTAATCAATGGAAGGAGCTATTAATTAATGGAAACAGAGGAATGAGAAACCAGAAGAGGAAACTGGGACTGGCTGGTAATGGAGGTGACAAAGAGACTGAAATTGAGATGAAAAGACTCAAAGAACGGCCTGGTCCAAAAGACTAGAACTAATTGTGGGGTGGGAGTGGGGTGAAGGAACTGAAGTCAATGTCACATTTAGGTTTCAGAACATAAACCCAAAGAAAGAAACAAGAACTGGATGAGCAGCAAGACTGGGATTTGGATGAGAAGCCTGAGGTGGGGATGACAAGCCAGAAGAGGAGAGAATGGGACTGGATAGGAAAGAAGAATATAATTGGGACAGAAAGCCAGATGTGAAGGAAAGAAAAGGCTGGGACTTGAAAAGGTGGGAGTAAATGAGGCAAGAGGAGTCAACATTGGGTGAAACACTCCTAAGTACAGATACTCCTCTCTGGAATCTGCAGTGGAAGCCACCATTCCTGCACTGTCAGCATATTTCTGTGACACATACCTGTGTGTCTCCTCCCCTTCTAGTGCTGGTCTACATGACAACCTCTTATTCCCATCATTTAGCTCTGGTGACATTTTTGTAGTGAACATAAAGCATTTTCATTTAGTTGGACCAGAATTGAAATAGTTTGAAAGGTTTTTCATATTCTTTTCAAATTAAAAATCTAAGCCAATTTTAATATAAGCATCAATTTTACAGGAAATCAAACTGTATCTTATTTTTTAAAATCTTGAAATATTTTGACTTCTTCAGTTGCAATTTTTTTTTTTTTTTTGCCAAAATGATTTGCCAGTTTGGCACAAATTTGTAAATATTTCAGTATTCCAAAACCTGCATACTGCAGGTGAATAATATTCATCCAAAAATTGCCATGTAATTCTAGCTTCAAGCCTACTCATTGGTATATTGGTATAAATATGATGCTACATGGTGAAATTTCTCTTTTTTCTCTTTGCTTTGTTAAACACCAATAATCATATTAAAAGAAGGCTCTCAAGATCACCATCAAATTTCTAGATATTAAGGTTCCCTACATACCTTATTTTGGCCCTTTGTGAGTATTCATTTTAGTTAGAACTGATCCAAACTTGTCAGGAGATTTTCTAGTCACAGAAAATTTTAACATTTTAAATTTTAAATATTTTTTTATTCCAAATGGAAATTAGCCAAATATTCCAGATGGTTTTAGTTTGAAATTAATGTTATTTTTTATTTTATTTTAAATTATTCATGACATTAGCAGTACTACATATTATATCATGCCAAGGCGTGTCATAGTATGACACAGCATGTCATGTTATATTATGACATAATGAATAGTCAAAATAGTCTCCTGTTTTCTAAGTATTTTTAAATGAGTACAGATTGTAGTACCTTATTTTCTAAATTCAATTGTCTCTTGCTTTTGTTGTAAATGAACAGTTTGACAGTTAAAAAAACCCAGAATAGAATATTTTAATTATTAGAATATTTTAATATTTTAATTATTTATGTCATAATGTGAGATGTCATTCTATTAAGTATTGGTATGTGTCATTGAATTATTTGAAAATAAAGTTTTAAATGATTTGTTTAGCATCTCACAGTAATGCCAAGGCAGGAATAGAATCTGGTTTCTATATAGCTGACTGCTATCTTAACCAAGAGACCTCCCTCTATTTTCTTTCAATCCATTGCCTTTTTTCCTTAAGAAAGCAAGATATTAAGAATATTTCTGCATTCTAATTGTTATGCTGCAGGAGATAATTAAAGGATGATTACAGGAGGTAAGCCCTCATATTTATAGCATGATGTTTGATCCAGCTGATCAGCTGAAGAAAACTCAGACTGATGGGACATTGGGGAAGGATAAGTGAAGAAGGATTGCTGTTGCACATCTTGCAGGAACTGATGCCAGGTGCCAGAGAGTGGGGGTACGGGGAAGGGCCCAAAGCAAGTGTAGTTTGATAATATAATTGAATAGGCAGGATGTGGTATGGTACTCTCCTCAAGGCTGTGTGAAGACTGAAAAATTTGGAGAGCAATACCATGTATTGAGAGCCATGATGTATAGGCAGTCCTTGGACTTATGACACAATTGGTTCCTGAAAGCATGTCTTAAGTTGAAATGTTTAACTCAGAACCGATTTTCCCAATGTTATAAATGGGGGATTGAACCAAGCCCTCATACCCTATTTTCACCAAAAATAATCCAGAATTTTGTACTCAATCAATTATAAATAATATAGCTACATTGATGTATTATATTACAAATTGCAATCATATTGATTCGGAAGGACTTCTTTGCGGTAACTTTGCTGGACTTTTTAAAGAGCTGTTTGTTGGACTTTTTAAAGGGTTCTTAGCTGGAGTCTTCTCAGAAGTCTTTGCTGCAGGTTTTCCTGGAGTCTTGCCTGCTTTCTTAAAAAAGCGTTCAAAAAGTTTGAAAAGATGTTCTCCAGGGAGATCAGCGACACAGCAAACTTGTTCACTGGTGTAGTATCACATCTGATTAAGCTTTGTGAAGTCAAAACTGACATCAAAAAGTTGAAACAAGGTGTCAAAGTATAAACATTGAAACATTGTAACTCAAAACGTTGTAAGTTGAGGACTGCCTGTAGAGTTTCTATGGGTTTAATTTACTACTCATTCTGATATGATTCTTGGGTCTTTACACTCTAAAGGAGGCATGGAGAAGAGGAGGGAATCCACTATCTTACTCATCACATAACTTCCAAATTCTGCAGCAAAGGAAGTAGAGTCCTACAACCAAACAAATGAGGTACGGACCTACAGCCAGCAATCTTGTCTATTACAGACCCTTGATTCATCCCAACAGAAGATCCATCCCATACACAGAATGAGACAGAGGCCCCGTAGAAAAATCGTATTTGATCAGGTAATTAAAGACTGCATCATAATACATTTGCATGGTAACTTGGGATTCTGGCATTTCCTAGCAATGGAGTGCTTGACTCAATTACTGTCTTTTAATAAAGTTTTTGTGTAATAGATACTTAGACAACAAAGCATCCTAATTATAAGTACTGAAAAAAAAATTTGCTTGTTGCTTTCTACGTGTTCTTACATTTATAGAGAACTGTATGAGGAGTGCACTTTAAATCCACTATGCAAGGGGAGTCACATATGTACTCAGAGGTAGTTCCTGATAAATTATAAAATTTCTGATCACCCTTTGAGCTGCAAATATTGTGGTGATAGGAATTACCTTGTAAATTCACAATATATACGTATGCATTGCTATACTCATACAAGGGCTTGGATACAATCCTTGTTGGTTAGAAGGCATAATGGAGACATTACAAATGAGGGAAGAAAGCAGCTACTATGCAATATTGAATGTGTAAACACATTTTTGATGGATTTAGCTCTATAGTTTATAAGCCTTGAGACTAAACACACAGTGCAATTAGGAGACTGAAATGTTTTAAGAACTAAATCCCTTGTGAATGATGATGTTAAATATGGAAACCAACACTCCACCCAGAACAAATAAATATTGCATGTTAATAATATGTCAAAACACCAGGTTTTCCTATTAATCTGTATTTGTCTAAATGGTAGTGTGAAGTTATTTCTTTCCCCTGTGCCTTGAAAGACTGTGTTTAGTAAACTGACAAACAGCACAAGCCTGAGTACATGAAACCCCAGATTCCACTTTTGACTCTGACACTGACTTACAGTGTTATTCTGGACGAATCACTTAACCTGCCTCAGACAAGGACCCAGACAAATTGCAAAACATACTTAACAAAACCTCTACCTAACCAAGCAAGCAAAGGCAAAGGTCTACTTGAACTGAATGGCCTATTGGGATAGCATGGTTAAGACACGGTAGTTTCTTTAGGCAATGAACTACAAGAGTGTGGCTTAGTGAGTATCATATCCTTTGACTCCCAAGCCTGAACAGCCATTTACAGCTGGCTCAACAGAGCTTCATTATGAACCCAAAATCAAGGCTCAATCTCAGGCCTCTGGAGCTGTAATAAGATGCCTTTGCCACCCTACCATCCCACCTTATCAACTAAGAGGAAAAAGAATAAATTTAAATCAAGCACGATACTGCTGTTTCATGATGACACTTTAGATCAGGGGGTAGCAATCTATAGGCCTCATGACAAGGTAATTTTGGGTGGCTCCTCAAGCTCTTAACCCCTGGATTGTCCACACATTAATACCTTAAAGTGGTCTTAAGCACTTGTTATATGATTCAAAGTTATGCCACTCCAGGATTATCTCTAATCCACGCTACCCAGCTCCTCTTCCATTAAGGTGTAGCCACTCCCCTCAGATGTGCTACGCAAGTTGAAGTCTTCTAGTATTCCAGGATCTCTCACACCCCTGCCTGTATACAGCAGGGAGAGAAGCCTGTCCTGGCTCACCAGCCCTCTAGTGGCAGCTCAACTACAGCTCTGTCTTGCCCCTGCTCACCAGGCATTTAATGGCAAGTCATAGCTGTGCAGGTGGGAGACAGTCAGAAAAGGTCTCTAGACTAAGTTTGTGACTGCTCTAAACTAGCACTAACACTGATCAACATTTGTGCAGTTCACACCAAAAGGTGTAACAAGGCCCTATGGTCCATGGGCCAGATGTGGCCTACAGAGCTGGGGTGCTTCACCTGTGCCACCCTATGCCTGGGTGGCCAAGCATTTTGCCCATATTGCACCATAGTTTGAGGCAGGGAGAAATGTTGGTGGCAGCACACAGGTCCTAGTATTGGCCTGGCTTGATCCCAAGTTAGGTCATTCCAGTCTGCTGCCAGAAAATGTCAACCACTGCTTCACAAATCTACACATGATCTGAGGCCTGCAATTCATGGCTACAACAGGCACATGGCCAGCCTGTTAAGGTGAATTGTCAGCATCCTCTAATCTATATGCCAGTTGGTACATGGCAGCCAGTACTTAAATAAGCATGTGCTGAACGTTTCACAAGCAGGTATAAAAGACACTATGCAGTTACCCCCTAGAAGCTCTGAGGTGTTCTGTCTGCATGTACTTGGTGCACAGTACAACTTTCAACAAACTACAGTATTATATTCATGCATTCCTGACACCCTGACATAATCCCAAAGGGAAAAAAAGGTTGCAGTTCAACCTTTACAATGTGACCATAATATTGAAATTCCTTTGTGCATCACTTTTCTTATAATTCACATCCTCGTAAGTTAGATTTGCTTTTATGACTGAAAACATTTACTAGGTCATGTTTAGTGTCCTATGATGGTATGACATATTCTGCTATCTGTCATATATATTCACAATGGACTTCATGTTAAATTCATTGCTTATACAACTTGAATTTTTCCCTTCACAAAAACAGCTTTCAACTTAGGAAATTATGTAAGCAGAGCTCCCTCTAGTGTCATACCATGGTTATAAACACTGAATATTAAAAGGTTTAATGAGACACTTGTTTTCCTTGTTGTCTTGTCTCATTTCAAACAATATTTTCAGAAATCCTATTAAAGCAAGAATGTCAAACCAAAAATCATGACCCATTTGCAAGCTCTTAACACCTAACAATGCAATGTGTGATAACACTATGGTGCACACAATCTGATAACACCAGGATGCACACAATCTGACAACTTGAATTTACGCTTATAAGTGGAATTTTCTACATTTATCATAAACTGCTTATGTCTGAAAACATGCAAATACATGGCACTACATATAGTGTATCATTTTGCCCATCACCACATGTTGCATCATTAAGAAAAATCTGCTATTAGGGTTGTGTAGCTCCATGGTGCTCCTTAGGCTGGACTTCAAGGTGCTAATCAGCCATCAGTCACTCATCATCATAACAGAGGAAAGACAGAAGGCTTTTAAAATAAGTTATTTTATTCCATGTAAGCACAGATTGTGCAAAATGCTGGTGCTCAAACTTTTTGTCTGGCAGGCCAGGTGGGTAATGCCCAGTCTATCCACAGGCCAGATCCACCCAGTGGTCCCAATTCTGTGCCCACAGCATGCACAGAGGGAGACAGCCAAGTCTCAATCCAGCCATAGGAGAGAAGGGGTCTTAGCCTGGCCCCAATGAAGCTGTACAGGGGCATTAGGGAGCATAACTCAGCCCAATGGGAGGAACGGCCTATGGCTCAGCTTCAATCTGGCCCCATGGAGTAAAGGGGCATAGCCCAGACCCAATATGACTACACAGGGAGAGAGGGCAAGGCCTGGCCCTGTAGAGAGAAGGGGCCATGGCCCAACCCCAACCCAACCACACAGAGGGAAGAGAGGATGGCTCTGATCTGGCTGTGTTGGGGGAGGAGGCATAGCTCAACTCCAACTTGACATATGGGTCTTAGGAATTTGGCAGCAGGGATGAGTGGTGGTATTACTTCCCACCACTCCCCTGCTGCCAAATTTTTCAACCTGTAGAGAGCCCTGCAGGCCAGATACTAAGGCTCCATTGGCTGCATTTGGCCCATGGCTAAATGTTGACCACCCCTAATGTAAAATGTGTAGACAAGCAAAACTTGTCTATTGAATTAATAATCTTCCAGACAGCAGAGTGAAAATGAAGTTTTCTGAGTTATTTGCATGTTATTTTGTTTCTCTGCTTACTAAGAGAAATTGCTATCATATCAACAAACCTGATAAATACAAATATATAATGATTACAAATATGAAATTAAAACATAGTAACATGTAAATCCACTACAATTAGAAGTAGACATGTAGATGAACAGCTATCACAAATGTCTGTACAACAATCTCAGATATATCGCAGTATTTAAATAGCCTTAGAATATTGGTATACTTATTTTAAGACAATCCTACCTTAAAACTTCAGCCCTACTTTATCAAGATAGTTACAGGATTAGTAGCCGCTAAGTTTTCTTCAGTAAAGTTTCAGAACTGTTCCTATTTTCGTTCCCAAAGGAGAAAATGAACTCACTTTTTTCACTTTTCCATTGTAATGTGCCAAATCCATTGTTTTGCTTTACGTTGTCCAGCTTTGTTTCTATTCTATTCACTCTCTGTAAAGTCTGGCATGAGTTAGACAAGAAAAGAAAAATAGTTCAGGACTGAGGGCTCTCTGTCTTACCACATAGTGAGGAGTGAGTGATTTACACAAGTAATGCTATCAACCTTTGATTGGCAAAGACCTAAGTCTTGAAAGCACAACAGATAGAATATGTAGAGATGAACTTCCCTGGAGAAGCTGCACTTCGATAAAACTATCCCTGGTGCATGATCTTTATTATTTCTTGCAAGCACAGAATTACTTCTCCTCCCCTCCCTCCCACCCAGTGATGTTAATTTTGCTATTGAGTAGTACTGGAAATCCTGGCTATTCATGGGTTTGGCATTCACGGTTTCAAATATTCGCAAATGCTGAACCCGCATCTTAAACTAACCTAAAGGATCTCCTTGGGAGCCCAAATAAAGGTTTCATCAAGCCCTGACCAAAAGAACAGGTGTGTTTCTACTACAGATAACTGGCACCTGATGGCAGGGTTCTGTGTGTTATCTGCTGCAGAGCTATATTTTACTCTGTTCCTCTAACACTAAAAAGTTTATGAGGAAAAATGATTGCACCAGTGGATCCTGAATATTACAACTGCTCTGGCCAAATGCCCACCTCAAGTGGGAAAGTGAACAACAATAAGAAAATACTGAAACCCTAGGACTGTAGTAGCATTATCCATTTATTCAAGTTGTATCCTGAAACGAGAATTTGCCCTTAAATAAATAAAAATGGCCAGACTGTGAGTCCTTTGGCATTGCTCATGTGAATGTTATCCAAATCAATGACATCTATGGAACTACCAGCACTTGTGTGATTTACTCCTTTGTTAATGGGAAAAAGAGGTTCAAAATCTGTCCCATAAATAATAGAATATATATTGATATTTTAATAACTAAATACTATCTCATTCCCTCTGCAATTATCTTCATTCTCTCTCCCCTGACACTTCTTGCCTTCAGCATGCCTCTTTGTATTCCTTACTCCAAAAATCCATCTCACGACTCCATTTGCCTAAAGTTTACCGTTTCATCTTCCTCAAGGTCAGTGAAAAACTGAATTTGATCTTACTAATCCATAGGCAGTAGTAGCACATCCACAGAGCATAATACTCAAAAGGGTGAGGGCCAATTCCTGTTTTGCATTTGGAATGTTTTCTTTTGTTCTTAAAAAGTTCCAAGTATCAAAGAATCTCTGGAAAGAGATTAGTAATGTATGCAGAGTGGCATCCCTAATCAATAGGATTAGGGTCAGAGACTAAAAATCAGAAATACCCAAAGGGAACTTAAATAATAAATAAGGTGAAAGGAGAGAGAGTGGGCCCATTTAGCTATGACTAAATGCTTTGAAAGCTAAATGGTCTGGCCCATGACTTGTTTCCTTTTGTCTAGTCCGTGGGTTTAAATTATTGGCTGCTGACCAATGGCAAATGATCACCATTGTTACTCTCAGAAGTGCTTCATGCATATTAAAGCTTTTTAAAGTCCTGGACAACTGTAATTTTTCCATTTTCTTTAATAAAAAAACATTACTTCAAAATATCAGGAGCACTGCTTACTTATTAGCATTTTTTAAATAAAATGTTGAAGCATCTAGGCACATGTGGCATATGCAGCACTGGGATATCAATGTGGAAGGTCTATGGCATGCCATCTAGAATCGCGGTGTCTCCCTGCCAATGCTAGTGTTTCTTCCTTTTATCTGCCACACCTTTGGTGTTATGGGAGATTAGGTGTTCAAACACCCTTGGAGACAAAGGTTGTTATAGACTCAAGATGTCGGTTGGATTTTGCAGGGCTCCTCCATCCCCATCCCCTGCCATAACCACGCCAGGTGTTCTGGGCGTGTTGTTGCTCACCTCTGAGGCTGTTGTTCCGGCTTTACTCTAAAGGGCCCCTGTCTGGAGTCTTCTTAGTTTCGCTGCTTGCCCTGTTCTTCCCTGCCCGGGTCCCAAGGCAGCTCTTCTCATGTTTAATTCTGCCCCTATATTCAGGGTAGAGATGGACTCACTCCCTCATGAGAGATAACTTCACCTGTATTTCTCTTCTTCCAGGTGCTCAGAGTGATTACCTTCGAGCAGCTTCCTCAGCTCCCGCAGTGACTCTTCTCATCCAAGAAGATTATTCACTGGTTCTCTCCAGGTAAGTTGGGGGACCAGAGTCCCAACTCTGGGGTCAGTTCCCTTCCTCTATGCTCTCACCTGTCTTCTTTTCTTCTCTTCTCCCTCTCTCTCCATCCAACCTCTGGCTGCCTTTCTGGCTGCTTAAATCTCCCCTTTCCCCAGCAGGGTCCACTGTGGCAGCCCCCTGTTCACTGCCCACTTGACTCAGCTGTTTCTTCTTTCTCTCTTTGGTGCAGTTTTTTTCTTTTCCACCTTGGCTGCACCAGTTTCCTCCCTCTGAGTTTGAACTCAGACAAACAGCTGGGTTTGTCATGGCAGCCTTTGATCTGGCACGGTCGCAGATGGCTCCTTTAATTGTCAGCACTATGGCATTCTCCCTGTCTGGGTTTACCATGGTTCTTCCTGTGTCACGGGGTAAGTTTTCTTCTTTTTTCTCTTTCTCCATGATGTTCCTGTGGTGGGGTATTTCAGTTACCCTGTATATCTTAAACACATTAAATTACAAACAAGTATCTATATAACCAATCTCACTTTGTTAGATGTGAATTTTGAAATCTTATCCAATGAAGTCTTTCAGTATAAATGTTATATCTGTAGTATTAATGTCAGTTTACTACTGAACTAGAAAAAATGGTCAGGCAGTGATAAAATATTGGGGAAAGTATCAGCAGCTGAAAATATCTGAGAGACAATGGGCAAAGGATGTTTCTGATACCTGGGGAAGAACAGTTTTACTGGAACAATGAACAAGTTGGTATAGGAAAAAGGTGAGAACCTTTAACCAGATTACATTTAAAAGTATAATTAGTAATAGATTTAGTCCCAAATCCTCAGTCTGAACATATGTAAAGACTGAATCAGTTTTCAAAATCTGTACTTGGATCTGAATCCAGGGTTTTCAGGTGCTGGGGTGTAACTAGTGATTTTGGTGTCCTGGCCAGAGATAGGGAGGTGGGAGACTTATACCAAGCACCCTATCTGGCTGTAGTTGCTGGGGTTCAGGTTTCCCAAGAGCAACCATTCTGATGTCCCTGACACATTGGCACCTGAGGCTGCTGCTCTAGTTACATTACTGTTCATATGACTCCTACTTTTTAACTGACTGTATCCAAAGCTCAAATCCAAACATCTCTTAAACCAGTGGTCACCAACTGGTCAATCGTGATTGACTGGTCAATCATGGAGCCTCTGAGAGTTGATCTCAGAATGAGATCAGAATGAGCTCGACTCTCAGAGGCTCCACAATCAGAAGTGGTGTGTGACAGAAGGCCACCTCTGTTTCTCCCCATAAACTCTGCTCTGTGTGACAATTTGGTTAGGATGGGCCCAGCAGAGGATACAAACTTTACCCTATCTCTTTAGGTAACCTGAGCTGGATACATTCCTGAAGGAGAGGGGAAACCTGCTCCCTCTGCCTACATGACTGGCATCACATACCTGGGTGAGGGGCTTGGACTACCTGGAATGCTAGGAACTTCCAGTCTGCCCAGCAACTAGTGATGCATTTCAAACTGGTTGGCTGACAGCCAACAGGTGCTGGCCTCCATTGGACCAGGTAAATGAGGTCACAAGGGCTATATAAGTTAAGGACTGCCCAGAAGGAGGGGGCAGCAGCCATGTGGAAGGCTCAGAGAGAGAGAAGAGCTGAACCATCTGAAACTTGCTGTCTCTCTCTCTCTCAAAACTCATGATCAAGGAACTGCCTGCCTCCAGAGGGAATCTCCACCTGCCTCTGGATGATACTTGTGAGTAAGCTACCTGAGATCTAGGCTGACTAAGGGAGACCACTACTTGTGCTTCTGGCTGAGGGAAGCATCCCAAATTCTTAAAGTGAATCAAGTACCCTCGAGGGCTATTAGGCCTCTGTTTTCCAGGGTGCACAGAACCAGAATCAAGCCCAGCCCTGGGTGGTGGCAGTGGAACCCCCAGGCTAGTGGGTGTGCTCCAGGAAGGGGATCAGCCATATGTGAGGTGGCCCCAGGGAGGCACTTGGAGCCTGGAAGGTGATAGGGCACAGTGAGGTGGGTGACTCACCGCAGGAGCACCCCCTAATGGCCTGCCACATAGTGGGACACACATGGGAAGCAGCCAAGATGCAGTCTGGGAGTGGTAGGATGCTCATGGCAGGTCTGAGCTACACTCCCTGCCACCAGAGCCAGGCCAGACAAGTGGGATGATCTCCCTCCATGCCTTCTACCACCAAGTGAGTGGGGCCCCAGGTAGACTGGGGGAGGGTCCGAGTCTGGGCAGCTTGTCCAGGTGTGCAAGGGGATTCCCACCATGGCACGCGCCCTGGCAGAGGCCCAGGGGGCATGTGCCACCCCAATCTGTATAGGGGGCTTGGAGCACAAAGCTCAGTGCACAGCAGCAGCCACCTCTGCCCCATGCACAGATAGGAGGGGCAAATGCACCCTGGGCCTCCATGCACTAAGGTGCATGCCATGGTGGGAGCCCCTTCCTCCCGTGTGCCTGGATGAGCCACCAGGGCTCCAACCCTCCCCTGGCCTAGCCCAGCCACACACAGGGCAGTAGTAAGGCCGCAAAGCAGCCCAGCCATTGGCTTCCAGCATCTTTAGCAGGGGTAGAGAGGGGCACATGTGCAGCAAAGAGGTAGAGGGGAGGGAGTGGGGCTGGGGCTGTTGCTGCACAGACAGGGTGCAACACAGGACTGAGCCATGAGTGGCTCATCCAGGGGTTTGCTACGTGCACCCCAGGAGGCACAGGGCCCATGTGCCTGGGATCTGCACTTGGGGTGAGGGCAGGCTGCAGGCTGTTCTTCCCATTGTGGGGCCTGGGCCATACTGAGATTGAGGCGGGTGGCAATGGCACTGGGAGTGGAGGTTGGGTGGAACTATAGCAAATTTTGGGGTGGCTGCAGCCCACCCCCCATAACTCCCCCTCCTAGCATCACTGCCACCCACCCTGAACATAGCACAGCCCAGCCTTCCTCAGCCAGGAAGTGTCTCACCTGAATAAACCATGCTCATGTCACAAAAGTGTGGAGTAAAAATACATATATATGAATGACTTAAATTTTGATTATTTGAGTTATAAGATGACATAACGACTTTGTGAAGAATTGCTGGCTCTGTACAG